>OX421360.1:57423922-58626489 GCA_949126925.1 Cheilosia vernalis
CGTATAATTTGTAATTCACGATGCGAAACAAACAGCCAGATGACAGATGCAAAAAAATCCAAACAAAAACTCAACCACGTTACATTGTCATTTCTGTCATCTGTGCGACATTAGTCGTGAAATTTAGTTATAAATTTCGATCGCGTTAATTAACAAATAACATGAATTCAGCCCATTTTAAAATAATATTGTAAGCCATCAATTAATTGTGGAAAATGTTTTTAAGTTGTGTTGTGAGTTGTGACATTTGTTCGGACAGCTGTTCTGCTGAATATTGCAAAAGGTGTGTTCGTTTCAACAACCCAACGATTGGAAGTCGTTTTCGTGGAAAACGACTTTAAACGACTCGTTTTGAAAACTGAAATTTGTATGGGAAAACTTCTGATTTAAAGTGTTTTAACACGGTTTTCGGCTCGGTGTGAAAAGGGTAGAAACTAGAAACATTTGAAAACAAAATTTCACACAATCTATGAATGAATTTCCATGGATTATGAACTCCCGCTTTTTATCATACCGATGGACTCGATGGATAAGGTAAATTAATCTCTCGTATTATTCGATGTGATGTTGCATAATATTAACAACAAACCTTGGTCTGGACTACAGTAAAACCCGGATAAGTGCCTCACCTTAAATGCCCCGTTTTGATAGGCACTTATACGGGCTAGACAGTTATAAAAAAATGCGCTTAAATGTACATAGGCAATTATCTCTAAAAATATGAATAAATGTGTACATACAAAACAAAATTACATTGACAGTAGTTTAAATTTTGACAGTGAAAGCTACCCAGTCAGTCTCCACCATTGTAGTAGATTAAGGTTATTCCTTTTGTTATTTTTTATTTTTAAAGCATGAAACACAAGGAAGCGCTTAAGGAAAAAAAGATTTTGTATTTTTTCAGCTTATTTCAAAAATGTGTAGGTACTTAAAAGATTTTTTTCAGGTAAATTTCAATAAAAGTATACAAAATAAACGGCAATTAAGCGAGAAAGGTACTTATGAGATGAGTTTTATTTGAAAAAAATCCTCAGAATTTTGATTCTCAAAAAAAGGGACTTAACCGAGTTTTACTGTAGATGTAACCCGACCGCAAAAACTACATTGGTTGCTAAAGTCGATTTTTATATGTCCACCACATTTACGAACTGTCAACTTAGTACTAAGTCGGCTACCCCTCCATAAACGTCAACTGAGAAAGCTGTTCATATGACCATTCCAAGCAGCGACTTAAGCTCGATCTGATCCAAATGCGAATGCACTTTACACCGACCAACGAAAGAACCTGATATTGTCTCCAATCTCGCTTAAGAATCGCAAGTTCTTTTCTCATTTGCTTCTGGGGGGTTTGTTTCTCCAAAATAACGTAAAAACTTCCCCAGCTCGTATGTGCAGATATCTCTGAAAGAAATCTCTGAAAGAAATCTCCGACTGTAGAAACAGCCGGCTCACAGCTGAATGATCTCATTTAATTATTCTTCTCACGTCCCGCACTATACAATGAATAATAAAAATGAAATTAAAAAGAACGGCTCTAAGACCTTACTCCAAAGTGAACACCGACCGGCTGCGGCTCGCCACAAAACAAAGTAAAACCGCCTAAAGTGTTAAAGCTCTGCTCTCACTCTTAGATTAATGGCCTACCAGAAATTATCTTCCGAATTCCATCTTCTTTTCAACAAAAAGTAACCTGCCTAAATCATTTTGTGAGAAAAAAAAGAAAAAGAAAACAGGTACAATTACAAACTGGTTTCCGAAAAGCACAAGCTTCAAGAGTAGGCGCAGTGCACTAATTAATTAGACGAACACCGAAAACTAATCAGAAACACTCTGATAAATGAATTTCTTTTTTATCGTTTTGTTTCGCTTTCCTGGCTTGTATCTAAACTCCAGTGGCAATTGGCAATATTAATTATATCTCATAATAGTAATGAGCAAGTGTGTACAGCGTACATATCAAAAAAGATGCACACTATCTTGACGGAATTTTTATTTGTTTTCGACAACAATTGTGTATTTGGGCTGTTCGAGTATCTATCTAAGATTGTGCGCTATTTTCGAGCCGCATTCCCATGGAGTGGCTTCCCCACTTGAAACTGTCAATAGTTTTTGTACACAGTTGTCAGTTATGGGTATAGTTCTCCTATTGGAAATTTAGTTTACTTTTTTTTTAATTGAATATCCACCGGTTGGGTGGATCGGTATCTTTGATCTAAGTACACACATTCAGACACTCTACTCACCGTGCTAAGTAGGCACTCGACGGCGCAGGTGAGGAAATCGTATTTCCAGGTACACAGATCAGGAGTACGAGTACGAGAATGTGGAAGCGGTGTACTCATTTATTTAGTAATACTTATTTTTTATTTTAACAGCCGTCCACTTCAAATGAAATCATAAAATGTCAGAAAACGACAAACGATCATTTTATAATCGCCGCTCTATGCCATTGAACTACATTAGTTTCGCGTCAGCGAAATAAACTCGTAGATATACAGTTTTCTATCTATTTGGGGGTAATTTTATTGCTTCTGGGTTTATTTTTTCTGTGTGCGTGAGCTGGTTAGGCGGCGCATAATGAAACTTCAAACGGATTTCGCCAAATGCTGCGTGTGTAGGTAGGCATTCGTTCGTGGTGTATCAAACGATCAAAATTTGTGTCGAAATGATTCATGAATGTTTTTAGAATTTCGAAAAACGAAAACGCAAGTCTTCACTTTGAAGTTGGCGCTCGATCGTATACCTAATTTTGTATACCTAAACGTTGACGTTCATTGTAAGCGAAAAGCGAAGGACATGCACGAGTGTGTTGTGCATGTCGGTTGAGACGTGCGCGTTGAGTCGCTCGACTTTACTGCATTGATGCCCTGATGGATTGGATTTCGGATTGCGAAGGAAGAAATCTATATTTACATGTAGGCAAATGTGTTTCTATCTCTCAGCCACCCACTAATTAACCTCAATTAGAATCAATCAACAGCGCTTAAAGCGCGTGTTTCGCACCATCGTAATTAAGGAGAAGAATTCCGCTCCACACAATTGCAACCGCACACGAATTGGATGTATATTCGCTTTACATTTGTACATTTATTATCCGAATGTTAATTATTTGTTAAAATGTTTACATTTAATTTTGTGAGTTTATTCCATTTGTTTTTTTATTTTTTTTTGCGGTACTGTCACTGTGCCGGCTTTTAGCAAGACATAGCTAGGCGGGTATTTGTATTTATGAAAGGCGCCGACACAATGTTGACACAGTCCCCACAAGAGTATAAACTGTGTGTGTTTACTCGTACATATCGCTCTGGGTGATATGAGTGATGATAGAGTACCTCAATAGTAGACAACGACGACAATCGACCGACAAGTGACACGAGAAATGTCAGGAAAGCGCATGTAATAAAGTTATTATCTGAAGTGGACTTTTATGGTGAGGGCGGTTATGGTTTGCTATTTTTTTTTTTCTTTCTTTTTATTCATATTATTTTGAGGGTATGACGGTTCGAGGGTGCGTACGGGTAATTTAGAAGCAACGACCGTGAGAAGTGGTAGTAGCTATAGCCAGTTAGCAGACGTCATGCTTTCTAATTGGAGTTGTTATGTGTGGCGGTTGTGATTGAGCCGTTGGTTTGTGTGTCACATAGTTTCAGTGAATTGCATTTTGCTTAGTGACAGCGGGTCGTACTAATAATTATTTTTAATCTTCTGACGAAATATTTCCTAGGTCACAATGGGAGTTTGTAAAATGGCACCGGGATATGGAGACAAAAACATGGTTATTGTTATAGCGGAGAAAAACTAGGCTTCAAAATTTTGTCTAAATGAATCCGCTGTACGTTTGCCGAAATCCGATGGCTGATGTCTGTTTTAGATTGGAGTTTTCATAACACATTCCAGAAGAAGCGGCCTCTTGAGTGACTAACTAGCGACACGTCGAAACAAGTGTAGGAGTTTCTGACAAATCTTAAAGGTTGGGCTCACCTGACACCATTACCTTTTATTTAACGGCGTCAATATAATGTATTTGATGATTGGTGGTCTGGTGCTTATTTCTTAAAGAAGCAATTGGTTCAAAACCGTGTTTTTTGCTCGAAAACTCGTCGAAGCATTCACACTGACCACCAACTTGTTCTCGTCTGACGTTTCAATCAGCTGGGAGACACAAGTCGTTCAACTTCGGTGCAATCTTTTGTGGTTACAAATTTCGATCGTATTACTTAACAAACAAAATGAATTTAGTGCATTTCAAAATAATATTAGCCCATCAATTAATTGTGGATCTTAATTTGTGAGTTGTGACATTTGTTCGGTCAGCCATTTTGCTGAATTTGCTGAATATTGCAAAAGGTGTGTTTGTTCCAACAACCCTACGGTTGGAAATCATGTTCGTGGTGTTTTCGTGGGAAACGACTTTAAATGACTCGTTTTGAAAACTGAAATATGTATGGGAAAACTTTTGTTTTCGTAGAAGTTTTCGAGAGTTTTCGCAAAAACCCTGTTTTCGGCTCGGTGTGAAAAGGCTATTAATTGACAGCAGGTTCACTTCCTGACAGGCGAAACAGAACATCTTCTGAAGAGGTATAGGTAAGTCGAAAGTATTGACTGACACAACTCAATTGATCAATCAATCACCTAGAGATGTCTTGGATCTGGGGTAGTTCGAAGGACAAGCACTTGAGCTACTAGAAGTTATTTTCTTTATAAGTTTTCAAGTGGCATGTCCTAATTGACATGCTTTTAGTCCTTGGCTCGGCAAAATATCCGGCTGAGATTACCTTCCACCATTCTCGTTCCATAAGTTAGGTTAGGTATGACACTGCGAGGCCTCATATGACACTAGGCACCATAAGGGCTCATTGCGATTCCTAGTGAACCAGTGAACCAAAAAACAGACTTACCTACACATTTTCCCTTGAGAAGGAACAACTCTTCTTACAGAAACCGATACATTTTTCTACTCGCCTACATTTTTCTTAATTTTGACCGCATCTACCTACGAACGCAACCAAAAATGCACTTCACTTGAAGATGACGTTTATTCTATTACCTTCGGCTTGTTAATTATAGTTTTTGCTATAAATTGTTATGGATTGTTTTAAAGAAATATAATACATATTAAAAACCAATAATTTAGTCTTTCACAAGCTGTGCCGTAAACCATTAACTCAAGCATTACAGTTAATTCATGTCTCAATTGGAGATTGGAACTCACATTTACCTACAACAATGAAGTACAATTATACCCATTTAAGTACATTTTGTATTAAGTTTTAAATACAAATAAAAAAAAACTGATTTTTCATCCCTGATACGAGGTCAGACATTTTTAAGAAAAATCTAAAAACCACCTCGCATGAACATTATACCTACAAACGTCAAAAAGACGCAGCATTCAGAGGCAGATTCAGATTCAGACAAAGGGCGGCACATTGAAAAATCTGGTCATCTCAAGTCGACTAGATTGGTCCAGACTAGAGGTTACCTGAACGCAAAAAAACTAGATTGGTCGGTAACGTCACTTTTTCTACGTGAACCAGTCTTATGTGAACTGTTAACTTAGTACTTAGTCACGAATTTCTTGACTAGATTCGTCGGCTACCCCTCCACAAACGTCAAATGAAACAGCTTTTCATATGACCGATCTGAGGCAATAAAAACTGATGTCGTTTTCCAATGGGACAGAAAAGAGTCGGATCAGTTTCAGCTGGCTGTCAGATTTCATGTTCCATTGGCCGCAAAAAAAAAAGCAGAGAGTCAGAGCAGTTTTGCGAATCTCGATATCTGTCATTTGTCAAACTTAGAAGTTTGTTATTAACTACGTATTTAGAAGAAAAGTCTGTGAAAAATAGAGACAAATTTACATCTGGCTGCCGCAATGGATGTCAACATAAATTGAGTGTATTTTTACAAGCATAAATTACAATTTAAGAACTTTTCAAACACGCACTACCACAAATGCGAAAGAAAGAAAATTCTCGTTTTGTGTTCCATTGGGCACGAACAATCTAAAATCTGAGAGCAAAATCCGAAAATCCCAATGGAAAACGACATGAGATCCATTAAGTCAGACTTAATAAACTAGATACTGGAGGTCTGGTGTTTGACATACCTACCTAGTTGCGTCAAGCGATGAACATTACTTGACATTTTCAGTGTGGGAGCCTGGCAAAAAGATCGAATTAATCTCTACTGTCGGCGAACTGAATAAGTGGATAGGTAGCAACTTCCTTAAGTAAACTAAATTCCACGACTTTCAAAACTAGAACACATAATTTCCCATCACAAGGTAAATTCAGCCCAACGAGGCTCCTTAACAAGTGTCACACTTCAAACTTGTCGCCCTCCATCCACTACACTTAGATATAAATTGCATAATGCATATACCTACCTACCTCTAGCTCCATTTCCAATCTCATTAGCTTAGGTACCAATCCCAGCCCATTACTTAAAAAAAAATATATCAAACTGCAGTTTAGACTAAGCAAAAAAAATATCAAAAACAATCCAATCCAAAGCATTAAACAACCAGTCGAGTAAAAAGAGGAAAACCCAGCGAAAGAAAGAATTTTTATGGTAGTACGTAACGTATACGAATACGAACTCCTCCATTCAAATGTCAAAAGCATCGCCAGAAATCCCAATAGTATCTATCTACTGTTCTGCATCTACAAATAAAATCTGGCCGAGGACCGGGAGCCCGTACGCGGCTATATAACGATGACTACATCACTACACCAGTGTTTAGGTTTACATCTCTCATCTCTCTCGTAAAATGCAAAACTACTGCTGCTGCTGCTGCAGCGTGCAACTTGCAACTTGCAAGTCGCTTCCAAACAAATGTATCTCGTCTGCCTCGTCGTTGCCCTTTCTGTTGTGTTACCATTTTTATTCTTCTTTTTAACTACCTGCCAAAAGATATGTGCCTGATAGCACAATGAGCGGCAAATACTAGACAGACACACTAGGGAAATGCATGCGATTAAACCTATAAACTTAATCAACTGTCTGTCTGTCTGTCCTAGATTTGTTTTCGTTTCTTTCTTTGCTTTTCATTAGAGACATTTTTAAGTTTTCATGTAGATGGTAGACCTACCCTTATTTCAGCATCCAGCTGATTGGTATGCCCGGCCAAGTTGGGCATTGCTGTCATATTGTATCCTAGACCTTGACATGCCGGCACAGATATCCGTTGACATTGTAATCCTTGCGAGGGTTGAATTATTGCTACCAGGAGCAGCAGTAGTATGGCTGAGATCAAATAGCACATGCTTGGCACACTAAAACACATTTTTTTAATTTTTTTTTTTATTTCCCTTCTTTCTCTTTATTTCAATCACTTTGATTTATTTTTTTGAAAATATATATTTTTCCGTTTATTCTGGTACACACTATACGGCACTGGATGGACACATTTTGAACAAATATTATTTTGAATGCAAAACTGTTATGCAAAAATAATGTATCTCAAAGATATGTACGACCACGAATACGAATATAATATTAAAAATTCGAAGAATAGCAGAACGATCGTGCCTAAGGTATGTGTTCACAGCTTGCGATCTAATCCGATACTGGCGGCAAGTCTACGGAATCACTTTGGTTTTTAGTTTGGCTTGGCATTCGGTTCGTTTGTAGATTCTGTTTGAGGTTCACTTGAGTGGTGGTAGGAACTACACGTGAGGGTTGGAGTTTATATTCTGGTATGGGACGGGACGGTTATTTTGTGTCTATAATAATAATTTTATACATTCATGTGAGCAAATTAGTACTTGGCTTTAGAGACAGATTTTTTAAGTATTTAAGAGCAATGGAAACCACTCCGAGACGACTTATTGAAATAACTTCTTCTGCATTATAATTAAATAATTAAATAATTTTATAATTATGCATTTCGTTTTATGTTGCACCTGATCATTAAGTCGAGCAGTTAAATTTCTTATGGCGGCTCCAATCGACTACGAATTAAAAGGTTTGGGTGAATTAGATTAGAGAGTTTTCAAGTGGCCCTGGTTCGGCGGCTTCTTAAAGGAGCCTTCTTGCGCCTTCTCAGGTAGATTCCTAGAGCCATCTTTTCACTCCACAGGTACTCAGGAGACAAGGATCTTCTCTGGGTGTATGTCAGCAAAGATTGCTAAATTGACGATTTCATCACCAAATACTGTTTTTCCTTAGACGTCATAGAGCCGGACAATCTGTGAGTATGTGAAGAAAGAATTCGTCACTCTTAGGATAGAGTCTGCAGGTAGAACCCGGTGAGACACCGTTGCGTTGGAGATGTTTTTTTCACGAGATCGTGGTCGCTGATTATTCCTGTTAGAATTCTCTGGTTATTTTTGTCCAGATCAATCAGGAAGAGTGATTTTCTGGAGGAGAAATTGGGGAAAAATTGTCTCAGTTCTGCCCAGCTGTTCTGAGCCAGATCGCGGTGGACTCGGCGCAAGATCGGTTCTCAATATAGTTCCTGAAATGGTGTTTCCTGACTCCGCAAAAGTTGATCGGTTGCTCCGATTTTAGCGAGTGAGTCAGCCGATCCGTTACCCTCAAATCATCTGTGGGCTTTGGATCCAGTGGAGGACGACTAGGATTGTCTTAGAAAGTTCATAGATGGTTGTGAATGTTTCTAAGATATGTTAAGATTTTATAGCAAAAGAGTCAAGAAAATTTAAAATTGAATTGGAATTGTAGTCGAACTTAGATTTATTCCAGCGCAAGGACTTCAGACTGAAACATGGACAAATTCTTTTCAAGGGTGACTGAAAAGTTCACCTGGGGCAACTCCAAAAGCCAGTCCCTGACTCCATCTTAGAACCGTCTGTGTACCAGATGAGCGATGAGGTCAAGTCGTGATGGATTGGGTTTATATTTTTACCAGTCTTCCCTAGGGGTGTGATTCTGGGGAAGTTTTTATGGAAGCCATATTCCGGTAGCATGTCATGCAGGCTTCATTGTTTCGAGCAAAGACAGGTGACCGCACTGATAGGAATAGGAGTCAAGGCTGTTCGAATGAAACAGACGCTGAACAATTAGTCTGGCCTCCATTTGAATATGTGTTTAAAGAGGTGTTAGGTCTAGGATGGCATTGAGTTCCATAGACGGAGTGGGGCGTAAACAGTCCGTCATGCAGTTTCATATTGATTCATATTGTTGAGAGCCCTGTTGGTGTACTCGAAACTCGAAAGACGTTTAGTTGAAAGCTCCTTCAATATCAAGGAAAGCGACGAGACTGATTTCCTTACGATTAGTGGAGGATTAAATTTTTGTTACTAAGTCATTAAGTGCTGATAGGCATCCTGAGACTTGCTGAGCGGAAAGTATTTCAGGGCTACATCTCTTGTATTTGTATTAATTAGTTTTTCCATGCTTTTAAGAATAAAAGGCATGAGACTGATGGGGCGAAAGGATTTCGGGCTTGAATCCAAACTTCTCCCTGTCTAAGGTAAGTATTTAAATTTATTTTATTTTAATAGTTACGATTACGAACAGGCTGATTGAAACTCTCCACGTACCGTTCTTGATGATCTTGGTCGTGCTGATATTTTTCCAGTGTTTTACGGGGATCTTGAAACTTTTTGACCCATTTTCGAATGAGAGGCATCCCTAGAACTCGGCTTCTAATTAATTGATTGACGTACACCCGCTGCCCTCGGATTATTTGCGTTCACCCAGTAAGCTAAACAAAAATATGAACGTCCTATTGAGACACCTTGTATATTACCGTATAAAATGCAGAAGAAGGACTTCTATAAAATTTCCTTTATCCACTGCAGAATTAATGCTGCATTTACACCATCACACATTCCTAACAAGGAAAATTAAAGGGATGACCAACAATAAATAGCCTTTTGACTGAAAGAGGCAGGATTACATCTTAAGGTGTTCTGACGACAGCGGCACCTCTCGCTTAAGTCGGACAAGCAATCAACCGTAGGTTCCTTTCATTAGTCCCAAAAATAAAAACTCACACAAAACGAATGGTTTCGACAAGCTAAGCGTAGGGTATTTATATGTGTTTATCTTTCTGGGGTGCTACTGTATTTACCTTTGACTCCATTCTGTAGTAAATAAGAGCTTAATATAAATGGCGCCCAATGCGAGGCTTTGCAATTATTGCTTTACAAATTTCATGCTATAAACAATTTCAGTAAGCAAAATAAGAAAACACACAGTGAAATTGGCACATGTATTTCCCAGATATCAGTTCAAAAAGGTAGCCGTCGAAAGGAATCACTCCAGCTCTGGCACTTCACTTCGTTGCCGCTTTGAACGTTGTTGTTGTACGTTGTATCGCTCATATTAGGTATTACCGCTTTTCTTTTTGTTGTTGTTGCTGTTGTTGGCACATTCGCTGCAGCTACCACTGGCACTGTTGTGTTGTTGTTTTTGTTTTGAATTTGTTGTTATTGCCTTCGTATTCTGCACTTCGTAATGCATGCAGCAGAGCAGCGACCTCATCCACAATCATGCACTCTGTGTGGATGTAGTATCTGGAAATGTATCTCTCGCTCTGCTGTGCGTTTATTCCATCCGCCGTTCGTCGTTCGTTCTCGTTTCTGACGGATAAGGGAAGAAGAGTAAATTCAAAAAAACATAAAAGAAGAGCAATTCGAAAGAAAACCGCAAAACATAAAATAAAAATAGGAAAAAGGGAAGAGGGAAGAAGTGGAAAAATACGACAAGAAAAGCAATAAGAATTCAGTAATTTCATTTCATTTTATCCGCATTTTCGTAATGGCCAATAAAGAGGTGTACTCATTCCTAAAAAAAACGTGAATGGAGCAACAACAACAACTCCAAGGGGCCCAACGTCACATGGCTATGCCGCTGCACACACACGACACACACAATACCAAAGTACGGTTCCTCGCAGCGGTAGAATAAGGAAAAAATAAAAAATAACCGAAACACAGAGCAAAACAACTTCATAGGGTTTTCGGTTTTCGCCGCCACATGCCGTGGTATGGACGACTGTGTGATGATGTGTGATGGTGGTCTTTTGTAAAGGCGGGTGGTTGGGCAAGACCGTCCGTCGGGGAGCGGGGACTTTAATATCACCGGCCGGTGCTTTATAATTACTATTAAAATGTGTGTACGCTGACTTGAGCCAATGGTGAATGATATCACTCTGTGTGTAGGGCGAAAGAGTTGCCGTGAGCGTAAGGAGGTGATTAGTATTAGAATTTGATACTTACTGATTTGTAGGGGGAAACAAATCTCAACCATTTAATTGGAACAATCTTACTCATGATAGCTAGGTGAAGGTGCTCTTGGATGACCGGAGTTTTTGTCGATCGATAGTGCGACTGGGATGAAGTCAGCTGCGTTATAAGACCCTTAAGTTCGCGTTAGTTAATCGTTTTAGCCATTTGGTCTTATGATTCCTAAAATCTGAAATCTTTACTGCAGTCTCCTAAAGCTGTTATGGCGTCCTGTCAACACAGTGCCTCGGGCTGTTCATGACATGTTGTCTTCCACAGTAGAACGTCAGCCTTCAAGCTATCCCAAACCAAAAATCTTGTAAGGGGTATTTTTTTTAGAGGCATACAACTTTGAAATGGAATAAATTAAAGATGATTTTTTTTTAATTGACATGAAATTTGCTTTATTCGGAAGATAATCTTCTGGCATTATAATTTCAAATGGATTTCTGGCATGTGAGTGCCACGGCTGGCTCGGACGTGGTCTAATCTGGAGGTCCAAATTACGATGACATTTCCAACATTTGTGGCCGTATATCGGCAATAATGCGGCGTATGTTGTCCTCCAAGTGATCAATTGTTTTGGGCTTATCGGCGTAGACTAGCGACTACACATAGCCCCACTGAAAAGAGTCAAGCGGCGTTAAATCGCACGATCTTGGGAGGCCAATTCACGGGTCCACAACGTGAAACTATATGCGATTACCAAAAGTTTCCTTCAATAAATCAATTGTGGCACAAGCTATGTGTAACATGTTGCGCCATCTTGTTGAAACTACAGCTCCTGCACACCATGATTGTTCAATTGATGAACAAAAAAGTCAGTAATCATGGCTCTATAGCGATCACCATTGACTGTAACGTTCTGGCCAGCATCGTTTTTCAAGAAGTACAGACAGATTATTCCACCAACCCATAAAGCACACCAAACAGTCAGATTTGGTTTATGTAACGGTGCCTCAACAAACACTTGGGATTATCGTGACTACAAATTCGGCAGTTTTGATTATTCACGTATCCATTCAACCAGAAGTGAGCCTCATCGCTTAACAAAATTCGCTTATAAAAATTGACGTATACCTACCTACTTCGAACACAACCATGATTTTCAAAATAAATTTGCACAGTTTAGAAGCGTTGTTCAGGCGTCAGTCTATTCATGTTGAAACGCCAAACCAAACTATAAAAATAAATCACTAGACAGCTGACAAAATGGACGCCAGTTAAAATAGTGTTGCCAACTTAAAGCTATATACCTAACTCTAAAAAAAAACACCCCTTATAAAATTTTAAATTTAGTTTGAATTAGGTCTGTTTTGTTTTGAAAAATACCTCTTGTAAAGAATTTCGGGTGTTCCACTGTTGTCAATCACTATTTTGACATATCAGACGTAACAACCTAAAGTCCTTGACGTTTTTTCCACTGCGCCACCTCTACCGAACGTCTGGAAAACATCCAAGAGTAGATACCTATGCCCAGCTCTTATGAAAGAGCTTCTCATCCAGTCTTTCCCATTAGTCCCAAAGGCTAAAATAAAAAGTCGCAGATCAAATGGCTGATGTGAGAAGTCCTATAAGTCTAGGCTGTCTATACCTACTTTTATCTTATTTTCGTACTAAATTGTCCCAATGGCAACTCCATACAAATTACCACTCTTATGCTTATCCCATTCTGTTTACATTTTATCCTGTGTTCAGGCTTCAGAGTCTCAGAATTTGAGGCGCATCACACAAAGCCCTCGTCTCCTTATCTCATCCACCTTTATACACCCTTCATTATGTAATGCAGGAGTAGCATGTAGGTAGGTATATCTTTCCCAAGCGCCCAACACCATCTTCCGTTTTGGCAATAAACCATTTCGATTGCTCTCTCACACTCCCACAGTCGCATTACTCCTCTTTGCATTTATTGTTTATTCGCGAGGCACTATTACGATGTTACGCCGCATAAATATGCGATTTAAATTTATAATTAACGTCAAAGAGAAACAAAAAAAAACTGAAGACAAACAGAAAAGCCCCCAACTAATGGTGCACCATGCACATTTTGCGTGAGTAAATTTCCCAAGCGGTCTTCATATTCGAATCCAATGCGGTCATAGCATAGGCACAGCCGACAGCAGCAGCGGTAAATGCAGACGCATTGGCTGGGGCAGTGATGGCGGCGGCGGCGGTTTCCTTTGAACATTATTTCCGGTCCGCTTCGGCTTTTGATTATACACGAAATGAATGGCGGCTCCGACACCAGAATGATGATGATGACGAGGCCGATGGGGGCATAAATGCCCAACAAAGATCACTTAATTTTCGCACGACGACGGAGGACCGACCGCGACGTGTGAGTTCTGAAAGTCTTTTGCATTTATTATTGAATTACTGAAATTTTGTTGCATTTTAGTTTTATTGATAATATTGTCTGAAGTTGGCAGTAATTGTTCGTAAGCTGTTCCGCATCGCACGGAAGCGCTGCCTCGAGGGCGAACAGTGTTTCAAATGAGCTCTATTAGTCGCTGTTTTTCGTTCTGGGTGTGGTCAATTACTTGGTACTCCCTTATTGGAAACGCAGAGGGAAGGCGGGCGTAAATGGCTGTTGTGTTGCAACCCGCTTTGGGACCACGGAGCACGGATACTCGAAAACATTTGAATATATAGGGACGACACTGAAGTCAACGGACCGCTGCCATGCAGGAGTACATCTATCCATGGATTGTACGAACGTTGCCCAGGTGCTCAAATATATAGGTAAGTCAGTCCTTTTTGGAAAGCACGATTGGTGATCCTTTCAGCTAGGTATGACATGTAGGATGTAGGATCAGGTTTTCAGGGATGAAAGTGATAAAAAGGAGACATTGCGATACCTATCATAAATGGCTTTCTCGCTTCCAAGACAGGCTTGCATGTGCCTCCTATTAGGAAGGGATTGCGACGCGTCCTGGATTGTCGGCTAAGTAAGTTCTGCGTTCTTTGTCCTTAAACAGATACCTAAGAACTTTTCACATGAGAGCGAATTGGGAACTGCGAACAAGCGAATACCCGTAGTTTCTGACAATTATTTCACCTGAAAACTTATTTTAGTCGCAGGTTCCGACGAATCAGTTTCATTGTTGAAGGTTAAGTTCGAACGAATGTTTCATTCGCGGGTTTGTGGTAGGTATACGCGACTGTTTAATGTGGATTGTGAATAAAGTGTGGTGGCAGTTCGCGGCAAGAATTGTCAACAATTCGTGGAAAAATTATTGTAATTATTGTAAATTTAGCTATTGAAATCAATTGAGACATATTTTTTTTCTAAATTAGATGTTATATAAATTAACTTTTCAATTCATAAATACAATTAAATTGTTTCTTCGTAATTCGCCTATTCGCAATTCGCGCGAGTTAAGTATCCATAGCAAGACATATTGAGAAAAAAGATAACATTATTTGTATTCAATGATATCTTTAGTCTCTAGTACAGTCTTGCACACAACGCTACAATGATAACATATGTAAAAGAGATAATATCGTTTGTATACAATGTTGGAATATTATCTCTTCTTCATTATCAAGCAAGACGATTGTACGCTTGGGTCTCCTTGTAGATAGATAAGAAAAGTATATAAATACGACTGTATGATGAATTTATCAACAGTCTTATTGTAACTACATAGTAGCCTTAAGCTCCTTTTAGAATTAGTAAAAAGTATTTCAATAATAAAGGACATAGTTCCAAATAAATATTGTTTAATTTTAAAAGTAAGAAACAAGTGTTTTAATTGGCGATCCTGCCAGGAGGTTAAATATACTTTTTAACTTCAATCGAGCGGACCTCGGGAACAAGTAGTGAAATCTAGTATAAACAGAACACTCGCGTTACCGGTTACAAGAATTACCTAGCATAGCAGGTACAAATATAGCTTCTTCGTACGAAGCAGCAAAGCAATTCAGTGAAAGTGTATATGTGGAGAAAAAAAACACACAAATTCGACGACAACAGACACGAGTTCAAAATGGAACAACTCGCAGTATTAATGGCAAGATTAGAAGCTTTAGAAACCAGGAGCAACACAGTAACACAAACCCTAGAGCACACACGCACAGAGAATGCAAGGTTAGCAGCAATAATAACTAACCAAAATCAAATAAACACTAATTTAGAAACAAAACTAAATGAAGTAAAATCTGGATTAGGCATAGTACCAAACATACCTGTGCTAGAGGAAATAAGAACCACATATACAGATGGTAGTGAAATACAGTTAGACGCATTTAAAAGCCTACCTATTTTCAACGGCGATCAATCAAATTATCGGTCGTGGCGCGAAGAAGCATCCAGATTAATGGACAGCATTAAAAACTTCAAAACACACAGTAAGTACGCAGCAGCATTGACTATAGTGAAAAGTAAAATACAGGGTGCAGCCGCGAATGTGTTAACCAATTATAACACAATTTTTAATTTTGAGGCGATACGTAACAGATTAGATTATACGTACTCTAATCAAGAACCTCTATACGTGCTACAAGACATGATGAAAGCCATCACGCAAAAAAGAAGCACACTGTCTGAATACCACGACGAGATAAATAAAAATCTCAATTTAATAATATCAAAAATCACTATGTCAGGTGATCCGCCGAATATAATCGACAGACTAATTAAAAATGCTAACGACGACGCAGTTCGTATATTCATTGATGGTATGAGTGACAACTTTACAAGAGGATCATTATATTCAGCTACAATAAATGATCTAGAACACGCATTCGCAATTGCTCGCAGAATAGAACATGATAATGTGCACAGGCATTTACATCTCACTCAAGATAAGCACCACAAAAATATGCCACATGAACGCAGAAACGAAAGAAGACCAAATTATTCGAGCCAAACAACGAATTATCAACCCCAGAAGCAATACGATAATATGCAGCAACACAATCAAGGACCACAGCCGATGGAGATAAACTCGAGACAAATTGTACATGCACAGCGACAAAATTGGAATCAATACAAACCCGATGTATATAATCCACCAGCGAAACGTGAACACAGCGGGAGTTTCAACACACACAACAGACCGCAACGATCTTATCAGCAGAACTTCAAGCAGCAGAGAGTAAATAACTCCCGACAACAACGCAGAGACGATGTCAGCAGTACATATGCAGAAGCAGATGAAACGGAATGTATGGTAAATAATAACATAAGAATAGATCATTTAAACTAGTAGACGGGTTGCCCTGCTTAAATTTAACTAGTACTATTTCTAAGGAAATTTATAAAATTCTTATTGATACTGGTGCAACCCATAATTACATTAATAGAAAATGCGATTCTAGCGAAAAAATTAAAATTAAACCTATAAAAATAAAAACAATGCATGGTTATTCTATGGTAGATACAAAGAAAGTAGTTAGGATATTAAAGAAAAATATAACATTTTTTGAATTAGAGGATATTCAGTCTTTTGATATGATATTAGGATATGAAGGACTTAAAGTTCTAAACGCGGAAATAAATTTCAGTAATATGACTCTAACTACCATAAGCAGTGTCGAATCTATTCAGAAAATTAATTACATAATTGGGGAAAATAATATTTATAAAGCAGACATAGATAGACTGATGAAGATTAATAACAGCATAGGACCGTTACCCTTTACAGATACTATAGAAGCAAGCATTAGGACGACCAATGATAATCCGGTTTATGTTAAACAATATCCATATCCCATAGCAGATAACGAATTCGTAAACAAAGAAATACAGAAACTCTTACATGACGATATAATAGAAAAAAGCCATAGTCCTTATAACAGTCCCATATGGACAGTACCTAAAAAAGGTTTGGACGAAAAAGGAAAACCAAAACGGCGCATGGTTGTTGATTTCCAAAAACTTAACGTTCACACTGTAACAGACAGATACCCCATTCCGGATGTCAACATGACAATTCAAAATTTAGGTAAAGCCAAGTACTTTACAACATTAGATTTGGAGTCAGGTTTCCACCAAATTAAAATCAAAACAGATGATAAAGAAAAAACAGCTTTTGCTATAAATGGCGCAAAATATCATTTTAAACGAATGCCTTTCGGGCTCAAAAATGCACCAAGCATATTTCAGAGATGCGTGGACGACATTTTGAGAGACTTTGTAGGTAAATTCGTACACGTTTACATTGATGACGTATTGATATATTCTTCATCTGAGGAAGAACATATACAGCACATAAGTCAAGTATTCGACGTACTCAATAAAGCCACATTAAAAATATCTGATGAGAAAAGTAAGTTTTTTCAAGAAGAAGTAGAATACTTAGGTCACATAATCAGACATGGTAGAATCACTACGAACCCTGAGAAAATAGCAGCTATAGAAAATTTTCCAGTCCCACAAACGGTAAAGGATTTGAGAGGATTTTTAGGTCTTACAGGTTACTATCGTAAGTTTATAAAAGGATACGCAAGCATAGCCAAGCCCCTGACATTATATTTACGAGGAGATAACGGTAAAGTAAACAAAAAACAAAGTAAAAATATTAAGTTAAATCTGAATGATTCAGCATTAGAAGCGATTAGAATTTTAAAAAATTATTTGAAAGAACAAGTCGAACTTTTTCAACCGGATTATAGTAAACCATTCGAGCTTACTACTGATGCATCCAACATAGCTATTGGAGCCGTACTAAGTCAGAATAAGCAACCTATACACTTCTTGTCAAGAACACTGAGTAAGACAGAAGAGAACTATAGCACAAACGAGAAAGAGCTATTAGCGATCATATGGTCCTTACAAAAACTCAGAAACTACATATATGGTATAGCAGACTTAACCATATATACCGATCACCAGAGCCTTATATATTCTGTATCAGAAAAAAATCCCAACACAAAGCTGAAACGTTGGAAGGGAATCATTGAAGACTTTGGAGCAAAATTAGTTTATAAACCAGGAAACCTAAATCTTGTAGCTGACGCATTATCACGTCAACGCATAAATACTTCTACCATAGAAACAGCACATTCAGCTGAAAGTTCTTCTAATGATATAATAAAAACTGTGAATCAGCCTTTTAATGCATACACTGCACAGTTCGAACTTATTGAAGATATAACAAATAATATCGAAACACAAATCTATTTTAGTAACAAAATAAGACTCATAATAAAGTTTAAGGACAAAGACTCTTTACTAAGGCAGATGAAAGAAGTTATACAACCCCAAAAGATTGTAGCTTTGCATACGAAATTTGAAAACATATACAAATATGGTGAAAACATAAAAAAAGAATTCCCACTAGTAAGATTTATATTCACACCAAGAAAACTTCAAGACGTGACAAATTTGGAGGAACAACTAAAACTTGTAAGGGTAACTCACGAAAGAGCACACCGAGGGTTACGTAACAATATACAAGAAATCTCAGAGAAATATTACTGGCCCGATCTAAATAAACAAGCAAAGAGTTTCAACATCAAATGCATAGCATGTCTATTTGGAAAATATGAAAGAAAACCTATCAGAGAACCTCTGAATAATTCAGAAATACCAACACATGTGGGAACACACATTCATATGGACATATACTTCAACGACAAGTATACTTTCCTTGTAACAGTAGATAAGTATTCTAAATATACAATCCTTCGGGAAATCGAAACTCGAAACAGACTGTACGACGTTATGGAAGAGGTCTTATCTAATTATTTCCCAAAATGTGAACGACTCATGACAGATAACGAGAAGGGATTCAAAACAGAAATGGTGAACCAAATGTGTTTGAAATACAACATAACTAAAGTAGAAACTCCAGTATACAGATCGACAGCGAACGGTCAGGTAGAACGTGTAAACGGTACAATAACTGAACTGTCTAGAATATTCACAATTCAGAATAAAACAAGACTTATCGAAGAAATATTTAGAACAGTGCGTGAATTAAATAATTCTATACACTCAGTTACCGGTTTGAAACCTAGAGACATTTTCTTTAATCAAAATAAATATAGCAATAGTGAAATTATAATAAATAAACTAAACTCAGCATCCAAAAAAGTGATCGAACGTCTAAATAAAGGAACTCGACACAGAGAGTATAAAAAAGGAGATAAGATAATGGTAAGAATCACAGGTCTTAGAAAGAAATCTAACGCCAGATACATAACAAGAATAGTAGAAGAAGATAAAGGAGACACTGTAATCTCTAAAGAAGGAATAAAAATTCACAAGGATAACATAAAGAATTATCATTTTTCAGATGACGAAAATATTAATATTCCTAACATTACTAGGAATTGTACAGAGTCAAGAAGGGCAAGGAAACGTTCAAATAACTGAGTTACTAAACAAGAAGTTTATACTTACGCAAACAGATGACGTGTATTTATTCAAAGAACAAACTTATTTGTTACATGCCACCAACCTGACTTCGATATTTCAACCTTACGTAAATATCGTAACTAGTAAATATCAACCTACACAAGAAGAAAAAATTTGGTTAAGTAAAATTAAGAATTTAGCAGACCAATTACAAGAACATACTAGGCATACTAGATCAATTAACTTTTTAGGAACAGCTTTCAAATATGTGTTTGGTAATCCTGACCATTATGACTTAGTTAACATAGAAACGAGTATAAATAATCTCATAGAAAACAATAATAAACAAAAAACTATAAATTCTAGATTTGAACAAATTTTGCAACAATTCGAAGGTCAGAGCCTTAAAGAACATTTAGTAATAGAACAAGTGTACGAACAATTATTATTATTGACCAGAACAATTAATGCAGCAAAAAATAATGAATATTTATCAGAAAGCCTAGACTTAGATGACATTAAAAATATTATTCAACATGAAATAATTCAAGTACCCATAATAAATATACTTGAGTACTCTAAAATATTATTAGCTAGAACTGATGAATTCTTCATCACAATATATAAATATCCAGTTCTAATTAAATCATGTAAATTGTATAAAGTAACACCTTTAAATTCAAAACATGGAAAAATCATTACAGATAAAACAATTGCCTTATGTAACCAAACTTATTTAAGAACAAGAAATTGTCAAAATCATCTAAGTAAAAACATTTGTGAAATTAACTTTGAAGAAGAAAATTGTCTTATTCCACTTTTAAAGAATATAACTTCAAAATGCAACATTAAACAAGAATACGATTACGACTTAGAAATTGAATCCGGTGTTATGTTATTAAGCGGTAAGCATAAGTTAAATAATCAAACAATTAATGGTATAAACTTAGTTACTTATGAAAATACTATAAATCTAGACGATAAAATATACAAAAACATGCATAAGCAAATTAAAGAAGTTATATTAAGAAATCATAATTCAGAGTCTTACATCGACCAAATAATTAAAGAAGATACAATGTACAAATTCGATAACATAGATACTTTAAAAAAACTAATTATTCCTTTTGAAGAAAAACCGATATTATCAACTATATACACAATTGTAACACTGATTGTTATTCTAGCATTTACGTACGTAATGATAAAAACTATACAATGTATAACAGATCGTCAAAAACAAAAAAAGATTGACGCATATAACAAAACTTATGAAAGAGAAATGTTAAAAATAGCGTCGAAAAATCGGGACGATTTCGTTTAACAAGGGGGGGAGTTAAGTATCCATAGCAAGACATATTGAGAAAAAAGATAACATTATTTGTATTCAATGATATCTTTAGTCTCTAGTACAGTCTTGCACACAACGCTACAATGATAACATATGTAAAAGAGATAATATCGTTTGTATACAATGTTGGAATATTATCTCTTCTTCATTATCAAGCAAGACGATTGTACGCTTGGGTCTCCTTGTAGATAGATAAGAAAAGTATATAAATACGACTGTATGATGAATTTATCAACAGTCTTATTGTAACTACATAGTAGCCTTAAGCTCCTTTTAGAATTAGTAAAAAGTATTTCAATAATAAAGGACATAGTTCCAAATAAATATTGTTTAATTTTAAAAGTAAGAAACAAGTGTTTTAATTCGCGCTCCTGTGAATAGTCCTTCATATTAATGATTACCTCGTTGAAAACTCTATACCTACCAAGGTATTACTAAGTTGAATTCCAACGGCGTCGTCAAAGAGAAACCCTATCAAGACGGAGTTGTACAAGAACTCCAGTCCAGACAGATCACAGCCACGGTTGCCACATTGGTCATTTGCGACCAAATTTGGTCATTACTTTTTCTCTGGTCATATTGTAATTTTTTATTCTATTTGTTAATTTATTTTACGAAAACGACTTACAATCGTTGGGTTGTTGGAACAAACACACCTTTTGCAATATCCAGCAAATTCAGCAAAATGGCTGACCGATCAAATGTCACAACTTAAAGTCATTTTCCACAATTAATTGATGGGCTAATATTATTTTGAAATGCACTAAATTCATTTTGTTTGTTAATTGATGCGATCGAAATTTGTAACCCCTAAAGTTTGCACCGGAGTTGAACGAATAGTGTCTCACAGCTGATTGAAACGTCAAACGAAAACTAGTTGGTGGTCGGTTGTGAATGCATCGACGAGTTTTCGAGGAAAACAAGCCTATTATGTTCGTTTTGAGCGAATGAATATTATATGGACTTGGGTCTAATTTTTGGAGTGAATAATATGGCCGTAACTGAATTAACCTCATATATTTTGGATTTATTTAAAAAATTAAAAATAGTACAAAAAGGTATAGTATACTCAAAATTGAGGTACTTGCGTGATCGGGAAAGTCAAATAGTACAAAAATCACTGAAATAGTAAGCCTTTTTCAACAGTGGGCTGAACTGAGAACCTTTCTTATGACAGTTCTACTCGTTCGCGAAATAGCGAGATGTGGAACAGTGGACAAAATATTCGGATGAGCAGTTTGTGTTTTTCCGGGGGTTGATTAAGACCGCCCCGGCTACGTTCTACATGCGCAGTTTAAAAAGCAAAAATTGCTTTTCTAGCATCCAGAGAATTATCCATATGAGTTTTTTTTTTTTAACTACAGCTGCTGTCAGACGTACGGAAATATCGGATCGATCACAATTTATATATGAGCTGAAATCGGATCCAAGTCCCATTTCGTTTTAATCTGCCATTCAAATTCCTATCTCAGCCGATGCGCCTAATGTGGATTTGGACATTCACATCTGTGAGGGTGAGCCCAATTATCCAAAGCCAGATGTTCGTACCGTTCGAACGCGTTCCCATAGGAACACACTGCTCGACATTTCTAATTAAAACTGCGTACAATCCCCTATTATCTGAGGAGTTTAGTCCAGATTGTACAACTGTTATCTCTGCTTCATTCTCTTCATATCTCCAGCAACCATCAATACCGACCCAAATGAGTGTGTACCTTTCCAAATCTCATATAGGTATATTGTTATGCAATTAATCCCATAGGCAAACACTCCATTTCACCCAGGGAAACGACAAACAAAAGCAAATCCCTCAAGAATCCATATCTGCATCTTTCCAATAATACACTCACTCAAGTTCATCCTTTTGCCTCTTTAAAGTGGAGATTTGTAAAAGGATCCTCTGCCATACTGCTACTAGTAGGTAGGTACACACTTTACACGTTTGTTTTCCATTTTACAAGAGACCCGATGACATTTCTTTTGTCAGCAGCGGCAAAAACTTAATTCACTTTCAAACAGGGAATTAGATTAGTTGTTCCCGATCCCGATGGCCTTCCACTTTACTCCAAAGTCGCTGGTTGCGATGGTTGCGATGGTTGCGCTGGTTGTTTCTCTTTCTCTTTCGTTTGCCTCCTTACAAGACTGAATGTTTTGAAATTGAATACCTTTGTGCCCGGCCACACTCGCACTCTTGAAACCCTAGCAATGCGAATGTAAAGTGGAATTAACGTGGTATAATTACAAGTGGAACAACAACGTTAGCTGGATGCCGTACATACTACAAAGACACTCTGTGTATGCAGTTACCGGCGGCAATGGATTAAGTAGCGCCCGCTAGGGAGTAAGCGAGGCCAGTGAAACAGCGTATACCACAAACCTGCTGGCGGTGTTTGATATTGACAGAGGAGGCGAGAAGAGAAGATTGCTGGCCGATATCACACGCATTGCTTGCGAATTGCGTGTGTACATAATTGTTATTATGCTTGTCAAACAACTTAACTAAGTGTACGAGGAATACACATCGCGCTGATGGCGATGTAACACTTTCTTGTAGTTCGTTGAATTCAGATGTCAACACGCGTTTGGCGAAGTGCGATGGGGCAAGAAATCCTTGTGAAGAAATCTGTTTCTGTGGAACTTGCCACTGTTTCTCGCTGCTGGAATTAACTTGTCAATACATGTGGCGAACTGTGAATGCTGTACTTATGGTTAGGGGGAGTTGGGGCTTCTTGAACGAATTTAATTTTTATAGGTTAAGACGTAATTTCTGGTGCGGTGTTGTTACTGCCTGTACCTAGGCCCATTTGCTGATATTACTCATATCGATTTAAGTTATACTTAAATACCTTATAAGCTACTTTTTCATAAACTGTCAAATAAGATTTTAAGTGGAACTGAAAACGCCATGAGTATAGTATCAGCAAACGGCAATGACAAAAAAATTGGCAAAACCACCCAAACATTCGAATAGACTCGACAACGACGTCCAAGCTTGATCACTGATCTCGAGTACCGCCAGCTGCAACTGTCATCTCGATTTCAACGACCGATTTTTTGTTGTTTGTTTGCCTCCAAAGGAAGTCTCCATTTTCACACGCTTGAATGGTTTAATTACAAATAGCGTTTGTGCCCGCGTTTGTGCCCCCTTCTTTATCTGCCGTGCAAGATCGTCCAAGAAAGCAGAAAAAAAGATCATACGGGACACCGCCCAACAGAAGTTCCTCCTCAATCCGATACAAAAAAAAAAAAAAGTATCAACTCACGGTACCATAACAAATTTCCGATACTCTTTTTCGCTTTATTCTTTTACCTTTCGATAAAGTGATCGCTCCTCCACGTCCACCGAGGCCGTAACGAAAGGGAGAATCCCCCTTCTCCCACCCGCTAGCAGATCAAAATTCCTTTGATCTCCGATCGACTGTCAGCCAGAGAGTTTTTATTTTTTCTTCCTGTAATATTTTTATGATTAAGTCTTTTTTAATTGTTTCTTATGTGGACGCGGTTTCGTTTTGACTTGTGGAAATGAAATTATACAGTACACAGAAGAAGATCAATTCAAGGTGGTATAAGGGGCAATTAAATGCACAAGCCATCGCAATCAAACTGAAATGAACACACCAGATGCACCATGCACGTGTATAGGAAGGACGAAACGAAAATGAAACGCACGATGTGAACTGAACTGATGATCGGTGCGACGCGACGGATGCAGCCTCTCTCTCAATTAGCACACGCATGTGTGATTTCCGAGCAAAACGATCCTCGGCGGTTAAGATCAAACGCAGATCGTTGTATACGGCGAGCACTATGTGTGTTTTTATTGCCCAGATCGGGCCCGGAGCAAACACTGATCTTGTGCGATCATCAATGGCGCAGCTACTATACTTACCATCGATTCGGATGCTGTGTCGGGGCGCATTTTATTCAAGTAGCACCTTTGGACGAATCAATGGGCCTATTCAGTTGAGGGTATCATGCACACAGCCATATGACATACGACCTATCTGGTGATTTTTAAGGGTGAACATTGAGATCGCTGATCGTGACCACTTGGGATTATGGGATCAATTCATGCGAAAAAAAAAAAATGTGTAATTTTGCAAAGAGCAATTTGTTCACGGGATGCGGTCGGTCTATGGACCTCTTGAGGGCAATTTACTTTTATTTTTCATTTGCTGAAGGGCGCTGACTAGATGAGATATTGTTGTCCCCGATATACATGAGGAGAAGGGTCGTTGACAATGGCTCTGCATTTCAATGGAAACGGATGGACAATTTGAGGGAGGTACTCTGAGTCGGAGTCTTTTGTGTGCACATCATAATTTAAATTTGCTCTATTCTTAGCGCAGCTCACATCCTGAGGGACAAACAATTATTGTGTTGCGTGTATGCATTCAGGCTTTGAATGCATTATGGGTATCTTGTGTATATTAATGCTTTTCAATTGTTTGAGAGGACATCTGGGAAATAAAGGTCGCGATATGCATTTATTCAGCAATTTAGTGATGCGCAGAGTTATGGGTGAAGTGGGAACTGCTATTATTTGTTGAAGGGATAAAGAGAGATGTGGGTACTGGGTACCTATATCTATATGTATTCTTATTTCTAAATGAATTGAATAGGGAATATGGAATAGAAAATACTGGGACTCATTTTCATGGTATATTTGAAGAGAAATTATATCTATAAAAAGCTATACAAAATTACAGAAATCAATAAAAAAAAACATTGGAGCAAAGACCAAAGACTATCCAACTTCCGTGCACTTACAAGATTTACCAGATTTTCCCCGCAAATGTTGGATGCCAGCCCTGTCTCGCGCTCAAATTTGTTTCAACTGCCATAAAGGACCGTTCATATAAAGGACCATTCACATGAGAGCGAATTACGAACCACGAACAGGCGAATATTCGTAGGTTCTGACATTTTATTCACATGAAAACTTTTTTTAGTCGCAGGTACCCGCGAATGATTTGTATTGTTGAAGGTTGAGTTCGAGCGAATTTTCATTCGCAGGTTTTTGGATCGCGACTGTTTTATGTGGATTATGAATAAAGTGTGACAGCTCGCGGCAAGGATTTTCAATTCGCGGGAGAATTGTTGTAATTGTAAATTTCGTTATTTTAATCAATCAAGTCTCGTTTTTTTTTTTGATTAGGTGCTATATTAATTGCGAATATATAATGCTTTTGTGGTAAAACAAATAGCAATTTTCAATTCATAAATACAAATAAATTGATTTGTTAGCAGTTTTCCTATTCGCAGTTCGCGCTCATGTGAATGGTCCTTAAGAGCGAACTGCGAACAAGTCAAAATTCTAAGTTTCTGTCACTTGAAAGACATGAAAACTTTTTGAAGTCGCAGATACCCGCGATTCAGTTTCATTTAGGTTGAGTTCGAAGAAATTTCTGATTCGTGGGTTTTGTGGATCGCGACTGGGTTCGGAATAAAGTCTGATAGGTCGAAGCAAA
The DNA here is from genome assembly GCA_949126925.1 of Cheilosia vernalis. NCBI lineage: Eukaryota > Metazoa > Arthropoda > Insecta > Diptera > Syrphidae > Cheilosia > Cheilosia vernalis. The sequence goes on from OX421360.1 coordinate 57,450,245, forward strand.
AATTTTCAATTCACTGGAAAATTGAATTGTAAATTTCGCTATGCATGTACGTTATAAAAAATGTTTTAAAATGATAACTGATTAGATATTTGCACAGACAAAATAATGCATGTCTATACTTTTGCCCAGATGCCATAACGGTCTAACACTGACTAATATATACTTAAATTTCCTCGAATTCTTTTCAGTCTAAGCCGCTTAGGTCATTTTGGATTGGATTTTTTTTTAATTTCATAGAGGGAAGAAAGAGTTGAACTTTTTTGAAAATATGACGATCAGTTGGACGTCAAGCTTATTGTAATAAAAGCCCCTGGCTTTACATTTCCGTTTCTTCCTGAAAAACTATTTTACTAGTACCTACCTATATTATATCCTTTTGCTGAAAAAGATTAAATGTACGATCGAGGCGATTAATATATCATTGTCACTTGAATTTGTTGCCGCATCATTAACTACTTTCACAACAAAATTTCGCTATGCATGTACGTTATAAAAAATGTTTTAAAATGATAACTGATTAGATATTTGCACAGACAAAATAATGCATGTCTATACTTTTGCCCAGATGCCATAACGGTCTAACACTGACTAATATATACTTAAATTTCCTCGAATTCTTTTCAGTCTAAGCCGCTTAGGTCATTTTGGATTGGATTTTTTTTTAATTTCATAGAGGGAAGAAAGAGTTGAACTTTTTTGAAAATATGACGATCAGTTGGACGTCAAGCTTATTGTAATAAAAGCCCCTGGCTTTACATTTCCGTTTCTTCCTGAAAAACTATTTTACTAGTACCTACCTATATTATATCCTTTTGCTGAAAAAGATTAAATGTACGATCGAGGCGATTAATATATCATTGTCACTTGAATTTGTTGCCGCATCATTAACTACTTTCACAACAAAAATAAATATCTCATACATAACTCAGGGGAGCAACATTTGGTTTTTGTTTCATCGCAATCCACTAACCCATTCAAAAGATGTATATGAACTTGAAGCCTTTTAAAATCCCAGATTCAATTAACAGACGCAACATCTAAGTACGAAAGAGTTTTAATGAATGGTGAAAATGAAATTCATGTTCATGTAAAGAGAAAGAGATATGTATATTTCGGGACTGTTGGATACAGTCGCACAATTTTTTTTTAAATCCCGTCTTCTAAAATGCCGCTTTTTCAAAACCCCGATCTATTATAATCCCGCTTTTTAAAATCCCGCCAAATCCCGCTAATCCTTTTTTTTTACAAAATAGATGTTGGTTATATGCGCTTTTTTATTATATTATTACATACATTTTTAAAAATACTCGACCGAAAAGAAAATACATTCGAAGGTTTTTAGTTTTTAATGTAAGCTCACATTATTTGTTTTTGTTTACATATTCTACACTGTTTTTACGCATTGCGAAAATAGTATACAATGCACATAAAGACCTACCTCTTGCTAACGGTTTTACTTTTATAATTTACTGCTGTAAACGGCTTGAAGTTTTTTTGTTCCGTTTTGTAGAACATCATATACCTAACAATATTTTTTTTTATTTTAATTATTAAAAATTGCAATATTTATTACTTCAAAAATTATTTTGATATTATTTATTTCTTATTTTGTTACTTCCTCTAAAAACGATAAATGTTAAAATAAACTGCATTTCAAAAAAACACTCATTGCTTAATTTATTTAAATTTTCTTATTATCCCGCTTTTACAAGAAACGGCATTATAAAAAACGGGATAATAAGAGGCGGGAATTTAAAAAGGCGGGATTATAAAAAGCGGGATTTTATACGTATACGTCTATTTACGTATTACTTAAAATATACCTTCTATTAAGCTTTTGTCGTGCCGGGCCTCCAAACCGTCGATATTTGTACATATCACCAGTATTTTTTTTTCTGCAGCTGAAAATGTGAAAAGTTTTGCTTCTCCGCCACCCGTTTTATATTTACTTGACGATTCTGTGCGGCTTCTTATTTATTTTTTTAATATTTTCATAATTAAGCTTTAAAGTTTTTGAAGTTCTTGCTGTCACACCACTAGCAGCATTAAGTAAATGGGAAATTTTATTCCATGCAGCATCTTTTTCCTTTTTAGTGAGGGAATCAGTTTTCGTATTTTCTATAGTCCTTTGAAACTTGAACACTGTCAAACTTTGTCACGTTTTGCTTCTTCTTGCGTGATAGTTCCATCGATGCAGACAATACCTTTTGTACATTGAAAGTTAGATAACCTATCTACATATAATAATAATTATTAAGAACATTGGAATTTAATAAACAGACAAATTACAGCAAACACCATTTTCATTAATACTCACGTTTCTGAGGTAAAATTAACAGACCACTCCCGCTTTTAAACAAATATAATATTAAAGTTTGAGCATGACTATCTTCTATACTTTAACACAGAATATTTTCAATCAATCTGTCTCACTCACACTACTTTACCTTCGAATAGTTATCTAGCTCTTATTTTATGATTGAAAAACTGAAAGCTTAGGTATATCTAGCAGATAAAGAGTGAAATAAATTTAATCGTTAGTTAGCAATCAGGCGTTTTATCTATGACTATTTGGCCCTTAACCGTGTTGCCACTTTTGGGTATAACAAGAGGGGCAGATGTCATTGTTGATAGCAACCGACTCTTATACCTATAGTACCTACAAAAGAGGAATCTATAATATCCAGTGACATCTTGTGTCTGAAGTAGGTACTATGTGCAAAAAAAAAAAAAAAAACAGTTGTAAGCTTTACCGCATAGCTACCCAAATAAAATGTTCACCCATATCTACACCCGAATAAATCAATACCCAGGGGCTAATTAACAAAGCCTACATTTATGGGCTCTCGTGAAGCTTGCCGCAGTTCACACCTTTCTGTTTCACCCGTCAATCTTTTATCTTTATGACATCTACATTCCGATATACAATTCCTCCACACAAGACCACAACTGACAGCTGCCCTATCTTTTCGCCGTGAATGCTAATCTTGCCACTGGTTGTTCGAGCACAATCCAAGATCTTTCTTGCTGAATAAATATATTTAAATTTAATTAATACCCCGTCAGACAATACACAATCCAGTCTTGCCCCGTCAAATTAATGCATTCAATTTCCATTACACACCCACTGAGCACTGCACATCGAACATAATCTATATACTACCTCTCTCGTGCATCCATACTACTTACACCAACCTCCAAATAAACGATATCCTTCGCTCCGCCAAAGCAGAACCAAGAACCTCGGAGCACTATAGCGATCTTTACCTACCCACGTTTTGATTTCACGGCAACGATAATTCAGCAATCAAAAGCGAACGAATAAAGAAACAGTGAGAAGACAAAAAAAAAAAAAAAAGAAAAAAAAATGTTAAAAGGAAGCGCAGACATAAACTCCCTATAATTACCGACACCCTGGAATGGGTAAATGCACCAAATCGAACCGCCCCCGGGGCTTAAGCGTTGTAAGCTATAAAAAGAGCAAGCAAATGTGTAAAGTAAGGCTCAGCCATGGCGCACATTGTGTGATTATATGTTTTCTTTTTTATTTTGTATTCAAACCTGCCCTCGTCTGCTTCGTGGGCTCTAGGAGTGAGATGAGACCCTAAATGCATATGCTCGGAGATCGTCGGCATTTTATTATTATATTTTTTTTTTGTAATAAAGATGTGAGCATCGATGCAGACATTGTGGACTGATGTGGTCCCGTCGTTCTTCTTCAATATCGAAAATTTATCAGCACAGCTTGACTGGGTTGGAGAGACAGCGAGCTGTTCGATGCAGTGTAACAGATTCGTGTGCTTCGAATCCATTAAAAGTGAATTCAAGCGAAACGTTGAATTAAGTTTTCAACTTCTTGGACGAACTGCGTCATAGCATGTTGGCAAGACTTGACGTTTGGTGGCCACAATCCAACCAAAAGTCAACTCTTCTCAATCTTTTTTTTAGTGCGGTGACAAATATGCAAAGTTTAGCAAAAAATTGAGCCATTTTTATTTAAGCAGGGAAGCATCTTTTAGTCAACCACAGGCCTTATTTGTTAGGGTTACCGTTGAAGAATTCTGAAAAGTGTCAACTGACATTATGTGTCTTTTACCTATACCTACATTTGGGTAGCGTTGAAGTCTTGGAGACGTCCTACGAAATCTATTCAGTGGGGCTTACTATAATAATTATTTTTAACCTCCACTCTAAATATTTTCTAGGTCGCAAAATGCAATTTTGTATGCAAAATTTCGCCATTATGAGTTCGAAAAATTTTGTCTTGGCCACTAAAAATAATTATTATTATTGCGGAGTAACTTTGACAAGTTTTTGGAAAATTCTCGAATTTTTGTAGCAAGTGCAAGAGTCACTTCACGGAGCATCAATAAGTCCCTACAATGCAACAAAGGGCTCGCATTTCGGCAACTTGTGTCCATAACCTTATATTATTCCTTCGATTAGTGCCCAACTCTCATAGGCGCAATTTTCATTTTCAGCGAGGGTTGGAAAAGGTTGGACAGACAACGTTTAGCTTGCTGTCTACAATTATTCCTAAGTATTTTATTTCATCAACGCATTCAAATTCTTCAAATGTAAAGCCTGCATTATTTTCGTTTATAAACATTACTTTGGTTTTTTCCGCATTTAATTTTAGCTTATTCATGTTAAGATATCTTTTGACATTTTTTAAGTCTTCGATTAATTTTCTTTTACAATTACATAAATTATCATCACTAACATACAAAAGACCATCATCAGCAAATAAGACAATTTCACAATATTTTAGAACATCTTTCAAATCATTTATATACAGCAAAAATAAAATTGGTCCCAGAATAGATCCCTGAGGTACTCCCAAGTCTATTTGTAGTGGTTCAGATATTTCGTTATTAAATCTAACTACCTGTTGTCTGTTGTGTAGATATGATTCAAACCATTGATTTTCAACTGCTCTCACACCATAACTCTCCAGCTTCTTTAGCAGTATTCTCCGATCGACTGTTTCAAATGCCCTTTTAAGGTCCAAAAAAACAGCACCAACCTTTTGTTTGTTGTGTATCTTTTCTTTCCACTCTGACACAACATAGTTAAGCGCAGATTCACATGAATGTTTTTTCTAAATCCCGATTGATGTTCTATAAGTATATTATTCTTGTATATGTGTTCTTGTAGTTGTATTTGTACGAATTTTTCTAGTATCTTTTCATGTAAGGGTAACATATTCACTGGCCTAAAGTCTTTGCATTTAATAGAGTTTTTAACTTTTTGAACTGGGACAGTCATAGATGTTTTCCAACTGCACGGGAAAACTCCCGACACTAAGGACCGATTAATAATTTTAAACAACACAGGACCAATGAAATTAAAGCTGTCTTTAATCATTTTCTTGTTCATAAAGTTGAAGTCATTTTTACTCGGCATTAGTTCAACTATTTTAAAAAGATCATCCAACGAATTAAATAATTTAAAATTAAAGGGACTATCACAGTTCTGGGAGTAGTTTATCCATACTGAACACGGTATATCTTTATTTATCTCTTGTACACTTCTAACAAAATATTGGTTGAACTTGTTTGATATTAATTTATTGCACTCTATTTTTGTTTCGTCAAATTCAATACTATGTGCCAAACGAAACGTCACTTTTAGAACAATAGAAAACCGATGGTACGATAATGGGTTTAAATTTTAAAACTAACTAACAGACGTCAGCTCTCTTTCTGCTGCAAAAGATTTAAAATTCGTCCTTGTTGATTCTCCGAATGCTGTCCAACTCCTTTCCAAACAACGGTTCAATCCTCGCACTTGGCCATGTTATTCCAATGAAAAAAAAGGCCTTTATGCATTTATAATCAACTTGACGTTTTCCGCGTGATTTCTTTTTTGTTACTTTTATTCTAGTACATGAACTTCCAAGCGAACTGATGCGATTTAATCGAGTTGCAAATGAATAGGTGTCAAATTATTTGAACTATATTTTTTAATTCATTAAGCAACTAAATTAACAATTAAATTAAGTCACAAGTCAGTGAACAGGTGAGTGACATATAACATTACTGTAACCAAAAAAAACACTTGACAGTAGGACACACCAAGTGCTTCAAATCTAGTACTGGCAATATTTTCTAAGGTCCGATTACATCACTCATGAACCTTTTTAACTTTGAAAGTCCATCTCAGTCGTGAAACTTCTTTAACATAGCTATGCGTCAAAAATTATCTCCGCGCATGTGGTGTGCGGCTCAAAGTCCGAACGAATTACATATTCCTATGTTGTGCTTGTACGTTCGTCTACAGCATTCGTGCGATTCCACTGCGACGAATTACCTACCAAGAAAACAGCAAACTAATCATCGGCTTCGACGGAACAGGTTTCTATACCTTTCATGCGTAATCTTCTGCACTATCGTGTGCCGTCTCTCTGGATCTTCTCTCTTGGGCCAGTGCCTCTGCACTGCCAGAAAACGATCATTTAATTCGGACCAACAATAAATAAAAACAAATTCTGTTCGCAATGCTTTCCGCGCACAGGTTACGTGCAATAACGCGGCGGCCTTATCTGAATCCTTTCTAGAGCATCATTCCATCTCCAGAAGCAGGATGCCACATTCAACTTCAGACTTCAGAGGAAACCAGGGCCGAAAAGAGGAGAACAGAAAAATTCAAAATAAAAAACCCTCTTATCGATTAATTTCCAATTTAAGTTGGTGTGCACTTGAGCCAGGAGTTGGGGTTACGGCTGGCGGCAGACAAGCGGCTGCTGCGTCGGCTACATGCGATAACTTTTTTTTCGCCGCGTATACGGTGTGTTTGTGCGCCGTCGCCGTGTGTTATCATCTCACTTCCTTTGGTGCCGCATTTTCTTTGGACTTTTGTTTCCTTTCTTAACAGTTTTTCTTTATTTTATTCGGCCGGGGCTAATGGATACACAATCTGCAGAGTGGATCTACTAATTAATTGACTCTTTGTGTCTGATGGTGTTTGCATTGGTGTCCGGTGGCGGATAGTCTGGTGTCGTTTTGGTGTCTATCTGGAGGCGTTGATCTTCGGTAAGTCATAAGATCGGGATTCGAGTTGATATACCTACCATATATATTATAGACAACTGCCAATGACCTAGTTTATATCGACCGGTGTTAGATGGCGCTCGGTCATGGGCCCTTTCATCAGAAAGTTCCAACCGCTTGGAGCTGCTTTTTCCGCCAACAATCTTTGATCAGAGACGCAGTTGAAAAGCCATCACGCAGGTATTTCTACACGACTTGTCAATTAGTGGCTTCACGTGTGTTTGGCGGAATGAAACTTCTTCAACTTAGCTTGAAATCGGAACGACCCCGATAAGCTTGAAAGTATGTACGTTCTTCTGAACCGCCAGTCAAGTAATTAATTTTTGATGTCATATCTCGCTTGGTCGCCACTGCCTGATGGTCGGCTTTTTGCCCTCGTTGCTGTTGGGAGATAAGTGCATAATCTTGCCTGTCCATTCTTCTTAGATTTCCAGTCTATACTCTATACGATTCAATTTGACTCAAGATGGGACGTTTGAGAGGTGCGCATGCGCATATCTGATCCGTATATGTGAATATAAGAATGGGAAGAGAACGGCGCTGTGGTGGCGGTGTAGGGAAACGATGTTCTTTCGTTGAACTGACCACCGTAGTCGTAGGTTTACGGATTATGTCTAGTTTTCCGTTGAATGGGCACGGATTTCACTTCACGTTTAAAAGGATTCCACCGCTGGTTTCTATTGGAAAAGCCAAGAGCGAAAGTTTGTCGAAAATATCGTATTCATTTAAGCGTCAGACGCTTGCAAATATTTTTTTTGTTTTGCTTTTTGAGTCTGTGCATAATGTGTAGAGGCGTTAACTGATTTTTGATTACTGGTAACGTCACTGTAAAAAATTGTGTGATATAGCTACCACTATACCAAGCTCCACGAATAAGTAGAAAATACCGTCAGGCGGTGTGAAACGACAGAAAATGAAACTTAGTGATATGTGAAACATCACACGAAGTTTCACAAAATAACAGAAAACTTTTCGACGGTATAAAAAAAGACTGCACGAAACGTCACTTAAAGTTCATATTATCGTCCTCTCGGGTTCATTGAGCACGTTCAAGTATCTAGTTTAGTAAGTCTGACAGCTGTCTGACTAGATCTATCTCGATTTTTATTGGCCCAGAATGGTCGCGTGCTTAGTTTTGGCAGTTGACGTTTATGGAAGGGTAGCCGACGAATCTAGTCAAGAAATTTCTGACTGAGTACCAGTGGCGTGGCGTGAACATTATAAAATGGGAAGTCGAAGCAAAAATTTATCATATACCTATAAATCTAAAAAACCTTAGACCCAGTGACCCTGTGCAACTTGAAACAAAATCATACATTGCACATTTGCAAAATCGTTTTCAGAGTACCTATACTAAATTCACTTAAGTCATGCAATGCAATCTGCCAAAGTGCCAACTGAATTTGTAAACCAAAACACACCCTTACCTACCTCAACATACTACCTGCAATTATTCACACAAGAGACAATAAGAAAAGAAGAAGTAAAAGAAATTCGAATAACTCGGAGAAAAGCGCGTTATTTCATTCATATCATAGCCAAATAAACACATACGATATACCCAAAACACAACCCAGTGGCCAGTGGCCATCAATGGCCAGTACCAGTACTCAGCTCAGCTTTGGGAAGAAAAAAAGAGATACAAACATAATGTTCACTCAGATTCGGCAGTCAAAATGAAATTTGTGAGAGCTTGTAACTCGAAGAAAAGCGGGTTATTTTCTACAATGGGTGTTGAACAGAGAGGTGTCAGACTCAGACAAAGTACTCAGGGAAGAAAAAAAGAGATAAAAAGAAAATTTTCTCTCAAAAAGAACTATAAAGTGAGAACTTTAATAACCCGACATATTTTGGGTTACCTTCGCTTTGTCACGACGAGACGATGACGATGTTGTATGAAAATGGATACACACACAATTTTTATATGAGTGCTTTTGTGTGTGTACCATTTGGTGAGTAGGTATTCAAATTCATTTGTTAGTGTTTCATCTTTCATGTATATTCGGTTTTTGGTAGACAGATAGTGTTGCCTGGTGGAGATTTCAAAAGGTAACTCGGTAGGAATCGAGTTATATGGACGCCACGCCACTGCTGAGTACTAAGTTGACGTCTATTTTGCTGTCATCTTGAGCAAAGAGTGAGGTCTCTCTCGCTCTTTTTTTTTCCTGTCTGTGAATACATGGAACTTTTTCAAAAGAAAACAATTTGTAATTGAATTAATAACAATAAATGCAAAGGGAATAAATGTTGAATATGCTTTTCTAGATAGCTTTACTTGCTCTCTATACATTTTAGGCACCAAAAAGTATTCATCCATTCACATTTCAGGTTTTTTTTAGCTTTCTTTACATGAAAATATTTTTGACAGCAGAATTCATGCAATTACATTTGGGAGTTTGTTCAAAAAATAGGTTTATACCATGTGAGTTAAGCCCATGTTTTCACTAGGCAAGTGATTTTTTTTATAAATATTCCTGAACTTTGCATAGATTTCCATTAATTGGTGCGGGTGTTTTCAACTTGTTTTTTTTTAGCGCCATATCTGTTCAAAATCAAAATATGATTGGGAATTCTATTAATTTTAATAAGAGTCAACAGTTTTGATGTTACTTAGGGATACTAAAAATGCAAGTTTTTTTCATATAAAAAAAAGTGGTAATTCTCAAAGTAAATTCGTAAAAATGAGTACATATGATTGAACTCCTACCAAAAAGAAAATATAATGTGCTATTTAATTTAATTCTGCGATTTGATCCGATTTCAGATTTTGCATATATAATTCAAATTGTTTTGTTATTTATTCTTCGCATGTTCTATTTCGTTTTCTATAGATATCTACTTTCTTTACCAAATTTAATAACATTGAATTTTGAAATGTCCACTGATATTTTTATAAAAGCCTCTCCAAATTATAAATTAACAATAGGCGTGTTTTTCTAGCTCAGCAAAGTAAAGTAGGATTTTCGGCACGTAAATACAACAACTATTGCGAGTCTCGAAGTGTCAAGTTAATAGTATATCGTAATTGTTGTAATTAGCGTGCTGAAAATCCTACTTTACTTTGCTTTGCTGAGTTCGAAGCTCAAAAAAACAGGTCTAATAATAAGTGAACTTATTGCGTGCTAAAAATCATATTTTGCTTTGCTGACATCGAAGCCAAAAAAAAAGAGGCCTATTATGGGATTTACCAGAAAATGGAAAAAAATATCGATTTTTACAAATGCATACTTGCATACGTTATTGTTCAAGTATGCATTTTACGTACCATTTACAGATTATAAATACACGGTTTCCCCAAACTGTGTTAAAATACCTATTTTGTTTCAAAATGACTTCGAAATAAAAGCTTGAAGTTACAAAATATCTTAAGTGCAGAGACCGTTTAAGTTCATTTTATAATGAGAAGGATTTTTGCTAGATGATTTTATTAAGGTATTTGGTATTGTGACGAAATTATATCAGCAATGCCATTTTACAATATTTTCATAAACTATAAAAACTTTCAAACTGAACTGCGATGTGAACGCCGTGTAACTAATGGGCACCAAATTGCCGAACACAGTCGCTCTACTTAAACCCCACTTCAAAAAATGACGTTCCCGACCAATCTAGTTAGTTTTTGCGTTAAGGTTATTTCTTATCCAGACCAATCTAGTCGACTTAAGTCAACTAGATACTTGAATGCGGCCATTGATGATCTGATATACCTACCTCCTGCTTCCAGGAGGAATGGGACAAAGTTTTCTGGTGCATGAAATGACTTATAAATGTTATTCTGGTATACTTTTGGATACTTTCATATTTTAGATAGCTTGCCAAAATGTTATCTTATATTAAAAAAAATGTTTTGTGCAGATATGATTTATAAGTTGCCAGCAGTTCACGTTTGACTGAAAATTGGCCCATACATACCCACTCTCCCCTATATCTTTCGTACGTCTGTGAAAACTTTGGTTTATTTGGTGCTCATTTGTGGATGTCAAAATGGTAAAAATATTAAACGCCACAGCAATCAAAAAATATTCGTGATTTCTTCCGATTTTGAGCTTTTTTCCTTATTAGATGTAAGAGTTTAAGAACTTGTACATTTAGCATTGTACCTAATGTATTGATTTCTTTGTACTGTGAAATAATCAATTTGCTCAGAACTCATTTTTGGTATTATTATTTTGCGTCAACAAACAGCTGTTTTGACAGCCACTTTAAATTTGGCAGTTTATGACTTTTGAACTCATTTGAACTTGGTGGGAACGACTTACAAGGTTAGGGTACAAGTTCATCGAAACCTCGCGATTTCAGCTTGGTGGGAACATGCTATAGAATCCCCGGTCACCAAATTAGTATGTCTGATGGTAAGAGAGGTTTCTTCACTTCACTTCAATACCACTACCACAGTATCGAATCCCTCCTGTGAGAGGTAGGTAATTGAGAATACTGTCAGATGATAGATGGAGCAAACTCGATTCCTGTGTCATAACCAGGTTATGTTTCCAATCTGTGAAACACAGAAGACAAATATAATCCTGCAAATGAGTATTCTCTGTTGTACGTGTTATCATAGAATTTCAATTGACCATCACACTGATGACCTGTGCTCATCAGGATACGCTGATGAGGCGAGGTATGCAAGAGCACAGTGCACAGTTCATACTGTTACATTCAGGCTGGGATTCGAAAAGATAAAACACTATTCTGTTGGACTTTTCTAATAAAATCATTTTCATTCCATTTTTTCCGATTATTCTAATAATTCACTTATTAAGTACCAAAACCATATCACATAAAACAATTCTCAAACGATTTAAACCAATCACTTAATTCACTGTATTACTTTAAAGCCTGAACTACATCGAAACAAAAGTGGGAAAAAGTATCCACAAAAAAGTGGAAAAAATCGGATGTAGATACTGCTTCATTCCTTAGTACACTTTTTATATTTTTTCTCAATTTTAAATTTTCGCTTTGTGGAAAGCTCGAGCAAGTTCCAGCTTTCACGTTTCTAAAGTTCTACAAACAAATGCACTCAAAAAATTCATTAGCGAATTTCCACCAGATCACGTTCCCATCATATAATTCTTGTCAGCTTCGAAAGGAAAGGCTCTTTTCGCACTTCACTCGGCTAAATTTGTTTATAATTGCTGCGGAAATTTAAAATGTAAACACAAAAAGCTCAGAGCTTCCTTTTTTTCGATGTAGTTCAGGCTTTACACTTTCACAACCGATTACTATTTCCAACTGTTGGTCATGTTGTTCATCAACTTCTTAAGGATTTATTCGCCAACAAACCCGTATATTTGACCCAGACTCGGGCTCTAAGGACACAATTCACGAGATATCTCCCCAAATTGAGATAAAAAAGCAAAACGGAAATATCTAACTGGCACTTAATCAAACGCTGGCAAAATATCAGACTGACGCGGAGGAGGTGACATTAGTTGTTGTACTTTACTTTCGCTGAGATAGGATTTTTTTTCTAAGTCTAAAAACAAATATGGACAATTCTTCAGAATTTTATATTTAACTGTGACCGAAGACCGAAGTGGAAAAAAACGGCGTCCAAAAAAAACTCCAAATTAACGTAAGTTTTACAAGACGCACCAGAAAAATGGTGAAATTCCTGGCCATACACGGTTACACCGTTTAAAAATCAACTGTACATCCCTGTTCTCAAATCTCAATTTTATATCCGCTCCGCCATCTATCGAGTACTTTCTAGCGTATTCCGAATATTCCAGCTGGTTCTACAATTAGCTCAGTGGATACGTTCACTTATTTGACAGATTCGAGTCTCCAATTGGAAGTGGAAGACTCCTCTTCGAAAACAAAAAAGGGTCTATAAAAGACTTGCACACATTTGCAACTATTCGGGATGCCTTGACAAACCGGTTTCATATAAGTTTCCATACTATAAGGAGGTCAAAAGACCCCAAGGGCATCACAACGGATCCATATTGATCTAAGGTTCCTTACGCTCCGCCAACCTAGTCACCTTACTTATTTTTCGTCAAAATTTCTTGCACGTTGGTCAGCTTGTTAATGGGTGCGTTCCCTCTTAAGTACATCCTCAACAAATAAGTGGAAGGGTACATTTTACTGTCCCAACATTCTTTGTGCTGTAGTATTACCTCATCTAAGCTTAATTGTTACAAGTCTCCCTCAAGACAAACTACATCTATATCAAAACTAGGTCGTCGGAACCCGCATCCACTGCCATTTAATTCTCCCACAGCTCATCCACGACTCTTAGGACAACTCATCCCTGATGGACTCACTTTAGGTGTGGAATGCATTTCTAAAGGATAAATTGTGTCCTAAAAATGATGAGCAAGCGGAGAGAGTCATAAATACCAACTCCGACGGTGGATGAAATGTCCAGTGGATGAAGCTCGAAGCTGCCCTGCATGCGCTTCATGAAGAAACCATGGATCAGTTGTACCCATTTGCATGACCCGTCGAATCAAGTCAAAAATTCCAAGTATACCCATCAATTTGCTTAAAATCTTCAAACAAACTTCAAGGCGGCCCTTATCTACTTGATTGACTTTGGTTTCCTCTCGCGGTTTTATTGCAAACCTTCCAAGATAGCAGACTGTACGCAAATAACAAACATTTGCGTTTCTGTGGCATTTAAAGTGTCTACTTTCTGACCAAACAAACCGAATAAAGGCCGCTCCTCTTATCATCCACTTTGCATTTTTCAACTGCACTGGTATTCAGTGGCCACCAGTCAACTACAGATTTCGCTGAAATCTCTATAGACGTCCGTTGGTCGTCCGCGTCGCCTCGCAACCATTGGGACCGTCCAGACGCTTGCCTTTCTCTTCCAGTTGCAGGTGTGCCGGTGTTGATTTGGTATTGGTATTGGTACCATTCGACCGCTTTTGGTGTTCCTTGCTTCCGTCCACCGATTCAAGACGTCCGTGATAAGATAGCGGTCGAGCCAATTAATTAAATGCCTTCGACATCGATTCCAATTCCAATTCCAAGTGCCAGTGACGGTGCCAGTGCCAGTGCGCCAGCGCATTTGCTTAACGTAAAATTATCTCGCTTGCATTTTTAATTGCCCGCGACAGCAGCGGCATGATATTGACGCTCCAGCTGTGGCGGTAAAATGGTTTGATCTGCGCAGAAGAAGAAACGCCAGTGCTAATGCATTTGGTGCGCCCACCCACATCTGTCGTCAATCGGCGTCGCTAAAAGCTCATTCCCAGCTATGCAGTTCCTCTTTTCAGTTTCCAGCATAGTGCTCGCATATAATCTCACATTACGCTTACATTATGTGACATTCCGCATAAAAACCGCAAAATTAATAAAGCAGAACATCTCAGCGTGTCCGCAGCCATCAGCAGCAGCCTCGTCCCAGCGGATACGGCATTCCTTTGCCGCGGCCATATATCTGTGGTCAGTATCCTTCTGGCCTGTATAGTTGCGGTCACCATTTCAATGATGATGATGATGACGAGGAAGGGTACAAATCATCGTGTGCGCGGGATAAATATAGCAAATGTGGTCAGTGGTCACATGTGACGGGGACTGGGTACTGGGACTGGCCTGCGCCTGCGGCTGATCGTCGTCGGTCGTCCCCCTGGGCATGGGCAGTAACAAAACGAGCCGCGTCGGGCTGTGCATTTTGCAGCGGCCTGGCACTCATAACTCGGCATCGTATGGCTCGAATTGCTAAGTGAATTCTGTCATTATGATTATTTAACTGTCCTTTTTGTGGCATTTTTGCCCCTCCGCTCGTTCGTTCTGTTTGCGCCTCATTTCGCTCTGTTGATTCGGTTGACTCTATAATATGACGATCGGCGTTGTTGTCGCTGTCATCGGGGTTTGGAGCCACGGCGCGGCGTGTATGATGAGGGGAGACGCTGTCGTTGCCGATAACGTTGCGGCATGTCAGTTGGGATTATTCGCGTTGCTGCACTCTGCGTGTGTGCGATTTACCGACTTTCATCTTTCATCATAATGCCATTCATTCGCGTTATCAACACATCGACTTGGAGTCATTTCGAATTGTTTAGAGAGGTGAGTAAACATCGTTCGTCTGGTGGGTTTATTGGGAGTCCGAGTCATTTAGCATATTGCTTTGATGATTGATTGTGTTTAATGACAAACATTAGTTTAAGTCGTCAGTGATGGCGATTAGTCATATAGCATCCAGATTTAGTGTCTTCTGTTATCCATTAAAAGTGCGTCGTTATGTGGATGGGTATTTTGATTGTTTACATTGCCAAGATGGCCAAAAATGGCAAGTCGATGAAGAGATCTCGCTCTGTCTTTCAATTTCCTTCTTCTCAATTGTGCATCCCTTTCCCGTATGCATCACGGACTATGAGAAAACACACCATCCATAAGGATCGCGAATAATAATTTAATTGCGGAACTTATTTCACATGACTGTGGAACACCGTCGTGAGACAAGAATAATAACATCCTTGAGACATGGTCACCACTCATAATAAAGTTGTAAAGACTCTCCGCGTTCCTCGTAGTACTGGTGTATGTGTATATGGGCGCAGCAGAGATTATTATGAACAAATAAATCAAAAACGCTGGCAAAGTATGATTTATCGATCGAACATGCAAGCGGCTGTGGTAGGAGCAATACATCAAAGCCAAAGGGCATGGCTCAAGTCCGTAAAAGCGGCATTCAACAAAAGTAATCGAGCGGCGAAGCTCTGGCTGCGTATGAACGGCGCACACGTTGCATCTTGATTCTCTGGCAAATGGTGGAGGGGTATTCCTCAAGATCAGGCCGCTCGGTTACTTGGTTTTGCTTTTTACTTGGCTTATCGGAAATGCATTTTGATTTTGAAGACTAAGATAAAGCAACAACGACGCACGGACGGTGGTTGATTGAAGATAATTCATGCGAAGGATGGTTGAATGGATTTAATTTTTATCGCCTGTTGTTTTGTTGATGAAGTCCGATGAATAGATAGGTTTAGAATACTTGCATCGATTATTTTTTAGTATTCAATTAGTGGCAGTTACATATGCGTGTGTGTCAGTCGGGTTGGTGTCAAAATTATGTTTACAAAATTCTGCTTTTCTAAAATATGTCTCACAAAATTCTGAAAACAATACAGATTTTGAAAAACGCGTTTTTAACATTCCACGTTTTTTTGACTCGTTGGGGTCAAGATTCTGCTTTTAAATTCTGCAGTATTTTGCAAAGACAATCCTCTCACTTATTTAAGTATAAAGTGTAGCGAATTGTTTATACCATGTTTCCACCAAGCTGAAATCGCGACGTTTCGATGAACTTTTACCGAAATCTTGTAAGTCGTTCCCACCAAGTTGAAATGTCACATTTTTCTTTCATCGCCCCTTTTTTAGGGACTTTTTAAAACTAAATTGAACGCGATCTTAAAAGTATATATAAAAATGAGTTCATATAATTTATAAACAATATTCAATTATTTTTATATATTTATAAATAAAATTCAAACCTAAAAGGTTTTCCTTTTAAAATTTGACATTTGAAACCGTATTGCATCTACTTAGACATCTAATTCGAACGTGATTTGGCTGTTTTGGTTTTATTTACAAAAGAACATTATGTGTGTGAATGATCTACAGTCTACATTGTGATGTAAAACTAAAACTAAAATTTATAACCTTTCTCTGACACTCCAGGAGATTGTTACAAAATTCTGAAAAGTAGCAAAAAAAAAGAGCGGTGAAAGAAAAAAGTGTCAAGCTTTAGAAAACTACTCTGCGATTTAAGAATTTTCTCACAATATTTAACAATTATTGGATCTCTCCTAACACTATAATTGTGTTCTGATAGACAGCAGCGTTAAATTTTATAGAAAATCATTTGGAAATCACAGCGTTTCTAAAATTTGCAAAGTGCCTTTTCAAACTAAAAAAAAGGGATGAAGTAGCAACAAATTGTATCAGGGTCTTCGAAAAAGTGCCAAATTATTGCACAACGGTCACGTTGGTCAAAGCGCGCAGCTCACTCATACAATTAAATCCAATTCGGAACGTACCCTAGCGACATCGCCGCACAAAATCAAGGCAATGGTTTCGAAACCTCAAAAATGTATGGCGAAACCTCGGAGGTTTGGAAAAATTTTACGAAACCTCGTGGTTTCGTTTGGTGGGAACATGGTATTTCTTTTATTTTCTCAAAGTCTCTGAAGCTAAAAGTCAATTTTTTTTTCTCAAAAAAACTTATTATTTTAACTTTAGAGAATCTGAGAAAATAAAAGACAAATATTCGCAAAAATATTTATTCATACATGTGTGTCCGACTGTCCGTATTATATAAGTGAATATAACCTGCCTTTTGACAAACTGGTTTAAAAAAACAATTAGCCGCCACCAAACTTCGAACACAAATTAAATTGTAATATGGTTACACTTATTTCTGACATTAAATACCATAGACTACAACTCGAACGATAAAGCGTAGCACGCAGATGTTCCGAAACGAAAAATCCCATACGAAAGTGACACAACGAAATCATGAACGAAAAACTTCGCTCTCCTTTTCGTTTTGCAGTTTACGGCACGCAGCTGCTGCGAAATGATGGCGGAAAAGTGGGTAGTTGTAGTAGATTGCTTGGTACAATTCTCTACTCTCTTTTCGCACACGTTTGCTATCCGGGTCCGGGACATTATTCGCATGCGAAAAATTTACATTTGTACTGCAGTGTTGCCAGCTTTTATAAGATGTATGAAGCCAAGGTGGAACATATTTGTGCCAAAAATACCTGAACTGAAATATGAAAATCAAAAATGCACACTTGTTCTGATTAAATTGTTTTTAAAGAAATTAAATATTTCAGTGGAATTAACTAAGAAGTTGATCGGACATTTCTTTTTTCGCACGGACAAGCTTATAAATTCTTTTTCTAGAGAATTTAAAGACATTTTGCAAATTGTTTTTTTTTTTTAAATACCAACTTTATAATTCATTAGCAACATTTAAAGACCAAGATTGAGTTCAACCATCAAGTTAAAGTGATCAAAAAAACTGGGGCTTTATACGAAAACAGTACGTTCACAATTTAAGTATGCGTTTTATTTTTAAGAGCCTCAAATTTAAGGTAAATACCTAGTCCAAATTAGGGTAATTCCCAAATGACAATTTTATATTTACAAAGAAGTTCAGGTATCCAAATCGGAGATAAATGGAAAGTACTGGTAACATTGCTACCTACCTAAGTAGCAGCTGATGGAAATCTCCACAAATTATTCTCCGCTGCCTTTTCGCAGACGTTTCGCTATCCATTTGGAGACCACCGGAAAATTTCGTTCAGGAACAGCTGCGTACTAGGCTAAAGCTTAGTATACGCTGCTCGAGCTAAATTTTCGCTCTCATACAAAATTCTTTCCAAAATTCAGCTGAGCTAAATTTAAGCGAACACATTTAGCTAAGGTAAGTGGTACGCTGCTCGAGCCAAAAAATCAAACTTTTGTTTCAGAATATACGTCGTATACCTATCTGTCAAAATTTAATTGGGAGGCACATTTTCTCAAGCTAAATCTTGACAGATCGTTGTGTTCTGTTATTTTGTTACGGCTTTGTATTGCCGAGAACGGTAGAAGTTAGCAAGGATGAGTTTTTTAATAAATTCCTCGACGAGGAGTACCTACCCATAATCGGAAATGGTTTAAATCAGAGAGATTTGAATTTTTGAAGTAAGTAAGTTTCAAAGAACAGCTGTTTTTGTGACATATATCCACAGCGATCTCTAGTCAAAATTTAGCTAAGACCTCAGCTGATGTTTGGAGAGAAAAGTTGGAGACCAGGTAAAATTTAGTTTAGCTCGAGCAGCGTAGGTACTAAGCTTTAAGGGTGAATAGTAAGAAGGTAAATGGCTAGTGCGGGGACGAAATGTCCGGGGATGAGTTGCGATGAAACCCAAATAAAGCATTCCATGAGAAATGTACACAACACAACTTCTCCCGTTTAAATGCTCACCGTTAAAATGCTCAGTCGGTTACTTGCTTCATACTAAATCTCCCTGTTAAATGCGCACATATGTACAGCAGAAGCATTGCAAATTGATTGTGCTTCCAGTTTCAATAAAATCAAAGCCGGTTGTTATCAAATTGACATGACATATGTGTAGGTACCTACAGTGGGCCCAAAATAAACAAAGTTGCTAATAAAAGCGGGATTATCGTAGATGTGTGTTCCTATAAATCCATTGAAAAAAGTGCACATTCTCCCCGATCCCCGACGCCACAATCCGGGGATTACTGGACGTGCCCAAATTTCCGTGAGCGACAAAAATATTATGCTAGTTCAGGACCGCGTCACTTTTGCCAATTAAATTTAACTGCTGTGTGCCATCAAGAACAAAAACTTCGCACACGACGACGCTATCACTACAAAGCGCTTGTGCGCTGTCTTACGGTCGTCATCTTCGCCGCCATCGCTGTCGTCACATTCTCAGGTGCTGCAAATTAGTAGTTATTTCCATTATTAATTTAATGGCAGTCGCTCCAAGTAATGGCGGAGTTGCAGCTCAGCATTTCAATTACGTCTTGCGGATTTATTGAAGTTACCCCCCATGGCCGCACTGCCGATGACAGCCAGCCAACCATTGCGCTTCCTTTTTTGTGGAATTTTAATTTCACATCCATAAAACTCGGCATGGGGTGCCGCTGCTGCCGACCTACTGCCTACAGCCAAGCCGTGCACTTCAGTCTTTCACTAGCGTGACGACAAAACAATAATTGTTACGACGAATGTCCGAGGCATTGAGCACCAATGACATCTCCGCAGCAAAGTTTCTCAGACTTTCCAGTCATCGGGCATGACAGTGGCAGCCAGCACAAGAGTCAAGTACCATCCAGAGTATCCGCATCAGCAGAACGGCAGCGTAGTTTTACAACGGCAATTAATTTGATTGAGCTTGCCACCGAACAACAACATCCCTGGCAATTAACCTCCGCCAAGATGAAAGCGATATGCCGCCAGCGACGGTCGACGTACATCGGCTGTGTGGCTACGGATATGCAGCACAAACCAGAAGGTGGCACTGACACCAAATGCTCAAGATTGAGGAAGCCTCTGTGAACTTTTTTGGTCTGACGCTGACGTCTGATCAGTGAAACGGGTGGCGTCGGGTGAGGGCGATCTTGTGTATAGCTGGCAAAGTGTTAATAATTCGCTTGGCAATTGCGCTTGGCAGCCAACTCATTTGAAAGCCATTCCAGTTGGATAATTAAACAACGATACGCACTAGAAAGGAGCGTGGCTTTTTTATTTATTAGTTAATTTGCTATCAAGTATTTTGGTTTCTTTGTTTTGCGATTCGGTGATTAATTTAAATTTTAAGCAATTAATTGGGTGGCCGCTGTGTAGCCGTTAACATCTTCCTCATTGTTGTCTGGTCGAACGGCCAGCCGAGTAAACAAAAAATTCAACTAATTGAGGCTGATGGGAAGAAATTAACACTGGCCAACATGAGATCAAGAAAAGTGGGACAAGTTCCATTTCAGCTAGACTTTGAGAAAAAAAAAAGAAAAACAAATTTATTCAGAACACATGACATACAAGGTTCAATTTTAAATTACAAAGAATGCCACTTTTTCACCCTTCGGAATACATGTCACTGCATAAAAGTTATCTGTCCATTAAAATGCAGATCTTCTACATTTGGGTATTGTTTTCTCCGATAACCTGTTGTATTTACCTATATCGATATTCGAAAGCCCTTTAATTTATGTCATTAGTCAGTACTGCATTTACTTTTGTTCAACTTATATCTGAAGCTCCTCTATAAGCCGCCTGGAACAACTGACCCTCTGTTCCCCTATTACTATTAAATGGACAATCTTATTGTCACCGGGCCTTACTAATAATCATTTTGAACCTTCACACGAAATATTTTTTCGGTCACATGTAATTTTGTATAGAAAACTTCGCCATTGTGAGTTCGAGAAATTTAGCCTGGACACTAAGAATGATTATTCTTACGGTGGTCCAAGTCTTCTGCGGTATAGAACTTGTAAAGGGAAGGAAACGCACTTAATTTAGAATTTAGATAAGTTAGATGAAAAATACTATTCCACACATATAGCATTGTCCATGTTCATAAGCCTAGAGGTTTTTCCTTTACTATCAAATGGATTGTGGAATGTAAATTTCATTATATTCAACTACAAAATCGGAGGAGTGTTCAGTTTTAATAAATGTACACGTCCATTTTAAAGTTACCTACCTGTTTCTTCAATTACTTTACAAACCTACTTCCTCCAACAAATCATGTTCACCAATGTTCACAATCACCAAATCACAATTATCACAAACACAAACCAAAATAGTAAATAGCTTGATGAAGGCTATATAGCGAATTCATTGTACCATAGTTGTTTCGTGCACTTTCGGACTAATTTTGTACATCCACCAATTCAGGTTGGTTTAAGTATGTGCTAATAAATGTGCTTTCGTTGTCAGCTGATATTGCCAGCGTTCGAAAATATTAAAATTAATTATATTTTCCTATTTTAATACTATTGGCATGAAAATTACAAAAAAAACTAAATTTATTCTAATTTGTATTATTGCTACTGTTAACTCCCGCAACCACTATAGACTATACTTTTTCGAAGATATCGTGAATAAATTCCGATGGAAATGGGATATAGTGTGAGCAATCTAGATTGGGTTGCTGAATAGAAAACATTAATGGTTGTGTGAAAGAGTGAATCGAATAAACCGTTTCCGCATTCGCTTTCACGCATTTCTTTCATTTTTTCGATTCAATTTGTACTTAAAATGCAATTCTCGTTCTAAAAAGTTGTGATGAGTTCAATATCGCACACTGAGTTGTACGAAATTAGGTTCTCAATTTTCAAACTCCCACTGAAAACATTCACTTGCAAATGGGACCGTGAAAAGAAATTATTCATATGAAACAATTTTGACGTTTGGTTTCACCTTTTCATAGAACGAGAATCGACAATTCGGTGAAAGGGTGAAACCATCTTTGTTTCACTTTTTCACAGAACGAGAATTGACCCAAATTCTCAAAAATTCTCGCATACGTTTATCTGCCAAAAGCTCCGATGCGATGCGAAAAAAACTGAAATTTGAAATTCTCGAAATCCGAATACGAGAATTTCTCTTCGAATGTTAGTTACTCGTCTGTGTTTTCCGTGCGGATTTGCATCTCGTATACGGAATTATGAGTTTGAAACTCAAAAAATTGGATTGTTTCTTTTAATTTGTGTGTGAGAAAATAAAAGACCAGTTAAAATAAATCAAACAATTTAAATGAAAGCACTTATTGAATGATATTCATTCGCATTGACATAAATATGTACTTCCGTACCTAGTGCTATTCGTTCAAAGCAGTCCTGGGCCTCTCGGACTGTGAATACTTGTACGTGTAAAATGTCAAAATGTTTTTTTTTTTTTTTTTTTTTTCCGAGGGTAGGTGAAAATCTTCCAAAGACACTATGAGAATAGCAAGCGCGTTCTCATAGTAGTGTCAGATTTTTACTGACTAAAAACACCACCCTTCTAAAGATTGTTAGATACTGCAACTAAGATATAACTTATCAAGCAATTTTTCTATCATTAGATAAAAACTTTTGACAGGTTACTTTCCAATGAAAGATCCTGCGTGTTCCGCAAATTAGACGCGGTTAATCTTATCTTGCCAAGTCGAACGGTTTCGTTCTTTGTAGTCGGCGCAATAAATTGCTCTCGTCCAAGATTTGTCGGACTGTATTGTTGATATGCCCGATTAGTCGGTTTTTATGCTTTCCCGCGAAGCTTCTAGTTTCAGCTTCGATTGTTGGAATTCCGAGATCTCTGTGGATATCGTCGTTTCTAATATACCATGGTGCTTGAACAATTTCTCTAAGCACTTTATTTTGAAAAGTTTGTAGGATATTAGCATTTGTTTTCTTGGTACAACCCCAAAGTTGTATACCGTAGGTCCACACCGGCTTTAGCACTTGCTTGTATAAAAGCAGTTTGTTCTCAGTACTGAGCTGGGAATGTTTTCCGAGTAACCAGTACATTTCTCTATATTTGATGTCAAAATGTGAAAGAATTTTTTTTTTGTTCAGGCTAGAATCAATCCGCCATACTACTAAAACAAATTAAGACTTAAAGCCTAGTATGCTGCTCGCGCTTAAATTAAGCCCCCATACAAAAATGTCTCCAAAGATAAAATTAAGCTAAGCAGTTAAGCCAAGTAGTACGCAGTTCAAGCTAAATTTCTGAGCCGCTGTACGAAAACTCTCTACAGAATTTTAGTAAGCGTATTAATGCAAAATACATTTTTCCGCAGCTAAATTTTGACAGATCAGAGAAAATATCGGTATTCGCAACAAAATTTCAAACGAAACAGTATACCAATGCAGAATGGTTAGTTCAACACAAAGAAATTCGTTGGTGTTAATTTCATTCCTTTTATAATTTAGAAATTTCTTTAGAAAGTACGAAGTGACTAAACAGAGCAAGTCAATTAGCTGTGCCAACACATTTCTTTTTTTGACGAAACTTACACTGTCAAAATTAAGCGAACATTAAGCGAAGTGGTGGAGAGAAACATTGGAGAGGCTCTTAATTTTAGCTTTCCTGGAGCAGCATACTAGGCTTATGAGTCGAAACTATAATAATAATAATAGTTGGCGCAACAGGTCTGTAGGGACCCAGGGCCTAGCTTCTCGCAACCATTCGTTTTGTGTGAGTTTTTAATTTTTGGAACGAATGGAAGGGATCTACAATTTTATGCCGGTTCCAAACGGGCCGATTGAGAAGCTCTTTCATGACAGTTATACTCTCGGATGTTTGTCAGACGTTCGCGAGAGGTGGCGCAGAGTCGAAACTAAAAATGAAAATAATAAATTTCGTTTTTTTGCGAAAAATTCGAATTTTTAAAGTAAACTTTGTATTACACGGAAAGAAATAATATTAAATTAACCTTTATTACTAAAATCGCAGATTGTATAGTTTGAATGTTTTTTGTTAGATTCCTAAAAACCCGCACAATTTCATGCTGTTTCCCTTTAACCCACGGAAGGGTTTTTAGACATCGAAAATCCCACAAAATGGAATAAATCCCACGATATAAAAACACTGCTCTAGCATTTCTCGATTTGTGCTCTTTTGCTGCTCCTTTTGGAGATAACCTTGGCCAATATTTTTCGTGAGTACCTATACATATTCAAAGTTTGTGCAAAACAACGCGCTGTGAAAAATACTATAGCTGTATATAGTACCGAACTTCAATTTTTTACCAATCAGTGTAGATTGGGGAAAAAATGAATGACCTATCTAACACGTCAAAAAAGCTCCAATGTACACATTCAAAAATCTAGTGATCTTACTTAAGTCGACTAGATTTGTTTGGAATAAAACATAATAGGTCGGTAATGTCACTTTTCCGACGTCAGTCACATATGTGAACTGTTAGTACGAATTTCTTCAATTGATTCGTCGACTAGTCCACCATAAACGTCAACTGAAAAACTGTTCATGTGACCGATCTAGGTCTATCAAAACTGAGACACATAAAGTTCGCCAGCTTTCAGACTAACTAAATAAGATACGTTAACTTCTCCAATCAGCGTAACGAAAACGAATAGTCGGGCGCAAATCCGTTGAATGTAATAAAATAATTCAACATAGGTACATTTTTTTGTAGTTCGTTGTGATTGCGCATAGTATATTTTGCCTTATATTTCCATTTATTAATGGTATTTGTACTTTACAACGGCTGCAGATGGGAACTCAATTTCTAATATACGTATTATAAAAATACCTATACAACAATTCATTTCTATTAAACCTAGCAAAGTTCATTCTACTATTTTCTTTAAAATCAGTGTATATATAAAAGCCAGATTAAGTAATAATAAATGGATAATTGCTGCCAACACTTTAAATTAGATAACTACGGAATACCCTTAATTGAGTTATGTCTAACAATGATAATCTTATGACATGAATCGAAACGAGCAAAGTCCAATTCATTACTGTCAGCCAGAGTTGTTGAAATCGCCGTAAATTCCCGTCCCTTCGCTTTTTTTTAGTCGATAAGAAACTGTATTATCTGTCGCAAGCGTTCAAGTGGGTTCAGGGCAATTAATCAATTATACATATCTACTGAGCCTTCAAAATGTTTATATTATGCAGGTATGTGACCTATATTTTCATAGACAAGTCATTCTGAGAGACTGAGACCACCAACTTTGGCTGATTTTCCGTTACTTGCCTAAGCTATATTTTTTACTGACGGGTCACGATTTGGTGCGCTGGTATGGTGTCACAGAAATTCCTATTGACATATGTCAGGTAACTTCAAAAAATTCCGGGCACCAGCATACTCACACCAAATAATGTTTCACTCCCGCTGTGGGCAAAGTTTCTGACAACGTTGAAAGAATTTTATCCGTTAAGTTTGAAATTATTCGTAACATACGAATATGAATTGTTTTTTTTAATAAGTGTAGGTATATTTGCCTAAAATAATTATGAAAAATGAACAATGTAGATTGGTTGAGGGGAAATAAAAACATTTTGAGCATGGTTTCTCCAGTTATTTACGAAAAATTTACACATGAAATCGAAATGACATCCAAAAGCGGAAAATACACAACCATGTTAGTCCTAATATGTTTCTAGTGTATGAAACATCTCCTTCAGATAGTTTTATTAAGCAAACAAATAAGCTTATTCATATTTTAAAAGTTAACTAAGGCCTCAGTTATAGCCATACGTAAAATGCAACAGAAAAAGTGGGAACAGTATGAAAATGATTTTTTTTTCGTTTAGGCGGTTATAGCGAAAATTCTGTCGGAAAAATGTTTCCCTATGGAAACAAATACAACAAATCAACCCCCACTGATTGGATTCCATCAGAAAAAAAAAATCCTGATAGACGAAACAGTAAAGAAATAAAATACATCAGTGGAATGATCTGGGTTTTTGTTGTGGAATTGACTGAGAAGTGGATCGGAAAAAGTTTTTCGTACGGAAAAATGTATAAATTATTTTTCTAAAAAATTTAAAGATCATTTGCTAATTTTTTTTTGATAGACTAACTTTATAATTCATAAGCAACATTTTAAGACCAAGATTGAGTTCAACCATTAGGATTAAGTGGTCTAAAAAAGCAAAAGAAAATTTTTACGGTTGCATTTTACGTATGGCTATAACTGGGGCCTAACTGGGGCCTAACCAATCGCATAGGTAATATTAAAAAGTGGTATTCCCGAAATCTATCACATTCCCCACGGATATCAGCATTTTTAGTGTTTTTTGTATGTTTTTGCATGTCACACGGATTCTAAATTGACATAACATCGATAGGAAACCAAAAAAAAAAAATATCGAGGGGGCCAGCGGTAAGGCCCTAGTTATAGCCATACGTCAAACGAAACCGTAAAAATTGTCTATTGCTTTTTTTGACCGCATAAATCAAATGGTTTGAACTCAAATTTGATCTTCAAATAATGTTGCTAATGAATGATAAAGTTAGTTGATAAACAAAATAAACAAATAGGTACCTACTCTTTAAATTTTCTCGGAAAATAATTTATTAATTTTTCCGTATGAACAACATTTTCCGATGTACTTCTCACTCAATTCCACAACAAAAAACCAAATCATTCCACTGAAATATTTCATTTCTTTATTGTTCCATCTGTCAGGAATTTTTTTTCGGATGGAATCGAATCAGTGGTGGTTGATTTGTGGTAGGTAGTTGTTTTCGTTTTTTTTCTGACTGCATTTTTCCTATTACCTACCGTCTAAACGTAAAAAAAATCATTTTCACGCTGTTCCAACCTTGTCAGTTGCATTTTACTTATAGCTATGACTGGGGCCAAAGGCGGTCATGGGACAAATTCAGTCAGAAAAAAAGTTCCCCTACGAAAACAATTACAACAAATCAACCATCAATGATTCGATTCCATCAGACAAAAATGACATCTAACAAATTTGCATTGGAGATTCCCTATTATAATTCAATATCTTTCAGATTGTTAAAAGTCAGCAACTGAAATTCCCCAATTAAATAAATAAATCGTATCAATAAATCGGCGAGCAGTCTACCCTGATCTTTGTTATATCAACCCACTTTAACCCAGGAATACCCACACGCGAAACAGTCCCATTTCCCCACTATACCTATCAGTTAATTGATCGCAGGCGCATAATGTGGTAGAGCATAACTATTCATTTTAAATTGGCAACACCGATTCAACAAACAACAACCCCGTTCCCGTTCTCACCAACCGGCTTGCAATTGATCAGAACGACGGACGGACAATTTTTTCATAGGTAAATATTAAACCCCCGCCTGCCATTCTTCCACAATTTATTTATCAGTATTTATATTCCTCTTGGTAATGGGTCTTCTTTGACAAAACAGTTTTTGTATTGCCTTATCGTTTGTTCGCCGCAAAGAGGAGCAACAGAGGAAATACGAAAACAACAACATCTACTTGCGCACTGATCACGCCACTTTTTGGACTTTGGACTGTCATTCTCCAATGTATTTTCGTTATGCTGATAAGAGAGAAACGCGAAACACGTCACGTCACAGAGACAGAATCAGAGATCGTTCGTAAGAGGCGTACGCGTACGGGTACGGGTACGGGTACGCGTAATCTCATTTTGTTCTTCTTTGAATTTGGATCTTGGATGTAGAGCGTAGAGCCTCTTTCATCAAGAGGGAAATTATCATAAAGGAAGGAAATTGAAATGAAGTACATAAACATGTATACTTAGTAAAGTGCAGGAAAGTGTATTGCATCTTGTCAGTTAATAGGTGGAGTCTGTCTCTGGAGTGTTGGAAAGTGTTGAAAAGTGACCTCGAGAAATCCCAGCAAAAGTCAAACTGCCTTTGCCTACACTTCTTTTTGTTTTAACAATGGAAAAAAATTGTTTTTAATCGAGTCGCATTTATGCGTTGAACATTTTATCTATTTATACAATGTCATAGTGATCCTCCTAAGAGCACGAGAGCCCAGCCCCACTTCCGTTCCAGGCTCCAGCGTCCAGCGTTCAGGCAGCGCACTAAACTTGACGAAACTCTTAAGTCACCACAATCAGTACTCTTCACGTCTTCCTCTTCACTGATCTTTTTGTTTTTAATAGCGAAGAATGGTACAAATACAAACAAATAAAATACACTTGTGTTTGAGTTTTCAAAATTCAAACTCAAGTGCAAGTACCTATGTGGTTGTGCCTGTGCGGCTGAGGCGTTTATGTATGGATGGCTGTGTTGTCTGATTTTTTTTTTATCCGTAAAGCCGGTTGAAGTCTTCTAGCTCGCTGATGCTTGGTATTTTGATCTTTGGACCTTTATTTTGTGGTCGAAAGCCGCAGAGGCTGACATCAATAACCCGTTGCACGAGTCAGCTAACTGAATGAGCAAGCTGGTCGTAATTTTTGTTGTTTTTTTTCTGGCTGGTGCTTGGCGCTTCTGGGCATGTCTGCAATTTTGCTGCGAATTTTTAATTTTCTTTTTGCTTTATATATTTTCTGGTACAAACTAGGTTAGCCATTTGGTATTTGAGTTGCGTGTACGATTTGCCATGTTTTAACGCAAATTATAGGTACGTACCTACCAGAGTTTGGCCTTAACGACAGAAATGGAAAATCGCTCTGGAACTGGAAATATTTTGGTGTCTGCAAAGCAACAGTATTGAGTTCTTTTTTTTTTGGATCGCAAGTGATGGTGATGTGGCTGGACCGCAGCTCGTTTTCGTTGTCCTGCGTCACGTTAATGTTCCGGGCGCATGGTATTACGATTACCTTTATGTGCGTTCCTGAAGTTGCTGGATAATAGCTTGGAAACGTGTGATGAAATTTAGTTTTTTTTTTTTCATGAAGAGTACATTATTTACCAACATTATTTTCATGTATCATGAGAAAGAATGTTCGAAAAGTTGATCTTTTTATTGCTTAGCTTGTATACCCTGGTCACGTCTGTCGGTTAATTGCGCATGAGGCTTCAAGGTTATTCGCTGCCTGTGGGGGTCTATTTTTAATTTTTGTCGTTCTTAATGGGTTTGGAGTAGTTCCCATTCATTCTGGAAATAAATTTGTATACGAAATTATCTACATTTTGTTGTCCACCATCAGGCAGGTTTTTAATAGCTGAAGGCCGTTTTGGAAAGTGCTGGAATTTAGTAAATTTCGGACTTATGGAATATGGATATTCTATACTGAACTGATTTGTATAAATACCATTTACGTTGCACGGCGCGAACTCTGTCAAACGCCCTTGAAAGTCAGATATCAGATACGAACTGCGATCTTAACTCAATATACGTCAGATCCATTTGACGTGCTGCATTGTGCAGTCCTATAAAAACCGAGGTTTTTAAACCAGGGCCTTAAAGACTAGTAAATGTAACTAGAGGTGTTTGTTAGAACACAGAGATGTTGGTGGACCTCGGCCTCAGCCTCATGACAAGGCTGAATGATCTTGCAGTCATCCGAAAAGTGAACTGAGGTTGTTTTTGTACTCACCCTAGAGGGTCATTGTTAAACGGACAGTAAGTGGGTGTGCCCATCGTGAAATGTAGCCTTCAACGCAAGTGCTCACATAGAGCAAACCATTATCTTAAGTTGTTCATTATGTTAACTAAATTATTTTCAGAAAAAATAATGTTGGCGTTTATTCAAAATGTTTAAAAGTGGTGCAGTTACATTGTCGGTGAATTTTATGTTTTTCGCTTAAAATAAGCGGACCTGGCAATGCTATTTGGTGTAAATACAGAGGCTATAGTCCTATGCTGACTGCGGACTTGTTGCGTCAATATTGTACTCAGTCAGAAATTTCTTGACTAGATTCGTCGGCTACCCCTCCATAAACGTCAACTGCCAAAACTAACCACACGACCATTCTGGGCCAATAAAAATCGAGATAGATCTAGTCAGACAGCTGTCAGACTTACTAAACTAGATACTTGAACGTGCTCATTTATTTCCTTGATAAATGGTGACGTTTTTTTTTCATTTTTGGATTGCAGCGCTGTCAAAATTGTATAATTGATTAACAGAGAGAAGGCGTCATCACACAACTGGCTAAGGAACAATGGAGCAACACCATCGGGAGCTAGGTTCTTCGAAAGTCTGGACGACTTGGCAGGGGTAGGTACCCCTATCAGACATAAAACTATTCCTCAACAGATCGAAGTGGTTTTGTTAGCCACATGTCCTTACATGTACAAACAGGGTACTCACAATGGGCCTTCATGGCTTCCGGGTGAAATTTGCATCAGTTGCAAAACTGCCCTCCCAACCTAACCTAACAGAGTTTGATGTTTCTGTTTTCCTCAATAACAGGTTGATTTACCTTAGTTCTATTTTTTAAATATTTTAATACGAATATGTACCTATGTCATAGGACAACTTAAAATTGCATTATTAAACAGACATGACTGATATATATATATATCACTTTTACTAATCTAATCAGAGCACAATAACAGTTTTTAATTTCAACTAAATTATAATCATTGACCCCATATTTTTGTCGATTACGACTTCAATAGACCAATACGAATACATTTTTATCGGACTTTACTACGTGCTATATTATTCCCATCATGTGATCATAATAGCAAGTCTAATGTCGTTTTCGATTTGGCTTCTCAGATTTCGATCTGATATTTCAGATCTCTGCTGCCAATTGGAACATGAAATTCGAATTTTATTGGTTTTTTTGTGTTAATGTTAGTTGGCAGCAAAAGAAACAACTTTTTCACTTCCACTGGAAATCCATTTCAATTGATTTTTACAAATTTATAATAACTCATGCGTAAAATTAATAATTCAGCTAAAAAAACAATCCATCCAACGTTGGTATTGGTATTAGTGAAACTATGTCTAAATCT
Source organism: Cheilosia vernalis (assembly GCA_949126925.1). Classification (NCBI taxonomy): domain Eukaryota; kingdom Metazoa; phylum Arthropoda; class Insecta; order Diptera; family Syrphidae; genus Cheilosia; species Cheilosia vernalis. The sequence continues at coordinate 57,481,135 of OX421360.1, forward strand.
GAGAACGAATTTAGATTTCTCAAAAGTGATCTGAGATGAAAAAATAGGTTGATCTTTTTGACAAATCGAACATGAAAATTAATCTGGATCAAGACAAAAAAAATACTTTTTTCTCAAGTATATTATTCTGTTTCGCCAAATCGAAAACGACATAAATTGATGGACAACACACACATAAGATATTCTACAACGTCAACAACAATACTGGACTTTTGCAGCAATCTGTCTATTGATTAGAAAAGCTAAATCTGCTGTTCCGTTCAATGGTCATTTGGTACAATAATATTTTCATTGTTTGTAATCTTAAGAAAAAATAAATGATTTATTGTGGAACAGCAGTTTTAAATTCATTATCTTTAGCTGGAAATGGCATTGCGTCTACTGATAGCATTTAGATCCCCCACGATGTGATCTGACGACTTTACGAGTTTGAAGAAGAAATAAATTGGACGTGCCCGTTTTTACTGTTCTGTGTATTAATAATTAGACTATTTTACGGCAAGAGTAGATTTGGTAGATATAGTTATATTCTATGGGAAGAAAGTGTATGAAAATGGTACCCAATATTTGCCAAATTATAATAAACTATGCAGGAGAAAGAAATAGTGACATGCTAACGAAATGTTACCGAGTCTGTTTACAGCACATGTCAATTTTTAAAGTTTTAAATTTTACATGTTTTTTGATCCAAGGGCTGTATATATGTAATTTAATTGTTGGTTTAGGAGCTACAACTTGGATAGTTTGACAATTCAGAGAGGGAAGTCTCACAATTTTTGAGCCTCCAACTTAAAATTAACCAAAATTGCAATGGTGAAATGTTTGATATTGTGTTGAAATATATATTGTGGGCTACAAAAGACTAACAAAACATTTGGACACATATTAAAATACGCTAATTGAATGATTTATTGTTCTGTTTGTTTGTGGTGAAGACGTCCATTATAGGTGTGTTCGAATTGTAAAAGAAATCTCGGAATTTATGTTATGTTGTTTTCCATTGGTATTTTCGGATTTTGCACTCAGATTTAACATTTTTCGTCTCCAATGGAACATAAAACGAGATTTTTATTTCTTCGCATTTGTGGTAGTGCGTGTTTTAAAAGTCAGCTGTTCTTAAATTGTAATTTGTGCTTACAATAATCTATTCAATTTACATATGTTATTACCCATTGCAGTGGCAAAATGTAAATTTTTCTCTTTTTTCAGACTTGTCGTCTCTAAAAACGTAAAATAACACACTTCAAAGTTTGACAAATGACAAATGTTTCCATTGGGACCACCACAAATCTTTTTCAGATCTCAGATTTTACGTGGCGAATGGAACATGCAACGAAATTGATCTGCTTTTGTAAATGGATTGGTGCGTTATTTGACAACAATATCAGCTGTTCAAATTGCATTTCTTTTTGCGTAAATCACAAATGGATATCGACTTGAAAAATGTTTCCCCTATTGTACATACAAATAGAGTATTTTTGGGGACTTGTAGTCTTTAGATGACGAGGAAAACTATGAAGATAATAGTTCCTCTTAAATTATATCCATGGCTATTTAATATATTTCGTTATTTTGGTTTTCACGAAACTACCCCCATTTGTCTTCAAAGCTAACTTCTTAAAATGACGTCAAACAGCTGTGCAAAGTATATTGGTATTGTGAGAGTGTGTGTGTGTGTAGATCTGAAAAAATATCGAGATCTGCAAAAAGTGCTCTGAATCGAAAAAAATATTGATTTTTGGTCCCAATGGAAAACGACATAAGAAGGAGTGAATTTCGCTCAGAAATCGAGATTCGCAAAATTGCTCTGATTCCCAAAAAAATTTTGTTTTTTTTTTGCGGCCAATGGAACAGAAATCTGACAGCCAGCTGATTTCGAAAGCAGAACCAACTGCTCTGAAAAAAGTGCTTTTTCTGTAACAATGAAAAACGACATTAGCATTGAGCTCCATTTTTTCTTTCAATGAAAAATTTTAATTATATGGACCAACAGTTGATATTGACGTTCCATCCCCGATCAGCGGCAAGTTAAAAACTTGAAAACAAAACCTTTACTGCAAAGGTTTTTTTCATGGAATAAAATATAAAATATAAGGGTCAAATAAGCTGCACATAGGTATGCATTTAGAGACATGCTAGTTCCAATGAATAATAGACACAGTCACATAGTGAGTAAGTTAATGTGAAAAATAACAACCTACGAGTATGTATTTGAAAAAAGGGGTCAAAGCCGCCTGAGTAAAGTATACCCCTGTTAACAATGCATTCAATTTGACGTAGAAAATTGTTGCCATTCATTTATTTTGATGCATAAAAAGAATTTCCGTTTATCGGAAGAACGATTACTGATTGTTTTTCTCTTACTAACAACACGCCTCATATGGCGTATCTCGTTGTCATTTAAACTTGCTTAAACAATAATATGAGCTTCAAATGTTCAAAGTCCGCCCTAATGCGTGCGAAGGTGTTAAACCGCCGGCACCAACGTCAAAACCAAACAATATGTATATTAAGAATGTTTGAAGCTTTCTGCAGAGGTGGTATTCTCACAATCCAAAAGCAATAACAACTTAAATATACTTGCGGGAACTGTGTGAATACAGCAATTGCTGCAAAAATGTTCAATAGCCTTCAAACGACGCAATAGCTTGTCCTCAATTTGGTTTTCCAAAAATAGTAATACAAACAAATTTATTGCAATGCCACTAAAAAAGAAGTTAAAGTAAAAAATAAATTTGCTTGGAAAGAGTCTATGACCTCATTCTAGAAGTGTGAACACATATCCAACTTCTTCGAAACAAGATTGAAAAACCACAAAGCTGTTTCCAATAAACTCTATATCGGATGACAACTGAGTGTGGGGTTAGATGAAACGCAATTTTGCAAACCGTCATGTCAGTTGGCTTATCTTATCGATATAATAATCGTAGTATGTGTATTAATATTTACGACAGCGATACGGTTATATTTTCCCATTGAAAAGTACATTTTGCGCAGATTGGCAATATGAATCGAATGAAAATGAGATAAGTTACTCGATATGAATATAATATTGCGGTTCGGTTACAGCAATGAAGTAACTGCAAATGAATGGTGTTGATGCAGTTTGTTTTTGCAACATATCTACCTATTTCGTGGTGACTGTTATGGTTCAGTTGTTATTTATAGCAATAAACAATAAGGCCCGTTTGCTGATACTACTCATAGCGATTTAAAATCCACTTAAAATCTTATGTGACAATTTATGACTTAGAAAAGTAGCCCATAAGGTATTTAAGGAGAACTTAAATCGCTTTGAGTAGTAACACCAAACGGGCCTTAAGTCATATGTCAGCATACCTTGACTGGATCCGAAGAACACATACAATTGTTTGAGGGACTGTGTCGTATACGTTACTTTCTTAGGTATATACCTACTTTAGCCAAGATTTCTTCTTAACGATGTTAGAGATGTTCCTGAACTAAAACTGTCAAATTTTTAAAGACAACTAGACTATTCAGAGACATGGGGCACATTCAAGAATCTAGTTATCTTAAATCGACTAGATTTATTTGGATAAGGTGTAACCTGAACGCAAAACTAGATTGGTTGGAAACGTCACTTTTTCTATGCGAACTGTCAACTTATGTCGTTTTCCATTGGGACAAAATATCAATCTTTTTTTCGATTCGGAGCACTTTTTGCAGATCTTGATATTTTTTCAGATCTAGACACACTCTCACAATACCAACATACTTCGCACAGCTGTTTTACGTAATAGAAGTTTTCTTTCAAGACAAATTGGCGAAGTTTCGTGAAAACCAAAATAACGAAATAACAATATAATAGCCATGGATATAATTTAGGAGGAATTATTATCTTCATAGTTTTCCTCGTCATCTGAAGACTACGAATCTCAAAAAATACTACATTTGTATGTGCAATAGGAGAAACATTTTTCAAGTCGATATCCATTTGTGATTTTCGCAAAAAGAAATGCAATTTGAACAGGTGATATTGCTGTCAAAAAACGCACTAATCCATTTACAAAAGCAGATCAATTTCGTTACATGTTCCATTTGCGTAAAATCTGTGATCTGAAAAAGATTTCTGGTGGTCCCAATGGAAAACGACATTAGTACTCATTCACGAATTTTTTAACTACCCCTCCATAAACATCAACTGAAACAGCTGATTATCACCGATTTCAGCATATCAAAACCGAGATACAGACAGCTGTCAGACTGACTCACTAAACTAGATACTTCAACGTGCCCATAGACTATCATGAATTGATAATAGGTCAGTTCCTTTACTTTTAAATCTTACGAATTTTTACGAATTCTTGCGAATTTTTACTCAATGCCGTTCCTTAACCCGAAAAATTCGTAAAAGAGAGCGTCGTCGAGAGAGCAAGATATTACCCGTCCACTGAGAATCTTACGAATTTTTACTCAACAAATTTCTTGGTGTAAGAAATTTGAAGGTCTGTCAGTCACCAAACAATTAACAGCTGATTTGAAATTTCTTGTCATATTTGACATTCGATTGAATTTGTTTATATTTCTTGCGTTCGATTAAAATGGTATCAACAGGTGGCAAAATAAATATTGAATGTTCTCCCCGAAAATTCCATCGTATTGAAAATATTCTTTACCACTGCAATTTATGGAATTATTTATCTGTCATATTTGTTATTTTCATAGTTTACTACAAAAGAGTTCCCTTACTTTTTCGTATGTGTCTCTCTCTGTGAGAGAATTTATCCCCACCACTGCCATTTTAATTGTTTTTTCCATTCTTACTACAAAAGTAAGGGAACATACCTAATTTGTTACGCAATGATGAACAGAAGTGTCAGGAGCACCCATTATTGGGATAACCTGGACAACATAAGAACTTGTGTCAAAATAGCTTAAAATATAGGACAGCGATAATTGAAGAATATTACCTACTTTCATAAAAATGTTCACACTCGGGCGCATGTTTATTATTACCACCTTCTCGGATAAAGATGCACTTTAACAGTAAAAATGTTCGTTCGATATTCGCAGAGTATTACACAGGCTCATAGTCACCAGAGAGAGCTCCACTTCTAGCGAAAAAATTATGATGACGTTCATAAATCATAACTGGTTCGCAAAATTTGAGGAAAAACAAAATAATACTTCAGAACTAATACAACTAAAAGTCGACAATAGTTTTCTTTTCTCATTAAATTCTTTATTTAAATAATGTTTTTTTCGCCTTACTAATATTAGTACACTTTAAAGTTATGAATATCAAATATTACGTTTTGTTTAAGAATATTTAGGAAGAGCGTTTTTTTTTTTTCGAAATAACTTCCTATAGTTGTAGCGAGTAGGATATTCTGTTCGCTTTTATTTTGGCAAACACAATTTGTTCAACTAACCAAAAGACACATAATTTTATAAAGCTTTTTTTTTTAGCGCTGCTAAAAAGAACTCTATTACAATTTCATCTTTAACAAAACACACAAATTGTAATAAATTGTTTTTTCTTTAAATACGATACATTAAAAGAAGAAGGAGTTGCAAATAATAATAATTACGTGTGCAAGCATATTATGTACAAGAAAACTTAAAGATTACATATAAAAAAAGTAATGATAATGATAATTACTAAAGGGATGAAAAAATGCAATATCATTCAGTGGAATTTTTGACTTGATTTAAAACTAAATGAATTTTAGATTTTATAGGGCTGTGTATTTAGTTTTCCACGGTCGTCGCTCTATTCGAGTCCCTTTCGCTCACAGCCTGACTACTTTCGATGTGTGTTCCCATAGATGAGTTGATAAAATTGATGTATTGTGTCAGCCTTAGGGCGGCAATCAAGGACGCCAGGTAGTCGTTGACGTTTTCCTTTTTCAAGTGCTTGATCTGCGTGGAGACTGTGCTATAGACGCGACGGGAAATCTTGTTGGAGAGGCGGCCAACTGTCTGGACCGTGTGTAGTACTGGGTCCTCGTTTGCTGGTACTGGTACTGCAAAAGGAAGAAAAAGAAAGGATGTTTTTAGAAAACCTTCCACGGACATTTTTTTTTGATTGAAGGTGTTCCGTTTTTAGTTGAATGCTATTTTTTCACAATCGTTAGATCGTTTCTCGAAAAGGCACACGTTTCAATTTGTTATGTCAAACGTTGTGACAAATGTCACCGAATTGTACATTTCATTTTAATAAGGCCACTTTAAGCTGAACTAATTTTTATTAGACAGTTCGGCATAACAAGTTGTAGCGTCGTAAGCATTGAGGGTTATCTACCTACCATGTTTCTAAGTTCCCTTTCAATTTCATGCATTATTTGTGGATTACTGAGTATGAGATCGAGTAGTTCGGTGAGAATTGTGATGGAGAAGGAAAAGAAGAATGCGGAAGCCCCAAGAAGAATTTTCACTAAAAACGATAAGGGATATTTGCTTACGTTCATTATTTGAAATGGATAAGCGTGAGAATTGTGATTTACAAAAATATATATAAACCGGTGTTTAAGATAGGTATTTTTAATAAACACACCCCGGTTGTTAGTTAGGTATGTTTGTTTGAAAAACATCAACAAACACATTGGTGTTAACAGAAACACGTTTCAAACTTGAAATGGTTTCTACAACGTTGACAAGATGTCGAAAGTTCGCAAATTGAAATGAACATGAGTATTGGCAGGCATAACGAAGGTAACAGAAATGTTTTAGAAAATGAGTTTCAATGAATTAGTTCTTGCATGAGCCCAAGAAAATGTCAGTTAGTACCTAAATGAATTTGAAAGTAAATCGAAATAATTTGATCCCATTGCATGCGAGTTCGAATTTATTTATGTTTAAAAATTCACCTTAATCAAATAAAGAGCCGTTTCACAATAAATAAGCATTCAATTTTTAAAATTGAACAATTTCTGTTCACAACACTTACAGTCATTAGCTTTCAGATTGCGAGCGTTCATAATGGCAATTTGTTTCTTATCTGTTCCGAAAATAGAATAAAAAAGAAGAGAAGATAAGTATGATGGAAAGTTGATGGCGCCATTTTTTTTCCCCTGTTTTGCATTTAATTTAATATTGTTTATGAGTTTGCTTTTTGGGGAGTGTGGACAGAAAGCGTTTGCAAGACGATAAATTATAGAGCGAAACGCTTTGCCGGGGGTTGTGATTAAAATATGTACAAATATCCGTACCGGTCGATTAGTTATGCAAATCAAAGCAGTTGGGGAAGGACCGATTCGGCTAATTGGAATTTGTTTGATCAAATTACTGCATGACGTACGTTTGGATCTCGGATGAAGGAATCGGTAATAAAAATAATAATTTTTGGCGCAACAGGTCCGTAGGGACCGTAGGCCTAGCTTCTCACAACCATTCGTTTTGTGTGAGTTTTCATTTTTGGAACGAATGGAAGGGATCTACAATTTTATGCCGATTCCAAACGGCTAATTGAGAAGCTCTTTCATGACAGTTATACTCTCGGATGTTTGTCAGACGCTCGCGAGAGGTGGCGCAGTGAAAAAACCCTGAGTTGGAATTTGGGTTTTTGCGGGATTCGAACCTGAACCCCTCGCTTAGTAGTCCAACACACTAACCACTAAGCCACTGCGCCTGAAGGAATCGGTAGGCATGCCAAAATCGGCAAAACTCTGACAGTTTTACTGACAAAATAAACCCATCAACGCGGTCTCAGCAGTAACGATTCCGCCACTAGTGCTTTCCATTTTATCACTCTCTACGTCAGAACATATAAGTAATAATTACGTCACAATATAAATTCTCAAACATGTGTGTCGACAATCTGTGCTATTTGACAGCACTGTGGGCAGTAATCTAATGTTTCCTTGATCCATGCTAGCTATCGACCTTGTGACGTTGAATGAGGTCAGCAACAAACAAGTTCTTTAGTTGCATTTAGCAAGGAACAATAGGAATAACAATCAGCATAGGTGATATTGAATTTATACATCGTATAACACAAAGTCCAAACAGGAGTGCAACGCATAGCTATCGTAATCGTAAGCACTTTTCGTATCATTCTGGAGTGATGGAAAACAAAAAGAAATTTCTGACGTCATTCTGCAAATACCAGACTTTAAGAACTGTGTTTAAGAATACACCGATTATCTTTTCACACATATGAACAAATAAAAGTATAAAGCAATTCAAATCCGCACGATGAGAGTTCAATTACGAATTCCAGTGGATAGTATCGAATTTTGAATAGGATGTGTTGATCTTTCCAATTCGTTTCGTTCATTAGTAAAATCGAAACTTTTACTTAATTTGATGTTTGGATATAAATAAAAATATTTGTCTCATAGTCATAATAAGCAACCGGCAAGACCGCTCGATTAGGTATGTTTGCTTTAAAGTTTATTTATACAGCAGAGTAACAAAAATGTTAAAATTTCGCTTTTTAGTTCATTCAACTCCATTCAAATTAGGTTCATTTGTACTTTGTTGATCGATCGATCTACGCTGTGTTTTCGTGTTCGTGTACGTGTTTTCGTCGATGCATTCACACAGAATGCCAACTAGTTTTCGTTTGACGTTTCAATGAGCTGTGACACAACAGTCGCTAAACTTCGGTGTAAACTACTTTGGTTAAAAATTTCGATCGTATTAATTTAAAAATGATTTCAGAGCATTTGAAAACAATATTAGCCCATCAATTAAGTGTAGAAAGTGACTTTAAGTTGTGACTTCTGTTCGGTCAACTGTTATTAATATTAATTTTGAATATTGCAAAATTTGTGTTCGTTTCAACAATCCAGCGATTGGACGTCGTTTTCGTGGAAACTTACTTTGATTTGTTCAGAAAAATTTTCAATAAAACAGTCCTAGTATTGCTTGGTTTAACCGTCGAAAAGTAGATAAGTAATAATTTAAGATTTAAATATATAATGAACAAGAACTCACCATTTTCTTCTTCGACTTCGTTCTCCTTGTTGGGGAAATAGTACTCCAGTAGTCGCTCAGCTAGCGCCGTCGTGCTGTCAACGCCATTCACTGCCAACGATCCGTATTGTGTAGCCAAGACCTCGTTAGCCTTTTGCCACGCCAATTCCTTTAACGAAGATGCTCTCTGCTGTCCAACAGACTTTAATTTGACGACCTTTTCGATATGTGGCTGCACAGCATCAATTACTTTAGTCTTGGCCTGATTGTATATCTCCTGTGGTGTATCCTTAATAATCGGTGCCTTGACCTCCAACTTATCGATCCCCTTAACCAAAGTTTGATCGACATACTGAATGGGACGATCGAATTTCGAGACAATTGGTGCGGCCGTGGTGACAGCGCGGGTGACACAATCCTCGGCAGTGCTCAAGGCCCAGTTAAAAAGACGATTGTTCCCTGTAAATTACAAAGAAAATGCAATTTGTTAGTGGAAGTCCTTGATAATAGAAATGGGAACCTATACAATTGAAATCTCAATTACTTGAATTTCTATTCAACGTCAGTAGATACTTATTCCTCTCCAAAAGTACAATCAAACTAAATAATCAGCAAAACTACTCAATTGCCACTGATTAGATAGAAACACGGATCGACTTTAGAATTTCAGTTTATAAATAAAAGAATCCATTGTTATGAGTGTCTTATCTGAGACTAGTTTCTAGAATCTTCCCTTCACCTACAATACAGCGCATTGACTCAAATCAAGTGCGATTTCATGCACATCGCATCATTTGCTGTTATAAATTGGCATTGTACGGCTGGCACATACTCCTCCGTTTCTCATTATTCAATTTATGCCATATGCAAAACATTTTCTAGACCAAAGTTCATGCGGCGTTCGCAAAAACAACAATTTATAAGCAACTGCGCAGTCAGTGAAGTGATTTATCAGCTAGACAGAGAGAAAAGCAAAAGTCGCAAAAATTTATGCCAAGAACTGAAGTAAACAACGAGCGAAACGTCAAGGGGGCAAAGTTTCAAATTTCAGGCGATTCTTAAAATTAATGTTGTTGATCGTTTGGGGGCTGGCTAAAATAACAAATTGCCATAAATACATTTTAGAGACAAGTGCGACTATGTGTTTTCATATAGATTTAAAATGGATACCCACGTGCCTGAAGTCACTTGTTCTGATGTTCTTTTTCTGTTGAACAGGCTTTGGCTTTTTATTATTTAAATAAAGATTCGAGGAGGAGTTTGGGTTTTACTAACTTTTAATACCTAAAAACATGTGTTTTATGTGTTTATTTTGCCATGTTTGCAGATTTTTTTTTGTTTTTTGCTAGTCAATTTATGTTTACACTTCTATATCGTCGTGTATATTATTGTGTTTCCCAGCTGCTTGAGGCAATACTACGTGATAAACGATTTGAGACATAAATATATTCACTAACGATCGGATGTCGCGAAACGATCATTCACTCTCACGAGTGTGAGACTGTCAAATCAAGTGCATGTTGTTTAATCGGCTGTGCGGTCAAATCGACTAAATATATTTTAAACTGAACGTAGTATTTGACACTATTCTAACAATAAAAACAGTTATAGCTGCCTTCATTTCACTTAGTACAAGTACTTGTCCCAGGTCTGCTTCATTTTGACATAAGATTGTTATCTAGCGGTCAATGGAACGCGGGCAATGCGATAATGAATGAAAAATGTACCTACTCTAGTTAGCATAGAATAGCAAGTTATATATTGCTGCAATTGAAATCGAAAGTGCGCACTTAGCCTTATTAAATTAAACGTTTTGACATTTTTTGACTATCAAAAGAAAGCACAAACAATAGGTCTGTTCCTTTACTTATAAATCTTACGAATTTTTACTAGTTCTTACGAATTTGTACTCATTTCCGCTCCCTAACTCGAATCTCGAACTCGAAAAATTCGTAAAAGAGGTCGTCATCGAGAGAGCAAGATATTACCCCTTCTACTGAGAAACTTACGAATTTTTACTCAACAAATTTCTTGGTGTAAGAAGAGGTAAAGCTGTCACTGTCAGTCACCTAACAATTAACAGCTGATTTGAGGTTTGTTATCCCTTTTGGCATATGCCTGCATTTGCTTTAATTTTTTTGCGTATTAAAATGGTATCAACAGGCGGCAAAATATGGACTCGGGTTTTCGGGATCGTGTCTCCAACCCCGCAAAATAATATTGAATGTTCTCCTTAAGATTAATTTCGATTTCCATAGTGGCAACGAAATTCTTCCGCTGTAAAAAGAGACAATCTGCTCCATGTCGTTTTTAATGCAGCGTCGCTTTTCCCTCTTCTTGAATGCTTGTAGTTTAATCAGTACAAAGTCGTTCACATACTCGGATTCATCAAAAAGAAGCTCCGAATCACTTTCATAGCTAATTTTGTTAGTAAATTGGCAAATTCTTCGAGTTTATCAAATATTTTAACGACTTTTCGTACCACGTTTTTGATCATTTGAATTATGTATCTGTCATTTTTTATAGATTACTACAAAAGCATTCCCTAACTTTTTCGTAAGTGTTTCTCTCTGTGAGAGAATACATCCCCACCACTTCCATTTTGACAGTCTTTTCCATTTTTACTACAAAAGTAGGGGAACAGACCTACGAGTATAGTTAATTCGAGTTTGGGGTTATGTACTTATGTTTGACATTAGGTTTTGAAGTCTGGATCATACAACGAAATTGAAAGTCTTTTTTTCAGACGTGCGTTTTACAATAAATATTGTTCGAGGTGTCAAAGTAATATCGTGTAAACCCATGTAACGTCTTATAAAACAAAATTTTCAAAGAAAATATGATTTCGTTACGTCGCCGTCTACAACGTCAATCGAAGGCAGTTAGCCGACTATCCGAATAACAAATTAATGCAATTAATACTCGACTGGGGGAAATGCTCTGTGTCTCGACTTTTTAGTTTTCAGTTTACTAGTAATTTGCACACACACATCACCAGAAAGGTTCCAACATAAGCTGCTGCTGTCAAGTCGCTTCAATTTGGGATAAATACGTGAAGCTAGAAAATGTCAAATAAGACGTAGTTCTTACGTATTCTTATAGCTCTTTAATTCAACATTGAACATCTCATTTTGAACACAAAAATGTGTATGCTGCTGAAATTCGTTATTAATGAAAAATAGCGTTCCAAGCTATGGCTGCTCTTTCAAAACGATCAAAAGCAATGCACCACTTCCGGAAGCTCTTCGTTAAGATTTGAATGCAATTGAAAATGGTTAATAGTGAGGCCGATTGTTATATCGAGCAAATATAAAAATTGTTCTCCCCGTACCATATCAAACCATCATTAGTTTTATGGGAACCGGTCACTTGAACTATCCAACTTTGTTGGTGTATTATGTGGTCTACTTAAAACCGTACGAACTGTACCTACCTTCTCTATTCACACTTGTGCAAGGGTGTGACCTGTGAGCGATTTAAGTTTCAAACCAATTGAACATTTCCGTGTGAATGTCACTTTTTTCAATTTACAACTCAATTACACTTGATTGAATCAATAAATGACATCGAATGATCTTAACATCGAAAAATTAAAATTTCGATCAATTGGTTCAAATTGAACAAAGAAAAAATTAAAGAAGTCACTTTACCGTTTGAGACTTTTCTGTACCGTTAAAAAAAATGTCTTCCCATAAAAAAAAAAGGAAACACGCACATCCACCATTTTCGACCGATAAATTTTCCATTACGGATTTTCCAATCACGAGGTTTTTTTCCACTTCAAACATACCTTTAACTTTTCCATAGACATCTTGACTCTGCTGCCATGCTGCTCCCACGACAGGCAATTTCATCATACGTTCCAGCGACTCCAAGTGCGGCAAGAGCTGCGTATCCTTCTCCTGGGCATTTTCGTTTGAAGCCACCGAATCGTTGGAGTTAAGGTAATTATTTGAACTAGAAGCCATTTTTTTTTTTGTCTCTTTTGATATTTAAACTTGATTCTGTTTGACTTTCGCACTTTACAGCTTTTTCTTTTGTTGTAATCTCTTTTTTCACTTTTATTAAGAACTTGAGAAAATTTATTTAATTTCTTGGATATTTTTTTTTTTTTTTCACGTACCAAAATTTGACGCACTTTACCTTTCGGAAACCGTCTAGAATCTGATTCAATTGAATGATCGTACAAGAGTTTTATATTACAAAAATTCAACTCAACAATCGGCGGAAATGAGGAATCTTATCGAAACTTTGCTCTGAGATAAGAGTCTTCTATTTGCTATAGTATGCGAGGATTTTATATTGCCGTTCTCTTAAAATTCACATTGATTTCGTCAAGTGCTGCAGAGCTCACTAACACTAGCTTAGTCGTCAGTGTGTGTGTTGAGAGTTGTTGTTTTAGTTTCTAGTGCGATCGTTATAAATTGAGTAAAACAACAGCAAACAATTTAATCACTTGACGACCAAATTTGCGACTTGCGACTTGCGAGGCAAAATGAAACGAGTGTCGTTGTCTGAGTATGCGGCATGGCCCTTGTTTCTTCTATCCCCTGGGTGATTCCAGATTCTCTAAATAGAGTCGGGGTGCCGGGTGCCCGATAACGAGTACTCTGTCGAGTAGTTGAGCTACACGAAGTCACGAAAACCCAATGTCCAAAGTGTAAAATTAGTCACAATCACAAATAGACCGAGTGAGTTCTGAGTAGGTATGTTTTTTTTTTCAATTAGATTAAAATCGTGCTTCTATAGGAACGTCTAAGGGAAGGCTAGGGCCTTTTACGGGCTACATGATAAGACTTATAATTTAATGGATTGATGGCTTTAAGGGCTTTTCCGCCATGAACTTTGGTCTACGACTGTTTGGTTACACAAAATGCGATTAGTATAGGTAGTAGGTGATGCAACCGAAGCTGTTTGCTTATTAATAATTTTATAATATAATAATATATAGACGACTGACTTAGTTTTTAAGATAGATTGTTGAGAAGAAAACGAATTAAGCGGTGCACATTACACAGTCCATAGGAATGTGCTTGCGAAGCCGTACTTTTTTGCAACAGCTCTTCGGTAGTACATACCAACCTGCTCTATTTTGAGAACACGTGCATTCGGTATGTAGATCAGTAAAGTAGGCACATAGTTCAACTGTCAGCATAAATGATATTAAACACGAAAGATTTTTTTTTATTGCTACCAATGACAGTCTTTGGTATATATTAAAGCAATATCAACAAATGTACCTACACGAATACGATGAGACATCTCTACTTGTGAGAAACGAGTTGCGCAGATTAGATATAAATGTAGACAGATCAAAGTACGCAGAGACTCATGTATTCCAAATCCAATAAAGTTTATCTAAGTATAGAGCAATTATAGCTCAGTAGACTTTGGAATATGACGAATAAAGGTTAAATGTAGTGAAATCCATTGACACACATAAAACAACAGCAGGTTTTACAACATTGGAGTTTGAAACTAAAACAAAAAATTGAGTAAACAAGTTCCCAAGAAACTCTTGTCATAGAAGTTGGTCAGTCTGTCATCCACGTATACTTGCAAAAATAATTATAAATCTATTCGCATACTTTCAGGGGAGATATTGGGTCGTATGAATAAAAACTAGCATTTGCTTTGAGCAAAAGGTTGTAGCAAAGTAAAAGCCCTTAGCAAATGCTTTGAATCGGTATGAATAAAAATATACTTTGCTAAAGTAAAGTCGAAAATTCGAACATAGCATTTACTTCGCTGTACGTGTACTTGCCTTGCAGTTCCTGTCAAACCTGACCAGTAAATTTGAATTTTTGAATTTTTCTTAAGATTCTAACGACTTTTGTGGAAATTGAAATTAAAAAAAATAAATACAGAAATATAAATGCAATTTTTATCTTCAATTTCACTTGAAAATATGATTTTTGTTTGCCGAATAGCTTGTTGATGCTTCCGTTCTACTTTAGGTGCCGGGAATCGTATCCGATATTGTTGGAAATATTTATTTGTTAACAAACTAGACAAATAGTTACAAATAGTCGACCTAGATCTCCGCTATAATATACCTACCTTACAAATGATTCTGCCTAAATATTTTCATCTGAAAGAAATATTAGCTTCGCTTTTTCCGTATGTATTTCGTTGGTTTTCCTGTACAAACAGAATTCAACTTAACTATTAACAATATTTAGATTGTTTTATGTTGAAAAATGAGCATACAAAATATTTAGCAAAAGGTCTGAGTCAACAAAATAGCAGACTCAGAATTTGCATAGCATTTGCTTTGTCTGACAAGTTTTATTCATACCGATCTGAGTAAAAGGTCAGTGCCGCCGCCTTTCGAACATGTCAAAAGTTGGAACTAACTCAAATTGGTTTTTATTCATACGAAACGTAGCAAATGCTTCGATTTTGACATTTCTCTTGAGTAAAAGCAATTGCTACGTTTTATTCATACGACCCATTGGCAAAATTGCACATTTCTCTCAATGCAAGTGAATTCGCTCAACGCAATGAAAAATAACCAAAAAGTTAAGGATCGCGCTGAGCCCCAAATTGACGAAATGTGAAATGTTCTTCTAACCATGTGTCAGTTATAACCAACTAGCCCAAACAAAATTATTGCGCTAAATTTGGGGACGTTCAATATCTAGTTAGTATGTCTGAAAGCTGGCTGACTTGATGTGTCTCATTTTTTATTTTCCTATCACATGGACAGTTTTTTTCAGTTAACGTCGTTAGCTGAATCAATAAATCTAGTCAAAAAATTCGATACTGACAGTGAGTGTATGTGGCTGACGTAGGAAAAATCTAGTTTTTGCTTTTAAGGTACATCTAGTCCAGACCAATCTACTCGACCTTTACGATACATAGATTTTTGAATGTCCCCATTTGCAGATGTTCTATTAATGGGGAATGTTTTGTTTTTTCTTTTGTGGTTCTCTTCCACCCAACATCCGCTGCCAAAATTCAATGCCCAAAACCGGCATGCTCTACTGTAACATGGACTTTGTTTTAAAACTACACAGTAACTGTCGGAAATTTGTACTCAAATTATCAGCACACCGACAATAAACTTAGATTAGTTTACTGATAAGCTCAAGACGCCACAAATGTCAAGGGTATTTAAAATTTGCACTGAAATAAACGTTATCGTCAATGCATTAAATTTATTTACAACTTTTTAGGGCTGGGCTAGGTACAACATACAGCTTTGCGAGAAGGATCTAGTACATCGTACACGCTTATTTATATTTCAATTACCCAAATATGACATATGACACAAAGACAAGTAATGTCGTTTTCCATTGGGACAGAAAAGGCACTTTTTGAGAGTCAGAACAGTTTTTCTGCACTCGAAATCAGCTGGCTGTCAGATTTGATGTTCCATTGGCCGCAAAAAAACACTTTTTTTTCAGAGTCAGAGCAGTTTTGCGAATCTCGTTATCTGAGAGGGATTTACACCTACTTACACTAAAACCAAAACATTTGTCTTTTGTCAAACTTTAAAGTGCGTTATTAATTACTAATTTGAAGGCAAGTCTGTGAAAAATAGAGAAAAAAATACATTTGGCTGCCGCAACATAAATTGAGTGGATTTTCATAAGCTAAATTACAATTTAAGAACAGCTGACTTTTCAAACCCGCACAAATGCGAAGGAAGAAAAATCTCGATTTATGTTCCATTAGGCACAAAAATTCTGAAATCTGAGTGCAAAATCCGAGAATTCCAATGGAAAACGACATAAGACGTTTACTGTGTTGAATTAATTTTGAGCGAAAGTAAACTTTAAAAGAAAAACAGCTCAGCTGGCGTTATTATGATTGTACTGGATACCCAACGTCTAGTGGTCACTGACTTAACAAAAAATGTCAAGACTTTCATTACTCAAACATTATACGTAATAATTTCTAATGAAGTATTCGATTGAGCGCTCTCTGAGCACTTTTTATGTTCGCTTGGTACAAAAAAAATCTTTTTCAGATTTCAGAGCACTTTTGCGAATCTGGATTTTTTTCTCAGATTTACCAATACAAGTGGGTTCGAGATTGACAACTGGTGGAGTTTGTTTAGCTTTCCGTTAATTTTTGTTTGTGTATAAAAATGTAGAAATCAATCGGGACGGAAATTTCGAATGTTTTAAGATAAAATTTAACCAGTGAATGGAAAACGCTTTGAAAACTGCAGAATATTATACATATTCGAATCGCAGGAATATCAACACAAAAAGAGCAAGTGACGTTTTTATGTTCGATTAGACACACGAAATCTGAAACCTGAGAGCGAATCTGGAAGAAGCCCAATCGAACGCCACGTAAATAAAGTCTCAGACCAATCAATTGTAAATTTGGAGACAGTCCGTAATATGAGATTTTGTTAACAATTAATTGGATCGCCAACTTACGTTTATAGGGAGAATTAACAAAATAGTCAAAATGGCGGAATTTAGTTCTCTTTTTGACTATTTTTCGTTTCAAAGGAGAGAAGCTTTTGAAAAGTTTGGAGATGTTAAATATATTTTAAATATATACTTACTTATATTTTATATTAATACTTAGTTTATGGGTTTATGGGAATGACACAATGTGGCAAGTCCTAAGTATTGACATATTGAGTACACAAACGATTTTGTATAAACGCTTAAGTGAAAAATAGTTGACTTAAGGTGACACTAAAGCTGATAAAGAGATGAATTATATTGGCGTTTATTTTCTTCTAATATGTGCAGGATTTTAGTTTGTTGTTCAATATTATTGACGAGCTAAAACCACATTGACAGTGGTCAGGTTACTGCAGCGAAAGGAATTTCGACGTTAACACAGTTTAGCGGACACTTCGGAGACTTACGATTATTCCTCCGTAGTCGGTACTCATATATTTTTTCGTTTATTCCCTAACAGGGGTCTTCCCGTTCCTTGGAAAAGCTCGAAGTGTACGCTATTCGCTTTAGTGACCTTGACAAAAGTTTAGATAGCGATGGAAAGTTTTCCGAATAAAAATGGCAGCTTCTGTCAATTTATTTAGTATTTTGAAAATGAACACCCAAAGAGATTAAAAATAAATCGTTCTTGCTAAATCTCATCGATGGCAGAATGTTTGTTGACAGCACTTCTGCATATTTTTGTTTATTTCTTTAAATGTTATTATTGGACGCACTTGGTAAGTCAGTCCACCCCTCAGCCTTCATGAATTACGAGTGCATAAACGAGTATCTATTTATAAAAAACCAATTCGGTATGACTTGTAGCGACTGCACGCTAAACACATAATGATACATGAATTTTTGTTCTTCCTTAATGTACCGTCAGTTCGGTATAAAAATAGAAAACGTGTACTCACATTGAAATAATGACTCAGATCTAAGTAAAATTCCTTTCGCGGCGAATATAAGTCGAAATTTGAATTAATACCTATCGAGTATGAAATATGTCTTAAGATTGTGCAATTCCATCACAATTGTCCTATTGGCTATCGTCATTCATCGCTCCGTCCAAATGGAAAGTCACCCGCTTTAAATAGGAAATTAAATTATTCACTATTGCACGTTGGGGCAGGTGACGCCACAGGGGAATTCGAATCGAAAGTTCAAAGTACATTTACATAGAACTTGGCAGCTAATTCCGCAACTACCATCAGTCATTGGCACCTATAACACACACACGATTAAACAATGTTTTCAATGAAACAACGTCGCAGCTTTCAAAGTGCAAATAGATTAGGGCAGGTTAAGCAATATTATATTTATGACCGCCGATACGGCATCAGAAGTTTTCAAGTTCAAACCGTAAACTTGTTTTGCACCAATCAATAGTTATGCGAATCAGTATTGATTTAGTACACACTTCTACCTATCAACTCGCAATGTCTACTATTTAATTTTTATGTGACACACCAGGAAAACTGATTGAGCTCCGCCAGACGTGTCATAATTATTCTTAAAGACAGCTATGCGACAAATTTCACAAACAAGTCCAAAGTTCAGAATTAGTTCAGAATTCAGCACATAGGCAAACTGTTTTGAGAAAAACGAACCATATTCCGCAGAGTTAAAGTTTAGTAGTTGCTGTCAAGTGACAACTACTCATTACTATAGTTTATCACCATGGTAGTATAGACGGTGCCAGATATCTTATCATCTGACAGCTATAACTAACAAAAATGTAAACATCTTGAGCATGACTATATCTCAAGAGGACTATAGCTTGTTTGTGTTGCATCATTTTCGAAAAACGATTGCATAACTCTGTGGAATAATGCGTGTTGTGGTCTTTGGATGTTGACGGGAAAACACCAAAAATATCTCCACCACAAAACTATACAATCATGTCCAACTATCGGTTGAACTTTGAAACGAAGATCAAAATAATATTTTCAAGTGATTCCGAGGTGCTATGCAAGTCAGATTTATTTGAAGTTTGATAAGTACAATAATAGAAAAAATGTTTACTTGTTATCAATCAACCACTTGAACTGTGCGTGCGTTTAAGTACTTTCTCTAAAAAAGTATACCTACCCAAGAATTTAAAACGATTCACAAAATACATGTATAGGTATATAGTTGTTGTATTTCTTGTTTGTATAGTTTGCATTGGTATTTATTTTGTGACGCCTTGGATTTTGATCCCCATTTGCGATTACCAACAATTTAAGATTTGGTTATATGTACATAATAATATGTTTGTTTGTTATTTGAAATGTAGGTACGCGTTGCATATTTCCTGTTAGTTAGGGAGAAATTGGTAGTCCCCGCAGGAAACGTAATCGTCTTAAATCAATAATAAACTATTGCTATTTTATGGTAATTAGTTAAAAACTTTGTTTAAAGCCATTAATATCAAGAGGGGGAAGCTTATTTCATATAAGAATATCAGAATGTGTCATACAACTTGCGCTATGAATTATGTTCCCCAAGCACCTAGTGCAATAACAACAGATGGCGCTGATATAAATTTTGACACTGTCGCATGGGATGAGCAAAATGAAGACTTGTTTACAAAACTAAAAAGGTGTGGAGAATGTTTTAACGGATCCCAATTCTATGTATTTGACAACTAAAGGAAAACTTAACGAAAACATTTGTTTCGAATAATGGAGTTGCGCAAGGCATGTAAGACTGAATCAAGAACGATGTATATATAAATAGTGGGGTCGGGTGCAACTCATACCCAGACGATTCATCCCCTGCCAAATTTGCCACCCAGCGCCATCTACATCGCAACTTTACAACTAACAACCAATAATCTCATCACTCACCTTTAGAATATGGTGTTACCATATCAATCGAGAATTATGTTGAGTGCTTGGTTAAAGATTCTTTAATAATTATATTTGTGGAATTTGCAAATATATATATGGGGGAAAGAGGTAGGTAAAAAATGTATGTAATGTTAAGTAGAAGGTATAAGGGTGGGAAATGTTTTATGTGTGGTGTAAATGACGAGACGGTTAATATTATTAATTAATTTCTATCAACCTAAAAAAAATTTTTGAGAAAAGAAATTGACTTTTAGCTTCAGAGAATTTGAGAAAATAAAAGTAAAAAATTCGCGCGAATTTTTAACTTTTATTTTCTCAAATTCTCTGAAGCTAAAAGTCAATTTCTTTTCTCAAAAAACTTATTATTTAAACTTTATAGAATCTGAAAAAATAAAAGACAAACATTCGCAAAAATATTCATCCATACAAGTATATCCGAATTCATAAGTGAATATAACCTGCCTACTCCATTTCACAAAATGGTTTACAAAAGCCACCACCAACCTTCGAACACAAATTAATTTGTAGTATGGTAACACTTATTTCTGACATTAAATGTAATAGATTACAAAGCGAACTATAAGGGTGAGTAGTAAGAAGGTAAATGTCCAGTTGTAGAGTTAAGATGTAGATGGCGCTAGGTGCGGGGTATGAGTAGTCGGGGTATGAGTTGCGATGACACCAAATAGTGAGTTCTATTTGTCAATTAAGAAGACAGTGGTGGCGACATGAACTACAACTTAACCGTGAATATTTCATCCAACATTGGGCACATTAAAAGATCTAGCTGTCTTAAGTCGACTAGATTTGTCTGGACTAGATGTACCCTGAACGCAAATGCTTGATTGGTTCGCCCACATACAAGAACTGTCAACTTAGTACTCAGTCTCAGTCGCGAATTTCTTGACTAGATTCGACGTTTTCAAATCAGGTGCAAATGTCAATGGTAACTTAACAAAAAGTGTGCATTAGCTTAAAATATTTTTGAAAAGTTAACAGATCTAAATGCTAGTAGAAAAATAGAAAACACGCTGAGAAAACTTTCATCAGTTATTTAAGAAAAATGTACCTACGCATAATGTTATATCGATTTATTACCTAATAATGTTCGGTCAATATGCCTCAAATATATGTCATCGAAACAAGTTAATAGCCTTTAAACAATATATATAATTATCTACTAATTCACAGCATTCTGTTAAAATGTAGTATTCGCGAAATCTATCCCATCCCCAAGATTTTTTTTTTAATTTTGTTATGTTTTGCATGCCTACATAGGTACCTACGTATTCCACTTGGAAACATGTTTCTGTTTTGCCACCTGTCGCCCGAACTACCCCACTGTTACTGCGGCTTACTAAAACTGATTTTAGTGTTTTTTTTAAACAATAATCCCTAGAGAAATTCGACTTTAACTTTAGCTCTCTGCTTCCAAATTTTAGTAAGTATTTGTTGCACTTCAAAATCATCAACATTTTACTTAAGGCACCAAGTGACAAAGAACAGAAACAGGAACTGAAACAGAACAGAAAGTTTTTTCGTTCTGTATCTAGTAAATTCTGGTTCTATTTATACGTTGCTCGTTCAGCTACACAAAATTGAAACAGAAACAGACCCATATAAAAACATGACTGCCGCCTATTCTGTCAAAAGAGTTTTGTTTGATTACATTTAAGCTTTGACTTCAATGAAAAAGTGGAACAGATTTTGCAAATATTTAGTAAAGACGATTTAAATGAAGCTAATTGTCGAATCACGGCGTATAATTGAAAATTTATACGCGGTCTTCTCAATATATGTACAATAGTACGAAGCGAAACAAACAGCCAGATGACAGATGCAGAAAAATCCAAACAAAAAAAATGGCTTACGACTGTGAGCATATTCCTATTTGACAATTGCAACTTTAATACAACGGTCCTTCTAAGAAGCTTTTAAAACCGGCTGATGAAATGTCCCACTGAAAATAAAACAATCCTCTTTCTATCCAAATCAAAAACCATTGGTTATCGAATACAACAGCCGATTTATCGAAGAACTCAACCTCTCAACACAATTCCCCACATACCAAAACCAAAATCTATTCCGAAAAGTCTGCATTTAAAAAAGCTTCCAATATCTTCGCACACTTTCGCTGTACAACAACCAGTAAATCCATTAAATATCAGTTTCAGTGGTGCACAACCTAACTTTTGCGAATGTAATGAGCCACAAATATTTCTTTTTGAAAAACGACACAAAAATAAAATGGACAGCTTCACTATTAAAGCTCAGCTTATGGAGGAGCCCCTGCTGTCCAAAAGGAGGTTTTACTGGCTTTTAATTAATTATATATAATGCTTTTGTGGTACAACAAATAGCAATTTTCAACTCATAAAATCAGTTAAATTGATCTGTTCGCAATTTGCTTTCATGTAAACAATTTAGTGGGATAATTGGTCATTTTTTTGTATCCATAGAATTTTGTTCTTAAAAGGTAAGCATGTTCAAGAGGCTACTCCGACTAGCTACTAATTTTAAATCGCTTGAATCAACTCGATTGACCTTGACCCGTCGAGCTAATGTTAAAATTCAATAGGCACATGGAAGTGCGTATACGGATTCCATACCCATTTTAAAAGTAATTAAAAATGTATTTACTACTCAGGTTGAACTGGTATATACAATACCTCCGAATGGAGTGATACACTTCTTTCGATGTTAAATGATTTTAGAAATTCCCCTTACCCCATTTTGTTGTTGTTTGAAGCACACCGGTATGAAACTGTCATCATTTCTCGCAAACAGCCGCAAAATGTCTAGGCCACATGTTTTTGTTCTCAAACTAAATAATTCAACTTTAAGGTGCTGCGAGCCAATGACGTATTGCATACCTACGTTAGGATCCCACTTTCCTTCAAGGATGGGGTGTTGTTGGCCAGTGCTGCCGAAAGTATCCTGATAGGAGAAACAATAGGAACAATAAATTTGAAATTCATTTGCTTTCAATTTCTTTATACCTAGTGATTTACAATTATTGTCACACGTGACATTTCGGCAATACGTCTAACGGCGCGCGTTTTCAATTGAAGGAAAGAATTTTCCTTTCTATGAAAAAAGCAAATTTAGAAGTGTGGTTCCTTAAAAATAAAAGGTGCACTTCCTGGTCCATTCTTAACGCGACAGAAGTTTCTGGGATATTTTTAAACAATTGCAGTGAACTCACCAATACACACTATAGACTATAGAATAATGTCAGATAGTGTTTGTTTGTGGAAACAAATCCTGCGCTATGTGCTCCGAAAATATGCAATTAAGCCTGTTAATGTAAACTTTAATTGCTATAAATAAATTTATCTTAATATTTTTTTTAAGAAAACAACAAAAAGTAGCAGCAGAATACCAAATCTCACGTATGTTGTCTATTGAAAAGAGAAATCCAGAATTTCGGGGCAATTCTCTCGTATCTTAAATGAAAAACGCCATCAGTAATTCGAAACGATTTTCAAAGTTCATGTCATATTTAGTGTTTATTAAAATTGTAATTTTCTTTCTCTTGTTTAAAGTACCTAAATCATTGTTCTTTTATTAAAATTAAAAAAAAAAAAAAACTCCGGCAACGCATATTTTAATAACAAAGTAAACATTTTACTTTGATGATTACAATAATTTCTTATTATAATAATTTAAAAGAAAAATGCCAAGGAAATTAAGACTCAATAAAGACAAATTGATTTTTTTTATTTTTGATGCCAATTTCGTCATAAGAAGGCGGACACTTACGCCGTTTGGACATTACATTGGTTTATAACAGAGATATGTCACATGTCCATTTGTATTTTTCGTCATTAATTGACAGTAATAGGATTTTCAAATAAATAAATAAGCCCAAAACCGTGTTTTCCTCGAAAACTCGTCGATGGACTCACACCGACCATCAACTAGTTTCCGTTTGACGTTTCAATCAGCTGTGAGACACTAGTCGTTAAACTTCGGTGCAAACTTTTGTGGTTACAAATTTCGATCGCATTAATTCGCAAACAAAATGAATTTAGTGCATTTAAAAACAATATTAGCTCATCAATTAATTGTGGAAAATGATTTTAAGATGTGAGTTGTGACATTTGTTCGTTAAACCATTTTGCTAAACATTGCAAAAGGTGTGTTTGTTCCTACAACCCAACGATTGGAAGTCGTTTTCGTGGTGTTTTGGTGGAAAACGAGTTTAAACGACTCGTTTTGAATACTGCAATATGTATGGGAAAACTTCTGTTTTCGTAGAAGTTTTCGAGCGTTTTCGCGAAAACCCGGTTTTCGGCTTCGTCCTTGGTGTGAAAATGCTATAAGACAAATTTCAAATCACTCTTCTCGTACCCAAATAGGTACATGCACTTTTTCGCCGACAAACAAAAGTGGCATCCCTACGCAACAAAGCTTTAAGAGAAACTAGCAACACATACAAATTGATCCAGATCGTTTGATGTATGGTTGGACGTTGTTAGACACCTAATAGCCTTGATAGTGTTCGGTTGGGTTTTAAAATTCAGAGCAGTTGTGCGGAGTGTTTCTTATATACGGTTTTTGTAGTTCTGCAATTGCTAAATAAATAAATAATCATACCATGAATAATGTCACTACTAGTACGCGTCCACTTGAAATGTTACTCACTTTGAATAACCCAGTGTTTGGTTGTTACATCTACTGGTGCAGTATTCTCGTCATCAAGATGCTTTTGATGAGTATGCTAACGGCGTTGCAGAGATTCAGATTTAAGGTGAGGCGGTCGCAAGTTCGAAATAGTGGTCAGTTTAATGGCACTTGTGTAAGTGCTGGTGCGCTAGGTTGTGTAGAAGAATTTAGCAAAAAAAAAAAAAAAAATAAATAGATAAAGGAAAAAGAAGAAGAACAACAGA
Organism: Cheilosia vernalis; assembly: GCA_949126925.1. Classification (NCBI taxonomy): domain Eukaryota; kingdom Metazoa; phylum Arthropoda; class Insecta; order Diptera; family Syrphidae; genus Cheilosia; species Cheilosia vernalis. Next base: position 57,506,155 of record OX421360.1, read on the forward strand.
AAAAAAAATCAATAAGTATTGTTTTTTCGACAACCAGCGGATACTGAAAATGATGCTTAAAATAGATTTGTTTGGCTTTACCCAAATATGTTATTATAATTTTGTGAATATGTTGAAAGACGTTTGTGGGATCCTAACTCCAAGGTTCAACCACAGATAAGTAATATACAGATGTCTCACGCCAATGTAAAAAAATGCTGTACTTTTTGCGTTCGTCCAACAAAGATCGTCCAACAAATCGATGGTGAAAACAAAAACCCACCACACCTCATTCGAAAAGTGGTTGATTTTTTGTTTCAATGAATGCTACTTTTAGTTGAATTATGACCGCACGCAGAAAGGCATGTGCGCAGCGTGATGCTTTATTTAATTCCACACTGAACAGTGGGTTAAAGGGTAAGGAAAGAAAGGATAAGGAAAGGAAAGGGTAAGGAAGGAAAGGATTCGTTCTTTCGTATTGTCAATGCCTTATGATTGTGCGCCGGCGGGGGGATGTGCAGTGAGGAAATATTCGGTGATGTAATGCATGATGGTTTTTGTTGGGAAGAGCAGCCGATTTGGTTTTGGATTCGTTTTGCTGAAAAAGAATCTAAAGCGATATGAACAATTTATTTCCATTTCGGCTGGGGATACAATTTTAATTTTTTGTTTGGGTAGGTATGCATTCACATTATTTTTAGGGTTTTCGTTATGCAATGCTCGATAAAAGAAACAGTTTATAAAATATTAAAAATGAATATTGTTAAATAAAATTCGCTTTTGGGCAGTGCATACCTACATATCAATAATAACAATGCGAGTTTTTATAAGTTGAAGCAATTGAAGCAAGTTCTGGCTAGAGAGCTTTAAAAACTCTTACACTTTACAAGAATTTTGACTTCAAAGCAAAGTGTAGTTCGTGTTAGTCCGATATCTTTACATAGATATTTATATGTAAGGTTTTAGAGATTTGTTTTTTTTTTTAATTTCCACTAGCAGTTATAGACCGAATATGCCGATGGACGTGTGTGGAGGTGCAAATGAAGTGGGAGTTTTTGATTGTGTAACTCTCCAAGTGGTTGGAATTATCTTAAGGTCCATAATCAATTATGATTGAAAGAAAGAAGAAGTGGGAAATATTTGCTAAAAAATGCGTTTTTTGCAGTTGTCATTACATTTTTATTGGCAGTACGGTGTTGAGTTTTATAAAAATATGTATACCTACGGAGACAGATCAGGATTTGGGTAATCATTTTGAGAAATAATTAAAAAACCGATTTATTCGAATTTTTTTGAGAAAAAAATAATTGGAGGATCTTATTTAGGATACTTATTTAAACTTTAATATGGATTTTGATCAAAATCGTTAGAACGGTTTTTGTAAAATTTTGCAGACCAAACTGTACCTACCTACCAAATATTGCAATGCTTAGTTTGAACAATACTATTGCTTATTAATTTAGCTTAACATCTCCAGTTCGAAATTTTGAACGAATACAATATCTTTCTCATACTACGTAATAGCGAAAGTTAAAAGGCATTCATGATACAAAGTCAGAGCGTTTTGATTGATTTTCAGGAATGAACAATACTATTTCTTATTCCATTTTTTCATAGTGATTACAGGCATGCAAATGAAATAAAGTGCACGACTGGGTCGAACTAACCTTTCTCGATACTAGATAAAAGAAAACAAAATCCACTTTTGGATATTCATCTCATTTGGCAGTTATATCAGATAACAATATAAGCTTTTAAAAGTTAAAGCTCTCCAGTAACAGGCAATTGTCGAAAGTAAATAAATTGAATATCCCGGTGCTCGTGTGTGGATGCACCCCAAAGTTCGATTTTCTTATTGTGTGATCCCCAAATGGTTGGCATTATTTTAAGATATACCTATTCAATATTGTTGGAAAAAGAAGAAGTGGGTTGTATTTGCTAAAACTAAGTTTGGCGTAGCTATGAGGCATTAAGCCTATTATACAAAAATATACCGTAGGTAAATATGCTAAAATACATAGATCGTGATTTATGTTGTATTTTTTTGAGAAATAATTAAAAAACTGACTTCGACTTTTTTTGAGGAAAACTAAGTACGGGATCGTGTTTAGAATACTAACGCTATCTTCAATATGTACTTTGTTCAAAATCGTTAGAGCGGTTTTTGTAAGATTGTTCAGATAAAACGGTACCAAATATTGCAATGTTTAGTTTAAGAAATAACATTGCTTAACTATTGAGCTGAAAGCTGACTATAAGTTATTGTTCGGGTTCGAGTTTTCCCGAAATCGAAGATGGGGTTTTCGAGATATATCAGTAGTTTTTAAAATTAGCGTTTTCGGTTCTTCGAATTTAAAATTAATAATAATAATAATAATTTTTGGCGTAACAGGTCCGTAGGGACCCTAGGCCCAGCTTCTCACAACCATTCGTTTTGTGTGAGATTTCATTTTTGGAACGAATGGAAGGGATCTACAATTTTATACCGATTCCAAACGGCTAACCGAGAAGCTCTTTCAAGACAGTTATACTCTCGGATGTTTGTCAGACGTTCGCGAGAGGTGGCGCAGTGAAAAAAACCATGAGTTGGAATTTGGGTTTTTGCTTAAAACTTAATTTTCACAAAATTACTACTATTTTCAAAAATTCATTGAACGATAAAAGAAAAATTGAGCTTGGTATTAAGTTATAAATTAACGCATTTTAATTAGGAATGAATTTGTGTTACAATCGGATCGACCGTTTTCGAGATATGTATGTTGAAATTTCAAAGGTACCGTTGTTCGAATTTTTAGCCAAAAACTGGGTACGCAGTTATGGTAACCTCACCTACCTAAGCTTACCTAAATATCAATTTTGGTTGAAATCGTTGGAGGCGTTTTCGATCAAATCAAACTGGTATGAACATTTTATACAGTAAGTACCTACCTACCATTAATATTAAGGTTACCATGCAAAAAAAAACCTCCCGAACTTAAGCCCAAAAACTCCAAATCCGAGATTTAAACGTAATCCGGGAAGCCGTATAGGCTGTAGGCCTGTGGAAGGACGGACAGACCGAACAGAATTTTGCGACCTACTTTTTTGAGTTTCTCTATCATCGTAATATCAGAATTGATTAATATCTCGAGTTCGAAATTTTGTAGGTACCTAGTTACATAATGTCATCTATACAGACAATCTACGTATTTCCTACAACAGGAACTTGAAAACGCAGAATTTTTTTTTCGTTATCCTACTTTATTTATTAACAGGGAAGAAACCCCAACAGTTGTCAGTTTAAATGTTATTGATCCTACCTAATAGGGTACCTATTACCTAATTAATTAATTAATTATATTCAAAAGAAAATTACATAAGTCTAAAATTTGACATAGGTACAATTGTATCGAATATAATGAAAACCCTAAAAATAATGTGAATGCATACCTACCCCAAATTGAAATGTTTATATCGCAAAGAGGTACCTTTTCAGCAAAACGAATCCAAAACCAAATCGGCTGCTCTTCCCAACAAAAACCATCATGCATTACATCACCGAATATTTCCTCACTGCACATCCCCCCGCCGGCGCACAATCATAAGGCATTGACAATACGAAAGAACGAATCCTTTCCTTCCTTACCCTTTCCTTTCCTTATCCTTTCTTTCCTTACCCTTTAACCCACTGTTCAGTGTGGAATTAAATAAAGCATCACGCTGCGCACATGCCTTTCTGCGTGCGGTCATAATTCAACTAAAAGTAGCATTCATTGAAACAAAAAATCAACCACTTTTCGAATGAGGTGTGGTGGGTTTTTGTTTTCACCATCGATTTGTTGGACGATCTTTGTTGGACGAACGCAAAAAGTACAGCATTTTTTTACATTGGCGTGAGACATCTGTATATTACTTATCTGTGGTTCAACTATAGACTGATGGACTAGATGCAACTTGCTTATCATGATATTAATATTTGATTAAAGTTCTGAATTAGTTAGGCGACCTGGACATTCTTCTGTGTATATTTCATTTTTGGCTGCATTATTAAAGTACCTATAACAGCCCGATTCTGCCGTTGTGAGCCCTCACAAGTCACAAGCTCTTGTGAGGTTGTTTTGTTGTGAGGTTTGTTGTGATTCGATAACTTTTTCAGAATTCTACGATAACCCTCACAACAAAACTCACAAAAAATTCACCTCAGAATGGTCACTTCCAAATTGGCACAAAATTTTCCACAAAAGACCGAGCTCGCACACGAAGTTATTAAAAATACATAAAATAACATTTTTTTGGCCACAATACGTGAAATATGTTTTAGAACTGAAGGATACAAAATTATTAACGACATTTGTCACAAATTAAATTCGATGCCTTCCTCAGTTTTTTTATACAATAAAATGTATTTTTTCCGAAATGGTTATAAATGTTGCATAAAATGCGGTGTTAAGGTCATAAAGTGTGTGGAAATATAAAACCCACCATCAAATGCAATAATGATTGCCATTTGTGAGCCGTTATGACTGGTTTTGAATTTTGTGACCTGCTCTATAGGAGATCACAAATTCGATTGTTCTTGTGAGCCTCACAAGTTGTGAGTGTACTGACAGAATACGAAAACCTCACAAAATCAATTTCACCTCACCTTGTGAGGGTTTTGTGACTTGTGAGGTTTTCCAGAATCGGGCTGTAAATTAGGAAAACGACTTGCCTATATTACATGTCTTGTCGACACAACTCGAGGATACTTACTTAATTGGTTTATGTTGAAATAGCTTTTTGTAGGTAACTGATATATGTGTTCCTCATATATTATATTTTCTTTGAAATGGTATGTATGCCGGCTTGCGCGTGTTGTGTACTATGCCCGGATGAGACTTTGGCATCTGTTGCTGTCACGGTCTGGTGAACGTTCAAAACAGAGTGCGAAAAAATCGAGATCTATTTCATGTGACGTTATTTGAAAATGCGTTAGGGCCACTGAGTACTTATAAGGGGCGAACGCAGGTAGGGTTTTGGGGGTAAAATGAAATAAAGCCTCTACTAACTAAGCAAAAACATGCAATTAGAATAATTTGTAGAATAAATAGTAGAACTCGTAGCTGTTCAAAATCTTAAAATTGTCCCTATATGTGTTAAAAAATGGCTACCTACTTTCTTTTAATCATTTTGTTTCGGATATTATGCACGTATTATTACAGTTATACCTATTTATATTCTTACGAGTCTTAATTCTTATTCTATATTTGTTTATATTATTTGATGCATGTGCATTTACCCTATTCTAATTCCTATTCATTTCGATTCTACATTTTGTTTGCTAGCCTATCATTTGGCCTGTTTTTTGAGCTTCGATCTCAGCAAAGCAAAGTAAAGTAGGATTTTCAGCACGCAATTCCAACGACTCTTCCGAGTCTCGAAGTGAGCGTAGTTGTTGTAATTGTGTGCTGAAAATCCTACTTTACTTAGCTCTGCTGCGATCGAAGCTAAAAAAACACACCTACTGTCAAAATTAAGCGAACTTTGAGCTAAGTGGTGGGGAAAAACATTGGAGAGACGCATAATTTTAGCTTTCCTGGAACAGCATACTAGGCTTAAAGCGTTTTTCATCAAAAATTGTTCTATTCAATAAAATTCGTAGCACTTTTGCAAATTGGTAGACACTATGCGATAGGTATTTGTTTTTCTGAAGTATAAGTGAAATGTGACATGCCATCGCCAGATCTTGCTCTCAGATTTCAGATTTTTCGTGCCCAATGGAACATAAAACGAGATTTTTCTTTCTTTGCATTTGTGGTAATGTGTGTTTAAGTCAGATTGTCTTAAATTTTAATTTATGCTTGTAAAAATCCACTCAATATATGTTGATATCCATTGCTGCAGCCAAATGTAAATTTTTCTTTATTTTTCACAGACTTGTCTTCTAAATACGTATTTCATAAATCGTAACACACTTTACAGTTTGACAAATGACAAATGTTTTGATGTTATTGTAAGTAGGTGTAAATCTCGCTCAGAAATCGAGATTCGCAAAATTGTTTTGAATCTGAAAAAAAAAAATATTTTTGCATTATGTGTTTGGAAAACGACAGCAGCTCCTGACAATTATTTTTTAATTCCTGTAGTTCAGCAGATGTTGTGCGAGTTGTTACTTTTATAAGCTATTCTACATAGATCACGTTTTATACTTTTTGAACATTTTAAATACTCTCGAGTTTAAGAGGAATCTATAGAAAAGATAAACTACAACGTATATAATGTCTGTATAGAATTTGGGGATTGTGAATTTCAGGCAGCTCGATTTATAAAACTCTTAATTGTGATAGGGGCGGCATAAACTCAAAAATAAACTACGAGGAAAGCCTTTAGGTAGTTACTATGTGATCTTTAAGTAGTTTTAGTATATCCACGGCACTCCCAAATATTGAAATATTTATCTGCACAGGGTCATATACACATAAAATTCGCTTAACGACTTTTTTAAGCGACAGCAAATGAAATAAAAATCTGAAGGATGAAATATTTTTTTTGGTTTGTCATCTCAACAAAATATTCTTTGACTTTTCTTTTTATTTTGTACTATTTTGAACAAAGATATCTCGAAGCATATTTTCAAAGAATGAATGTAGTTTCAAACAAACGTTTGCTTCTGTCTTTGCAAAGAGGAAAAATACTAAAACGTCAGTTTTTATTTGAATGTGCTCTAACCTGGCATCCAGGTCTGGGCTTGTACTTAAGCTTGCTTCATATGCCAGAGTCGGTTACTTAAATGGCTTTCAAAACCAGATTTCTCTTTAATTATACCAACACTAGCCCAGTCCAGGTTGTTTTTACAATAAAATAAAAATTTACAAAGCCAACGGCATGTATTCAGTCGAACGAGGCGGCCATACATTTCAGATTTCAGTCTCTTAAATATACACAAAGTAAATGAATTTTAGCACTACTACATGCTAATCTGACATAAGGCTATTAAAGTAGGTACCTAGTTGATCTCAGAGTTCAGACATAAAGCTATTCAACTAGTTGATCACAGTCTATATTCATGCTCTTGGTGAAGTTGAGTTGGATTTAGCTGAAGAATTTCAATTTGCCCAGTGTTTTCAAGAGTGAAACATCGTTTGTTTATTTCGTCTTCTACTACGTGTACGCAGCACTAATAGCGCACAATGAATAGCAATACAATAGCACGTCCTCTAGAAGTGTTACTCACTCTGAGCAACCCAGTTTTTGCTTGTTACATTTTCTGGAGCAGCATTCTTGTTTTAAAGATGCTTTTTATGAGCATGCTGACGGTTTTGCAGAGATTCAGATCTAAGGTGAGAAGATGTTCAGTTCAAGGTTGGGATGGTGTCGGCCTTTAATGTTAGTAAATACAAGCGGAAGTATTCTTTCTGCAAAAAAAAGAAGAATATGCATCCGGCATTTACCTAGTGAAAGTGAAACTGTATAGGACCATCACTAATAACAATAATTCACACAAGTGACGTTGAAACTGGTTGAAATAATAAATATTTTGCTTCCTAATTGCCAACCAAATATACCTATGCTCTTGACAAACGTCAGTTATGCGAATATCCAAATTGAAGAAAACAACTACTCATCCGGATGCTGCATAGCAAAATAGTCAAAACTTGCTTCTTATACAGGTTGTATAAGGTCAAGGTTAACTGCTTTATTCTTCTTTTCTTTTTGCAAGCTTTATTTAATTATTCAAATGGGAAATAAAATAAAGTTTACCTGAAAATTAACATACGTTTCAGGTATACTTACTGATAAAAAAACTGAAGCTTGGATATATTATAACACATTTAAATATTAAAATAAATTACTCAATTATATGGTAGGTATTCGATTGGGCGCACTCAGAACACTTTTCTTGCTCTCAGATCACTTTTTATGTTCGTTTGGTACAAGAAAATCAACATTTTTCAGATTTCAGAGCACTTTTGCGAATCTGGATTTTTTTTCGCAGATATACCAAGTGCGTGTTTGACAACTGGTGGAGTTTGTTTAGGTTTTCGTGAATTTTTCTCTGAGGCAAAGAAAGTCATTGCATCGGGTGGATATAATTTTCTAATGATTATGTATTAAGAAATGAGAAATCAATCGGGACGCAAACTTTCCAAGGTTTTAATGTGAAATTTAACCAGTGAATGGAAAACGCTTAGGAGAGTGTCGAAGGCTACACAAGTACACATATTCGAATCGCACGAATATCAACATAAAAAAGAGCAAGTGACATTTTTATGTTCGATTAGCCACACGAAATCTGGAAATCTGAGAGCAAATATGAAGAATCCCAATCGAATACGACATTCAAGTGAACTTTGTTCAGTACGAACACGCACAATATATACAACAAACTTTAAATGTCTATGCAAGTTCATGTGCGTCAGGTGTACTTTGTCATAGAGTGACAGTTTTTTTGCTCTTAGCTGGCGTACTGCATTTAGTTTGTGTGTGCTACATTAGCCATATTTGTAACTAGATTGTGTAGTTTTACTATACAATGACCGTTGACCGCGTTTCATTGACTGCTAGATGTCTACCTATATCTCAAATGGCCGTTAGAGCTCTGTCTAAATGGTTAATAAACATTTGTGCTAGAGCTCTAGCATCAATTTTGTCATGCCACTATTCATCTTGCAACAAGATAATCACCCCTATCGTGGAATACGCCGAGGGGAACGTTTCACTCAATTTCTGTACTTGGCATCGTAGAATTCATTCGAAGTGAATGATTCTTCTCATTCCTTTACTGTTCCTTTACTTTTAAATCTTACGAATTTTTACTAATTCTTACGAATTTGTACTCATTGCCGTTCCCTAACTCGAACTCGAAAAATTCGTAAAAGAGGTCGACACCGAGAGAGCAAGATATTACCCCTCCACTGAGAAACTTACGAATTTTTACACAACAAATTTCTTGGTGTAAGAATTGGTAAAGCTGTCACTGTCAGTCACCTAACAATTAACAGTTGATTTGAGGTTATTTTCGATTTCCATAGTGGCAAAGGAATTCTTCCTTGTTGTAAAAAGAGACAATCTGCTCCATGTCGTTTTTAATGCAGCGTCGATTTTCTTGAATGCTTGTTTAATCAGTAAAAAGTCTTTCACATACTCTGATTCATCAAAAAGAAGCTCCGAATCACTTTCATAGCTACTCGTAATTCTGTACGTAAATTAACAAATTCTTCGAGTTTATTAAATATTTTAACGACTTTTCGTACCACTTTGAATTATGTATCTGCCATTTTTGACAGCTGACTACAAAAGCGTCCCTAACTTTTTCGTAAGTGTCTCTCTCTGTGAGAGAATATGTCCCCACTACTTCCATTTTGACAGTCTTTTCCATTTTGACTACAAAAGTAAAGGAACTGACCTATGTTTGTTGTGTGGTTTCGTTGTGATTTTCTAACTTTTCTCAGTTCAAAACATCAAAAACATATGACAATGTTGCTTTATTTAAAGAAAGTTCTTCTTATGCACGCATTTTCCTGTCGTTGGATGCTCTTTTCCACATTGTTTATTATACTCAAATACAAGCCTATACTAACCATTTACTTTTAATTTGATTTCTGTAAAATACATTTTAAATTGCTTTGCTCTATCTCTGCTGCCATTTAATGCAAAACATCTGATTTGACGATCAACTTTGAATGACAAATGAAATTGTAAAGGAAGCTTTTGCAAATGTACCTATTATGGAAGGGAACCAAACAGGTAGCAATTTGAAAATTGACGGGTGTGGAATATGTGAACGACACAGGAAACAAAACTCCCAACTCCGAAATGATTCCAGCAGTTTTTAGAAATTCATTACGACGGAAAGAACAAAAAATTTTTTTTTGGAAAATTGACTGTGAAAGTATTCTTCGTGTTCTGCTGTTTGTTTGTGACTTATGTTAACATTTTTCTTTTTAAAAGAAATATGCACTTTAAATTTCCATCAACCAAATAACTATAACATCATAAAACTAAAAAGTATAGCTTGTTCAAAACTAACCTTCAAAGTGGTGGCTTGACTATTTTTCTATCAATCCCAGTTTCTCAGAACTTATAACCGTGCACTTAAATTATTTGCCGTGATACCATGTTACAGATATTGGCCCTCATTCCCCGATCTGTACTCAGAAAGGTAATACAAACTGTACAATTATTTATGTACTATACAACTGCAAAATAAGCAAACACACATTTAATGTACTCTCAATTGCATTCATGAACTATGACTATCCTTTCTTACAATCGCAGGTCTTTATAAGTCCAGAGGATAGATTTTTTGCCGGCAAGGAACCATCGGACCAAACTAGTGATCCTCATGTTGAACGCGTTCGCAGGTGAGCCGATCTTGTTTCTATTGCATATTGAACTAATCAAAGGTGGGTATCTTTCCTTTTAGGGCCCATCTCAATGACATTGAAAACATACTGCCCTTCTTTGCCATGGGATTGATGTACGTTTGCACAGATCCTGGTGCGACACTCGCGATGATGCTATTTCGAATTCAAGCTGTTGCCAGAATAATCCATACGTTGGTGTACGCATTTGTACCCGTTCCACAGCCAACTCGAGCGATTGCGTTCGTTGTGGGGATATGCGTTACGGCTTATATGGGACTGTACGCTATATATACCACAATTAAGTTTATTTAGTGTTCAAGGTTTTGTTTCTTTTCATTTATGTATTTACTTCTCAAAGTCGAATAAAACTGGGTGTTTTTATAAAAGCTGCAAATGGGTTGGAGTTTTTTTTTTTTTTAGAAATATTACTTGTACGACTGTCTGACGGAAAATAGTTCATTCAGTTGCTTACAGCTGTCAAAGTGTGAACCTGTGTTGATGCTTACTTACTTTGGTGGCGCTACAGTCCGGGGTGGATCTGGGCTTCAACCAATACGCCTCTCCAGTTAGCGCGATCTTTGGCTAACTGGCTAACTGGCCAAGGATATCTTCTTCCGCCTTTGATAGCGTCCATGCTTCTGCATGTCTCCTTAGTGGTTCTTGACAAGGCCTTACTTCTCAATTGCCTTCTTAGACCAAAGAAAAAGCGGTTGGCAAGTGTAATTCTTCGATTGATTTCTGATGTTATGTCGTTGTCAGAATTTATTGCGGAGCCGAGGTAGACAAAATCCCTAAAAAGCTCGGCAGTTAAGCCATCTGGTCCAGCAGCTTTGTTGGTCTTAAGCTTGGATATTGCTATCCTCACTTCGTTTTGGTCGGGTGGACGGAAGTCTTGGCTTTTATCGTCTACGTTGAATGGTTTGTTCTGCCTGACAGCGGAATTTGGGTCGTCTTCGCCGTTTAACAGTTTGCAGAAATTGTTTTTCCATATCCTCAGCAGTCAGCACTGACTGTGACTCTACCACAAGGTTTCCTTGTTCGTCTCTACAGGTCTCTGCTCGGGTCTTGTTGCGATCACACGTTCTCTTTACCCTTTGGTAAAATTTCCGAACATTGTTCCTGGAGTAGCACCTCTCTATTTCCTCGATCGCGCGCTGCTCGTAGAGCTCACGAGCTGCCCTCGTCCTTCTGTGCAGCGCCGCTTTGTATGCGCTTTGTTTTGCTGCATGTGCTTGCCGGCATTCTTCATCAAACCAGGGGTTTCGTGAGGGTGGTCGTGTGAAACCCGGCACATCGGTTGCGGCGTTTCTGATGGCTTCTTGGCATCTATGCCACTGGTCTTCAGCACTTGATGCTGGCTGCATAGGACTTCTCGAGAGGTTGAGGGATACGCGATCAGCAAAGGTTCTGGCTGTTGCGATTGTAGCCGTTCAACGTTAAATCTCCTCACAGTATTTCCCCGTTGTTGTGGCGTTTGAGATATCCGCATACGCACCTTGGCTAGAACAAGGTAGTGGTCCGAGTCTATGTTGGCCGCTCGGAACGTTCGGACATCTAGAACACTGGAGGAGTGCCTTACGTCGATCGCAACATGATCAATTTGGTTGACGGTTTGATGATCTGGCGACCGCCATGTTCCTTTGTGGATATTGAGGTGAGGAAACCGTGTGCTAGCTATAGTAACACTACGCCCCGCAGCAAAGTCAATTAGCCTAAGTTCCCAGACGTGATGTCGTGTAGGCTATGCTTCCCGATTGTGCTACCACAGATGTCCTCCTTATCTATTTTGGCGTTAAAATCACCTGAGACAATCTTAACGTCATACTTAGGACATTGTTCATATGTTTTGTAGAGGAGCTCGTAGAAGCACTCTTTGGCAGCATCGTCTTTTTCTTCTGTGGGGGCGTGAGCGCATATTAGGCTGATGTTGGCGAATTTAGTCTTGATGCGGATTGTTGTAAGGCGTTCAGTAACGTGTCGAAAGCTCAAGACTTCTTGCCTTAGTCTGCCGCTTACAACAAATCCGCATCCAAATAGACGCTGCTTTCGTAGCAATCACCGTAGTAAATGTCACAGGTTTTCATCCTTCTTTTGCCCGGCCCATCCCACCGCACTTCCTGGATGGCGGTGATATCTGCTTTGTAGCAGTCTAGGGCCTCCGCTAATTGTTCGGCTGCACGCGGCCGGTTCAGGGTTCGAACATTCCACGTGCAAATACGAACGTCGTTATCCTTTTTTCGTTTTCCAGGGTCGTCAACAGTGAATCCGTCCTTATCCGAGGCTTTTGGTTGCTTCGCAACAGTATATTTTTTCCGTGGTTGGGTAGTTAGCCACACGCACAACCCCCAACTTGGAGGACCAGGCCCTAGATTGACCCTAGGACAGCGGGTCGGATATTCCGTTGTCAGTAACCCACTTCGGGGATATGAGTGCTGCCGTTGGCCCATAAAGGGTTCATCCGCCACCACCTCTATTTCAGCACCCTGACTAGTGCTGAAAATCCTTACTGACCTTAGCTCCAAATACGTCAGAGTAGCTCACGTAAGGTATCTGCCATCTTGACTGTTGGCACCACCGTTGATCCAACCTTGTGGATTCATCCGCTGTATGTTCTCTTTCTGAGGGGCCCATGAAAGACCTCTGAGACTCGATCAGGCAGTCATTCCGACAGAGCATTATAGTGTTGCTATTTTCTTCGTGCTCAACACTCGCTTATAACGGGTGATTTTTTAAGAGGTTTAGAACTTTTTTTTAAAAAAAAACACAAAAAATTCGAAAAAATGAATGAAATATTTATTTGAATCGATAGTTTGAACCTTGCAATTTAATGTTTAAAGATAATTTCATGCAAATGTTGACCGCGGCTGCGTCTCAGGTAGCCCATCCGCTGAGTCCAATTTTGGCATACTCTTTCACACATATCGGCCGGTATCTCACGAATGAATGCATGGATGTTGGCTTCCAGTGCGTCAATCGAAGCGGGCTTGTCCCTATACACATTAGCCTTGACATACCCCCACAAAAAATAATCTAATGGTGTCAAATCGCACGATCTAGGCGGCCAATTGACCGGCCCGAAACGTGAAATTAACTGTTCACCAAACTCGCCTCGCAATTGCGCCATTGTTTCGCGTGCTGTGTGGCATGTGGCACCGTCTTGTTGAAACCACATATTATGAAGGTCAAGAACTTCCATTTCGGGCAAAAAAAAGTTTGTTATCATCGCTCGGTAGCGTTCACCATTGACAGTAACGCTGCGATTCGCATCATCTTTGAAGAAATATGGCCCAATAATGCCGCCGGCCCATAAACCGCACCAAACAGTGGCTTTTTCGGGATGCATTGGTAGCTGTTGCAATGCTTCTGGCTGATCTTCACTGCAAATGCGGCAATTTTGCTTATTTACGTACCCATTCAACCAAAAATGAGCCTCATCGCTGAACACAATTTTTCGATAAAAAATGGAAGCAGCGCGCGATGAACATTTCGAACCGAGCACGAATTTTGATAGTAAAATTCAATAATTTGCAAGCGTTGTTCATTTGTAAGACGATCCATGGTTAAATTGCAAACCAAACTGAAGCTGTTTGACAGTGACACAAGGTACTAAACACACGTCAGCTGTCAAAACCAGTGTTGCCAAAACCAAACCAGCTAAAAAATCACCCTTTAAATTTGGCTGAATTCCAAAACGTCGAAAATATGCGCATTGTGAATGCACACTGCTTTTCTGATGCCAGATTATGAATGCTTTCGCGCTGCTTTGCATTTGTTATGCTTTGCAATTTTTGACGTTTTGGAACGACTTTGATGCAAACTATCGTAAAATGTCTCAAACACCAACAATGTCCAAACTATTAGTAACAACCATCGTTTTTAACAGCTTAATAAACAATGTTGGTTCGTACAATGCCAACACGTTTAAGCATATTCTTTATTTAAGAAGGAAGCAGTTTACTCGGAGAATGTCTTTGCATTCTTCAATTAAACAAATAAAAAGAAATGTACCGAAGTGTAGAAATTATTTAAATGTTATAGAATCAAACATTTATTACATTATATTAACTTACGACTCCGGCGATGAATCCATTCCATTTGGCGGTTTAAACTGAAATGTCATTTGCATCATAATCATTCACGATGCGCAGTTGATGCATTCACAATGCGTTTTAGAAAAGTATGCATTGCATCATAGTAATCCGTTTGAGTTTTGGAACGCTTGATTAAGCAGTAATAAAGAAGTACTGCGTTTTGGAATTCAGCCTTTAGCAAGTCAAGCCCGGATGGACGAGACCAGTATCCGGTGGCTACCACGGGGAGGTAAAATAAGCACAATTGATGCGCAATGAGAAAAAAAAAGAGTTATAAACCTACCTTGCGGCGACTTAAAAAAATTACTTCAAGCAGTTGTTTTACAAAAGTTAAATTTATTTTAGGTACTGTCATTACAATATGTTATGGTCTTTAATGGTTCTGTTCAATATATTTACTTTTCTTAAATAATGCACAGGTGTTGTAGTCAAAATAAAAAGCCAAATAATAAATATAATTCCGTGTCAACTACGCGAATGCCAAAGATTTCTTTTAGAAATTATCAAACGCTGTTGCCTAAGCACTTCCAATTCTAGAGCACTGTTTATAACTTTCCAAATAGAAATTTTAAAGAATAAAAATAAAATAAAAACCAACTATGTTGGCCAGTTTCAGCATGTACGAGGTGTCTACAAACTAAGATTCGTATTAAAAATTTGTCTTGGCGATAGTTCTACCTTAAAATGAGCCCATGAGTAATAAAAAAAAATAAAAATACAAGATACTAGATTACTAGTAATAGAACGCCCTATGTTAGCATAGTTATGTTATCAAAGTAAAGTTAAATGGTTTTGGTAGATGCATTATGGTAAATGAAAAAAGAAAAAAAAAACAAGTCTCTTGTGTGTTTTGCCGTTGCTGTGAATTTTATTCACAACAACCACTGGGTGGTTGAACTCTGTGTAACTCTTTCGCTCTGTTTCACTTAAAGTGCTCTGTTGTTTGGTTGCTGCGTGCTCGACAAAGTTCCGCTTCCGAGGGATTTCATCAGCTGATAGCAGTCCTTTAGTTTACGTTTGTCGCCAACTTTTTCCAGGGTTTTCGCTGCCTCGGCCAGCATGCCAGCGCGTTCGCCCGGCGATGAGAGGAGAACTGTCGGCAAGTACTTGCAAGCAACGTACATTGCAGCGGCGCGCTCACGTTCTCCGCCCTCGAATTGATGGTTCTTGTCTTTGCCGCCGCAGATGATGGAGCTGCGGGCGTGTCGATATCTTTGACTGCGGTCAAGCAGTTGTTGTGTTGGTCCAGGGGAGGCGCCTGCCATTAGACGGCACACTGCTTCGTAGAGATACATACGGGATTGACCATTCTAGGGAGAGAGAGCCGGTGAATTATCACCATCGCGGGTATACTTTGGGTGAGCATTTCCTTACCGGTATGTCTTCGACAATGTTTCTTAGCGAATTGAGGTCCTTTTGGAACTTCTCCAAAATAGTTCCGGGAACTTGATAGTTTCCATCGTCGTCAACTGCAACGTACTCGTATTCCCACACTTGGGTGCGCGTCTCCAGTATCCAGTCGCATGTCAAAAGTTGGAAAAGCTGTAACAACAAGGAGTGAGCAGACTCATTTGCAGGTGTTCATTTAAATGTCACGCTAAATGCAGTTCACAAGTCCACAAGGTGAGCTTCATGCTAGCTCTACGCCCAGATCCGAGTTGATGGACAAAATTGAACGCAACCAACTCCGATTCCATGCAAACTCACCTGGCCATGTTGCACAGTGCAAGCTGTGCGTTGATTGCGACCATCCGTAGAGTTTGCATTGCAGAAGTACTGTCCAAATTATTGCGACGGACAATGCGACTACAATGCACCTTTACAAATGGCATCGAAGCACTTCACTCTGAATCACTTCACTTACTCACCAGCTTCAACCCCTTGGCGGGTGTTATCTTGTTGCACGCCAAGCTTTCCTGTAAAAACAGGCTGCCCGAGTCGCACAGCTTCAGCACAGACTGCTTTTCTGAATTTTTCAACTCTGTGTTTGCCCTAAATTCAACCAATCAGTGTACAGTAATTAAAAAATTACACCAGCACTTACAAGATGATAGTCCGAGCGCGGAAAATAGTGCGCAGTCCTTTGGGCAAGCTTTCGCCGTCTACGTGCAGGCACTCGGGCAACGAATTTATGCTATCGTAGAGTTTCTCTGCTTGCTCATCTTCACCGAGCAACCAGTGCACCGAGACAATCAGTACATTCGACCACCACTCGATTTTCTTGTCCACATCCTCCGGGGACATGGTCTCCTTGAGCAGTGTCGTGTACTTGAGTACGTTGCTCACGATGGTGCCGGACGGTGGATTCGGAACGGGCGGGGAATTCTCTCCCTTCGGCTGTTGCTTGGGGTGTCTCTTATGCGATTGGTCATTGCGGCTGGACTTGCTAGCACCCACGAGGCATTGAATGGCCTTGTAGAGGAGGTGCTCGCGATATTCCTTCAAAAATACCAGAACAAATTTCGTTACCAACAGTTCCGTTGGTTAGCTAAAGACTCTTACCTTCAGCACATAAGACATTGGGTCGGCTTTGTTGTCCAGTGTGGCAAACAACGAGTCCCCGGAACTTGAGTCAAAATCATGCGAAATAAAGTACCGGTAGCCATACGGAGTGAATGCCCATTGGTACTTCTTTATCTGTTCGCACATCTTGGCTGATTCCTGCTTTGCCTTGCTCACGTAGTATCGCCCGAAGAACTTCAACCACATGGGGTAGGAGCGTTTCACACGCAACGCCGCTGTCATGTAAATGCTGATCAAGTCTGATGGGTTGAGAATGCTCGCCGAAGCCTCGGCCATATTCAGCGAGAACAGTGATATTAGAATGCCGTGCGAGTCGTTCATGTTTGTCGCCAAATGGATTTGATTCAATCTATTCGACACCAAGGCCAGCTCGCGAGCAGATGTCAGCGCCTCAGTGCGAATGGAGTCGGTGCAGAAAAGCCCCCCCGACTTGCGAGACAGCCAGCGTCCGATCCAAATGCGATGAAAGAAGAAACGGACAAACTGCCAGGTGGTCATGGTGAAGGTCTCAAATTTGGAAAGCGGTAGCGTTATGCCGAAAACTTGCATGCATAGCAGATACTCTGAATAGGCGGCTGATGAGTTTCCCTGTGAAAATCGGATAAAAATAATAAAGCCATTGGCGTAAGTCTCTCAAACGAACCTGAGCAAACTCCAGGTCCGCTCTCTTCTTGTGCTTCCAGTAACGCTCAGACGCCTGCGATTGTGAATTCAAAAGCGGATCTCCATAGCAAAGCAGTTTGACCATACAACAAAACATGACCAGGAAATTCAGCGTCCAAAGTATCAACGACGTGCTTACACTCTGCCACGAGAACAAGCTGCCAACATCTACCAAACAAAATTATAAACAGAATACTGTGGTGAATATTGGCGCACTTACAACTATCATCCACAGAAAGAATGTTCCTCCGCACACCACTCAGGTCGTCATCGTTGTCCCCGGCCAACGGATTGTTGTTGAGGAACGCCCTGAAGGGATTTATCGCCAGAACCGCAAACATAAACATACACAGAGTCAAACGCGAGTGGGCGCCCATTCCACGCACCGACGGAACAATTTCCTCGTCCTTGACGCTGCCGTTGCTGCTACCATACGGCGATGAGGGTGACGAAATGTCTGAATGCGATGGTGACAGGGATGGATTTGATTCATCGCTCCTGGGCGGTGTCATTGGAACACCATCGTCCAAATGAAGAACTTGCTTGCCATACAGAATCTCATCATCGATCGATATCTTACGCTTCTTCTTGCCCAGATTGTTGCTGAGGAGATCTTTGACCTTGGTACCATCGCGTGCCATCAGCTCGCGCTGCAATCGCTGCACCTCAACCTTCAGCTCGTAGTTGTGGTGTTGCAGATCACGAATCTTGTCAACGGCCTTACGCAGGACGGCAGATTTATTCAATTTTGCACTTTCGCCGACAACCATGTTCTTCAGTTCGTTGATTTTGTCGTTGATCGAGGTCCGGTAACGCCGTTCGATCGCATTGTGCGCTGAGCGCTTCACCTCTTTGACCTAAAAATAAAAAAACACTGCTTTAGGTCGGCTGTGGATGACTCGTATATCGTGCGAAAAAGAAAAGTAGAATACCATTTTCACACATCAATGGTCAACTTATACCTGCGCTGTAAGTCACATTCTTTTTTTAAGTCAATCATATATAATCAGACATTTTGCATGTGACCTTCCCCCATATCGCAACTCGTCGCAATTTTCTTTACGCGTAAGCTTTAAGAAAACAAAACAGAAACTGCAAATGTCATGCATGCGAATCAATGAATAATTATTCATAGTTATACCGAGGGGGAAGTAATCAGTGTTTTTGAGTGGTCCTTGACTACAGATTTGCTACTAGTAATTGCATGCGAATTCGTTTGAATACACTGTCATACACTGAGATTCACCATGAATACGCACAGAAAAGTTCCTTGAATACACCTGATTACTTCCCCCTCGAGTTATACTCAATGGCAGACATTACATCACGGGCTGTATTGACGTGGGCACTGTGTCACGTTGGGCATTCCGATAAAATCACTGCAATTCTTCCGCAGAATCTTCCCACCACAGATAGGGTTTTTCGCAGATGAGTTTTCGATATTATAAACGAAATCCCTTCGCGTCTCATTGGAAACAGAGCTCCAATTAGAAGAGAACAAGTATATGCATTTGAAGTATTCGTCATTTCCCGCGATTTACTTTCAAATGCATTTAGGTTAGGTTAGGTTTATAAGTGGGGTACTGCAGGGATCGCTCTGCCGTATCCACCCAAAAGTGGGGTACTGCAGGGCTCGCTCTGCCGTATCCACCCAAAAACCTAACCTAACCTAAATGCATTTGAAAGTAAATCACGGGAAATGATCAATACTTAACATACGTTACGTGTGCCAACATTATGATTCCCAAGTTAATTAATCAGAGATTGCGACATTGAATGCCACTGAATACGTAAACACGGGTCAAATACGAGATCAATTCTAGAGCGTGGCTGCCACACTTGAGTGCAATGTTTTGCCAGATTACCTTATCAAACGCTTTTGCGCTTTGATTCTTTATGAAATAAGTGAAAATGATGCATTGGAAGTCTTGTAGTCATGGATTACCAGAGGACCATTTGAAATAGATATGAGAATAGATTACTCAGTTATATAATAAAATAAGAAACAAAAATACAACTGCTGTATCACCAAAGATGTATCAATTAATAGTCGAGAAATGTGCAAACTGTATTGCGACGTAGCAAGTGCATACGTGGTCTAAAGTCGCACACAGTTGTCATGCGTAGATTATAATTGTGTCACTATTCCTATTGCAATTTTATAACACATGGTGAAATGGTAGACAAACTCAAGCAAGCCAATGAGTAGCGGCTCTGTTGGTGTCCCTGCCGCTCAACCTACCTTTGGTTGGACACGATGGATGGGAACTTTGTTCTCCGTCTCAAGGACCACTGGAATGCGTGCTGTCGTCAATATGGTTCCATTCACCAAGGCATGGATATTCTACAAGAATGCAAAATGGGTACATGAACACCTACTGTACAAATATAATAAGAATATGTTACATTACCTGCGATGTAGTCGCTGGACCAGCAGTCGTATACACCACGGTAGGATTGGAGTGCAGTAGCACTTGCTGTTTGTCATTTCCGGCCACACTTTGCAGCGTAAGCACTTGTGGAACCTGTTGCACCAATGGTTGAATCGGTGGCTTACTGCTGATATTCTGAACTGCAGAATGTTTCGGATGATGGGGTTGGTGATGGTGCTGTGCAGGTTTCGGTGCCACCGCTGGGTGTTGTTTAACAAGCGTGGCCGTCTTGCACTCCGAAATCTGTCCCCCGGTATTCTGAAAGACGAATGTCTGTGTAGTCGGCTGGTTGGTTGTGTAAACAATCTGCTGTTGGCCCTGTCCGATAGCTGTTGGAAGCGGTGAATTTATTTGGCTGATCTGTGCAATGTTCACTGTCGTTGTTGATGATGGGTGATGGCCAGAGTGCTGTGGTGGAGAGCCTTTGTTTTCAAGTTTCATAGGAGGTGATGGAGTCGAATTCCCAGTCTTATGGACGTGGGAACTCATCGTCGGAATGATGTTCAATGCATTCGTTGGGCATGTTAAGGTATTGTAGTTTGAAGCCATTAACGGATCCGTTCCCAATGGTTTATACATCCCACCAGCTACCGGAGAGCCTGGTACCTGCACTTCTTGCTTGATTTCTTGCTTTGGGATTTCGGTCTTGAAATCCTCAAACTCTGGTGACCCAGGCAATATAACATCGTCATTCAAATCGACCATGTCCATGTCATTGAGGAAGCTATTCAGCATATCTGCAGAAACAGAAGACATTCTTCAGATTTATACGTCAGTTGATGGGTACCTTTTGCAAACATACCTGCTGGAATCATCTCCTTGATAAGTGAGATGGCATCCTCCTCCTTGAACAGGTCCAATGAATCCACTATACCGCTCGAGATTAATTCCCCCATGTCCAACGATGGGTCCATTATGTATTTCACTTGTTTTCTTCAACCTTGTTCTGTTTCACTGGTACTCACTGCGGGGAAAGCAAGAAAAATGAATAGAATCGTTTTTCTTTCTAATTTTTTTTTTTCTGTCAATTAATAGAGGGTAGAAGAAAATTAAACCGACCAATCAGAGAACGTTATTTGATCATACGATATGACGTCACGACGTTATAACCCCAAACTAATTACGCATATAGAAAATTCGATTGTTTATTGGGAATATGTCGATGTCTCTTTTGAATTCGAACATTTTTCCGTAAATCTATGGGCACTGTGCTGATTCATAGCAACATCGTTGATCAACAATTACGTAAATATTGTATTGAAATTGTTTTTTTCGTAATTCTTTTAAATTGCAACGCGAATGCGGAAGGTATAATAACTGTCCCGTGTTGCGTCAGTGAAATTTGCAAAAAGTCGTCGATGCAAACTGCCACTGAACTATGAGGTGACAGCTGAGCGACCGGAGTTTTTCTTGACATTCCACATCATCTTGTTTTGCTTGATTGGAGTAGTTTGATTAGAATTCTCTGAGTGCGGTGGTGAAAATCTGTGAAAATAGGTTTGTTTGACGTGGCTAGCACTAGTGCCCACTAGTGCGCACTGAGAAGTGTCAGCTGATTTTCCCGCCTACCCAAAAACCTGCACAACCCTGAAAATTCGGCTATCATATCGAACGCAAAATATGCTGCCCTGAAGTCTGGCAGTTTTTGAATTTGAAAAATACTTATGTTTTGGTGAACGAAGTACGAAGATGATAACACTTTGTTTTGTTTATTGTTAAAAATGAGTGAACTCAATTCTGATCTTGTGCTTGCCATAATGCAAACAAGTTGATAAAACTGTTTGCAATATACGCGATGCATTAAAAAATGTAATTAGCTTTGATTCCAGATTTTTTTCATTCCATTTATCTATAAAATAAGGTTTTAGTCCATAAACGTTGTTGTTTTCAAACAATTCCCTTTTGAATATCAAATTTATTGTATTTATCTTTATTACGATATTCAAATTAACGAATAAAAGCAAGCGAAATGACAGCGCAACTCAGCACTGAGTTCTTGCCCCGACAAAATAACTGGGGTCAGTTCAGTGCACAACTAGGGCGCCCTAGAAGTCATGTCAAACACAGGTTTTCAGTACCAGGGCGAGTTCAGTGCTATATCGAACACATTAGGGTTAACCCAGTGCGCACTAGTGCGCACTAGGGCCCACGTCAAACAAACCTAATGATTGCATCGAAGTTTGTTGGTCTTTTCTTCTTCTTTAAGAAAAACGCTAAAAAGAAATAAAAAGGCAAAACGTCAATTCCTGTATTAATAAAAATGCGCAAAAAATAACAACTTGTTATTCAGCAGTTACGTCAAATTTTCATATACTATCTGAAGTCTACTAGCTATCTCGGTTGTTTGTTTTTTTGGGTGCATGAGTATCGACCTCTTGTCCAATTTAGGAGAAATAGTAGCTTCTAACAACAGAAATCCAATTTTTTCGTGGGGGCAGGTGTTTTTTTCATTTGGATTTTTCTGTATCTGTCATCTGTTTGTTTGACATCGTACGATTTTATATTGTGATGACAATGTATGAATTGTATGATCTGTTTCAGTTCAGTGTAGCTGAGCTATAACAGCGTACACCTGGCGTAAACAACCAGAATCTACTACAAAACGAAAAACTTTCTGTTCTGTTTCAGCTTCTGTTTCTGTTTTCTATCACTTGGTGCCTTAATATGCTCCAATTTAACACTTTCATATTTGAAACCATTTTGCTGAAGATATTCGAATTATTTGTCACTCAGAGTTATCATAATTTAATAATAATGAAAGAACTGTAATTGCAAAACAAGCAACAATAATATAAAATGTTGCTGATAGTTCGAAAGAACTTGTTTATTTCGCACTGTTGCTGTCAATAATTTGGTGTGAGGTGTTTTCTTTTCTATAGGTATTTGTTTTTGAAGTTCGAATCTGGTTATGATACCTCGTCGAAGTTGAAAACTCAAACAGAGCTATTTTTCATAATATTCACCTGAACCAGATTTATGTCGTTTTCGATTTGACAAAAAATCAATTTTTTTTTTGATCGAGATTGCTTTTCATGTTCTATTTGCCACAAAAATCAATCTTTTTTTGATCTCAGATCACTTTTGAAAAATCTCAATTTTTCCTCAGATTTTACACATACTTTCACTAACACCAATGTTTATGACACACAGCGTCGGTTACGAATTGTTTATCGTTGGAACGATTGCTTTTTTAACTGAATTATTTATTTAACGCGTATGGGATCGAGTTTTTATATTAAATGATTTCGAAATGCAGTACTATAAATGTGTGAAAATCAATTGAAATGGATTTCGAGTGCAAGTGCAAATATGTTTTTTTTTGCCGCCAACTCAATACACACACATACCAATATAATTCAGATTTTATGTTCGATTTGCCAGCAGAAATCTGAAATCTCAGATCAAAATCTGAAAAGCCAAATCGAAAACGACATTAGAAATTCCCCATAGCCAACTGTCAATCTGATAAACAAAGTGGTGAATAGTACTCAAAACATGCAACTGGGAAGAAATCCCGCCTGATGCCTGACAATTATTGTTTTCGTTTCAAGTTTATACCTAGTTGTTTTGTTTAATAAATTAACATGAGTTGCCGAAAACGTTCTCTTCAAAATAAGTTTCCGTGTCGGGAACAAGTTATACAATCCCTGTTGGACTTACTAGATGATCCCGAGGAAACGTTTCCGCCAGCTATCTATCTCTACGGCCACTCTGGTACCGGCAAAACGTCCATTCTCACCGAGTTCTTCAAAAAAACCAACTCAAAGACTGTTATCCTCGATTGCATTGAATGCTACACCAGTAAAATCCTATATGAGAACATTTTAAACGAGTTTCATTCGTACCAACTATGCAAAGAGGACAATTTTGCTCCCTACATGAAATGCGACACCTTGAAGGACTTCATCGGTGACCTGCGACAAGCCGATTCTACAAGTACTTCTTACATAATATGCCTTGATAATGCGGAACGTGTCCGAGACATGGATGCAAACATTTTGCCTGCGTTTATGCGTCTTCCTGAACTGACCGGTCTGAATATATGCTGTGTGCTTGTTTCGCAGCTGCCCTTTGAGAAGTACTACACAAAAACCGGACTGACCGAGTTAATATCGATTTACTGTCCACAGTACAACAAACACGAAGTTCAGAAGATATTAACGGATGGCTTCGGAGCTGTACGATCAAGACTGCTCCAGCGTTTGCAGAAGAATCCTCCAGTAGAGTTGATAGTTGATATTGAGCAGGCGGAAAAGGTTATTGCCGACCTTACGCCCGAATTTTATGGAAACTTCTTAAACCTCTTCTTGAGTGTGTTCTACAAAGCATGCCGCGATTTACCCGAGCTGAGAATTGTATCAACAGATTGTTTCGATGTTTACGTGGAACCCGTTCTAAACGGTACAATTGACAAGAATGATGTTTCACGACTTTGGAGGCATATCGCAAACCCGCTAAAAATTGCCTTGGCGCAGGTCTACATGAGGATTGATCAGAATCTGGAGGTAAGTTGGCTGCTCACCCTCAGTGACACATAAACGAGACAGAAACTTTTGCAGTTACGGACAGAAGAGACATTCGAAACCAACCAGAGTGTGAAGAAGCTTGCACAGTCACTGGAGCTACCGTTCTATGGAAAGTACCTTCTAATCGCTGCCTTTCTAGCCAGCCACAATTCGGCGAAAGAGGACAAGAGGTTGTTTGTGAAACACCATGGCAAGCAAAGGAAACGAATGCAGACTGTAAACGCCAAGGCGAAGGTAAGCTCTAACACATTTGACTTTGACAACCCCTTTCAATATGAATCCATATCTTCAGGTCTCGGATAAGATGTCTACATCGTTGGGCCCGAAATCGTTTAGCATTGATCGCTTATTAGCCATTTTCTACGCTATTCTCGAGGAGAAAGTCGGTCTTACATGCAATCTCCTCGCGCAGATCTCCACGTTAGTCCACTTGAAGCTTCTCAGCTACGTGTCCGGTGAGAACAATGTCGTAGAAGGTTCAGCGAAACTTCAGTGCACCGTAGGATTGGAGTTTATTTTGTACATAGGAAAGTTAGTAGGCTTTAATGTGCGGCAGTATCTCTGCGACTTTATGTAGATCCAGAAGGCGCGTTGTTACTGTATTCCTAATTTATTGCCAAAAATAAAATTTCTACTATCGGTTAACTAGAATTGAATATTTTCTGCAAGTAGTGGGTTACATCTGTTATATGAATGGTCTCTGCGAGAGTTGTGTCACGGCTGCGGAGTTTCATGAGACCCGTTTTGAGTGTATCTGGTTCCAATATGATGCAATAGGGTACACCGATTCTGTCCATTTGCGAGAGTTCAAAGTTGAGGGCACTCCAGTCGTTGCTGTGGCATTTTTGAAGGTTCAATACCGAGATACCGACCTTGCGAATTACGTTTCCCATGTGCGTGGAAAGGTCAGAGAGGTCAGTGATGTAGTTTTTATCTGGGAGACAGAACCACATATATTCTTGCGACATCGAATGAGTGTAAAATCACTTACCTTGAAAATAGCTAAACAGTGCGCATTGATATGGTGCCAGTTTCCGATTCAGCGCGATTACGCATTCTCTGTTGTTTTCAATGGAGTCCAACAGTAAGGCTAAAAGGAAAGGAAAAGTAGGTACGCTCAGTGATTATGAAGACGCAACAGACCCAGGTGGAACTTTCAAAATGAAAGTAGTTCCATGGGAGACATGTGATCAACTTACCACATGCAGCATTTTCCAACTTGAATTCCGATCTTATACAAATCGGCAGCACACTCCTTCCCAGTCTGGCATCCTTCATTAGGAAGTCCTCTTCATTCGCCAGTGACATGGCAGCAATTGGAACAAAATGAATTTGCTCCACCTCCATGTCCCCGATGCCAAACTTAGACTTAATCTTCAACGATTGCAATTTATGAACTCCCGTCTCCTCGGTCACCATATCAGACAAATAGTACCGGCTTGGATTCGATGAGTACTTCATCCAACCGATCTTTCTCTCCCGCTGGATGTGATAGAACTTCTCCAGCGCCACAGATGGAGTAAACAAATAATTAGTGGCTAGGAGGGTTTCATGTGGTAATCTAATTTGCACTGCGTTTTCATCTATACTTTCACCACCGAAACGGTACTGGCCTTTTGATTTGATTATTAAAGGGAGCTCCGACTGGAAATTACTCTTGACATGCAGAAAATTCTCACGAAATGCCTTCCCTTTGATAAATGAAAACTTGTTTGAGGTGTCAGCGTTTTGTTCCTCTACACCGATAGCTGGATATGAATTCAACTCCCCCTTCTTCTTATGCCACTCATTGCGTATGTTATCCAGAAGCGTCATACCCAGGGGCAGGAACTTGATGTTATTAATCGTATTTTTGTCTACCACAGCTTTTAGGAAACCAGATTTACTCAGAAACTCAACAGACTTGGCCAAACCCTCCATTAGTGAAAATTCTTCTCTTCCTGTTCGAGAGGAATGTTGCCGGGCGGTGCAACAAAGTAATCCTCATCTGTCACCTTTGCGTTGCTTAAGATATCCTCTCTGTAATTACCATCCGTAATGATGTCTTCGCGCAGCTGAAGGTCTTGATCCTCCAAAACTGAGTAGAGTGGTTCTACTGCGCTTGTGTCAATGTGAACGATTCGATCGGCAAATTGAATGCTGTCTTTGAGGGTTTTTAGGGCTTCCTTACTGTCTAGATCAACGAGAGATAAACGCTCCAGAAGTTGTATGGTTTGGCTATCAATTTGAATGTCTCGCTGCTCGGGAACGAAGGGTACAATTGGCTCAGCAGGCACTTTGGTTTCGTATTTTAATTCTTTCCAGTTAATTGCGGCAGTTTCACTGCTGGTATCTACAGCCTTTTTAATACAGTAAAAGCGACGCGATGTCAAGAAAATCCTTTTATACATGTTAGCCGGAGGAAATTTTCAATTTTATAGATTTGGTAAGGAATTTCCGAAATTCCTCCAGACGTTGACAGAAAACCGGCGATAAAGTGTCAAATCAGATACAGTGGCTCCTAAACTGTTAATGTACACTGTTAAAAAAAAGGTATGATAATTTGCATTCTTTTATTTCAAAAGTTCGAAGGCGATTGTTAGCTTTTGCCGAAATAGGTACCGTAAAACACCCTAACATTGACCACTTTTCAACTTTAAAACGTTGCTACTAATTACTCTTATGTCGTATTTAGGATTTTTAATAATTGCACTACGGGGACTGCCAGTAAGTTTTATTTGTTTAAATCCACGGTTTTTTTTTATTTTCGTTAACAAAGTTATTGTTAAATACTTAAGCGGTCAAAGTAATGCACCTGTTGCCCTAACATTGACCGTGGCTCATGACAGTCAGCAAACCAAAAATGTTGTTTTATGTTTTTATTATTTAATAAAAAAATACATGAACACAAATAGTTTTTATATCAGATTTTTAAATTAAACTGGGCTCTAATCGCGTAAGCACAAAACGATCGAACGCTATCGTCTCGACGATACTTCTACTTCGTGTAACAACCAAAAATGATAATCGTCGAAACGATTGGACGATCATCGTTTTTTGTTGATTCACGCTACTTATTCAAACGTCAAATACCCTCGTCGAAACGATTCGATTGAACGACAGCTATTTTGCAATCGTTTCATCGTTTTTGGTACATTTTTGCAGTTTTTATTAGGAAATATCAGTTTTAGAGAGAAGTATAGGCAAATATTTAAAGGAATACACACTTATGTTCTTTTTGGAGGCACTCGCTTTTATCCGAGTTGTAAAAGAATGCATTCCTTGCAAAAAAGAAATGGTTGAGTTTCATTTATTTGTTGTTTTTTTTGCAACTCGATCCTAAGCAATAAAAACTCTCATCTGTTCCAAAAAATGCATGAAATTTATTTGCGCTTTAATTGTTTCAATAAATACATATCTTTATTTGGAAAACACACAAAATCTGCTGCTCTACCACACCTGCGCACACTTTAGCATATTCCTACACGTTCGTAGGCACTTCGTCATCCAATATATGGTTTGGAATTTCACTCCAAAGTCCATTGGGCACTTTCACTTAACATTTCACTTGTATCTTGATACTAAAAGATTCCTTATTCCTTACTACTTATTAATTTCTCCATTACATGCCAATTAATATAAACAAACAAAGAAAAATAAACAAGTTCAAGAAAAAAAAAAAACAAATTCCATAATTTTTTTGATTTCTTTGCTGTCAGAGTTTGTTTACAGTCATGTTCAAACTGTTCAAAATGAAAACGATGAACGATTCGATTCAACGATCTGACGATGATGTTATATGAAGCAAACTAAAAACGATATCGTTGTGTTCAATCGTTTCGACGACTATCGTTTCAAAAGTTACGCGATGAGAGCCCTGGAAATCACATATAACTGACACTTTTAAATAATAAAAATAATGGAAACAATAAAACCGGAGGTTGGTCAATGTAAGAAACCCGCGATTTTTAAGCGGTTCCCAACATTGACCGGGCAGTCAAAGTTGGGAACTCCATGGTCAAAGTTAGGAAAACTCATGATTTTTATAAAGCATTTTTTTCATTTTTACTTTAAATTACTTAAGAATAAAGAAATGTGTCAATTTCAGTGCTATTTGATTGAAAATAAAGTAAACTACTTACTTGTTTGGTTATATTCACAAAAAAACACCGTATCTAGGTGTATAGAGACAATTTTGCCAACACTCTAAAATACACGTCCAAATACTTCCGTACGTAATCGGCTGTTAAATTTAAATCTGAAGGCTGAATGCGCTCATTTTTTTTTGTACCACTTGTCAGTAAACAGATTTTATAATGTGAGACACGAAATTCACATACCTACGACAGGATTGTTGTGAGGACAGTTTATACATTAAGTTCATTTTTGGTCAATGTTAAGAACCCGGTCAATGTTAAGGTGTTTTACGGTACGTAATTTTCAAAGTTCAATGATAGGCGCCGGCGCCATGCACCCATAGGTGGAGAAAAAACTGTCTGTCTTGATCCAACTGTCTTATGTTGAGCACACGTAAAGTTTACCGAATTAATTTAGAGAAGTTGCGGCACGGAATTTTTACTAATTCGAGTATTACGATTTTGTATTGTAATGGACCAAAATTGTTAGCCAACTGCCTCGAGTTGCTCACTCCAGTCACTGTTTCCGTATCCGCTGAAGAGTCAACTAAATTTGTTTGAAACTTGCAAATCCAATGTTCTTTCCTGATTTTCTATGAGGGTGTGCTATGGCTTTCTTCTCTCTTCTTGGTTTTAAGCTGGTTTTAAGCACGGTTTCGATAAACGCTGATATCCGTTTCCAGCGACGTTCGCTTGCGATCATCTTTCCAATGATATTTTTGGGGAAAATATAACCTGTCTCCGATTCCAAATCCTGGCATTCCACGTCCCACCTGCTGCACGTAAAGAAGGTGCCGTACTGACATGTCGGATGGTCTACTTGCCGCATCCTGTGTACGATGCATTGAAATATCCATGTCCGGCTAGAAACTGCGTGGTATAATAATTAATTTCTCCGTGTTTTCGCGTTGTCCATTCAGCGACGTCTCTGATCAGCCTGGCGGTCCATCTACCTCCGCGTCTCAATACTGCTGCCATCTGTTTCCTGTACTGCTCCTGTTCAAGTGCATCCGCCCATATTTCATTAGGCATTTCGATACGGAGAATCTCGTCATAAAATATGTTCCAAACGTCTTACAGACCATAGGATAAACCTATTACCGCTTGCATGCAAAGTTTATTACCGCTTGCTTGCAAAGGCTCGGCACTAGTCAATTTCCCCCTAAGCTGGGTTGGTTTATGACTCAAACTCTGCTATGCGTCTGTAACATCCATTCCCAGCTAGTAAACCTTTCCGAAAGCCGATTGAACCATAAAAATAATAACTGTTAACTCAAATGATCCATTACACATTTTATTATCTCTTCTTATTCCTTAAACAGATCCTGAATATTAACCGGTTTGGCCGTCGTGTCTTTTAGTTGTTTCGCATCCGAAAAACTATCCGTCAAAGACGATCCCAGATTTTGTTCTTTTTCTTGTTCGGATACCGCCACCGAAGGTGTACTCCTGTTGGCTAATTTCTCATCTAACAAGTCCTTTGCTGTCTCTAGAATCTTTTCTTCGTCCAGTGCCCCTTGTGACCTAAGATTGTTATAGAATGCAATGAACTGTTGAGCATTTGTTTCACGTCTTGAGTCCGATAGGTTGACTGTCTCCTGGAACTTAACCATTTTGTGATATTTCCTACAATTGCACAAGTTGTGAGAATGAAATTGAAAGTTTTTTTTTTTAATATTTACGCTCGAGCTACATCTTCAGCATAAAATATGTTTCTAATTGGTATTTTCGGGGCTTGGCGATCGAATCGTGGTTCTAGTTTTGGAGGAAACGCAGCGTAGATATCGTACCAAATTGGTTTGTCCTCCGGCTTCATCGCACCTGAGCGAAGGAGGCCGGTAGTTCTGGAAGTAGGGTAATAGTATTTCTGCAAGTGCCATTAAGTTTTTAAATGAATAAATACCTTGAGAAAATTGTGCCGATTTTTTCCAATCTGCTTTGAGCCATTTCTTTTTTTGATTATGAAAGTTTTGACAGATATAGGTGTGTTTTTTTTCCCTACACAACTGACAGTGACAGTTTTAAGGTGGAACTTTGAATTTATATTGTAGCTAAATATAAAGCTGGGGGTCAATTCCCGTTTTGTGATACTGTGAAATGAAAAGAGTTTTCACAAGTTCACGCTGAACTCGATTCTCGATCTATGAAAAAATGAAAACAAATTTCAGAATTTTTTCATATGATAAGTTTTTTATCACAGCCATTTCATTTGTGAAGAAGTGTGAAAACGTGATGGATACACAAAAATTAACGGGGACAAAGAGCTTCAAAGATAGTTGACAGCATTTATCATTTAGTGCATTTTAGTACACATTTAGACTACTTTTTATCATGATAAGTTCGAGAATCGGATTAGGTGTAATCGTGAAGTGATAAAATGATAAACTGCTGTGAAAACTGAAATGATAAATTATTTATCATTTCACAGTATCACGGAACGGGAATTGACCCCCAGTAGCCATGTTCTGTAACTTATGCGAAAACTTTTCGCATCGAGAACACATGAAACGAAAAATTCAACTGTTTCTCGCCTCTGGAAAAAAAGTGATTCTATAACTTAGGTCGAAAATTTGAAAAAAATGTTCGCTTTCCAGTGGAAAAATCATGGAAAACCATTTGACATATTTTTTTTATTATATTTTTGAAGCGAACTTTGAAAATTAAAAAAAAAAACATAATGTTTGGTGTAGTCCTTATTATTGCTGAAAACCGTGACGCGCGGAATATGATGAGGATTCAAAGAAGACTATTAAGAGACTCAGGGAATCCTTTTGAAATGCCAGAGGAAAGATTTCGGGAAATATACCGATTTAGTCGAATTTCAGCTAAATCATTGGTTGATGTTCTAAGCACCCATATGATTAAAGGGCAAAGAAATACTTTTGTGCCAGTCCCCAATCGCGTATGTGCCGCTCTTCATTTCTTTGCCACTGGGTCCTTTCAACGAGACATTGGCCAGGACTTTATAACACCATTGAGTAGAACCATGATCTCCCGTGCTGTACATGAAGTGGCTGAAATTCTTCAAAACAAATTGATGGCAACATGGATTCAATTTCCAAATGTTGAAGAGTATGATGCCATTAAACAAAGGTAAGGCTACTCTGTACTATGAAAATCATATGGACAATTGCTATAATGTACCTATACATTTTCTTAAGGTTTTATGAAAAAACCGGATTCCCTGGAGTCATTGGCGCAATTGATTGCACCCATGTCAAAATAAAGAGACCCAATCGTGATGTAGAATCCTGCTACTTTAATCGCAAAGGATATCATTCTAAAAACGTCCAACTGGTAAGATATCGAAGGTTTGCTTATTTAATTTTCTTCATCATTTTATTGTTGTAGATATGTGACTATAATCTAAAAATTTTGGCAGGGAATGCCAGATTTGCTGGCGCAACTCATGATGCCTATGTTTGGGAAGCTTCAAGAATAAATGCGCTTTTGGAGATGCGATATGAATCAAATAAAGAGCTTTCGGCATGGTTATTAGGTTTGTGTTAAGTAATTTTATTTACGGTGCTATTAATGATATGTACAACTTTTTTGTTACAGGTGATTCCGGATATCCTTTGCGACCTTGGGTGATGACACCATATCAATCTTCTTCTAGCAGTGATGAAAGACATTTTAATCTGCTTCACGCAAAAGCTAGGAACTGCATCGAAAGACTGAATGGAGTGCTAAAGTCTGTGTTTCGCTGTTTGCAAGTTGGTTTGCACACGTCACCTTCGGCTGCGGGTAAAATTATAAATGCATGCTGTGTTTTGCATAATATGCGCGTGAGTTACGGCTTGGTTCACCAAGATTTATTCAGTGGTGAATCAAATTCCAATGAACTGTATCTCCCCTCGGCTACAATTAATTCAAGAATTCGATTGCGAGATGCCATGAGAATAAGGGACAGACTGAAAACTAATTTTGCTCGGAGGGAAAATATGTAAAAACCACCACATTCGAAAATGTTTTCAATATTTTATTTAACATAATAAACTCAAATATGTATTTTAAAAATAAAACAGTCTTTTATTGAAAATGTTATCACAATTTAATTGTTATGAAATGTAATGTAATGAAAAATATTCTTTTCCTTTATTCGTGCTTAAATTTATCAAGTTCAAGCAATATATTTAACTTAATTGTTATTTCCTGATTTTGTGCCATAATTTCGCCAACTTGTTTTTCAATGGTCTCCATCTTCTTTATGAGTGTTTCCTGCATGCTCTTGGCCTCTTCGATTGCACTATTGTAATAACATTTGCTTGTGTCGGTCCTTATCTTTTTTGGAAGAGAAGGCCCTTCATCCTGCTCCTTTTTTTCTTTTAATGGCTGCTGAACATTCATATTTGTATTTGAAGGCTGTCAAATATGGTTATTAAAATAGAATTTGTTTATTATATTAGAATTTGTATATTTACCATTGTTGCAGGCACTCCTGACTCTGGGGTTGTGGAATCCCCATCAACTGCGTGAATTGTTATAATTTTAAGAACTTCCTCCTCAAAATTATTCAGTTCTCTGGGTGCATCCACGCTACTACCACCACCAGTTTTATTCATAAAACTCCTTTTTAAATTGTGTTGTTTTTTTGTGGCAGTTTTAATGTCGATCCAACACTGGAAAGCATGTACCATTAAAATTAAATAAATTCACGATAAAATAATAAACACATATACCTTTTTCCATTGTTCGACGGATTTATAGCAGCCGTCTAAGGAATTTAACTGAGAACACAATTCTTCCCATCTCAATTTGTTGTCGATGTTGGATGCTTGTCCCGAAAATTGTCCTCGGGCGAAAGATACATTTTCTGCCATATAACTCACCATTTTTTTTTTTTGCTCTTTCGAAACTCTATACATTTTCTATAAAAGGAAAATGAATTAAACTTATATTTTAATACATATCACATATTAGTTTGTAATTTACTTACTTTTTCCGCGTTATTTTCGCCCATTCTATTTTTTTCGCATGCCTTTGAATAAATGAGAAATTTTGACAGCAAAAGCGAAACACTTTTCGCATCTGAAAGTTGTAGAAACAGGTTTTCTCGCATTTTTCCAGTCATTTCTTTCCAAAATGTTTCATGTGAATAGTTTTTCGACATCGAGAGTTACAGAAACAGATGAATGATAGAAATAGTTTTTTCATTCAATTCACAGCGTTCCGTCGAAAAATGTCTCGATGCGAGAGTTACAGAACATGGCTACAGATGTGGTATTCGATTCGGCGCTTATTCGTTTGGTACCAAAAAGAAATCTTTTGCAGATTTCAGAGCACTTTTGAGAATCTAGATTTTTTCTCAGATTTACCAAAAAAAAGTGCGTTTGAGTTTGACAACTGGTGGCGTTTGTTTACATATTCGTGAATTTTTTTTCCAGCAAAGAAAGGGTGAATCCATTTTTGTAATTTCTAATGTTTCAATACAAAATTTAATCAGTGAATGGAATGCGCTTACAAAAATGTCGATGACTACACATATTCAAATCGCACAAATATCAACACAAAAAAAAACATATGACGTTTTCGTTTTTATCCGGTTTTTATGTTCGATTAGGCACACAAAATCTGAAATCTGCTGGCAATTCTGAAGAAGTCCAATCGAATACCACATTGCGATACGTACAAAACAAAAATTGTACAAGATTTGCAATACCATATGCATCAACCTTTAGCTGGCATAAGTCAAAATATAAATCAAAGATAATGGAATACTCATCTCTGATATAAATAAACAAACCAACAAGTTAAAAAACGTACGGTTCAAGATATTTCTTTTTTTATTTTGTTACTTTAAAATTAACTGACCCTAAAATGAAACATTTAATAAGAAACTATCACGAAATATACCCGCACAGTACAGTGAAAATCTATCGTAATTCCACAAAAGTACTACCGGCTATAACCAAAGAGGAACCGGCTCCATTGCCGACGCAATCGCAGGAAGAAGTACAAATTCAAAAGCCGGCAGATGAGCCACAGTTGCTGGAATACCGGGAAAATCCCATGAAAGTTCAAATGCTATCCAAAAATCTATATCAACAAGTTTTTGGCAAAAGTTACAGAAATAGTCCCGAAGAAGCTCTAGTGCAAAATTGCATCAACGAACTCGGCAGACACGGGATCAACATCGAGGCGAACACAAAAATGAAGGATGTCGAACTGAAGTTGCCTCCACTCAAGGGTAAAAACATAGCAGAACATTTTATGGAAATTGGCAAGGAACAGTCAGAACCGTATCGCATCTTAATTGAGTCGCTTCTCGGAGAAAACGTAAAGCGTCCGACTAAATGGATTATGAAGCCCGGATGGACTTGCTATAAATCAGGTAAAGCAGTATCGGTAGAGTATCCAGAGGAAGAGGGCTTAGTTTTTGACGTAGAAGTGTGTGTGTCGGCTGGATCGGCTCCAGTTATTGCCACGGCGGTGGGTTCCAAGTTTTGGTACTCTTGGGTAAGTCCGCAGCTAATGAATGCGGGCATTTCTCGAAGAGAGGATAGGAGCTACACTTTAGATGATATGATACCAATGGGGGGTGTCAAACTCATCGTTGGACATAATGCATCGTACGATAGGGCGAGGATTCGTGAACAATACTTAGTTCAGGACACCGGCACACGATTTGTTGACACAATGTCGCTCCATGTATGCGTTAGCGGAGTCACGAGCTATCAGAGGGCTATGCTGAAGTCGAAAAAGGAGTTGTCGCAGGAAGATTTAGAATGGTCAACGCAAAGCTCATTGAACAGTCTAGCCGAAGTCTATCGATTGTATTGTGGCTCTGAACTCTCTAAGGAGGCCAGGGAGACGTTTGTTACTGGCACGTTAACGGATGTGAAGGAGGACTTTCAGAACTTGATGTCATACTGTTCGTCAGATGTGTTGGCGACAAAAAACGTTCTCAAACAGCTGTATCCCATGTTCTGCGAAAGATTTCCACATCCAGTCACACTGGCGGGGATGTTGGAGATTGGATCTGCCTACTTGCCGGTGAATTCCAATTGGACTCGCTTCATTGACGAGTGCAACCTGACCTACGAAGACCTGGACATTGAATCAAAGTACCACCTTTCCAGAAGAGCCGACGCCGCCTGCCAATTGATGAATGACGAAAAGTACAAGAACGATCTCTGGATGTGGGACCAGGATTGGAGCATCCAACAAATCAAAATGAAGAAAGCGGCCGTACGTAAGAAGAACTGCCTTCCTGCTGACAGTGAAGAAGATACGGATCCGTTGCAAAAGAAGTTCCAATACTTGTACGACACTAAGAACCGTTTGCCAGCGCGACGCCCCCTACTGCCAGGCTACCCGGCTTGGTATAGAAAAATTTGCTCCAAACCAAACCTACACGATCTGACTGAGGACTGGTCACCAGGGGGTACTCAAATCGGCACTGGAATGCAGATTGCTCCGAAGCTGCTTTCACTATGCTGGGAGGGGTATCCTCTGCATTACATCCGAGAACAAGGCTGGGGGTTTTTGATTCCTTTCCGAGACTCACCGCCACAGGGTGTCGACTCTGTGCAAATCCCGATCCAGCGCTTGGTTGAAAAGTGTCCCGTGATGACATTCGTCGACACTGAAGCGAGCGCTGATGAGAGCGCTGAAGCGTTCGCCAATCTCTGGCGGGATGTCGAGACAAACCTTAGCAAAAAGGACTTCTATTCAAAATTACGGAAGGACAAGACTAGTGGAAAGTACACTGGCACAGGTGTGTGGTGCAACCATACGTTGGAGGACTGCTGCTGGTTCCTAAAGCTGCCGCACAAGAACGGTCGTTCGTTTCGCGTTGGCAACCCGCTCGCCAAGGATTTTCTCAACAAATTCTCTGACAACGTGCTAACTGGCGACGGAGACAAATCCGCTGAGCGGGTGATTGACATCGCACGCATGTTGTCATACTGGCGCAACAATCGCGATCGTATCATGGGCCAGCTGGTCTGCTGGTTACCAAGAGAATCGCTCCCCTCTGCCCTCCAGTCCGAAGAGAGGGAGTTCGGAGCGATTATCCCCCAAGTTGTGGTGTGCGGGACGTTGACGCGTCGTGCCATGGAGCCCACCTGGATGACTGCGAGTAATGCGCAACGGGAGCGCGTTGGCTCCGAGCTAAGATCGATGATTCAAGCGCCAAGTGGATACAAAATCGTCGGAGCAGACGTGGACTCTCAAGAGCTGTGGATAGCATCTGTGCTGGGCGACGCCCACGCGACCGGAATGCATGGAGCTACACCTCTGGGCTGGATGACACTGAGTGGATCCAAGTCAAATGGAACCGATATGCATTCGGTTACTGCTAAAGCGGTAGGCATTTCCCGTGACCATGCGAAGGTCATCAATTATGCGAGAATCTATGGTGCAGGGCAGAACTTCGCCGAACGCCTACTAAAGCAATTCAATCCAACGTTCTCCGATGCTGAAGCGAAGTCGAAAGCCAAGAAGATGTTTACGCTCACCAAGGGGAGGAAGACATATCGAATGCTCGAGGAGTTTCGCGAAACAAATAGCGACAGAGGGTAAGTGTGCACCCTTTAAAGTGAGACCATTCTTAAATTTTCACTTTACAGCTACACCGCCTACGAAGCTATCGGAATGGCACGCTCAACAAATAAATCGGTACCAGAGCTTTTCTCAAAATCCCGCTGGCAGGGTGGCACAGAGAGTGCCATGTTCAATAGGTTGGAAGACATTTCATCGCAGGAACAACCGGTCACACCGTTTCTAAACTGCCGCCTAAGTCGTGCTCTCGAACCAAAGGAGGGCACGGAAGACCGGTTTCTGCCGACGCGTGTCAACTGGGTTGTCCAAAGCGGAGCAGTTGACTTTCTGCACCTGATGCTGGTTGCAATGCGATGGCTCATGGGAACAAACGTCCGTTTCTGTCTCAGTTTTCACGACGAACTCAGATATTTAGTGTGCGACGAACTGGCCTACAAAGCAGCGTTGGCAATGCACACTACAAATTTGCTCACCCGATCGTTTTGCGTGCATCGAATCGGTTTAGAGGATCTTCCAATGTCGGTGGCCTTCTTCTCATCTGTCGAAGTTGATCGTGTGCTACGCAAAGAGAGCAGTATGGATTGCAAAACACCATCGAATCCACATGGTCTGGCGAACGGCTACGGTGTTTCGCCCGGCGAAAGTTTGGATATCTATTCGACGATTGAAAAGGCAGGCGGCAACGATATATCCAAATGGGAGTGGCATCAGAATAAAGCCAAAGACGTTGGAGTAGCCAAATAAAGTTTAAGACCAGTCACAATAAAAAAAATGTTAAACAATGTTTTTTTCTTTCGGAAACGAGAATTTTACACTGTAGTTGAGATTATGTGCCGAAACATTTGGATTTTCATTTTTAAGGGGACCCAGAATGACTGAAAGAAACAACAGTTGAACAAAAGTAAGAACAGTTTTTATTTCGAAAAGTATGTAGGTAGGTACTATCACCGACAAGTATTCAAATCATTTGGCAACTAGAATTCTAATCATAAAAATCTTGGTCGCTGTAGTCGTCGAAGCCGTTATCGCTATATTCCTGGGGGCTGAACTGATCGATAAGCTCCTCATCGTCCAATTCGTTGTAAATGTGAGGATCAGGACACTCATCGATCTCTTCATAATCACAGTTATCGATATATTCTTCCAGGTCGTTACACACGTCGTTATCAACGATAAATTCATCTTCATCAGGTTCATGCTCGTTATCACCGAGAAATTCATTTTCATCAGGTTCGTGCTCGTTATCAACGAGAAATTCATCTTCATCAGGTTCGTGCACGTTATCAACGAGAAATTCATCTTCATCAGGTTCGTGCTCGTTATCAACGAGAAATTCATCTTCATCAGGTTCGTGCTCGTTATCAACGAAAAATTCATCTT
The DNA here is from genome assembly GCA_949126925.1 of Cheilosia vernalis. Taxonomy (NCBI): domain Eukaryota; kingdom Metazoa; phylum Arthropoda; class Insecta; order Diptera; family Syrphidae; genus Cheilosia; species Cheilosia vernalis. The sequence continues at coordinate 57,544,694 of OX421360.1, forward strand.
CATCAGGTTCGTGCTCGTTATCAACGAAAAATTCATCTTCATCAGGTTCGTGCTCGTTACCATCGAAAAATTCATCTTCATCAGGTTCGTACTCGTTATCAACGAAAAAGTCATCTTCATCAGGTTCGTACTCGTTATCAACGAAAAAGTCATCTTCATCAGGTTCGTACTCGTTATCAACGAAAAATTCATCTTCATCAGGTTCGTACTCGTTATCAACGAAAAAGTCATCTTCATCAGGTTCGTACTCGTTATCAACGAAAACTTCATCTTCATCAGGTTCGTACTCGTTACCGTTAAAAACCTCCACAAGACTTTGAGGAACACACAAAGGCTTCCTGGGTTTGGTCTGCTCCGGTGGATAGTTCGATCGACTTTCGGGTGAAAAATGCCACTGCAGCCAACTGGACATCAGCTGGTACCACTCGATGGATTGGCAAAGTGAATGCCGATTCTCGACAATGAACTTAGGGTCGAGCAATGGAAAACGAACGTTAGACATGACTTTGGAAAGCAATTTACTGCGATTTTCCTCATCATATTTAATCCAAGCCACTATACTCTGAAAGACCTTCTCCTCCGAGCAGGTAACAAGATGGTCGCTTGAAAGCAGCCTGTTGAGTTGCTCCTCGTTAAGCTGGCAAAACTCCGCATCCTCATTTGTCCAGACCTCATCAAAATGCTTCCATGCAAAAGAATACGATGTTGACTGAAGGCCAGTGTGGCCATAATAATCTGCAAACAGGGCAATAGCCAAGCAATTGCTAACGTCTAGTTGTTTTCCGATGAAATCACAGCAAGCTGTTACTACTGTTTTCATTTGAAGGAACTCTGCGACCTCCAATAAACTCTGAACGGTTTCAATGTTTAAATCAATTGAAGCCGTGTATATAAAGTTGATTATAGACTTTATGGTACTGCCATCGATATCCTTAAATTCGACCTCATTAGTGGTAGCTTCTCGTAGGTTGCTTCGGAACATTGCCTCAAAGAAATCGTTCGATGCGGACAGCACATTTCGATGAGCTTCAATTTTTGTTTTGTCTACGCCGGCGATAACAACAAAGTCAAATAAGTTGCCAAGCAAAACCTTTACTTTGTTGGATATTGTGTTTGATTGCTGAGCGCAGTTGAAGATTACGCTTGTGGCTTGGGTGGACATTGTGCATACCTTTACTATGATATTTGGCAGTTTTGAATTTTAATAACAAATTATAAATGGGAGTTCTCCGGGATTCCCTTTTATACACAACAAAAGTCAAAAACGAATGCTGAATAGGAATAAACGTCATTAAGTGCATGGCCATACACGTCTTACAATAAAAGTCGTGTCCAGCGACAGAAATAGATTTTTAGTATGTAGAAAGGAGAAGGATAGATTGCTGCACAGATAAATGTACCTACTGAAAATATACTTTTAAAAATAGTCATGAGTGTTTCTTTTCGAATCATTGGGCTTTCACGACTCAAATCTTCGTTATTTGGTAGGTAGGTATTATCTATTAAAGTGCTGTCAAAATGCCATTCAGAAATGCCTTTCACTCCAATAAAAAAAGTCTTGTTTTTTGTGGTCCGATTGTAATGTAATCATTGTAATCATGCTCATGTCATGACCGTGTGTCCATGCAGAAATAGCAAGTTCTGTTGCTTTCAAGGTCACAACAAATGGCCGCGTTCATACAATCAGCCAACTACAGCAACACCGTCGGAAACGGAAGCGGAAATGATTATTGTTACCTATAATCCTATAATAAGCTTGAGGAATAGTGCTCACTCTCATTATGCCACAGAATTCCCAATTATATTTTGATTTTGTACTAATATGGTGCTAAAAAGTTATAGAAATTCATGCAATGTTCGGGAATATTAAAAAAAAAAAATCACTTTAGCCCTAGGTGAAAACTTGGGTTTAACTTGCATGGTATTAACCTATTTTTGGAACAACTCCCAAAAGTAGATGCATGAATTCTGCCGTCAAAAATATTTTTCATTTAAAGAAAATTTAAAAAAAAACATGAAATGTGAATGGTGAACATTTTGCTGGCGCCTAAGATGGTGATGGATAGAGAACAAGTGAAGCTATCTAAAAAAATCGAGCTGTCGTGGGACGGCCGAAAGAAGCGAATCATTGGACGTAAAGTATTGGCCCGTGTTACGTGGCGGCCTATTTAAAATTCATTTTAATTTTTCATAGTGCCAGTTAGTTTAGATTACTCTCTCTGTTCCTCTTTCGCTCTCTACACACATATATTTGAGAATTTTCCGACTTTTCTTTTTTCCTAAACCATCCCTGAATCAAGACGAACAACACAAAACAAAAATCATCCAAATCGGTGGAGCCGTTCTAGAGTTTTCATCTTCCAAGTGCGCCATGGAGGGGGAAGTTAACGCTACGGTGACGATTTTTTTCGGTTTACTCCCCATCTTTTTGAATAATTTATATGCGTGACCCACCGACCGTCCGTAAAAAAGCTATATTCGCTTCAAAAACCATACTCAACATTTTTGCCTTTTACATTTATTGCTATAAATTCATTTACAAATTATTTGTTATTGAAAAAGTGCCACCAGGCGGCCATTAATAACACTTATCCACAGACAGGGAAAAAGGTCGCGCGGGCTGTCATTCAAAATTTGAGGGGAAAATCGGGTAGGTGCACGGGAAGTTGGCCCTCTAGTTTGGAATTTTCAATCCTCTTTGGGGCACCGTAAGTGAGTCTTCAAGCAGTCTTGAGCATCTATGTTTAGAGCATGTGGTTCGAGTATTATGTGGTTTTCCATTGGGACCAAAAATCAATCTTTTTTTTGATCTAAATCACTTTTCATGTTCCATTGGGACCAAAAATCAATCTTTTTTTCGATTCAGAGCACTTTTTGCAGATCTCGATATTTTTTCAGATCTACACACACTCTGACAATACCAATATACTTTGCACAGCTGTTTGACGTCATTTTAAGAAGTTTACTTTGAAGACAAATGGGGGTAGTTTCGTGAAAACCAAAATAACGAAATACATTTAATAGCCATGGATATAATTTAGGAGGAACTATTAGCTTCATAGTTTTCCTCGTCATCTGCAGACTATGAATCACCAAAAATACTCTATTTGTATGTGCAATAGGGGAAACATTTTTCAAGTCGATATCCATTTGTGATTTCTGCAAAAACAAATGCAATTTGAACAGCTGATATTGTTGTCAAATAACGCACTAATCCATTTACAAAAGCAGATCAATTTCGTTGCATGTTCCATTTGCCCAGTAAAATCTGAGATCTGAAAAAGATTTGTGGTGGTCCCAATGGAAAACGACATTAGAATCTTGATGTCAGAACCTAAAATAGAAGAAGGTTCAGTCCATTAGTGTCTAAGATCATGCGTGGTATACCAACATAAACTTACCAATAAATTTAGGCTGAGCTGCTATTTGTTGCAAGCTCCAACCATTTTTCTGCAATCTTCAGTCAAGTTGTCCTCTGCAGATATCCCAGCTTCAGAACCTGAAATAGAAGAAAGTCCTGTCAATTATTTTCTATGATCATGCGAGGTGCCGAAATTAACTTACCAATATATTTACGCGTTCGTAGGCACATAACTCCTGGCCCGGACTTCGTGTAGGAGCAATTATTTCGTCTGCTGCAGTGATGCGTCTCATCGAGTAATTCCTAGAGTAAGCCCACCTAACTGAAAAAAAGGAACGAATTGAAGTCGAATTGCAAGTTGATCCCTGTCGAATTGGAGGGCCAGTACCAAGCGATGTGTCTATATAAATTTTATTGGAAATGAGAAATGCAATGCAATATATTTATATAAAAGAAAAATGTCTATTTAATATTAAGCGAATGATTTTATAAAAACAATAATTCATTATGAAACCAATTAAAGCAAAAGTATTTTTGAATAAAAGAGCAAATATGTAAAATTCAGCGGCTTGTAGTTTTTCGCGAGCTGAATCCGAGCCCAAGTCTTATTTTGTTGACTTGGGTTTGGATTGAGCTCGCGCAAACCTACAAGGCCGATAAGAGAAACCATAACTCGGGATGTTCAGAGTAGTGGCAAGGAGGTAATGAAGTATTTCTTCCACCTTCTTGTCCCACATATCCTTGCTGAAGTTTTTGAGTCGGAAGAAGTCCGAGCCCTTTAACCATATCCCCAAATTTTGCTGCGAATTTGGTCATCTAATGGTGTATTGGTGTGAGGTGTGTATGGTAATGAACTAAAGTTTTTAATACTCACGGTTTTTGGGTCAGCTGGTGGTTGGGGATTCTTGTTTTTTCCATATTGCTTGGTCACTGCTTCTATTTTTTTTCCGCATTTTTTGATTGTGCGATCAACCCATTTCAATGCCGATGGCATGGTGTTGACACTGTCACTTTTATTTGAAGATTTGTCCATTTTGATGTCTTGCTTTTTTTCTTTTTCTTTTTTCGGTCTTCAGTCTTCTTTTTTCGTTTCACTTTTCACTTTTTATTTATTTTTGACAAGAAAAGTCAAGGCCTGTAATTTATTTATTTTTTTCAATCAACGGAAGTGTTTGTTTGAAAATTTACAATGTCAGTTGGAGTAGAGAAAATCAGGAAAATCAGGAAAAGCAAACTAGCAGCAGTAACTAGAATAGAAAATAGAAAGAATTTTATAAATGTCTTGTTTGGTTTCTGGTCCTGAAATTTGTGCAACTTTATTTATGTTAATAATAAGGCAATGAACTGAACTGGTTTGCGTTCAGAGCGAATGTGGCCATGCAATCCTAGCGCTTATCTGTCGGCGCTTTGAACTGCTTTGAACAGACATCAGACCTCTTATGTACTACAGACAAAGTATAACCCATGTTAAATATTTTTACAAAGCTCGCAATAAGTATTTGCAAAGGATCCTTGGATTAGCTGCACTTTTGCGACATCACTGAAGAAGTCTGCTTTTAAATGCATTTACACCATCACGCACGCTAATTTTTGCATGAAACTGGACAGAGAGTCAATGCTAGGTATTAAAGGCGTAAGAATGAGATCACAAATCAGACGCCTAAAGTGTCATGGATGTTCTACCCATAATTGTAGATACGTAAAACGGTTATAGACGCAGGTTCCGCCCACCAGCATTTCTGCAATTGCTTGAAAACATTTCTATTTCTGATTTGAAACACGTGAAATGAGAGTGGTAATTATTTCCAGTAAATTAAACCAACAATTCATCGATCAGTTACACGAAAAAAATTAATAAGTGTCCGTTCATCATATCCGGAAGCCATATTGTTTTATAGGAATGCGGAATTTCTTTAGATTAGATTAGAGGCGGGAGAGCCTTCGAGGGCCTGTGGCACTGCGGTTTCTTAAAAGAGCCTTCCGTTTTAGTTCCTAGAGCCATCTTTTTATGGAAGCCATATTCCGGTATCATGTCGTCAAGAGGCATGCTGAATGAACTTGAAGGCTCCATGTTGTCAAATAAAGACAGATGACCTTCCTGATAGGAATTTCTTTAGCCATCGCTATATAAAAATATCAACATGCGAAGCCCTCCTACCTCTAATTCCTATCACGTAAACAAGATGGCCGACCTAAATACGTGTCACGTATTTTTACGTGTTTATATAATTTATTGTGAAAGCTCTTAATGAAACCAATAAACTTAACTAAACTAGATGGATAGAGAAAAAGTAAAGCGTCGTCACTGCTCATTTGCGATGCTAATGCGTTGCTGATTGAAAAAAATGGCGTTTAAGTTTTAGAACGCATTGTTTACCTACATCAAACAATTTTATCTCAAGATAGAAGTTTTGCTCATAAAAGTTTTAGTTGATAACTAAAGGGTTTTCCAATAAGACGTGTTATTGGGAATGACCCGCTATTTCGGTAGCTGTCACTTTTGAAGCTTTTATTCTATGACATTTGACAAGTAGAAACTACTCCATTACTAAAGTCGTTTTCCATTGGGACCACCTGTACCTTGATTTTGTGCGGTTTTTGAGGCGATGTCGCTACGGAACGTTCCGAATTGGGTTTGATTGTGTGAGTGAGCCGCGCGCTGTGACCAACGTGACCGTAGTGCAATAATTTGGCACTTTTTCGAGGACCCTCATACTATTTGTTGCTACTTTTTCCCTTTTTTAGTATGAAAATTCACTTTGGCAATTTTAGAAACGCTGTGATTTCCAAATGAATTTCTATAAAATATAACGGTGCTGTCAATCAGAACACGATTATAGTGTTAAAAGAGCCAACAATTGTTAAATATTGTGCGAAAATTCTTAAATTGCAGAGTAGCTTTAGAAATGACACTTTTTTCTTTCACGGCTCTTTTTTTTTTTTTGTTGCTTTTCACAATTTCGCAACGATCTCCCGGATTGTTAGAGAAAGGTTATACATTTTGGTTTTAGTTTCACAATACAATATAGACTGTGAAAAGATCACTCTCTCACAACGTTTCTTTTATAAATAAACCCAAAACAACCAAATAACATTAGAATTAGATGTCTTTAAGGTTGTTCTGCGGGTAAGCTAGACAGTACTTTAGATGCAATTCGTTTTCAAATGACAAATTTTAAAATTAAAACCTTTTAGCTTTGATTTTTATTTATAAATATATAAAAAATTAATTGAATTTTGTTTATAAATTATATCAACTCATTTTTATATCTAATTTTAAGATATCTTTCAATTTAATTTTGTGTGCCTTTTTCTGACGCTGTTACATAAATTCAGTATTTTCTCCCAATATTTAACAAGTATTAGCCGGCTTTACACTATTTACGCGTTATTTTTTTAAACATATTCATTTTAAAATCACAGTTTTTGAAAACTTTTTTAAGTACTATTCACATGAGCGCGAATTGCGAACAAATGAATTTAATTGTATTCATGAATTGAACATTGATTTGTATACTATTTACCACCAAAGCCTTATATTAAATTAAACTTAAGTCTAATCTAAAAAAAAATCTGACTCTCAATCGATTTAAATAGCTCAATTTACAATTATTACAGCAATTGAAAATTCTTGCAGCGAATTGTCACACTTTATTCACAATCCACATAAAACATTCGCGGATCCACAAACCCACGAATGAAAAAGTTCTATCGCATTTAACATTAAACAATGATTGAAGTGATTGAAGTGTAAAAAAATTCGCTTGTTCGTAGTTCGTTCGCCATTGGCTCTCATGCGAATAGTCCTAAAATGTGAATTTTCCAAATAATAAAAAGGAACAAAGGAACAACAAATTGTATTAGTGTCCTCGAAAAAAGTACCAAATTGTCGCACAACGGTCACGCTGTTGTCATTTCTTCTCATCCGACATCCTTCTCGCTACCTAAAAAGGTCGCGTGTGGGAAAGTTCGCCTGGAATTTGCATGAACAAAGCGATATAAGAACAGGAAAAATTGGAAGTTGTCAGTTCGCGACATCACTCACACATTTATAGAATCCGCCTATACGTGAACCCTTTCCGACACCGCCATTGCGGAAAAAACCGCACAAAATCAAGGCACTGCTTTTGTAAATGGATTAGTGCGTTGTTTGACAGCAATATCAGCTCTTCAAATTGCATTTCTTTTTGCGAAAATCACAAATGGATATCGACTTGAAAAATGTTTCTCCTATTGCACATACAAGTGTAGTTTTTTTTGAGATTCGTAGTCTTCAGATGACGAGGAAAACTATGAAGATAATAATTCCTCCTAAATTATATCCATGGCTATTATTGTTATTTCGTTATTTTGGTTTTCACGAAACTTCGCCCATTTGTCTTGAAAGCAAACTTCTTTAAATGACGTAAAACAGCTGTGCGAAGTATGTTGGTATTGGGAGAGTGTGTGTAGATCTGAAAAAATATCGAGATCTGCAAAAAGTGCTCTAAATCGAAAAAAAGATTGATTTTTGGTCCCAATGGAAAACGACATGAAAATGGAACGATACACACTTAAAAAATGGTGAAAATCTTGCAGTCACTCACAGTTCGAAAAACTAAAGCAATTTTTGGTCGTCGTGAAGCACCTTGTGGGACCGCAATACAGAAATTGGTGGAAAAATTCGAGATGTTGGGACAAGTTAGCGATGTGAAGAATAAAATGCACGAAAATGCTCTGGAATTCCATACACTCAGGGAAAAAACGAGATAAAATCAAGACAATCAGTGTCAGGTCAAGCCTATCCGTTGACGAAAATCTGTTAAGCTCGGAAATTCTTAATCCAAATACAAAAATCTTACTTTGGGAATGTTTTTTTATTAAACTTTAATTCTTATTTTAAGATTGTTCTATAAGAGTATTAAGAACGTGTAAGCTTAAATTAAGACCAAAGTCATTTCATTCGAAGAATGCAACATCTTGATTTTAGATCATTGGAAACTTAAATTAAGCTTATGTATTCTTAAAAATAGCGCAATGAAGTATGTGTGAGCTTAAATTAAGCCGAAAGTTACTTCATTCTAAGAATTCAACAACTTCATTTTAAATCAATTTAAACTTAAATTTAGCTTATGTGTTCTTAAACATAACGCAATGCAGAATGTGTAAGCTTAAATTAAGACGAAATTTATTTCATTCTAAGAATGCAACAACTTGATTTTAAATCATTTTAAACTTGAATTAAGCACATGTGTTCTTAAACATAACGCTTCGGAATGCTTCAAGAATGTGAAATCCCAATTTAAGGTTGCACAGTTTTATTTGTCAAATTTATTATGAACTCCGTCACTTTCCTGTTTAAGAAAATAAAACAAATAATTTTTTTTAAATCATCTTTATTCATTAAAACGCTTAAATGGACTTAAATCTAAAATACGTCTTTCCATTATTTAGTGGGTACAAATGTAAGGGCGGGCTACTAAAGTCAGAAATATTTTTTATTACAATTGTATTTAATAATAATGTTCCAACTTCAAAGGATTGAAAATGACAGTCAAGCCCACGGATAACAATTGGTTGGCACATTACATAAATATTTTCATTTTGGATAACAAATAGTTTTATTTTATACAGTTCACAGCTATTAGAACTATCTTTATTAATGCTCTGATCAAGAGCTAAATAGTGGTTACGTACATAAAGTCTACCTTTAAACACAACTTCATTTGCTACTTCACAATTTTGAAAATTTATATCACAATTATTATTAGATATTTCATAAAAGTATTCCTCATTGTTTTACTTGAATTAATCTTTTTTTCGAATTTTCCGAGAAGATCCTTCAGTTTTTGTTCGTCGGCATCTGCATCGGGGGCAACTTGTTGTAACGAATTAGTATTGCTGGACACGAGAATTAAATTGTCTTCCGTAGTATCCAGTAAATACTCATAAGTTAAATCGTTTAATTCAACCATTTTTTTTTCACTTGCACTTTAATATTTTTCACTGTTTTATTTTTTATAACACCAAGCACGACGTGGACTATACCAGAGATCAAAACGCAATGAATGAACTTTCTTTATCCATCATGCAAGTTTTAGATTGTGGGGGTTGATTGGAGAATACAACTCTTGTATCTGTAATGTTTCGATCTTAGTTTGACATTGGTTGGGTTTGGTTCGAGAATATAAATTCGTATATCATGATCGTTTGGATCTTAATTTGTATGTACTTTTCCGTCATGCAAGTTTAAGATTGTTTCGGCTTGGTTGGGGTTTGGGGAGTAATTATTATTCTTATTCGAACCTGTATTTATGTGCAAAAAAAAAACATGCAGGACTCAGATTTTAAGATTGCCCCGGATTGATTGGAGAGTATGATTCTTGTTCGATCCTGTATTTGTGTGCAGGTGATATGAATCAGATTTTAAGATTATTTCGGCTTGATTGGGGAGAAATTATTCTTATTCGATCCTGCATTTGTGTTCAAAAACAATAATTCAGGTGATATGATACCGATTTTAATATTGCATAGGCTTGATTAAATAACAAAAAGCTTGATCTTAGATTTTTGTTCTCGCTCTAAGATTCATTCGATTTAATTTGAGATTGAGCACGTAAGAATGAAGAAAACTAAGAATAAGCATAATCGGACTACAATTTAGCTTGCGATATTTCTCTGAGTGTAGAAAAATCATCTTGACTGATGAGGCCATTGAGATCTTGTGATTTAACACCTTGCGACTTCTTCCTTTGGGGCCACGTGAAAGATAAGGTCTACGCCAACAGCCCAGCGTCGATTCAAGACCGAGGACATAGGGCAGCCACTTTGCGATTTGGTTATGGAACATTTCATGAAAAGCTTATGGCCCTGTATGCGTGCTCGTGGTGGGCATTTGGCTAGAAAGCCCTTTATATGATCGTAAAGATGATTTGCGTAGCTTTATTTTCTAATTGTATCCGAAAGAATTGTAGGTATCCGCTTTTCCATTACTGGTAGGTGCACGAGAAGTTGGCCCTCTAGTTTAGATCCTCTTCTTCTTTTTTTTAATTATTGCGTTACACTATTTACATATATATTGCATTTTAAAAGAGCGGTGGAAGAACAAATTGTCATTGTTCTGAAGATACTCTGCAATTTAGGAAAACGACACAGCTTTTGATGAATCAAATAAACACCTTCTCGTAGAACTTGTATTATAAAGTTCTCTTTGTTTTTCAGTTAGTTTTTCCGTTTTATTTGCTGTTCCATTCAGTACGTGTCTAGCTATAAATTTAAATCATAGAAAATGAGTGGAATTGAATCTCTAATCTCACAAAGCATATACCAATCGGACTTCCGTCAGTGGAAACTGGAGCCCAGACGAAAAATCATTCCCCAGCCCGTTCAAAAATCGACAGAGAAACCGAAGAATCGGCCTATCCAAATGGATGTGGAAACAATGCAACCCTTTAAGGCTGATGTGAATGTCCCCTTCAATCTGTTGCATCGACAGAAACGAATAATTCAAGAGAATCCCCACGACCCTATTCCCCTTGCCAGGATAGAAGACAATATCTCCGAACAAAATGTTCAAGCCAGGCATGAGCGATCACCAATATACATGGTACCTCAAATAAGCTTGGATAAAGTGCCCAAGGAAGTTATGTACGGCGAAAAGGGAAGCGATGGTTTGATCTCAAGTATATACTCATCGGACTGGAAGAAGGCTTCCAGCTTTGCCGTCAATAATTCCCTAATGAAACCCAAAAGCGAACCAGTGAAGGTGTCATTTGAGAAAAAAGACTTAGTCGATAAGTCGATTGAAAGCACTCGCCTAACCGGTGGCGGAATTGTGCTGCCAATGGAGATTGGTCTGGCAGACTACATAGCCGACTGGGAGAAGTCGATTCCTGTCGAGTTTGTCGACACAACAAAGTTATTTTGGGAGAAAAATTCAAATATTGGTCTGTAAGTTGAATCAGTCACACAGCACTTTTGCACAGCTTATCCTGCTTTATGTTTCATCTTTTAGTTGCTCTATTTGTGATCCCCAGCAGGCAGCTAAATGTCTCACCGATGAAGAGAAATCTGATCTTGAGAATTGCCTGAGAGAGGACTCGCTTAGAACACCTTATACGCTACACCCGCCGGGATACACTGGTTATGTGCCTCGTATGCCACTTGGCATACAGTTTCGAAAGCATAAATTCACCAAATACGATCCTTTTGTATCGACTCTTATGCAGTCACAGGGTGTTTACAAATAAAACAATTTTTCGTCCTTTATTGTGCTCTTTTAAGTTGAATTCCCCAACCCAACCACTTTGCAATACAAATCTCGGCAATCAAAGCTATGGCCGCCAAAATACTCCCCAAGACCACAACATAAAAGGGCAGCTGCAGATCCTCAATCGTTAGCTCCTTCCAAGTATAGCCACCCATGTGCTGGAGAATATCTGGCGACTTGATGAGACCGATTCTGGACTTGTGATACAAAATCTCGATCCAGAAGTCTATGAGTCCAGCGCTAAGGAAGTGGAGCAGCAGATCATTAACTCTTTCTCTGAACGGTGACTCCTTGGGCATAGGGTAGGCAATGTGGTACTTCTTGGGGCATTCCGGAATCATATGAATTTTCCTCGACAGAATGTAACCAATATCGTCTATGATAAGTGATGAGGCTCTGGTCACAGAGGCATAGCCACCTCTACGCGACAGCATCTCGATGACACGGTCCTCACTCTCCCCAACAAAGAGTAACTTTCTGTTGAGACGTGTGAGCATTTCCGAACTACTTCCATAAAATAGGTCGTCTTTCATAGCGGCGTGCTTGATGAGAACTTTCAATTGAGTATCGTCCAGCTCTTGCATTGTGTTGATGTCCTTGTAGTACATCGGATTTATGTAAACCGTCGCCAGGCTGGACTCGAAAATAGCACCGAAAATAACACTCACCAGACAGAGCGAGATGACGAATATTTTCTCCGACGAAAATGGAGGATACCGGACGATATTGACACGCACCCATATCACCCAGGTATCGATTAAGATTCGAATGTATTGCCAACGTTGCGTCATCGTTTCGGGTATTGCCCGCGAATCCCTTTGCTGTATCCAGAGATTGCATTTTCTGAGGACCGACCAAATGGCGGCCCATAAAAATGCGGCCCCAAAGAATCCCAGCCACATGTCTATGTTGACAGAAAACAGAGGAAGAATCGATTGAGGAATTCGCTTGGCTTTCCTCACATAACAGCACAGCTCATCCATGTAGACAGTTACAGAGAATTCCATGTCGCGTGAGAGGTAGTCCTTAACGAAGAAACCGGTCAGGGTGAGGTCAGTCTCATAGCGGATGGTCCTGCCAACACCGCCGTCAAAGGATCCGTTCTCTAAGCGGTGTCTGTAAGGAGAATCAGTTATTAAATTTACTCAATCTGTAATAAAAATGCAAGGATTCTCTTTGTTTTGTTTGTGGACTAGGACTATAACCATTAGAATTACCCTCTCAATCAGTTTGACTTTCTCAGGCAAACATCGGACCTATTGTTACACTGCCGTCGCAACTTTTGACTGTAGCAAAGCGTGTGGCACTCCTGAGCAACTTACCCATAGAACTCATCGTCTGGCTCCTGCAGAATAAGCCTGCAATTCATATCGCTTGCAATGGAATATGCAACCGCTGCATCTGGACCTTCAGCGGATTTCAACTCGCCACTATTTTTGTCGTAGTTCAGTTTCGAATATACCGATTGGAAAATGTAAGTTCTCAGAGGATATCCGTTCAGATTGCGAAAAATCTCATAGAAGTCCCTGTTGTCCTTGGCCGCTTGTAAAGCTCCATACCGCTCGGGACCTTCACCAACCACAGCGAATGGGTTGTAGAAATAAATACTATCAGCCGTGAGGTAGTAGTTTTTGAATATCCCCCAACGACTCCACACGGACCGTGCAACTTCAACGACACCACTCGGATCGAATGTACCTTCAACTATATAAAACTGAGTTGTTTCGCGGGACGAATAAGTCTCAAGTAGATTTCGCAATTCACTGGTTCCTGTCGAGATGACATTGTTGCCACTGCCATTGACGACCGTCTTATTTGAGAACACTTTCACAGGGCATATGCTTTGATTGAGAAAAAACTGCAGAAAATTGTTGGTGAGATCGTGATGAGTCTGAATATTTAAAGTAATCTCACGCAGAGGTTTCAACAAATTACTAAGCCTTGCGCTCAGTTCTGGTGGTAGTTCTTCACTTGTCGTTGCTCCACATACAAGGAGAATTAGCAGCAACAGAGGAAATAAATTCCCCATGAGACTGGACATGGCTGTTCTTTGAATAAAACCACAAACTACTTTACCAAATCTATTCAGTCATGCGGTCCTTATATACGGCCGCAGCTATTGAATATCAAATTTGCTATCAAAGTTTGGGGACATATTGGCCAGGAGGGAACATATTTATCACAAGCAGCCCACAAATCTCGATAATGTTTCATGTCAATTATGGAGTCAAGGAGTCAAGTGGAAATGTGTTAATTGTGCGAAGTTAAGGTGGCCCTGAGTTTTTCTTTCAATTTATTCATGTTTCATGACAATAAGGGATCAAAATGTTTGTGTTGGCTATGAATAACTATAATATTGCACAACAGTCCGCACTAAGAACCTACGTCATTTGAAGACATTAAGGAAGGAGGTGACAGGTGACTTATTGTGGATAATTGGATTTGTGATTGAATTACAAATGTGCACAAAGTATATATGGGATACTTAACAGGGCAACACATTTGTAAATAACTATAGGTATGGTAAACAGTTTCTATTCCGACTGTAAATAATTGTGTGCTTTGAACAAATATTTAGGTTAAGTAACGCAACGAAAAATTCTACTTTACTTTGCTTTGCTGAGATCGAAGCTCAAAAAAACCGGCCTATTGTCAGATTTATTTACCCGGCAGAGTAAACACTCAAGTCGCCTTGAGCGGGGGCAATTTTCGAGCATTAGTTGGTAGGCTTGCCCCGATAAATTCCGAGAATCTGTCAAAAAAAACATTCTTTTCCATATAGAGGTTAACATTGGGCACATTGAAGAATGTAGCCTGAACGCAAAGACTATGACAGTGATTCGGAGGCGCAGGGACATAAGTCCACGGGACATAAGTCCCAATTTTCACATTTGGGACTTATGTCACTTGAATTTGGGACTTTTATGTCCCTGCGCCTTCGGAGGCGCACACCATCGGGACATAAGTTCCAAAAGTAAAATTTGGGACTTATGTCCCACCAAATATATTTTTTTGATAAGCTTAGAGAATTTTCAGAGTACGCAATAAGAATGTTGTCACTTTACAAAAGTGAAATAAAACCATATTTCAACAGTTGGTCTAATTTCACTCCGATAAAGTGCAATAACGCCAACAAAATTTGCGTAATAAGACCAACCTTGCACCCGCCCCGTTATCCAACAGTAAACCCAAGCAGGGGGGTTGCATACAGATTTCATAGTTTGAAAGAATAACTGTTGAAATATGGCTTTATTACACTTTTGTAAAGTGAAAAAAGGTCAAATTATCTCCAAAAAAATTGGGACTTATGTCCCATCTTCGACAAAAAATTTTGGAACTTATGTCCCGATGGTGTGGGATATAAGTCCCAAATTGAATTTGGGACTTTTATCTCACTTAAGTGGGACATAAGTCCCAAAAGTAAAAATTGGGACTTATGTCCCTGCGCCGATTCGGAATCAATCGAACTTTTTTTTAAGAACCCAAGTGGAAGAGCTTGTACTGATGCATCTGAGAACAACAAAAACGGATACTGATACACAAATGACCATCGCAAACGATATTGAGGAGAACGTTCAATAGGTAGTTACCTACTTCATTTTTGCCACCTTTTGATACTAATTTAATACGCAGGAAAACGAAACATATGCTCACGTATGCCAAAGAGGACGACAAATTTAAAATCAACTGTCAAAAGCCCGTTTCTAATTGTCACAACTTTTTGTGACCAAAGAATTTCAAAAGAAACAGATTTTAAGCTTTATTTTATTATTTTATTGCAACCACGTTTTTGGTGCTTAAAATTACAGTAACTTCTCTCGTTTGAACAATGTTTTCCTTTTCTACCCTTGTCGTCGTTTTTCCAACTTTCCAGTAACGGTAAACAGTCGAAATATATATATAAAAAAACGGTTTCGAAATAAAATTGCAGCAGACAGATTGAGAAGTTGAGCTGAGTGGCAGCATTCAAATTGTCACAGTGTTTGAGGTTTGAGTATATTTTAGAGGCTTCTCACCTCTCACCGGGTTTTCGCGAAAACTCTCGAAAACTTCTACGAAAACAGAAGTTTTCCCATACATATTTCAGTTTTCAAAACGAGTCGTTTAAACTTGTTTTCCACGAAAACGACTTCCAATCGTTGGGTTGATGAAACAAACACACCTTTTGCAATATTCAGCAAACTCAGCAAAATCGCTTACCGAAGAAATGTCACAACTTAAAATCATTTTCCACAAATGGGCTAATATTATTTTGAAATGCACTTAATTCATTATGTATTAAAAGTGGATTTAAAGAAAAGTTCTAATCAGAATTAATTTATTTTTTTCGTAAAAATATTCCACAATTTATTAGCTTTAATTCGATGCCAACTAAAGCCAATATTGTTTGATAAATCGTCTTAAAATCTTTAATCAAAATTTTCAATGATGCATTTCAATGAAAGCTATAACTGGGACCTTATGCGATCGAAATTTGTAACCACAAAAGTTTTCAACGAAGTTTAACGAATAGTGTCTCACAGCTGTTTGAAACGTCAAACGAAAACTAGTTGGTGGTCCGTGTGAATGCATCGACGAGTTTTCGAGGCAAACACGGTTTTCGGCTTGGTGTAAAAAGCCTATTAAGCTATTTATGACACTTATACTACAAGAAATTTGTTGAATAAAAGTTAGTAACATTCTCAGTAGAGTTTTAATATCTTGCTCTCTCGAAGCCGCTCTCTTTTACGAGTTTTCAAAGTTAAGGAACGCGATTGAGTAAAAATTTGTAGGAACGTCTGCTAGAGCAATAACGTTAGCGGAACGAAAATGACATTAGGTTTCTTTACTCGGAACCCGGATTGATGAAAAAATATAACTTCGTTCGTTAAGCCACTTCAATTCGAATTTTATTAAAAAATGAATTCGATTCAAAGGACAATTTTTCTCTCTCTTTTTAACTTTCTCCATTACGTAGTAAGAGAAAGATATTGGTTTCGTACAAAATTTCGAAATCGAGATTTTAATCAATTCTGATATTACGATGATAGAGGAACTCAAAAAAGTGGGTCGCAAAATTCTGTCCGGTCTGTCAGCCTGTCCGTCCTTCCATGGGCCTACTGTTTTTTTTTTGCAAGGTAACCTCAATATTAATGGTAGGGTAGGGCGGGGCTAGTTGGGCCACGGGGCAAGTAGGCCCACTCGAATAACTCAGAAACTATAAGTCCTACATGACAACGATGACACACAATCGAAGTGTGTGACTTACGGCCACAAGCCAAACTAGTTGAAATTGCATTTTTACATTCAAAGGGGCGCGTCGTTTAAAATTTGTATTTTTAAGTGTGAAAACTAAAAAAAAAAAATTATTTCTTTTCTTTCGTTTTTTGTGAAGCGGTGCAAATATCACAATAAGGTAAACATTTTCATGTGTCGCGTTATTGTATTTTATTTGTTCGAGTGCGGAATTGAAGTGTTTGGTGCAGTTGTTTCTTTGTGAAACAAAATGTTCAACAAAGTCAGTGCGGGGTAAGTCGGACCGCCAGTGGTGAGGAAGAAAAACATCTTGATTGGTTTTGTCTTATGTGTATGGAAGCATATTCAAAAAGTTTACCTGGGGAGGAGTGGGTGCAGTGTCACACTTGCCGAAAGTGGGCCCATTCAAAATGTTCCAAAATAGGACAAGGAAGCATCTTTATTTGCATAAATTGCAATAACGATTTTAAGATTCATAATCTATGAAATAATATTTTTATTCTTATTTAAATTTCTTTTATAGAACGTCATGAAGCGGTTTTTTATTTTCGTTTTTTGAAGTTTATGTTGTGTTTTTTCTTTTTAAATACATTTTAGAAAGAAATTATAGCGTTTTTCTGTTTTGTAAAAATTACTTTTCAGTTTTTTACGTTCCGGCCCAACTAACCCCACTCACTGGTCCAACTTGCCCCGCTGGTGAGGTAAGTTGGACCACTTGGACTTGGTGTATTTGAGTCAAAATAATTATTTAACTGTAAGATAAATTGTTTTTTTGTTAATAACATTAAAAAGTCGAAGTTTCAATGTATCTATTTACTTTAGTTTCATAGCTAAATTATGAACAGATTGGAAGTTATGAAGCGTCAAAAAAAAAAGTGGTCCAACTATCCCCGCCCTACCCTACTTCCCATACAACATTTTCGTACCAGTTTGATTTTATCGAAAACGGCTCCAACGATTTTAACCAATATTGATATTTAAGCTTAAGTAGGTGAGGTTGCCAGGACTGCGTACCCAGTTTTTGGCTAAAAATTCGAACAACGGTACTTTTGAAATTTCAAAATATCTCGAAAACGGTCTACCTATACGATTGTAACAAAAATTTACTTTTAAGGTAATGGTCCATTATAACAACAGCAAACTCAGCTTTTCTCATTATTATCGTACAAAGGATTTTTGAAAATTGTATTTTTTTAACAATTTTGTTTTGTTTAGTTTACCTGAAAACGGCAACAACGATTCTGACCAAAATGCAGACTTAAAGTCAAATGGATGTTTTCAAAACTATTGTGTCCTTAATTTTCAATTCGAAGCACCGAAAACGCTAATTTTAAAAACTGCTCATATCTCAAAAACCCCATCGTTGATTTCGATAAAACTACGAAGCAATAACAACAATAACTTATAATCGGTTTTCACCTAAATATTTACGCAATAGTATTTTTCAAAATAAACATTGCAATATTTGGTACTGTTTTGTCTGGCAAATTTTACAAAAACCGCTCTAATGATTTTGACCAATATACATATAAAAGATAATACATATAAGTATTATTAATAAGATCCCGTACTTTCTTTTTCTCAAAAAATTCGAAGATGTGAGTTTTTTTTTTAATTATTTATCAAAAAATACTACAGAAATCACGATCTATGTATTTTCAAATATATCTACGGTATATTTTTGTAATAGGCATGCCCCATATCTTGTGAGTTGTAAGACCTTATAAAATAGTACAGTAGCCGCTTATAGCCCTCTAGCCAGAACTTGCGACAATTGCATGTTACTGAGAGCTTAAACTTTTAAAAACTTATATTGTTATTTTATATAACTGCCATTTGAGATAGATATCCAAGTTTTTGTTTTCTTTAATCTAGTATCGAGAAAGTTTCGTTCGACCCAGTCGTGCACTTTATTTAGTTTATATTGCGCTAGTTTAAAAAAAAATATTCCTGAAAGAAAGCTTTGTGCTATAGCCCCAGACCAAATGATAAAATGTCAATTATTGTTATCAAAGAAAATACTGAGGCTCCCAACTTCTGCCGATTTTCCATTACTTGCCTACGCTATATTTTTATGGAGTGGCAAATGCTAAGTGCGTTATTATGGAAATGAAAACTTTTGGAATAATTTTTCTTCAGTTATTTTGGATAAATTTACTCATGAAATCGAAGTTAATTATATTCAAAAGCGGAAAATACGAAAACATGTGTGTCCGAATATGTTTCTAGTATATTAAACATTTCATTTAGATAGTTTTATTAACCAAAGAAATTACATTATTTGCCTTTTAAAAATATTTAATAACTAACCATAAGCATTCAGTAATGTGAAAAAATGGTTTTCCCGAACTCTGTCACATCCCACGGGTGGAAACATTTATTTTATATTTTTTTAATGTTTTGGCATGTGATACTGACTCTAAACTGACATACCACCGAAAGCAAAACAACATGGCGAATTTGACAAGACATTAATGGGGCCAGTGGCAAAGAGAATTGCGAGTTAGGCGGGGGTCTCAGTATTGTCTCTGATTGTTATGGTTTCGCCACGACAGATGAATTGAGTTCCTTGCAATTCAAATATTTATGTCGACGGTTAAATGAAGTTAAAAAGAAATCTTTATTTGCGTCTATCAATAAATAAATAAATTCATTAAAACCTTAAAATTCTTCACCGACAGCATATTATCTAACTTGACCTCCTGTCCAACACTGCAGCTGCCCTTTGAAAACGCTTCCTTCGATTAATGAAAAATTCAGCAGCAAAAACTACAGCACTTATGACATTGCCCAATATCACCACATAGAACGCCAATTGCAAGTCCATCATAGTAAGAATCTTAAAGTTACTACTCTCCTCAATCGCCTGGGTTTTCATGATGACCATATTCGCCTTCACGTGCATGTCCTTAATCCATTTGTTTATCAAACCGGCATTCAAAAATCTCAACAAAAGGGCATTAATTCTGTCTGCAAACGGCGAATCCTTGTGCAAGGCATAAGCAATCGTATAATACTTGGGGCATTCCTTTACCACGTGAACTTTATCAGCCAAAATCCAGTTTATCGACTCCAACATCAGCGAAGAGTACCTCGTAACACCTGCGACGCCACCGTTTTCACCCACATTCTGCATGACATCGGAGTCATGATCTTTTATGTACACCAACTTTTTATTAAGAGCAGCAAACACAGTTGAGGTATCACTGAAGAACAAGTCGTC
This sequence comes from Cheilosia vernalis, assembly GCA_949126925.1. Classification (NCBI taxonomy): domain Eukaryota; kingdom Metazoa; phylum Arthropoda; class Insecta; order Diptera; family Syrphidae; genus Cheilosia; species Cheilosia vernalis. Next base: position 57,564,761 of record OX421360.1, read on the forward strand.
CTTAAAAGATGTGAACTTGTAGACGATCTTTAAACCGCTCTCATCCAGCTCCTGAAGGGTGTTCACATCCTTATAGTGCATGGGGTGAATGTAAACGGTGGCCAAGCTCGACTCTATTATAGCTCCAGATATAACACTCACCAGGCAGATAGATAGGATAAAAATCCGTTCCGATGTGAACGGCGGATACTTGACTATATTGACCCGCACCCAAAGGACCCAAGTGTCGACGTAAATGCGAATAAACTGATACCTTAGGCGATTCGACAAGTGTAAGTTGTTAAGTTCATCGTTGACCATCCATAGATTTATGCGACGCATAATAACCCAAACTGTTCCGCATGCGAAAGCTGACAGTATAAATCCCAACCAGAAATCCCCCCGCAACGCAACGACAGGCATTATTACCTGTGGTATGCGTGCTGCTTTGTGCACGTAGCAACAAAGTTGATCATCGTAAACGGCAACGGTGAACTCCATTTCCGGCGCCTTATAATCTTTGACGAAGAATCCGGTCAAGCTGATATCGGTCTCGCCCCTGATAATCATGCCGATGACGCCATTGAATGATCCGTTTGGTAAGCGCTCTCTGTAAAAAAGATAAACGATTTTGACAGTCAAATCAACTGTAAGTCATAAGCTTGGAAAAGGAACGCCACGGAATATAAATGCAATTGAATTGCTTTCAGTGGAAAGTAAACAGCACATCCGCAAAATTGTGCACGAAAATTCGAAATTCTTGACTTTATTTCATAAATGTCAACTGCCAATCATTTTTCATGTGAACAAATTTAGACGCGTCAAGTCACCCAACTGTCAGACTTACTAAACCAGATTCATATGTGTATCTTGTAACGTTTAAGGTCGCATTAAGCAAAGGTAATTAAAGTTGAAGAAACCAATTCTTCTTAAATTCTGACAGTTGATTTTTTTTAAGTGCGCTGAGTGTGGGTATGGCAATTTAATTTTTGATACAGAGATATCTTGTGAAGCATGCTTTACTGTGTAATGGGGACGTTCAGACGTTTATAGATTAGTAAGTTTGACAGCTGTACGACATTGATGACTCAAACAAAAATTTACTAACGAAATTGCGAACGTTCTATGCATATATCCGATTTTGCAACATTTCTGTATGAGCATATATTTACCCAAAATAATCCTTCGAAGGCTCCTGAAGAATCATTTCGAAATTCATTCTCTCCCGTAACGTCTCTGCCACCACAGCATCAGCTCTTTCAAACCCAATCAACTTATTTGTAACGTCATCAAATACAGGTTGAGAATAAACGGATTTGAAAAGTTGCATTCTCAAAGGATATCCTTTCATGTCGTCAAACAAATGATTCAAATCTCGTTCGCCAAGTGGCATTACTTCACCAAATTCTTTCGATTCCTGTTGAAATGCAAATGGATCGTAGAACAGTATATCATCAGGTGTTAGAATTAATGTTCGAAAAATTCCCCGAGAGTACCAGAGCTTTCGAAAAATTGAATCCACTTCACGCGGATCAACTGCATCGGTAACTATGTAGAAAAACATTTCATCAGCTTTGGCGAAATAGTCCACTGTGTGGGCTAGATGCTCCATATCGGATACTACTGCAAAACTTTCACGTATGATTGGTTTATTTTTCATTTCATCGAAGGAGTATGTCGACACTATTATTGGGCAATGACATTGGCGTAAAAAGAAATTCACAAAAACATTGTCCAAATCACCAGTGACACCTTCACGGAGTTCCAATCTCAGGTAAGGCATCGCCTGCAGCGCAGAGGACAATATTCGAAAGTTAGAAATGTGTTCATCTGAGATGACACTTCGAAAGAGAACTGCTAAGAGCAGCAAATGTTTTATCGACATTCCTGGGTAACCGTTTGCTTCGAGATTTGATTGAAAACTAATTTCACAAAGTCGGGACATTTCTGGACATGAATGCACAGCAATTGTCTAAGTGAAAGGTGTCACCTTGCACAAATATGCTTGTCAATTTTTTCATTTGACCATTGGACTATGGTCACTAAACCAATAATTATTTGTGATAGATATTCTTGGAGGTGCTTTAGTAACCTATCATAAAGAGAGGTCATATTTACTTAACGGCATAATTGGTTGGGAAGCAGACAAGTAGTGACAGTGATTGTGTAAATAAGGTGGTTCGTTTATAACGTTTGTTGATATTCGAATTTAGTTGTCATTTGTCAGGTGCTAACATTACTTAAGCTATTGGGAGTTTATTTCCTTGTCTTCTATCGACTGCTGGAATTATCCAATAGTAACGGAATCATTTATTTGCGTTTTGATGAAAGATAGGATTGCTTCCTCCTTCCTCGTATGGTTATTTGTCACCTTAAAAGAATCACAAATTAAGAAGTTAGTAATGAAACGTTTAATGCTACTATTATAATGTCATTTGACTAATTGGAAGTTTAATATTACTGTCAGCTTGTGTCCAAATGCTTTTCAGCACAAAACGATACCAAAAGTGTTTGACAGTATGCTTATAATGGAATAGATTTTTTTTGGCATATATCGGGGCCGTTTAAGCATCCAGTTTAGTAAGTCTCACAGCTGGCTGCCCTGAGGTGTCCAAGTTTTGATTGGTCTAGATCGAAGTAGACTTTCGGATACCCAGTTTATGTTAAACGTCAACTAGATTTGTCTGGACTAGGTATACGAACGCGTTGACAAGGCAACTTGAATTGTTTTTATATATTCGTGGTCATTATTATCAGCCGTGTTTTTTTGAGCTTCGATCTCAGCAAAGCAAAGTAAAGTAGGATTTTCAGCACGCAATTACAACAACGAGTTTCGAAGTGTCAAGTATAGTGTAGTTTTTATAATTTGCTTTGCTGAGGTCGAATATTTTCAAATATTGTTAATTACAAATAAATATAAAGTTCCCAAAATCCCCCATGGACAGGAGCCGAATTACCGCATTCGTGAGCGAGCCATAAGTCACTGAATTTTGTGGTTTTTACAAGCAAACCAATAATAAATTCAGTCGCATATTACTCTATCACGGGTGCCGTAATTCAACCCCAGTTTTTTCAGTTGACGTCTATGGAGAGGTCAGAGGTAGTCGACGAATATAGTCAAGAATGTTACTGAGTGCTATATAATTATAAGTTGACAGTTCGTACACGTCGATAGTTCCAGGCACATCTAGTCCAGATTTTCAAACACCTCCAGTCAGCTGTCAGACTAAGTAAACCAGCATTTTGAACATACCCAAATATAACTGTTGCTAAAAATGTTTCCTTTTAAAAAATACAACAAAACGTCTTCCATCATACAAATAAATAGACAATTTTCATTCAGAGGTTACAAATAAAAAGTCATTAACACAACAACAAGAAGGCGTTTGACCCCAACTTACATTCTTACCAAAGCTAGAATATGAACGCTTGTAATTGAAACCTAAGAATTGACAAACAAAAACCTACCCCCTCATACAGACCATTTCACGTATGTTGCGGTTCCCATTCTCATAATTCTGGTACATTAACACTTTGTAGTTACCAAATTATTGTAGGTTTCTTGTCTCTTCTTCCACTTGGACCAAAGTTCCACACTGACAAACAACTGTCGTGGTAACATTAGACGTAAGAACTTCCAATGATGATGGCGATAATGATGGTGGTCGAGTTCTGCTCACATGTGAGGGTCTACCCACAGGTGTATTTTATTGTTCACGGGTTGTCACACCTCGTTGATCCTACGCAAAAATTAACGTCAACTGGACTGGAGTGAATGAAAAAGGTAACAAACTAAAAGTTCGTTGTACTTTTCAACGAGAAGTATTCTTCATGACATGACTCATGCGTAGGCAAAACAACTAGGACAGTACTAGACTGAGACATACCATAAGTTAGAAATCAATCTGGGGGAGGGAGTTGTACCTGTCATTTTCCACACAGTGTTTACTGTCAATAAACAAAGTTGTCTATCGCATGAGGAGGGAAGAATTAAAGGTAGACCGTAGACGACGTGCATCCTGTTTGGCCAGGAGTCACTCATGCGTTAAGCCAAAGTGGTGGTATGGTGACCCCTTATTAAAAATGGAAAGAAAGATATGGGTTATGGGATGGCTTGTGCTGCTGAATGGCCTATCCTATGATGGTGGCAAGGGACGTGAAACGTGATACTTTAACACAGGTGGAAGTGGAATCTAATTTGTAGAAGACGAAATGTGAAAATTATAGTGTCTGAGAAGAGAATGTCAGAATGAGCTGCGAAAAATAAAAGAGAGAATTTCCGTGGATCGGTGAGACGGTGAGACGGTGACGGGTGACGCGCTACGGCGCTAGACGCTAACGCTACACAAAAACAAAACACAACTGATGAATTGTGGATGGTAAATTCAAGTCGCTGTGCACAAGTAGTGGTGGTAGAGGTAGAAACCACTCTGAAACTTGGTATACTCCAATAAGCAAAGCGGCGCAGGTTTCAGTCAACGGTTTTATTTGAGCGGTAGAAGGTGATTAACTCGGAAAGTCGACGGCTAGCGATCTTGTGAACATCAGTGGATTTTTTTTCTTTGTCGTTTATCTCTCTCTCATAAAAAAGCCTGTTAATAAAGTGCATAGAATTGGAATACAATTATTGTGAAGGTTACGGTGAAATTGTTGAAGAAAAATTGTGCATTGTTCAAACAGGATTGTTAAACTCGACTTAGTTAAGTCACAGCCAAACGGATTACTTGCAGTGAACCCCCTTGGATTAAAATACTTCTTGCTCCTGTCTACGGATATTTGCAGTTTCCGAAAGGTGGGTACCAATTACAACCAGAACTATCCCAAACTTCCCATGTAACAGCTCTATAACATCCGCACTGACCTTCCTCTCAAGCCGCAAACAACAAAACGACCAAAATAAGGAAATAGAGTATCACGCGATTTATTACTACACCGTGGCCTTTTGTGACCGGCTGTGCAAAAGTCAGCCACGCTGTACCTATATTCTCCTAGATCTGGTGAAGATGGTCACAACACATAAACTGTGTTAGGTATACTCGCATTTTCTTTTCGCTTTTGCATAATTAAAGTGAAGCCAAGCCAAGCCAAAGGTCTAATTAATAATGCAGCCTTAGCGCTTAGCCCAGTGGCTAGTCTTTGACCAAACGGAATTCAAAGCCTCTTCGGTCTCATAAGTAAGTTGCACTCCTGTAAAGAGAGTCTGTAAATTTATTGTTACAAGTGTGAACTGCTACTCTGTTTTTTTTTTGTTTGAATATGCCAAGTGTGGCAGCGCATTTGTAGAGCGTGCAAATGAAATAGTTTACCAGACGCAAAGCCATTAATCACATAATTTGGTTTTAATTGTTGGCATGTCTGTCAGTGTTTTGTACAACCGAAATAGGTAGGCAAACACAATTGTTGAAAAGTCAAGTTGTTGTAGTCATCAAACATCAACCGCATGTTATGTGCTACATTAGCTGACTCTGTTTGCACAAAACAACTTTTTTTTTTGTCGTTCGTCTGTGCATTTTCTGCATTCTGGTGACGGATGGCTTTGCGAAGAACAAAAAACACATGGCAATGTGACTTGTGACAGGTAAAGCAAGTATTTCTTGGAATTTGTTAGCCAAATTAGGTATTAAGTGGTCGCAGAGGGAGAAACGAAAAAATAAAAACAAAGCCGGACGAGCATTTTCATGTTTTCGTTAAATGTACTATGTACTAATTTATATTGTTTTTTTAGTGCTAATTGGCATTTGCGTGCGAAGATGTTTTTGGAGTTTTTTCTTAACTAACGTCAGATAATTATGTCAAACAGTTGGCTGCTAGCTGCTAGCTAACTTAAGCTAAGATTAGACTGTATGCCAATTATGTATATGAATGCCAAAAGGCAAATGACCAGATTAGCTGTCAAATGAACAAAATGCCACAATTATCAAAGCTGTAGGTATATCAGACTATATATGACCAAAATTACCAATATGGTCATATTTGCCTCGATGGTCATTTAAGGCATTTGCTATTTATTACCCAATATTGTAGAAGGGTAATGCTGTAGAGAAAAACAAATCAAAAAAGTTGAAGTTGGAAATTTATTAGTAGCACAAAACAAAACAGAAAGCAAACAGATTTTACACAAACAAAATTTCACAACAGGAAAAAAGTATATACCTACACAAATACAATTATTGGAAAGGGGCAAGGCACAAGCCCACTAATTAAACTTAAAAAAAATTACAAAGAAAAGACAATTAAATAATTTACGCAAATGATAGATTCAATAATCCACAAAAAAGGAGAAAGACAATGAAAACATATCCCAACCCTACGAACTCATCCAACACCGATGACAACAAAATAATAGGTAGGTACGTACCTACTAGTTCCATCAAAAATGCCAGCAAAGCCATAACGAAATTTCAAGAAAGTGCATTATGTGCATATAATGGTTTATGCTGGCATTCAAGCTTATTGTCCTATTACACTATATGCTCTTTGAGCATTTTTATCAGTCAAAATCAGCCTGGTCATTGTGGCATTCAGGTCATTAGAGCATATGAGATATGCCCATTACACTGTATGACCATATTTTGACAAAAGAACTGTCAGAAATTGGCATTTTATGACCACTTGGCATACAGTCTCATCTTACCTTTACTGGTGCACATTTGTTTATTAAAACAGAAGATGAGGTATGAGCTACGGTGACCATACGTCCCGTATTTCCCGGGACAGTCCCTTATTTCAATAGCCTGTCCCTGGTTTTTATTCTAGAAATACGGGACAAACAAATATCCCGTATTTCTATTTTAGTCCCGTATTTGTCCCGTATGTTCACAATTTTTTTTTTTCTGTAATATTTTATTATCTTTTTTACAAAATTAACCATTTCATGATCACTAATAAAGTTCAAATAGCCCCTTAATAATCACAAGGGAATCTATTACAAAAATAATACATCTATTACTACCATATTTGCATACCCGCTAAACTGAATTTGTAAAATAATTTAATACGATTTTTTTGTTATTTTTGGTCATTTGTGTGCTGTTATATATTTTTGGTTGTCCCGGGTTTCGCTCTTGAAAATATGGTCACCGTAGCGTATGACGTATGACAATATTTGCTTGATGGGCCGCTATTCATCATCATCTAGCTGTCAATGGAGCGTGGGTATTTTTATGATGTTTGCAAGCTAACTACTTTGTATAAATTTATTAAGTTTCATGTATCACATTCAAAAGAAAATTGCAGTGCAACTGTGGATGGAAAGTTCCGTGGCCGAATTGTCCCTTTCCATAAACAAGAAGTTTGGAATTTGTTTTTACTTCGTGTATAATTGAAAATATACCCGTAGTGGTTAATATTGAAAAAAACATATTGCTTATAAAAAAAAAAAACAATATACTCACGGAAATTCATAAAATCTAAAATTTCTAAAATCGAAAATCTAGACTAGAATTAAAGCCCGTAGGACAGTACATTTTTCTCTCATTTTTTCCTCATTTTTTATCACATTAAATCATGTTGAAATGTCAGCTTCGTGTAAAAGAGACAAAATATGTATTACGAAATGGGAAGCAATGTTTGGCAAAGCAACCACAAATTTGTTTTAATGTTTAAATTTTGAAAAAAAAAACTTCCAGCAGCTTAAAATGTAAATTGAATAAGTACATTTTCAATGCATTTTTTAGACATCTCTATCTCTACATTAATTAATGGTACCTAATGTAGGTACGCACTCACTCCTATCGGGAATTTTCGTAGTAGTTTTTCGTACTGCTGTAGTTTCTTTTTAAAAGTCTGAAAAATGGGAAAAAAATGTAGTGTCATACGGGCTTAAACGAAGGAGGGCTTTTTTTTATAACACTCGAAACTAAGTTTTCTACCTTTGCAGTTGTCAAATATTCTTCTCTTTATATAAAATCTTTGAAATCCTACTAACAAGGAGAGGTAGTTGGTTAGTATGTACAAACAAACAGTTTTAAAAATTTAGCCCACTCGGCAAAACTCTTTATGACTAGCTGTCACTTACTGCTGGTGTTAAATGTTTGTTTTCGAATCTGCAGGTTTGTTTGGAAGGTTCATTTTTTAAAAACTTCTACTGCCTGTCACAGTTTCTTGCCTTTGTTTTGATTGTTGTAGACAATTTGCCTATGCGGAGTAGTAGTCATTTTTATCCTTCTCCATACATATTTTCTATGTCAAAACCAGCGTTCCCGTAAGTGCAGATATGTCGGTATTTTGCAGATTTTCAACTTAGCTTCAGAATTTGAACGACCCCAAATTTGCGCTTCAGATTTTGTCTGCATTCGTATATCTTAAGAATAATTTCAACTTTTTTTGCAGACTTGCTTTCGCTGTTTGCTACCATTTTCATATTCAGCTCTTAAGTTTTTTTTATTGTTAGATATTATTCCTTAATGTGGTATTTCGATTGGGCTTCTTCAGATTTGCTCTCAGATTTCCAGATTTCGTGTGGCTAATCGGATATAGAAACGTCATTTGTTTTTTTTTGGTGTTGATATTCGTGCGATTTGAATATGTGTAGTCTTCGACACTTTTCTAAGCGACTTCCATTCACTGGCAAAATTTTGCATTAAAACATTAGAAATTTCCTTCCCGATTAATTTCTAAATATTTATACCTACATAAATAATTTACAAAAATAGATTCACCCAATGCAAATGCAATGCCTTTCTTTGCTGGAGAAAAATGCACTAAAATGAAAACAAACTCCACCAGTTGTCAAACTCAAACGCACTTGTATTGGTAAATCTGAAGCAACTCTCAAAAAATATTCAAATTCGCAAAAGTGTTCTGAAATCTGAAAAAATTGCTATTTTTGTACCAAACGAACATAAAAATTGCTCTTAGAGCTCCCAATTTCATAATTTCAGATTTGTCCAAATAACGGGTGATTTTTTAGTTGGTTTGGTTTTGGCAACACTGGTTTTGACAGCTGACGTGTGTTTAGTACCTTGTGTCACTGTCAAACAGCTTCAGTTTGGTTTGCAATTTAACCATGGATCGTCCTACAAATGAACAACGCTTGCAAATTATTGAATTTTACTATCAAAATTCGTGCTCGGTTCGAAATGTTCATTTTCGCTTTTTTATCGAAAAATTGTGTTCAGCGATGAGGCTCATTTTTGGTTGAATGGGTACGTAAATAAGCAAAATTGCCGCATTTGGAGTGAAGATCAGCCAGAAGCATTGCAACAGCTACCAATGCATCCCGAAAAAGCCACTGTTTGGTGCGGTTTATGGGCCGGCGGCATTATTGGGCCATATTTCTTCAAAGATGATGCGAATCGCAGCGTTACTGTCAATGGTGAACGCTACCGAGCGATGATAACAAACTTTTTTTTGCCCGAAATGCATGATATGTGGTTTCAACAAGACGGTGCCACATGCCACACAGCACGCGAAACAATGGCGCAATTGCGAGGCGAGTTTGGTGAACAGTTAATTTCACGTTTCGGGCCGGTCAATTGGCCGCCTAGATCGTGCGATTTGACATCATTAGATTATTTTTTGTAGGGGTATGTCAAGGCTAATGTGTATAGGGACAAGCCCGCTTCGATTGACGCACTGGAAGCCAACATCCATGCATTCATTCGTGAGATACCGGCCGATATGTGTGAAAGAGTATGCCAAAAAGAGTATGGGCTACCTGAGACGCAGCCGCGGTCAACATTTGCATGATATTATCTTTAAACATTAAATTGCAAGGTTCAAACTATCGATTCAAATAAATATTTCATTCATTTTTTCGAATTTTTTGTGTTTTTTTTTTTTTAAAAGTTCTAAACCTCTTAAAAAATTACCCGTTATTTTTATGGTAACACTCTCACAGCAGATACCTAGTTCTATATTATAAATACCGCCATTTGCAGTTCGCGAGATTTAGTCTGAGTCACTAAAAGTGATTTCATTTTTCCTGAATAAATAATAGATACACAACTTGATGCCAAATAAAGACCAGCGACAAAATTATGAATGCAAATCCAACTGCGCCAAATTTGTTGCAGCTGCGTGTATCTGTCTATCTGTTATTCTACTTGTGGGCAGTTTTACAGCCCACTTATAGTTATAGATGGCAGAGACTTCCAACACACATGGGGAGCTCTCAACTCTCAACTTTATACCATTTTCGTGGGCTGTTAACGTTCCCATGATCCTTGCCGAAAACATTTAACTGCAAGAATTTTGAACTATATTTGACACCCAGTCAGTCGCACGATATACCATTTAGCGGGAATTTGGTTTTTGATTTACTCCTCTTTAAAGCGCTGCCTTGACATGGCAGTTGTCCAGTTCAGTTATACATGTTGAAATCTCAGCTTTATCTGACTGTTCCCATCTCGCATCATCTTACCCGAAGACTTTAATTCAATTTGGGTTATTATGAACCATTTCGGCGGCTGCATCGCTTGGAGTAGTAAAATTTGTTTATAATAACCCGTTTTTAGATTTAATTAAGCTCAGTCGACAAGACGTACCTGAGTACGAAATAAAATACATCACCTACGAGTACTTCAGCCATTCGGAAAACAGAAAATGAGCGTCTCTAAATAGAGTCTGGCCTTGAATCGCCGTTGTTTATGGGGCGGGCTGACATTTTTTGAATACTATTGACAAACACTGCATGATGCGAATTGCCGTTTATCTTTGGCGATGAGACTGCTTTTTCGGAATGTATCAGCGCCAGCTTTAGGGAGTTGGAGATTTTATACGACCTTCAGCTCGTAGTTACTTTGAACGATGGAATAGACACACGGGATTCATTTGGACTGGCGAAGTCTTCTCACACTTTGCACCCATTGAATGATGTCAAGCTAATTATAATTTATTTTCATTTTGTGTATTTCGGGTCGTCTGGCCAATACATCGGTTTCCTGTTGTATGATTTATCTTATGTTATGCATTGACACTAGAAATGGCGTCACACTCTTTTAAGGTTCGAGAATTAACAAAGAAACATTTGAAATTAACGATGCAAACGACGCGACACCCACCGGCTCTATATTATGGTTAGATTAGAATGAAGGAATAAAGAAAGCAAGAAGTATGGTCGAAAGAGAGATAACTTATGCATGTCGCTGTCTAGTGTATGAAATTCCGCCACTAGACTTGTCCATTTTATCTTAGACTGTGCAGATACGTCACAATAAAATAAATAACTATGCTTCATATATTTTGATGTCGGCAAGCTGTCAAAAACTACAGCAGACATAATAGGTCTATTCGCGTACTGTTCCGAACCAAACACTCACAATCTGTCAAACATAAAAAATTGAGCGATACCCTTTCAGAGACCTGAAAAAATACCCCCAAGTACGTGGATAGACTTCGAGCTACTTTGAGCTACTTTCATCTTTGACATCTAATCCATATCACAAATAAATATATTAACATATCTTTTTGCAACATATGAAACTTTCTAGGAGAACATTGGACAACCACCGATTTTGTTTGTGCGGTTGCGATCGATTTATGTCGATCCAAGATGTCACTAAAAGATGGCGCTACAATTCAACCACAATATGCGCCCCTTAAAAGCGATACAATAGGGTGGTTCGCGACAATGTCAGTGTCAAATAAGAATAAGTTAAACCAAAAACAGCTAAAAAATTGTAGGAAACCGATTTTAAATGGCGGCGGTATAATTATGTAAGAAAATTATTGAAAAGTTTATAATAAAGTGCAAGAAACAGGACAAAAGCATTCTGGAATTGAAAAATTATGTCTATGAAATGTATATTTGGTAAAAGCTGAGAAGTTGAAAAAATGGGAGCGCTTTTTAACAATTTTTTAGCACAAAACTACTCTGGCCATTACAAATCGGCTTTATTATCCTCTCTTGTTTTGCCGTTCGAACAAAAATATAAGCCATCTTTAAAATGAGAGGGTGGGCTTCGCGAAACACTATCGGCCACCAGTCATCTTTAATGACGTAGCTTATTAATAGCTGCACTTCAACTGACTTATGGCGTTTGTGCGGAAAATTGGGAAAATTGCCATCGACGTTTAGATTTTCTAAATACAAAAGGTGTTTTGTGTTAAAAACTACACATTTTGTATTATCTACGGGTGACTTTTAAAGTAATATAAAATTTGCGTGCTTTCGAATTTCCCGTTTAGTACTTAAGTGTGACAGCAGTCTGCCAGAGTTTGTCTCTCTTTTGGCAGGCTCAAATTGATTGATTGATCGTAAAGAATCTAGTCCAGACATCAAACCAACCAACGACAACTGTCATCTCTTAAATTCATCACAAGCGTCTTTCTAGAAGCAGAACTCCTTCTGTCACTTCCAGTTTCAGTCGTTGACAACGTCAGTGCTATATGTTACACTCCGAAGCCTATCCCCCAAAGCTGGTGCATTCAGAAAGCGTAGACTTCGCCTGTAGCACAATTCAAATTATACTGTTTCCTGATTCCAATAAATCTAAACTATTTAGAACAGAGAAACCACGTTTTCTGACTTAAGGCTCCGCGGCGCCCAACATGTGCGTTAAATCAAACCAGCCACGCTAACCAAGTACATCATTGACAATGTAATAAATTTCCCACTTAAAGACCATCCAATCTAATGAGGCATACTGCAGCGTGCAGCTAACCCGCCAGTCCTCCATCCAATCCACATGCATATTCAAAACTCAAGCTAATTATCTGTAACTAAAACCGTGGGGATACAGATAGTTCGGCTCCCACCGAACGTACCCACCCATCCACTATTTTGTGCGCGGCAGATTTTACTTAGTTTGCATTTTTTTTTTCGCTAACTCATAAACCAGCCCCGAGGTGACTATTGCAAATTTTCTTGTCTTACCCTACTGGTTCTACAAACACCTGGACAGCAAGCACTTGGGCTCTTTGGCAAGGCAATTCGAATTGAGGCAGTCTTTCATTTTTTTTCCTCCTGCCGCCTTTGGAAAATTTGCCTTCACCAGGAGAGGGCTACAGGGAATCAGATTGGTTTACTTGTTAATGGAGCCGCTTTGCGGTTTCAGGAATTCCAGATTCACAGCGGGGTCGGGGAAATTCGGCATGACATTCTTGTTGTTAGCCGCACCGCAACACAGTTCTGGAACCAAAATTCGGATACTAACAGTTAGTTGGGCTGCGTTAAATTTGATCACAGCCGGCGCGCGGCAATGTCGATGCCGATGGTTACTCAAACACGGCCGGTCACGTAACGAGAAAAACCCCGCCAACTGTAGGTTGTACCAGTACTAGACGCGACCGATCAACGACTTGGTAACAACTTGACAACAATACCATCGGTCGTGCCTCTGTTATACTCGTATAGAGGTATCTATTGTGTGCAGAGTTGCTGTATACAGTTTTCCCAGTCTTGTTGGCGTTCTCCTATGGACGTCCAAATGGAAGGGGGCGCCGATTCAGAGGGGGCAACATCCAATACCAACTGAAGCATCCGTGCATATGGGGCGAGTGCAGCAAAATAATTGAAACAACATTTCCCTGCTATTGCGACTGCATCGGCAAAATTCATTTGATTTCGTTTTTTCCAGATGAATGTGGATGGCAAAACGGTTGCAGTTTTGCAGATTGGGATAAAATGCAGTAACGCTGCTGCCATGCCCGTGGGACTGTGTGTAGCTAATCCGATTTTGTGGAACCATATTACATTTTTTATTAATGGGCTCTCTGCAGTTGGATGTGTACATATTAATAGGCAGACAGAGGCAAGAAGAATATTGGAAAAGGCCATCGATTTTGTGGTCATTATTATTTCGATTCGATTCGATTCTCCAAATGCCGACTTCACGCCCAGACTGGTTTGAAGGTGTGTTATATATGAGGCTTTACATCGACTTTTGGTTCGCAAGAAGTATGCTCATTGTTTTCTTAACCATTTTTTGGCTTACAGAAAATATAAGTACAATTAGTTTTGACTCCAAATTTACATCTTTATTTTGCAATGGTATGGTAGTTCGCTTAAATCTGAAATGTAGAATAGACTGTTCAAAACATGCATGTCAGTTAGAAATCCACTTTGTTTTGTACGTTGCAAATGGTTGCGTTCCATTGGTCATCAGAAGTCTAGCGCTGAATAGACCTCTAGGCCAAGAGGAACTAATTGCTAGATCGGTTACCGTCATGCCCATTTATGTATGCATTCCATAATATGTTCGTAGTAAACAAAGTTGCATTGACAGTTGCTATTCTTTTTCGATTTATGCTTTGCTAACACTGACAGCAAATATTTTTGAACGCACGTTTCCATTTTTTCTCAATTGACGTTGGAAGAAACTCCGGTAAATCTAGTCATATAAATCTTGCTTGACGTTTCTGTTTATTGTTCGATCATTCTTGCTTTCCTGACAGCTGTCAAAGTAGTACAAAAATTGCAATCAAATTCAACGGAACGTTTGACTGATTTTAGTTTGATGGAGCGCGGAAATTAACTGATTAGGTAATAGGAAGAAAAATTGCCAAAACTGGTTGTATCTACGATTGATTTAAGCAAACATATTTGACAACACCCAGAATGGAGTAGAACTCTTGGTGTAGTTTGAATAATAATTATAAGATTTACGACGGATGCATTGCATTTGATTAAGGTTCTTTAAGGTTACAACGGCTTAGTAAAACTTGAACATTTGATAAAATTTCGTTTGTGAAATCGTCAAAGTGTGTGACGACTTTGCCAAACTCCGTCGGTCGGAGCTGCATACCTTTGTCTACGCCATAAAAGTTACTCAAGGCTGGCCTAAATCTAAAGATATCAATCTAACTGCAATTACAACTTCCCCCCATTCCTATAGCATACATTTCTGAGCACACTCTCAAGTACTTCATAAACCTAGATTCACTCGTTGAATGGTGTTCAAATATACACACATCTTCCTTCGCGTCTTCCGTCGAAAGAAAGTCAACTGACACACTGATACCTACTGTGTACGCACAAACAAATAATAAACAAATTAAATTTGTTCCATGAAAAGCAATTAAAATACTTGGCCGACAGTGAATTGAGGCAGCGCAATTACCAGATAAACAAATACTCGCGTCCACTTCCGATTCAATAATTGCGGCTTTCGCTTCGTAAATGACTTGCCGTGCTTTGTGTGTGGCTCACATGAGAGTAGAGTGTTGGAGGGTTTCGTGTAAATAACTTTTAATTTTTAAAAGCAAAACCTGCCAAAGAGCAATCTAACGTGTAAAGTGCCGTGGAATGCTGCTGAGCTAAATATCTTTATTCGCCGTTGCGTCGGTCGTCCGTGGTACGTGTATAGAGAGAGAGAGTGCATCTCTAATGAAAATGAAGTTTATTATCGCGCAAACGAGGTCTGCCATTTTTGTGAAGCTGAGGAGCAGCATTTATGCGTATAAGGAAGTAAATCAGGTAAAGATATGGTGATGCTGAGGGGCGACTTTTCGTTTTCAGCTAACGAACTAGTGCGAGGCTCCTTTTGCCAGTCGGCCATGGCTATGTGCTCGTCTAAAATTTCTCCTTTCAAATTGAGGCGAATGATTTTCATATTCTAATGCGAGACCAGGTATTGTTCTTCGACTTTCGAGGATTTAACTGGTTCCATCGAAAGTGTTCAGAGTCACACTTTAAATAAGTAATACCAATGGGACTGTTGGTGGTATCAACTGTCAGAACAAAAAAAGAGGAACTTGTTTCTTCCTGGACAGGTGTTTGAAAGGATTTTGCGCTCGGTCTAAATTGACCAGCTGACGTTTAAGGTGACAGCCGATAAATATAGTCAAGAAATTTTTGACTTAAACTTTAGTTGACATTTCGTTTCTCAGCAACATGAAATTTAACTTGAAATTATAAAACAAAATGTTTTGACAGCTTCAATGTTTTTTATGAAACTATGATCATTTGTCTTCTTTTCAAAGGCAAACACTGTCACTGGCGGTCACTTTACGGTAAATGGTATTCGCTACAGAGACATATTGGAACGCCATTTCTTTGAGCAATTGAATGAATTTATTGTCCAATTGATATGTGGTTCCAACAAGACGGTGCCGCAAGTCACAAAGCGGCCGCAACAATCGAGTTATTCAAGCCTTGAGATCGTGTGACTAGACTTTTTTTATGGGGCTACATTGACACATTGGTCTATGCCAACAAGCCGGCGACGTGAGAGAAGCTCATAGCCAATATTGAACGTGAAATAGCTTCTGTACACTCAGAAAAAAAAGGTTATTGAGCGAAGAATTTTGACATTTTTAAAAAATTGTAAACAAAAACTTCTTGCTCTAACAATCATTTCTTATAAAAAGAACTAATTTTTAAGTTTTCAGGAATCAAATATTCAGATAAAGAATAATATGCTTGCCATAACTATTTTCTAAGAATATTGCCAACAATATAATTCTTAAATCTAAAATTTTGATATTTGGGTTCATTTTAACCAACGAAAATTGTTGGCATTACAATTTTTTTTTCTGAGTGTATCAGTCAAAATGTGCGGCTGACTCATCGAAAATTGGGTTCAACGTATCGACCGCTGCATACGTTCCCGCGGGGGACAAATGAACGAAGTCGAGTTCCATTCATAAACGTTTTGATAGAAATTTAAGCCAATACATTTTTTTTTTTTTTGAAATATTTGATTTAATTTAAGAAAGAAGTTCTCAAGTCCTTAGTGAATGACCCTTTACCTTCTTACAACCATGCATTTGTAATAATTTTTATTTTTTTGACATAAGGTAGGCATTTACTAATTTTCTGCCTCACAAAATGGCTTAATTGGAATCCTTTTTAGGAAGCCGATACTGTCGAATGTTTCTCAGACATTCCCGATAAGTGGTAGCAGTGTTCCCAGACTGTGAAGACTGTTTTCCCCCCTTTTTTTTATCAGCAAAGGCAATACTTTTCCCCTAAATTTGACAAAAGTTCCCCTTTTTTCCCCTAAGTGAAATTTTCCTTTATTTTTATATGGAAATAAAAAATAAGTCGTTTTATAACAGGCTTTATTAACAAGCTATAGCATAAAAATATACTAATTATGCAAGGATCAGTTATCTAGGTCTATAAACACCTAAAATAAAATAAAAACTGGTGGTGGTATTATTTTTAGTGAATGCGTCGCAGCTAATAATTGATGTAGAATTGGAATTCCTTCTTTTTCTTGTAAGATTTGACAACTATACTTTGAAGCAGATATGAATAGAATCTTCTGACATTCTCATTTCTCATATTGTGATGTGTATATGTAGAGTAAAGAAAATAGGTTCGTTCGTGTACTTTAAGTATATAACTATAAATGAAAAATGTCAAATCTTTAAAATCGAGAGAGAAATCGCTCAAATTCAAGAGAAGTAGGTACCTGTCCGGGTTTCTTATGTCGTTTTCCATTGGGCAAAAAGAAGCGTCCGGGAGAGTCCGGAATCAAAAAAATCACTTCTGAAACCGTTCCATTGGCACAAAAAATACTCTTCTGGTGATTCTGAGGAGAGAATTTCGCTTCTGGATTTGAAGTCAGAATCCACTCAAGAAGCACTCACACAAGTGTAGTTTGTGTATTTTATACAAGTCAACTGACGGCTGCCGTAGATTATTTTTTGGCATTTCACCAATACTCTTGTGGATTCAATCAGAAGCAGTTTTCTTGTTCCATTGGACTACAGAATGAGTGGATCCCCGAGTGAAACCAATGGAAAACGACATTACAAAAAGTTTGAGAAATGTCATTTCGGCATTTGACAAGGTTCTCTTAAAATGCAGCTTCTACAAATTGGAATTGGAATTTTTATAAGCTAATCTTTTAATTTTTCGTAAATTTCTACTCTCTGCTCTTCTAAAAATGCCAACTAGGTGAAAGCTCAAAAGTTTGACAAAAAGTTAAAACTTACCATTTTGAATGCGATGATTATGTTCTAGGAGAATTCAATTCAATTACAACTCTGACGATCGTTGCATGAGAAAATAAATGGAGTTTTACTTGTCAAATTTTTGAGCTATCACTTAGTTGGCATTTTTTACCAAGTCGAAATTTGGCGAGTAGACAATTACGAAAAAATTAAATGAATGGAAATGGTTTTCTCAATCATTTTTTCCATTTTCTCAGTACGTTTTCGCATTCGCACAGTTTTTTTTAACAAATTTTAAATAATTTTACGCTTGCAAAAAAGTACCCGAACGAACCTAATGCCTTTGCATTGTGACGAAACATTTTACACAAGGCAACGTCATGCGTATGCTTTCTCTTTTGACTATGTTTCTTGGAATCAATGATGCCAGTCCGAATTAATGTATTTTTTGGTAAAAAAAAAATATAAAAATTGCATACTTTACAACAAATCTACAAAGTGATTAAAATTTGTAAACAAAATGTTGCTCGATCGATTAGTGATTAAACCTTTTTTGCTTTCTGTACTCCAAGGCTTGTGTTCTGTGCATGACGCGCAGTTGTAACTTAAAGTTAGTGATGCGACGTTGATCAAAGTACGTAACATACGCATCAAATTCAAAATTTATTTATGCCAATTGTTTATAAAATCTATTCACAACAAATTACGCATTTTTTTCTCGAAATTATTCCTCAATTCCTCAGTATCGGAATTATGCTGAAGTTGGCATCACTGCTTGGAACGCATACAGGCAAAGAGAACGCGAAAAAAACTAGAACCGAATACCGTAATCTGCTTTTATGAAACAGCGTGTACAATAAATTATTTTCAGCATCAAACAAATGGTTCATTTCAGTATTTAAATTATAAAGCACGTGACCTACCCACTCCCTACCGATGAATTCCAATTTTCAGTCGTGCATACGGCATTACTTCTCAACTCTAACACTCGCTACTGTAGGACTGCTATTGGTTCTTTTTAGCTTATCTATCCATCAAGTTTGTCTTACCTTGAAGCCGGCCGAAATAAATCGCAATATCATCGAAATTAAATAAAAAAAGCCGTCACTGATCGAGTTGAGCGAAATCAATTATTCAACTGCTACTTTGTGTAAGTAGAACCCATAATGTGATCACTTCTAAAAATAAACTCTAATATAATGTCTTTCAGGTAGGAATAAATTTCGGCTAGGTGTGTCAGATAGACAGTTGGCTGTTTTACAAGTCCCAGTCTAACTCATGGGCTTCAATGAAATTAGCTTCAGTTGACATACAGAAAAACATGTCAAAAAACCCAGTTCTAACTCGGACTCTTTCGTTTTTCAGTGAAAAAGAAAAACAGACTTCATTTCGAAATTACATCTGCAAACAGTCCCCGGCTCATTGTCATTTGGAATCCGTTCAAGTCATTAAAAATAGCTTAGCCTGTCAATGTGCTGTGAATTTTCACAAATTTCATCGGCGCATCTCATTAAATCTGGTGTAATGGTCCCCAGCAAGAGTGCTGCTGTCGCCGAAATGAGAAACAAAAATCAGCAAAAACGCACAAAAAGCTGTCACAATATCTCGACGCGACGACGAGAAAACACTTATTTTCCGGAAACACGAAGTCGTAACATTATAATTGTTATTACTTTCACTTGAGCAATTAAAATATTGTTTTCTTTTAGCCAAAATTTACAAAGCTATATGCCGCGAGTTACGCTTTAAATTTAAAAATTCTCCACCGTCGTCGATAAGCGTTCATTGTGATGGCGAGACATTAAGCGAACCACGGCTTAGACGTTGGGACTACGCGAATATCTAATGCGGCGTCAAAATCACGGTCATGAGAAAGTGCCAACAATTTTGATCAATACAATTCTACGACGAAAATAAAATTTTCTGATTCCGTTTTATTTTTGGTCTTTTTTTTTTAATGGATATGAATACCCACTGAAAGGTCAAAGTCAGATAATTTGGTAGTTTATTAGCAGGCTCTTCTGTTAGAGACACGAAGGGAGCAAGGGGCGAGGTCTACTATTGTTGCTTTTTAAATGATTCCGCACGTCTAAATGAGAGAAAGCCGCGACATGAGCGACTCTGGCTTTGTCGTGATTTACCCAAAGTGCACTCTGGCATACCTGTGAAATATCCTGCGATGAATAATGTTTGCTAATTTTAGTTGGTTGGGTTTTTATGTTTACATTTCAAAATGAAATGTGAACGTAAATTACAAACTCATATTTTTTCTTAATCGAAAACGAGAGGTGAGAGGCGTGATCCGTTGATTGGCATAAGCCACTCATGTCTGGACGGAGATTACATCGAGTAGTGATGTCTATCCAACCACCTGCGAAGTAGATATGAGACGAGTTAAGTGTGTGGGAAACAGGATTTGTGAAAACTCTGTCATTTCGAAGAGTTTCCTCATCAGCAAGAAGGAAAAGTCAGCATTGGAAATAGGTTACAAGTGTTGTAGAAGGTGAACGGGACTGATTGTAATTCAATTCTTTGAGGATGCGTTGAATTGTTCACACTGTTTCACTGGCCGTCCTTTCTATTAGAATGCGGTTGAAAATTTCTGTTGTGGCCATTGGAGTCGCATGATGAATCTGTGTCTAATTAATGCGACTTGTTCGCAGCTCTAATCAGACGAATAGAAGATCCAAACACATCTACAAGAATCCATTCCACACCATTTATAAATCATTCGGTTGATCAAAAAACCGCTGTTTCCAATTTGTATCTGGCAAAACTGTTTATGGTGCAATCAGTGGAAAACAAATCAATCGCGTTCCACAGACCGGCCCAGCAATTAATCAAACCTCTAATTCATAGAATTCCCCGTCCGAAATACCTCAGCCGAGAGCACCTCGCACCCGGACACACGAAGATTCATTTTCAACTCCATAGCTATCTGCTGCACTACTTACATGCTCCACATGGATGATTGGGAAATACACACACACCACATGTATCCGAAGAGACTCGTGGTCGTGGCTCGTACACAAAAGAAATACTAATCTCCTCCGCCAACTATATTATATGACTCGGGCCGAGGCTAGGCACCGACACTGGTACTGCCGAGCAGTAGTTCGGCATTCGGATGAAATAATGCATCTGGGGTTACACGGAATCAATTAATTCTTAGAAGATACCTATAGCAAGAGCGAAACACAGAAACCCGTAATAAATAGTTTAAGGTCTGAGCTCGCAGAGTGTCCCGCGCCTCACGTTGATTTATGCGCCGCCGCGGAGTTTGGCACAAAAGATCGACTCCCTCTCTGGTTCTGGTATAGATGAGAATGGCTTTTGCGCGCGCGTGCGATCGCACTCACCATCGTCGCAGACCTCTAAACTTTGGTATGTCTTGTTTCGCCGTTGTCTATTCCAACGGGGCGGACGGACAACAGATTGTTAAAGCAATCAGAGTTGATCTGGTTTTGTTCCCCTTTCGACGCTGCGCTTCTGACCCGATATTCATCCTCCTCATGCAGATATACAAGAATGCAACTAGTTTGACCATTGTCTGGGGTGAGATCTAAATATAGACACGATCGCGGTGCGCGAGAGAATTTTCTCGGATACGTGTTCTTTGTTGCGGACTGCGAAAGGGTACAAATTTCTCCAGCTACGAGTGGGTATGTATCACGTATCAACGTGGTCATCAACTGTCATCGATGGTAATCGTAAAATCGGCTTGTCGTCGCCAGGTGGGGAGCGGAGGCAATAAACATCAAAAGCAAAACACGCGAATTGCGGTTGCGGAAAACACTAACACAATCTGTCCCACTTTTGCAAGTTCAAGTTTATCGATCACGCAAGTGCAGCCAAACCATCATCGTCGTCGGTAGAGGTACCTACTCCTTTTACCGACAACCGCATCGATGCGTTAGTAGCGCGCATGCGCAACATGCGTCTCGTTCCACTTCATAGATTTCTTTGCAGTTTTGCTGTGAATAAAAGTGCGTAAGAAATACTTTTGCAAAGGCTTGGGTACCTACTTTTTTTTTGCAGAGAAATTACAAACACTGCATCATATTTGTGGATGGAAACTGGATCGAATTTTTAACACTCTTGACCAACATACCCACCGGCCGGTTACACTTGGGATGAGTTGTGGAATGCGATCTTACTTTCCTTTGGCATTTCGAGCCATCGATCGTCATCGTCACCGCCCGAGATATGATATTGAAACTTGATTCGCGAAATAAAATCGAAATCGATCAGCGGCGTGAGCTCTACTTTAGTGACTTTGACTAGTTGACAAATAAGCGCTCGCCGCCAAGTGCTTCATGATGATGGAGCAAGGTGAGATGAGATAGAAAGTCACGCGAACACGACACGGTCTTCTCTCTAAATTCAGAGTGAAATGAGTTTGTTTTCGTTTGCGGTATGAGAGAAATGCGAATATAATTAAAATGCTGTAAGTCCAGATCATGGGGTGGTTGATCTGGTTTCATAAGGAGGTAGTAGTCCCACATAAATGCCTGACCAAAACACTAATCTATCAAATAAAATAAATAAAGAGGTGTAGGACTTTAATAAAGATATTTATAATAATGCAATGGCCGTGTTCCATTGACGTCTATAGCACTTTTAGGAACGGCCGGCAGAGCTCGAGCGCCAGCGAATCAAAAGTGATGATTTGAAATGAAATAGTTGCATCACTGATCAGTTAGCTTATTACAATAAATTTAAAACAAAAAGTACCAGATCACCACATTCAACAAATGACATTTTTTTGGTTTTATTGCATTTTCTTTTAAGTCAAAAACGAGCTTTCCTAATGAAAAACTGTAATTTACCTGTCAATAACCTTTATTCCGAATTTTACTGCCAAACTTCACCGCCACTTTTTTTGACTGTCCAATTCGTTCACATTTAATTTAAAGGGAGAACTTTTTAGGCTATATTAAAAAACAATCCAATTTTAATAATAGTAAAACAAACATTATTTTTACTATTAGTTTGACAAGTTGCTTGTCATCTGGCTGTGAAT
Source organism: Cheilosia vernalis (assembly GCA_949126925.1). Taxonomy (NCBI): domain Eukaryota; kingdom Metazoa; phylum Arthropoda; class Insecta; order Diptera; family Syrphidae; genus Cheilosia; species Cheilosia vernalis. The sequence goes on from OX421360.1 coordinate 57,587,547, forward strand.
GGAACGCTAATTTATCGGTACCAAGAAATTATTTCGAATAATCGGTTCCAACCTAACTTTTCAACGGTCCACCGTACTTTTTCTGCACCAAATTTTATAGACGTCAAATGCGCATCGTCTATTGAGATGTCATCACGCCAACGTCGAATCGTAGTACACATCTTTTCACCACCCATTCATCATGACTCGCTTGACGGGAAGATGAGGACATCGTCAAATAAAACAAAACAGACACAATCGCCTCACAAAATCTTGGCAACAACCATAGGGCTCAGTAATTCGCCAAGTCGAACATTTCTTGTATACTGGCTGTTCTTTGATAGTAAAACACAAAGTCCACAACCTATTCATCATTGCCAGGCAGATAGCTTTCATAACACCACAATGCAGTCGGCAAGAGTACTCATGAATCAAGAAATTTATGAGGCCAAACAATATTTTCATCTCCCTTCTCTTCGCCGTGGTAGGTACATAACAACAATGAGCGGTGTAAATGCATTCCTCTGACGTTTGCACTGACATCGTGAAAACATCAAGTGATTTTTTTTCTTTTAATTATGCTAATGCGTTAATTGTAACAAAGGTGAATGACCCTCAGCCAGAAAAGGGGGTAGACAAGCAGTTAGAGGAATTACAAGACTCAAGAGCTGTCAAAATCGACAATAGCCTGCGTAAATCATCACTAAAAAGCTTATTTATTTTCTTCATTAATGCGTCAGACTCATTAGAGTTGTCGTGCCTTTCCGATTTGCTTCGTGTTGAAGAACTCTTTTGTTTGGCGATAGCGAGTTCAATTACATCTAACTTCATACATTATTGTTTTGATCCATTCGTGGTGTTTGTTTTTTTTCCTTTTTTCATTGAAAGAAATCTGTTTTCTATAATGCCTAACCGTGTATGGGCAAAATGTTGCGTGACAAAGAGTTTATTGCTCGACATCGTCGCGTCGTGAAAGGCGCACTTGGAGAGCCATCTTCTACTGTCACTTTGATTTCGGAGTCATTTGTGGGTGCTGTCTGTCAGTGAACTGCTTTTTTCCGCTGCACGACGCGACAGCGACACACGCTCTCAAACGTGACCGGTGTAGTTTTGTTTATCCGTCATTCGGCAATGTCGATGTCGTGCAATGAATTAAATTGTTCGTACCAATACCAAGTTGCGAGCGACTGACTGACGGCGACGTAACGGGGAATTACTTCGAAAGATATATAAATGAACAAAAATTGAACACTCATGGTGAAGTCGAATTCGAATTCAAAATGATGTAGGTATTCTGGAATTTAGGCTACCACCTACTTTACGAGATGACAGTTGTTGCCGATACGGTTATGATGGAGGTTACAAGAATACCACACACATAGGAGTAAGTAGGAGGACAGGTTGTATAATTGAAGAAGAAAAGGTTATTGTTTTTGCTTCCTCTTGTACGAGTAGATAATAAAATGGCAATCACGGCTTGAATGTGATATTTGCTCCCAGCCGGCCGGCAATTAATTGAAGGCAATTTCGCTGAAGACTGCAGTAAAGTGGTAATAGCCGGCGATAGCCTTATAATGAGACGAGTCATTAGTATGTGTACTTGGTGCTTCGCCGGTGGTGGTTCCATTCTCGGAAGTGGGCACTCTGAAATGTTCGGAAACATGAAAGTGGTTCATGGGAGGGAACCGATTGTACTTGCAAGAAATGTCACTTAAAGGAGGAGTGTAGTAGAATAATTAATAGATATTGAAAATGAATTCTGATTGCGAATTAACGGATTTTGGCAAGGATATTTACTTACTTTTATTTAACTTCTTGAAAATATTTGCGCTGAATATAATGTTTTATCAAGTATTTAGGAAATTTCGCTAATTTGGTTCTAGTACTTTAAATCGTTTTTATGGAAACAAAACTGATAGGAAGATAGATTTAAATAGTTTATTGAACTGTCATGTGTCATGTACCTACTGGCTTTGTTAACATCGCAGTTAAGCTGATACTTTTAGCTATCAAAAGGTGTAATGCTCATTTAAGGTGTGTAGGGAAATGCCTGTAAACGTCAATCCCTCCCCTTAGGATTCAAGCTTTTGCCTCCAACCTCCTACAACTTTCGAATTTTATTGTGCACCTACTCATTTTACGTATATATATAGCTCAAAGCAATTTATCCCGGCCCAAAACATATTCAGCAAATTGTAAGCGTTGCTGAATTTGAACACATCAGGTATCGGTAGGTTCTCGGACAACTCCCTAGCATTATTTCCGCATAACTCTCCTCTTCGACTGTCATCGCTGTATGCAAAGCAATGACATAAAACTGACGCACTCTATAATCAGAGTAGACTTTATTAAATCTTTCACTCCATGTCAAGTAAACACACGCAATACGCAGATGTGTGGGTGGAATAATTGCCTCTACGCGCAAAATGTAATCGAATGATGCAATTTCCATCATCTGTGGTATACTTACCAGGGAAACGGTAATAAATTTGCCATTAAAACGCCATCCAAAGTGGAAAACTATCCGCGCACACGCGCACAGTCAGTGTTGGAGTTGGAGTAAGTGTTGGTTGGCTGGATCGAGGTCTCCGGCTCTTCGTTTACAAATCGAACAACAAAGCCCGCATGCATCACAATGAGTACTGATGATCTTTGGGCTTCAAGAGTGAGGCATCTCGTACACTAAACACTCGTTCCCAGCCAGCACCATCATAAGCCACCAAATTAATTGGCGATAAATTGAAATTATACAAAGGTGCTTGTGCGCTTATAGTGTTGGAGTGGAGGTTTACCTACTTATTCCTACGGGCTCCGGTACCTACATTATGCAAAACGACGGCGGTACCGAGACGAGTAGATATAGGTACTGCTTTTAGAGCTGAGTTCGCAAGTTGATGTAACGATGATGACGATGATGTCAGCACCGATAAAGATGTTTTTGGCACGCCTTTTGAGCATAGAGTAGCAGCATACAAGTTACAACTGGCGTAGCTAAAGAACTGAAAGTGACGTTGACGTGTAGTTTATATAAGTCCGGCCGCCAGATGGAAGCATATGCGATGAGAGATTAGTTTTATGAGACGACAAGTATTATAGCATAGTACGGTAAATCATTTTTTGGACCCTGTCGCTCTGGCAGTCATTGGGATTAAGCTGATGACAATTGACTGTTCGGATTTGAATTTGGGTGCGTAGCTGATGTGATTGGGGAATGTAATTGAAGAGGATACATTATAGTTGGCTTGTTGTGTGCGCTTATGCTTACTGTGTTTGGATTTATTTATAGTCGACTCGCTTGCGGCAATAAAGGTGAACGAAGGCGTGAGAGTATGAAAGAAAAACGAAGATAATTGCGGTTATTGTAGGTGAATAATGTAGGGTAAATCGATTAAAGCTGATTTACGGTACTTTGTGAATGGGTATTTGGCTGAATATGGCTTTTTTTTATGATGTAAAGGACGTCACCTTGAGTGTGCGCATATATAGATTTGGCAAAGTTTTTTTCGAATAGCTGCTGGTATGTAAATAAATTTGCTTAGGTATTTAAAATCAACCCTTTATTTGTTTTGCAGGAACGAATCGTAAAGCACGTCTCTTTTCAAATTTGGCCAAAACGAAAACCGTGAGTTAATTATTGGGCATAAATATATATATCTTTTAAATCTCAGAGTATTCTAAAAATATTTTTACTCTCCATAGAGAAAGCTTTGGAGTTATATTACGGGAAGACACTTTTCGGGGTAGAGATGTGGGAAAGTTAGAAAAAAATTCATTGGAGTGGCTTGTCGTTGTACGCTTTAATCACTGTTCCCAATATGGCTGCGCTTGATCATTTTAAGTAGATGTTCTGTGCCGAAACCTTATACCCAAGGAAATACAATAATAAAACACTCGTGTGGTTCCGTGTTTTGTTGTATAATTTCACAGCTTATTTTCGACAAGAAAGTGTATGCGATTTAAAGTTGCGTAGGTTAATTCTTATCCAATGGAAACGGAAAGCACTTGTGGCGGAATATTTAACATAAAAAAACGTCAACAACTCATTCGTATGAAATTTTTTATCGCATGCACAAGAGGGCTTCCCTTTTCATACTAAGCCTTTTCACACCAAGCCGAAAACCGGGTTTTCACGAAAACTCTCGTAAACTTCTACCAAAACAGACGTTTTCACATGCATATTACATTTCGTCGGCTGAATGCTATCTTGTTCTAAAGGCCATTTTTTACGAAATTGAGTTAGGTATGCAGTCTTCATAATTTTGGGATGCTCTTTCGTTTGGCGCAAACCATTTTGTTCTATCTCTTTTAGTTTTCAAGCTACAGAGAACTGTTTTGTTCAATAGGAGACTTTTTTAACGATTTGCCACGTCACTTTTGTTCAATAAACCTCTTTTCATCTTTTTTGTATTATATTGAACAATTTCTAGTACATTTTTAAAAAAAGATTTTATAATTTCTTTCTTGTTCAATATCCACTATTTTGAATGTTTTGTTCAATATGCGTTTGTACTTCCTTCATTTCTATTTTGTTCAATATCCAATTAATTTTAGTTTTTGTTCAATATCCAACCGTATACTTTCATTCTCTTTTGTTCAATATCAAACGAGATCACCGTTGTTGCATTTGATTTCCGACTTTCAGCTTGCCTCTTCCTCGTTGGATGCGATAGACAACGTCGTTGATGCGCTTTACGATAGTGTAGGGCCCTTCCTAACGGCATAGGTCGTATGTCTACAGACTACATAGTACCCAAACACGACTTCCATAAAAACTTCTCTGTTAGATTCCCCTCTAGATCAGAATGGGAGGAGAATGCGGTCGTTAATGAATTCGACATACCCATCTTGACAGATGGTTCCAAGATGGACTGTGGAGTAGGAGCAGGCATTTTCTCAACAGAATTAAACATCTCTAAAAGTCTTCGCCTACTCAACGTAGCCAGTGTATTTCAAGCGGAAGTAACTACTTGCAATTAAGGAGGCGTGTAGACTGCTCCACAATATTGCGACTCCCAAAAGAAAAATAGGCATCTTCGTCGACAGTCAGACCGCGATTAAGGCTGTCGGTTCAACTAAGCAAACGTCCAAGCTCGTTGTGGAATGCAGGGAGACACTGTCCAGGGCTTATCATCGGTTTGATATCACTCGCGTCTGGGTTCCCGGCCATAGGAACATCGAAGGGAATGAGAAAGCCGATGAACTTGCCAGATTTGGCGCAGCTCTGTGCGTGTCTCATGCGGAGCAAGTCTTCCCTCCGCTGGGATATGTTAAGAGAGAAATCCTTCTGCACTTCACCTCATGGGCTCAGACTAGGTGGTTGAACCTGACGAACTGCGTCATTTCAAGGAAGATCTGGCCAACCTACGATGATGCCAGAACAAGCGTATAGATATTGACAGATTAACGGCAATAAGTACGGGTCATTGGCCTATAGGAACTCACGCAGCCAAGCTTGGGATCCCCCACAATACCCATTGCCGTAGCTGTGCTGACACAAACAAGAGTGAAACAGTGTTCCATCCTTTTTGTGAGTGTCCGGCTCTAGCCAAAACCAGACGCAGTGCACTAGGTCATCCCTTTTTTGATGACCTTTCGGCCATCCAAAGCATCCATTTTTCTAAGATCATCAAATTTCTCAACTCCAAAGGCTGGTTTTGAGCTCTCTTAACTTCCTTCACCCCCTTTCATTTCAGGTTCCGCTAGTTGTGGTTTCAAAACGGCGCTCAATGCACTACTTGTGTTTTTCCTCGTCGGGAAATACAGCTACCTAAACCAATCAACCAATCAGGGCCCTTCCCAGTCTTGTTGCAACTTAGGCGATAAACCTTTTCTCCGATGAGGGTTATATAGCCATACCAGATCTCTTTCCTGGAATCCTGTAGTTGTCGTTTTACTATCGTACCTCGTTTTCATGCGGTCACTGGCTATCTAAATCTTATTCCTAGTGTCTCGATGCACGTCCCTGATGATATCCCTGAGTTATTTAACTTATTCCTCCTCATTCTTGGGCTCTTCGCAAGGATATCCAAACATCAACTCGCTAGGTAGGCGGACTGTTCGACCAAATAAGATTTTAGATGGAGTACGTCCTGTGGTGTTATGCACTGCACCTCGATAAGCCAATAAAAACATGGGAATCTGCTTATCCAAGTCTCTCTGGTCCTCTTCAACGACCTTAGAGAGGTGTTCATTCAGTGCTCTGTTGAAGCGCTCCACCATCCCATCTGATTGTGGATGAAGTGGTGTTGTCCTTGTCTTGTGAATCCCGAGTAACTGGCACACTCCTTGGAAAATGTTCGACTCAAAGTTTCGTCCTTGGTCCGAATGCAGTTCCATCGGTACACCGAATCTGCTTACCCAGTTGTAGACAATTTGCTCCACCACGGTTTTAGCTTCTTGATTTGGGATAGCAAATGCTTCAGGCCACTTACTGAAATAGTCCATAACAACGAGGATGTAACGATTTCCATTGTTTGTTTCAGGAACAATATCAACTGCTATCCTTTTAAAAGGGTCTCCAACATTGTTTGATGCATTTTGCCACGGACTTTCACTCTCGAGCCTTTGCTGGCCGCACATGTTACGCATTTCCTGCACCAATTTTCAACATCCTCCCTTGAATGGATCCAGTTAAAGCGTTCTCGCACTTTTTCGAGCGTTTTATTGATTCCCAAGTGGCCCCCAGACACTCCATCATGTAATTCCCTCAGCACTTCCATGACTTTTGACCTGGGTACAACAAGCTGCATTACGAACGACTTTCCACCCGGACTTTCCCATCTTCTTTTTTGAATACCATCTTTCACATGAAGGGAGTCCCACTGCGCCCAGTATGCCTTCAGCTCGGGGCTCCTATTGGATATCTCCTGCAAGTCTGGTTTTCCCTCATGCTCCTTCCATGCGATAATCGGTTCGATATCCGGATCTTCCCTTTGAGCCTCCCGTATTTCCCGCACACTCCAGCCACCAATGGACATAGAAGAATGCATATCTTTTTAACTTTTTCATAAAATAAAGATTTGAATTAAGCAACAAATAAGTCTTTTTACTTACACGTGATTTTGATTCCCTCCAAAAGAAAACATTGGTAGGTACATTATGTGTTTTGGTTGTTTCTTTAAAATTTTCAAACAATAGGACTATTTTTTGTTCTATATAACATAATCAACTTCAACTTCAAAAAACTTTTTGTTTTTTTCTATGTTGTTCAATATTGAGTTTTTCTGTTCAATATCCGACAATTTTACCAACTTATTGTTATTCCATATAACTTTGTTCAATATCCAAAATGACTTCCTTGTTGATTTTATTTTATAACTAATTCAAAATAAAAGAAAAACAAATTCTGCGACTTGTTTTAAAAACAAAATTGTCAAGGCTTTCAGAGAAAAATCAATACCAATCAAAAATTTTCTGATATAAACAAAAATTTTCAATCTGAACTTTAAAAATCGATTTGCCAACATTTTGAAAAATGGACATTGAACCAGATAGCATTCAGCCGACGATTTTATCAAAACAAGTCGTTTAAAGTCGTGTTTCACGCAAGCACCACGAAAACGACTTCCAATCGTTGGGTTGTTGAAACAAGCACACTTTTTGCAATATTCAGCAAATTCAGCAGAATGCCTGACCCAACAAATGTCACAACTTATTTTCCGCAATAAATTGATGGGCTACTATAATTTTGAAATGAACTAAATTCATTTTGTTTGTTAATTAATGCGATCGAAATTTTTAACCAAAAAAGTTGGCATCGAAGTTTAACGACTATTGTCTCACAGCTGATTAAAACGTCAAACGAAAACTAGTTGGTGGTCCGTGTGAATGCATCGAATAGTTTTCGACGAAAACACGGTTTTCAGCTTGGTGTGAAAAGGCTATAATATTTTTGAATCTTTGTATAACCAGCTTTTTCGCTTATAATAAAAACGTTTAGGTAGGTACACGTTATTTAAATCCAATGAGTTAACCACCCTTGGAAGTAGATATAGCAATCGGAACCGCACTGAACTGTTTTCCGTGTTCCACATTTGCGTTGACAGCTCGTTGTTATTGCTCCTTTCCGACAATCTGAGCTATATTTAGAAATTTATCTTTGAAGGTAATCTTTCTATGTCTCGCAGGACACACTCAGGAGTACAAATCAGCTTTCTCGGTAAAACGTCAAACAGTTTCGACTTGTGTACACAAAAAGTCATCATCCTAACACTAAAAATGCTGTTTACTCTTTCGGGAGCATAAAACGTACGATTTCTATGATTTTATTGCGCACATGTTGGCATGGAAAATTTAATGCGTTAGTGTACCCCGCACCTACAGCCTATAAAGCCCCAAACCTTAGGTAACCACAATAGTGTGCCTTACTGAAGTACAGGTATATACCCGGAACGGTTTTCAAATGGAAACGAAAAAAACGAAAAAAAAGCAAAACATCGTGCATTTACATGCCACAATTTCATAATCAAAATCAAAGAAAGGTTACCGTCTGTATACGAGTACTGTAACTGTACATTAATAAAGCGAGATCATGAGAACGCGAAAAAGAGCAAAGAAATCTGGTTGCTGCCAGAGTGCTGCACTGCACTTACTTACTGCGCTGAATACACTTGTTTACTGATGGCGGCCATGATACCATCTGCCACCACAAAACAGTGCACCAGTGTTGTAGTTCTACTACAGCAGCACCTCCCGCGCACCTGCCTCTATATAGCTGCGCCGCCAGTTTGGATGAGTTATGCATAATATAATTGCGCATAGTGTAACAGAAGGCGTTCAATCTTCACCCAGCGAGATATTAATATTACCCGCACCACATTCCGCTGACGTTTGCGCAGCATAGCATTTTCATTTCATTTTTCCCGAACAGATTTAATTACAAGCTCACACAGATCTGACGGTTTTTGTTTCTGCTTTAAATGCAAGAATTCGAGAAGGAGAAGCATGAGGAACGCTTGTGCAGAGCTTTTGCGTGTGTATGTAACTCGAGGTGACGTTTGACAGACGACGGAGACAGACTATGCATGAGCATGATATCGACGACGACTCGTCGATGGAGATTATTGCTTTGCGCTGCGGTCATTGAAGTTTGACTTGAGCACATGCTTCAATTTTTGTTTTGTATTTAAGTATGCTATGATCACACCGCCTACCTACGGTAAGCTCTCACACACGGCAAAACTCTTGAGTTGCACAATTTCGCCGCGGGACAAGTGATCTTTAACTCATCAGAGAGATGAGATGGATGAGAGGCCAAATGAGTGTTTAGGCACTTAATTGAGTTTTGTGGTCTTTTTCTATTTGGCTGACGGATTGGTGTGTATTAACTATACGATTTAATGAGCTTTAGGGTAGATGCTTGCTAATGGGGGTATTAAGGAAATCATTAATTTATGCTGTGAGTGGTGGGGCATGCGATTGTCCAATTACGTTAGTGTACTTTCAATTAAAGGCCTTGCAGTGGTAGAGTGCATGAATTGGAAGGGCAGTTGCAGTATTCAGCAGTGGATCCCGATTTCTGTCAGGTAATCGAGTTTCTCATTTGGAAGTGCGCCACCTATTAGACAAAATTTAAGCAACAACTACACTTTGCCGTAACTGACATTTTCATTCAATTTTTCATAGTTGACTCAGAAATTTTTTGCCCAATGGAAAACGACATCAATGTGTCAAAGATTAAAAAAAACCCACTCATACACATTATGATGGTTGCCATCAAACTGCTGAGTCGAATTTGAATAGATATGTGTAAAAACATTGTATAATATAGGTACTACTCGCAAGCATACGTATGTACAATGTCCGTATTCCATTGCCTGCTAGACGTCTAGCACAAAATATTCCAGATAAAAGAACGCTCGCTGTAGAACCCTAGCGCCAGCGACAAAGTGACATTTGACACTAATTTTCGCATAATTATTTCTACACTAAAGTTAAAGAAATGATGCAACTTTTTATGTAAACAATCAGGCCTATTCGGTAAAATCTTTTATCCATTTATTCTGTTTTTCTGCTATAAATTTCCTACACAAAAGTTCGAACTGTCAAAAAATCTTTTTCGGGCTCTTGAATTTGTATTCTGTGTGTAAAAATATTTTGTAAGTTGTGCGCTAGATTATCGTTGAAAGAACTATTTCACAAAGAGTGCTAAACTTAATGGTGAAATGTCAATTTTTTTAGATCGAGTTCCATATGCCGCTAGCCATCTAGCGGGCCGCAGAACGCGGCCAATATGTGCATGTAAAACCCAATCGGCCTTACTTATGTCGTTTTCCATTGGTTTCACTCGGGGATCCACTCATTCTGTAGTCCAATGGAACAAGAAAACTGTTTCTGATTGAATCCACAAGAGTATTGGTGAAATGCCAAAAAATAATCTACGGCAGCTGTCAGTTGACTTGTATAAAATACACAAACTACACTGGTGTGAGTGCTTCTTGAGTGGATTCTGACTTCAAATCCAGAAGGGAAATTCTCTCCTCAGAATCACCAGAAGAGTATTTTTTGTGCCAATGGAACGGTTTCAGAAGTGATTTTTTCGATTCCGGATTCTCCCGGACACTTCTTTTTGCCCAATGGAAAACGACATTATAATCAAGCACTAATGTGACAATTAATTGGATGTCAGCTTTAGTAAAAATGTACAGCATTTATGAAACGGTACCAATAAACAATAAGACCTCTAACATTTACTAGTGCGAAAACTTTCTTAAAATCTATTACATTTATTGTCATTGCAGAATTAAAATTTCAAGGTGGTTTCTTTCATATCGAGGATTTCATTCTAAAAAGTGGAATACACAGAATGCAATTAAATTTGCATAACAGATATCTTTCAAACAGGCTTATCATAAGCAAATAAAACACAAAATAGGAATTGGACAAAATATCCGCTGATCTGTCAAATATCATATGCAAATCAGTAAAGCCCTATCGTTCGATCGGACACATTTTTCGGTACTTTTTATACTACTTCACTATTGTTTTATGAGTGCATTTATATTGTACCTAATCAAACCCTTTTCAAATTATTCAATAAACGGAACACAGTTTAGTTGAATGCTTTCACTTATTCGTAGACTGACGATGCAAATCAAAACATATTGGTGGTCTAAACATCACAATGGAATGGCAGTTATGTCAAATAGCAATATAAGTTTTTAAAAGTTAAAGCTCTCAGTAGCAGGCAATTGTCGCAAGTTCTGGCTAAAGAGCTATAAACGCCTACTTTATTAATTTATAAGGTCAAGCGTGTATGACATTGTTCAGGATAAAAGCAATACTTTGTTTTTAACGTTTTATCGAAATCTAAGATGGGGCTTTTGAGATATGAACAGTTTTTAAAATTAGCGTTTTCGGTGCTTCGAAATGAAAATTAAGGACACAATAATTTTGTAAACATCAATTGGACTTTTAAGTCTGCATTTGGGTCAAAATCGTTATTGCCGTTTTCAGGTAAACTAAACAAAACAACTATTTTTAAAAATGACTATTTTCAAAAATCCATTGTAAAGAAAAACTGAGTTTTCTATTAAGTTTTAAATGACCACATTATCCCAGAAATTAATTTTTGTTACAATCGGTCTATACCGTTTTCGAGATATGTCGAAATTTCAAACATAACGTTATTCGATTTTTTAGCCAAAAACTAGGTATGCAGTCATGGTAACCTCACCTACTTAAGCTTACATATTAATTTTGGTTGAAATCGTTAAAGCCGTTTTCGATCAAATCAAACTGGTATGAGAGTTTCATATATGCGAAGTACCATTTTTTTTTTTAGTTTCTCTATCATCGTATTGTCAGAATCGATTAACGTTTCGAGTTCGAAATTTTGTACGAAAACAATACCTTTCTCTTAATATACGTAATGGAGAAAGTTAAAAAGTTATGAGCCGTCCAAACTCAAGTAAGAAGATATTTATTCTGTTTGCGACGGCTGTCAAAAAAGTCTTGGAAATGTCGTAAACTTATATAAAATTATTTTTTTTAGTAAGCATCCATTCGTTGCTTGCAAACTATTTAGAAAGAAAAACACAGAAATATATGCTTCAAGTGTTTAGAAATAAAACAAAAATTAAATATTCTTAAATTTTGACCATACATTTGATCAAATTTGTTTCGGATAGACTTAAGACCTGCATTGTTGTATTGCAACCAATAAAATTGGAAAACATTTACAGTTGACTAAAATTCATTTTATTGTAAGCGTTCAGAAGTATTTTGGTTCGCTCCTATTACGAATGATATTGGGTGGTTGGGCAACACTTGTCTTCTAAATGACATTAATGCGGTATTCGATTGGGCCATAGACATACTATATATGGACTGCTAGTGAAATGTCATTTTCATATACTTCTGCGAGAAAATATGTTCCAAAACAGCACAGGCTCCACAGTTTGCTAGCGGATTAACAAAGAAGCATAGCCGCCGTCAAATTTAAATTTCCATAGTAACGTAAACAAAAAAGCTACATTTTTTCAAAAAAAAAGTATGTTTCCATAGAAACATGTAAACAAAAGAGCGACATCTTGTGCGAAGAGACTCATTTCCATAGTAAAATGTAAACAAAAGAGCGTCATCTATTCGAAAGATGCAAAGCTACAAAGAGTGCTTTTCCATTACTATTAAGGAATGTTTATTATTTTGAAAAAGAAAACGAAAATAACAATTTATTTACTTATTAACCCATAAACTGACAACAAAAATGCTTACAGGTATCTTCCATGTATCGTTCAATCAAACTAATATCGTGGGAGTGGAAAATTAGTGCTTTTTCTGTCCCAATAGAAAACGACATAAGCGAGATTCATACCTACTTACACTAACACCAAAACCAACCAGAACATTTGTCAAATTTTAAAGTGTGTTATTAATCACGTATTTAGAAGACAAGTCTGCGAAAATTAGAGAAAAATTTACATTTGACCGCTGCAATGGATATCAACATAAATTTAAGACCAGCTGACTTTTAAAACACGCATTACCACAAATGCGAAGAAAGAAAAATCTCGTTTTATGTTCCATTGGGCACGAAAAATCAAATCCGAAAATCCCAATGGAAAACGACATAAATTAGGTCGTTTGAAGTTTACTCTATTTTCCGCTAGCAAACTGTGGCGCGTCAGTATTTTTGGAACATGCGTGAAGTTGGCTACTAGCAGTCCATATATAATAATGTGGTAATCGATTGGGCGCTCTCAGAGCACTTTTTTTGCTCTCAGAGCAATTTTTATGTTCGTTTGGTACAGGAAAAAGCAATCTTTTTCAGATTTCAGGGCACTTTTGCGAATCTAGATATTTTCTCAGATTTACCAATACAAGTGCGTTTGAGTTTGACAACTGATGGAGTTTGTTTACTTTTTTAGTGAATTTTTTCTCCAGCAAAGAAAGGCATTGCATCGAGTGAATCTATTTTTGTAAATTATTTATATATAAATATTTAGAAATCAATCGGGACAAATATTTCTAATGTTTTAATACAAAATTTAACCAGTGAATGGAAATCGCTTAGAAAAGTGTCGAAGACTACACATATTCAAATCGCACGAATATCAACACAAAAAAGAGCAAGAGCAAGTTTTATGTTCGATTAGCCACACGAAATCTGGAATCTGAGGGCAAATCTGAAGAAGCCCAAACGAATACCACATAAGTCAATGGATTGGGCGCTCTCAGGACAAATTTTATGTTCGTTTGGTACATATTTTCAGGGGCCGAATTGCCGCATCCGTGCGAGCCATACGTCACTGAATTTTGTGGATTTTACTAGCAAAGGGAGGATTTATTTAGCTAATGCCCGATATAAAAATGGCTTTCTCAACATTAACATTCAACCCTACCTAGCGATATTCTGGCAACTATATTATTGTTTACTGGCAAAACGACTTTAGAAAGTGTGCAGTCTTTGCGTAAACTGCCAGACGAAAGTTGATTATTGGCAAGACCGAATGACATTTTTATACATTTGACTGCACTCCTAAAAGCGTCACCTTGTAAGACTTGGAGCAGAGGTGCTCGTTCCTGCCATATTTCTAACATATCTTAAAGCAAACCAATACCCTCCAAAATGCTAACTAAGCAATAAACATTCATTGATCCACCAAAAACCAGCTAGATAACATTTTTTCACACCTAACCCGTCCATAAAAATTACTAAAACACACTTGGTCCCCTACAGTCTGACAGCTTGACCATGAAATTAATATCCGCAGCCCATCAATTCTACCCACGGCGACAAGAGGTAGTGTCTTTTGTCTTCCCAACGCCTACACGTTCGTAGAAAAGAAGCTTACTTGTGACCAAAGCAGGCAAATGTCACTCACCTATGATATGGCTCTTACCGCATCGTTTGCCAGCATTCATCACAACACAACAAGACAGCATTCCCTTTCGAAATTCAAATGTGCGCCATGCTAATTACAGATGTCAAAAACGGCATCTCTTGATGCCCCAACACCACCGACTGGCTACTTGGTTATGGGAAAAGGTTTCCCCCAAACACGATTAACCATAATTAACTTTCACAGTGGTGGTCCAGCGCTAGTCCATTGACTTGCCATAATCATCAATCAGCGACCAAAAATTAAAACAAAACTCAAATCCCCATCGGCATTAACATTAACATACACACAGATTTTTTAAAATCGATTCCAAATTACCACCGCGTTAGAGAGTGGCGGAGAATGGAGATGTTGCGCAACCGATCAATGCGGTGCGGCTGCTGCTGGAAAATGTCTAACTTGGTCCAAAAAAGCCGGTTCTTGTTGCACCGAGACACGTGAGAACCGCACACAAGGGGGCCATAAACCACCCTCGCCACCCGAAATGGTTTCCGTGTTTCTGGCTCAAATCTTGCCTACCTATATCTGCCACCCGAAATTGTAAATTATTCGCTCGCCGAAATCAATCCGCTGTGAACAGTGGTTAACGCATGCGAAATGGCAGTCAGCGCAAGCGCGCACGCTCCAGGTAGACCTTCTAATGAATTTACGAGATGCATTCACACAGTTCATCGGCCCACCACAAACAACAAATTTATCTGCATCAGCACACACAGCTGTGCATATATCCAGAGATGTGGTATCGCGCTGCGTTAGTGCCAAAACCGAGATAAGATGTGCATCAGGACAAGAGTCTTGGTTTTGTGTGTTTGTGCAATTCGCTCGCAAGACATTCGGACGGTTTCCACAAATTGTACAGCCCAGCTGAGAGCTGCTGAGACTTGAAGAAATAAGAAACACTCTGCTGGCGCGTAGATAGGCGGCGACGGCAGCGCGCGTCCTCCACGTCGTCCTCCAGCAGAGCGTGTGGGTGTGACACTTAAAAATGTATGTACGACTACGAAGTACGAAACCATTCCTGTGCGGGGCTGGGGGTTTTATGTGCGGCGCTCGGCGGCGGCCTCTCCTCCAGTTACTGTTTACGTTGGGGATATGTCGCTGATAAAAATTGCAAAGTTATTGCGTGCGACAAAATTCTGAAGTTGGTAGTTTACGTTACTGATATTGAATGGATACGAATTGAGTTGGTAAATTCCAGTACGTTCCCGATCGGGGGGAAATTATGCGGTCTGTAGGTGGAGCTGATGCTTTGAGTCTTCACTTGCGGACTTGTGTCTTGTGTGTCGGTGATTGGTTGTGGTCGCTTTATTTCTACTAACTTTTACTATAGGAGTGGTTGAAGATTACCGTAAGGAATGCCCTGAGCCAGAGAACTTATTGTGCACCACAAGCAAGTTTGAGTTGGGAAAAACCGAACTGGTGTAATTTCGAATCCTTTTTCAGTAACATTTCGCTGATATTTACTTGGGGCTATGAATTTTAAATGTGACAAGCGATAAAATTAAATTTTCTTTCTGCGATTTTTGTTGCTCCAAATATTTATTAAATTTTGGACAAGTATTTTGAGGTTGACTGTTGTTTTTTTTTTTGAAATTGGGAACGCATTTTCAAAATAAGAAACAATTTGACAGCTCCTATCTCCAATCTCTTGACAGTTCACAATGAAACGGGGCTTAGCTTTAAAGATCAGTTGAAAATGAGAAACGGCGTTTATTTTAGTTGATTATTTTTCAACTCTTTTCCAGTGACAACCGATTTAACAATTGACAGCTAATTTGAGCTCATTTTTGTTTGCCATTTCGCCATGAGAATAAATTTGTGATACAAGCACTTTTTCTTGAAAAAGCTAGTGAAAACTTATACTTTATACATTGCAACTGTCAAAATTAATTGAGTATTAACACATCTTTGACAGGGTGCTTCATATTACCGTTCCAAGAGCAGCGATATTATCTGTCAAATAATGGACACATTCAAAAATCGAATTAACTTAAGTCGACTTGATTGATCTGAACTATAAAAAATGTAAGTACCTACCTGTATCGAACTGCATGAGTATTGCAACTCTGCAGTCGATGTATTAAGCAAATATGTATAGAAACTTAACGAAAGACGGAGAAGGTTCTGAGATTTGTATGACGAGAGTCAGTCTTTCAGCAGGAACCAACCGAGAAGGTTGTGTATGAGAATAATAAACAAAAGTGGTTTTTTATAACATTTTTCCACTATAATTGTCTTGTCTTTTATTTGTCTGATGGTTTAAATTTGTTTTCCTCGGATTGTGACGGGTAATACTTCTTGTGCTTGTGCGTACAATTTCGCTGAGCTACGATACATTTTGGTCCGTGTCGAGCCGGATAAGGTGCCAGTGACGTGATGGAGCAGGTTTTTATTTAAAAAAAAAAATAAGTGCATTGTGAGTGAGCAGGTCTCGTTTTATTGAGAAACTAAAATGGTGATGGTGAAATTGCGCTACGATGAAAATCACGCAGTCGCAAAATAAAGAAAAATGTGCGCAGGAAATTAATACATGATAGTGGCATATCATCAGCAGGCAGTGCGAAAAAATAGCACTGTACATCATTTTGTACCTACCAGCATGTAAGTAAGTGAATAGACATTGTTTCGTTGTTTACCCCTTTTGCAAGCAGAAGCGACCCATACAAATTCATCAAGAATTAAGAGCAGGAGCAGGTAGGAGTGTTTGTGTTCTCGCGCCACAGCGAAAATACACACACACACCACGAGAAGCGAGCGAGAATCGAGAAAAATATTTACAAAAAATATTCTGCCGCGCACTCGCAGCAGTTAGGAGAAGGAGAAATGGGAAGGTTTCGTCAAAAACGAAAAGAAAAAAAGAGCAACGAGCGGTCGAGGTTTGCAAGGCAGAAAAATTCAAACCGAAACAATGTTAATTTTTTTAGAGATAGATACCTAACAATAATTCTTTTATAAAATTTCTTAGATAAGCCTAAAATACAGTCCACATTGATAGCAGGACAATTAACATTTCTTAGATATTGTAAAATGTTTGTTTGCAAGTGAAAGGTGATGGTTGCGGTATTATAAAATTTCTTAGTTTTTCAGTGAATGTGCGCTGGTGTCGACAACGAGGGTGCAGGGGCAGGGTGTCTGGTTCATTTACGTTTCAGATGCAGAAGGAAAATATATTCGAATGAGTGAAGCGAGTGTGCGTATTCCTTTTTTTTGTGTGCTTGTGTGAAGGAGAACAACAATAATTCCATGTTTTGTTTTGTGCTTGTGTGATAGGGGAATTACAAGAATTCCATATTCTGATTCTACTTTTGTGTGATGGGAGTAATTATTATTATTATACATAATTATATTTATCAAAAACCTAAATATCAAATTATGGGGATTGTTGTTGCTGCTGGGTTAAGATTTATTTTTCTTTCAGGTTGCTTGTGTTAAGTTTTTTTTGTTGTCACCTTTTTTTTCTGGCCAAGTTGATAGTTTGTCGAGACATCAAGAGAGGGGGAAGGAGGGACTAGAGCACAAATGTGCCAGTCGCCATTAATTTTACAAAGCGAGAAATATGGTCGAGACAAACAATGAGCAGCGAAGCAGGTGGAACTCAGAGCACTTGAGTGCGAGTTACCAAAAAATAAAAGAGAAAGAGTGAAGGAGGAACTTGAGTGCAAATGCACCGGTTGCTGTAGATCAAGATGTTAGTTGATTTTTATATAGGTAAATAAAAAAAAAAAGGAGACATAGCAGAAGAAGGAAAAAACTCAAAGCACGACGGTGCTAGTTTTTAAGAGAAGGAGCTTGCAAGCAGCAGGAGCAAATATTTCAGAATATGCTCAATTGAGTTCTGAAAAGCAACAAACAATATAAAATTGTTGTGAGAATCTTGAATTATAAAACAAGAACATAAAACAACAACAACTATAAAAGCAGCAACAATTTTCCACCCCATTAATTTGATTATTTCATTTAGTTAGTTCCGCATAATGGGAAAAGCCAATTGCTTAGTACCTAATGCGGAATATTTCTTATTTATTTACTTTCGCATAATGGGAAAAGCCAATTGCTTAGTACCTAATGCGGAATATTTCTTATTTATTTACTTTCGCATAATGGGAAAAGCCAATTGCTTAGTACCTAATGCGGAATATTTCTTATTTATTTACTTTCGCATAATGGGAAAAGCCAATTGCTTAGTACCTAATGCGGAATATTTCTTATTTATTTACTTTCGCATAATGGGAAAAGCCAATTGCTTAGTACCTAATGCGGAATATTTCTTATTTATTTACTTTCGCATAATGGGAAAAGCCAATTGCTTAGTACCTACTGCGAAATTTTTGTTTTGTTTATTTCAGCTATCGCATATTGGGAAAAAGCAAAGTGCTTAGTACCTACTGCGAAATTTTTGTTTTGTTTATTTCAGCTATCGCATATTGGGAAAAAGCAAAGTGCTTAGTACCTACTGCGAAATATTTTTGTTTTTGTTTATTTCAGCTATCGCATATTGGGAAAAGGCAAAGTGCTTAGTACCTACTGCGAAATATTTTTGTCTTTGTTTATTTCAGCTATCGCATATTGGGAAAAAGCAAAGTGCTTAGTACCTACTGCGAAATATTTTTGTTTTGTTTATTTCAACAATCGCATACTGGGAAATTGCAAATTGCTAAGTACCTACTGCGAACTATTATTTATTTATTTATTTTTATTCCAGGATAAAGCATTATTGAAATTCAATTTCTAATGCAATACACTTTTTAGGAAAAGAAAGGCAAGCAGGCATTTTTTATTGATAATAAAAAAGGTGCAGGCAAGCAGGTGAAAGAGATGGAAAAAGAGCATGCACACAACGATAATTATATACGTTGCCGGAATGTTTTCGGTGAGCAGGATGCTGGTCTTTGGGGAATCTCCAACCTTTGGGATTTCCACGATGGCAACAGCACAGGTCAGCTTTGAAGCCTAGCAGGATGCTTGGTCGGAGGTGAAGGTGACTGAGAGCAGGATTGGGTTGGCCAACGATTTGTTGATCAACGTTGAGATGCAACGCAGGGTTGCTGAAGCAGAGGCAAAATATTTGCCTCCTATGCAGCATTAAAGGAGAAGGTAGCAGAAAGAACTCCAAGATCAGGAGCAGCCGGCAGAGCAGGACATCCCATTGAAGTCCAGGTTAGTCTTCCATTCGCCAACACGATGTGTAGAACACCTGACGATCGTTCAATGGTGATATTATAAAATGGCAGGGTTTTGAGATTGATTTGTGGCAGCGATCTATGACATATTTTCCGCCCGCCTACATATTTTCGTATCCAAAGGCATCGCATTGGGTGGAGCAGCAAGCAGGAAAATTGAGCAGCCGTGTCGTCCATACGTCAGGCGCAGTCAGCTCTAAGCAAATGCGAGAATGTGCGAGCAGGTGGCAGCAATGCCCGGAGAGAGGAAGCAGAAGCTGACAAAAAACCATTACCTAGCCACTCGTGCAAATCTTTGAGTCATCCAATATGGCGTTGCCCGGTGTTTGCGGTGTCGAACTTGCGGGCCAAGCAGGACTTCGTGAAGGAGAAAACACTCGTCTTGAATTGTCTGATGTAAGACATGCACCGAAGGAGTGCTTCCAGGGACCGTGCGTACAGTGCACCGGGAAGCAAATACAATAGTGTAATCTGTACTCTATGAGAGAGCTTAAGAAGGTTGAAGCAATGATCTTCCATGTGCAGGAAAAGGGAAGAAAGAGAAGGATCCAGCAGGAAGGCGGAAACATGCAGAAGAGAGATTGACTAGTTGTCCCTTCCGAGAGACGCCCTCATTTGGACAAAACTAGGACAAAAGCAATAGCAAGTACAGCAGGAGTGAAGGAAGCAGAGAGTGAGTCATAGGATAAATAAAGCTATAAGTAGCATTTATTTAACATATTTTAATTATAATGGGCAAGAGCAGCGAAAATTTACTTTGATGCCTACGGCACAGGTAATAATCGAGATGGATGGCAGGAAGTTTGGCCAATAAGGGCACAACCTGACATAGAAAGTTGGGCTTGCCAAAGGTGTAAATAGCGAAGAGAGTGATTGGTGTGGAAGGCGAGTCTTTCAACATCAAATGCAAAACCACGCTTCTTGTAGGTCCATGGTTCAATTCGCAGGTTTCAGTAGAGCAGGATTTCTGGGTACTGCCCAAGGGAAGTAAATGGCAGCCAATTGTGCCTACACACAATTTGGGATCGCCACGGATGGACATTTCTACAGAATTGCCACTTGCGTATCCAGATTATTGGAGAGCAGGTCCTGTAGATCTATTGCTAGTGTGCAGGTTTATAGCAGAGACATTTATTTTCTTTTAAGGGCATCAGCCTGATGATGTTCTAGAGATGGAAGCTATTTTTAGCAGGATCATACTCGGAAAGTATGATAGGGAGAAGGATAGCATGGGCATTGAGCTTGAGCAGGTGTCACATGTTGTGTACATCGAAGACAATCAACATCATGAAGCGTTTATGGCAGTTGGATGGCATTGAAATGTCATCAAGCAGGTCAAAAGAGCAGGAGCATGTGGAACAGAATTTCATCAATACGTTTTCACGTGATAATTTTTGCAGGTTTGTTGTGACGATTCCTTTGAAGGAATCAGAGAAGGAACTTGGAAGCTTGGAGCTTGCAGCGCAGCGAGACATTATTTCTTTGCTTTAGAGAGAAGGCTAGCAGGTGATTCTGAACTAAAACAGAATTCATGAGAGCGTATGAAAGAGCAGGGCACATGACACCAATAACTGGTACAGTGCATGGCAGGTTTATATACCACATGCCACATCATTGCATCACTAAAAAGTTTAGAGTCGTATTCGATGCGAGCTGCAGGACAAATAAGGTCATTTCATTAAATGAAGTGCAAATGCTAAGTGAAAAACTACAGAAGGATCTGCACGAAATTTTAATGCGTTTCCGCAGGCATCGAGTTGCTATTAGTGCGGATATCAAAATGATGTTCAGAATGGTGAAGGTTGTGAAGGAGCAGTGGGATTTGCAGCGTATATTCTGGTGATAAGCCCGCAGGATAATTTGAGAGAATATTGGCTGACGGTAGTCACCTTTGGTATGACTTCATCAGCTTACAACACTGTAAGAGCATTAATACAGAGAAGCAGAGCAGGAGTTTCCAAAAGCTGCTAAGGCAATTATGGAAGATTTTTATATGGATGACTGTACCACGCGTGCGGATTCCAAAGAGAAGGCGATCGAATTATCGAAAGATATCGATCGTGTTTTAAAAGGCGCAAGTTTTGAGCTTAGAAAATGGAAATCTAATTCCAAGGCTCTAGTGAAGGACATGGACTATGAAGAGCAGGAGTCAATCTTGTTTCAAGATGATGAAAAGGCGTCGATTTTTGGTCTTAAGAGAAGGACCAATTCACACTTGCAGTGAAAACACCAGTGACTATGCAGGCAATTACGAAGAGAAAGGTAGTGAGCTGCGTTGTGCAATTTTACGATCCTAATGGGTTCATAGCTCCCGTTACGATTGTAGTGAAGATTCTTACCCAAGACATATGGCGTTTAAATGTTGACTGGGATGAGAAATCACCAAGAGAGATAGATGAGAGATGGAGAGATTTTTGGCAGGAAATAACATTCTTAGAGAATGTAAGAATTCAGAGATGGATAGGTACCTCGGAAAAGGTACGGAAGGAAATTCATGGTTTTTCGGATGCTTCCGAAAGAGCATATCGAGCAGTGAATAATGTGAGAAAGCCAAATGGCTGTATTTAAGCCATTCTTCTCACAGCAATAACACGGGTTGCGCCACTTAAAACAGTGACAATACCAACACCGCGATTTGAGCTTGCCGCAGCGGAGCTATTGGGACGACTAATTGTTAGCGTCATCAAAACAATGGAATGTGAAGGTACCGAGTAGGCATTGGATAAAAAAATTACCATTCAATTTGAGAACATTTGTAGCGAATAGAGTCTCGTCTATACAGACAAACACTGAAGTAAAAAGGTGGAGACATGTTGGAGCGAAGAATAACACTGCTGATCTCCTAAGTAGAGGAGTAAACTCATCAGCATTGGTTGAAAACAAGTTGTGGCGACATGGGCAGGAATGGTTGACAAAACCTCGGTCGAGCTGGTCATCTGAAAAGTTTGTGCCAAATGTTTCAGATGGGGGGAGGGATGAGAATAAGGTTTTTGTGATCACGAAATTCACAGCCAATTTATCTATTTATATGAGGTGCTGGAGAAGGAGTATTCCATTCATCGAATGCACGTCTACATTAGAGAAGGCTATAAAAATAATCAGCTATGTACTTCACTTTGTCAATGCAACTAGAGCAAAATTAAAATGACGGAAGGATGATGAGAAGAGATATGGCAAGAGACGGAGACGTTTTGTACGTCGTGTGAAAAGGAGAGAAATAGCAGGAAACATAGCACGAAATAGAGCAGAGAATATAGCAGGAGTACTTGAACAACCGTCTTCCGAAGAGAAGATGGAATCAATTGATCACTTACGAAGAAAAGAGCAGGAAAATTGTTTTGCGAAGGAAATTACTTGTATAGAGAAGCACAGGAGTTTACCTGACAAGAGCAGGATAGAATCCTTGAAACCAATTCTGGATGGTGAAAAGATTCTGAGAGTTTAGGGAAGGTCAGAGAGAGCAGAGATGGAATATGAGAGAAGGCATCCAGCAATCGTGCCAAATGGTTCCCGATTAGCTTGGTTAATCATGGATAGCGCTCATTAAGCAACTACGCATGGAGCAGGGCAGGACATAATCCAAAGCTCCGAATTGAGCTGAGGGATTATCTACATAAGTGCTTGATTTGTGTGCGACATAACTGTCGCTTTGAGATGCAATTGATAGCTTTTCTACATACAGGGGTAGATTACGCAGGTCCGTTTGAGATCAAAATGATCGACAGAGCAGGTGAGCAAATAACAAAGCAGAAATGTTGGGTTTCCGTCTTTGTTTGTCTCAAATAAGAGCAGTGCATATTGATTTGATATAAGTTCATACGTGAGTGGCGTTTATTGCTTGTTTCGAACAATTCATAGCGAGAAGGGGCAGGAGTGGAAAGGTTGTATAGCGACAATGGTACAGCATTTGTCAGTGCAGCGAAGGATTTCAGAAGGCAAAAGAGCGTTGGCTAGTGAAGGATACTTTTGAACACTTAAGTTCGAAAGAGACGGGATGGAGATGTATGGCTCCTGCAGCACCACATCAAGGTGCAGCGGTAAAGTCATTGAAATATCATTTGACGAGAATTGTTGGTGTGATGGGTTTAGCATATGAGCAGGGTTTGACACTACTACTTGGAATGGAAGCCATCTTGAATTCAAGACCGCTACATCCATTGAGCAATGATCCAAATGATCTATAGGCGTTAACGCCGGGACATTTTTTGGTTGGTGAGGCACTCGTGTTACCGTTACCGTTCGTAACGAATGAGATCCCAAATACAAAAGGTATAACATTATGGAAGGAGCGAAAAACTGTGCTTGCGCATTTCTGGAGCAGGTGAAAGGAAGAGTACCTATCTACTCTGTATGAGAGAAAGAAATGGTGAAATATGGCTTGAGAGAAGGACAATTGTGCGTTATAAAGAGCGAGAATTACCCACCATCGACATGGACGATTGGGCGGATATTGAGATCAAAACTATGCAGAGATGGACTAGTTAGGAGCGTTATACTGCGAACAGCAACCAATCAACTTACGAGGCCAGGACAAAAAATCTGTATCCTGCCAATCGAAGAGCTGAAATGATTTATCTAATTATCATAATTTATATTTATCTTTAGCAGAAATATGTTTAAATAAAAAGCGAAAGGGTATAGAAAACCGTAGGTTTTCGCCGGGACTGTATCGAACTGCATGAGTATTGCAACTCTGCAGTCGATGTATTAAGCAAATATGTATAGAAACTTAACGAAAGACGGAGAAGGTTCTGAGATTTGTATGACGAGAGTCAGTCTTTCAGCAGGAACCAACCGAGAAGGTTGTGTATGAGAATAATAAACAAAAGTGGTTTTTTATAACATTTTTCCACTATAATTGTCTTGTCTTTTATTTGTCTGATGGTTTAAATTTGTTTTCCTCGGATTGTGACGGGTAATACTTCTTGTGCTTGTGCGTACAATTTCGCTGAGCTACGATACACTACCTACTTTGGAGACTATAAAATTCGATTGTTCGGTAAAGTTATACTTTCCTACATCAGTCTCATACGCGACCTGTCAACTTAATACTCAGCCACGAGTTTTCTGACTAGATTCGTGGGCTATCCCTTAACGAACTCAACTTTAAAAAAATCCATTCATGTGACCAATCTGGGCCAATAAAAGTTTTAACACATCAAGTCAGCCAGCTGTCAGACGTATATAACAAAATTCTTGAACGCTTAACCGTTGTGGCAGTAGAAAAAGACAAAGAATAACGAGAACTAATAATTTAGAGTGAAACACAAAAAGTGAAACTGTCTGCCGGGAATGTGTAAGTGATAGGTATTGTACTTGGTAGAGGAGTTGAATCGAACAATAAAGACGTAAAACCATCAGTGGTCTCTGTTTTAATTAAATAACTTAAAGCTACCCTATTACCTACACCATGAACCATTTAAATATATTGTCAATATATTATTATTATGCTCGTCTTCCAGAACAACTCCACTCTATAGCTACAACGACATCTACCGGCGAGCTTAAAACAATTTTGTAAAATGTAGTTGTCAAACTTTTTTTTTTATATTTGGCATAACCATTATTTTTACCCGACTTTGCACAGGGAGGGTTATTATTACATTATTTTTATTACCTACTGGCCTCGTAACGAATGGACGAAGCATAGGCGTTGGATAGTTGACGTTTATGTGAAAGGGTCGACGATTACTCTAGACTTTTCCTGCCTACTTGCCGTAGACATTTTGAAGAATTCCAAAACAATTAAAGCTGACTAGTCAAATCTCTAAAATCGAGAGAGAAATCTCTCAATTTTAAAAGAAGTACGGTTTTGTTACAAAAAGTTTAAGAAATGTCATTTTGACATTACCGTAAAATGCAGCATCTGCAAAGTAAGTTGGAATTGAATTTTATACAAGCTAAATACCTACATATTAAATGATTGCGCTGATATGTTCTAGAAGAATATTCAATTATTGTAACTTGCTCCTCTGACATCGTTAAGGATTAAAATAAATAGAGTTTTACTTGTCAAACTTTTCAGTTTTCACTGTCACGCTGTCACAGCTGGCAGTCTTCATTTTTAATTTTTCAGTAGGTCGAAGTTCGGCGAGTAGAAAATGACGAAAAAATGAAAAGAGGAGATATGGATTTCTCTCTCACTTTTTATAAATTTTCTCAGTACGTGGGCGCATTCGCACAATTTCTTAGAAAATTTTAAATAATTTTACGATTGCAAAAAAGTACCCGAACGAACCTATAATGTCTTGGGCTATTCTCCTTCTTGTTTCATGAGGCAGTGCTATAAACTGTCAACGATTGTCTGTCAAAATCAGTTGCTTTCCATTGCAAATTTAGTTTGCTCTTTAACACTAGTCCAAATTGAGTAAATTTGTTGCAGTTTGTATAGAATCCCTGTAAAATCAATGTAATCAACTTTGAGCAATGCTTTTTCGAATGCAAAACTTATTAGAGACATTTAACTCCATGAAAATCATTTAGAAAATGACAGTATTATTGTTTTCAAACAGTAGTATGGCCATCTTCATTCTTAATTCTTAATTAACTTGTTCTTTTCTGACAGTTCTAACAGACATACTTTTTCTGTTCCCTCCTGTTCCGTTTGTTCTTCATTATAAACACACCTAAAAACAGAACAAATCTGCGGTATTCAGTTGACATTAACTTGTGTTGGATCTATTGGTTATAGCTTTATTTCCGGCTAGAATGTGGGATATTGGGCGTGGTTAGTTCATGTGCTGGTTTCGGTAGAAATTCTGTCACCAGAAATAAAAAGCTTACCACTTTTTTTTTGTCAGACATAACCTTCAATGTCACTGAAATCGATTTTACTATAATTAATTTAACCTATAAGGGCTTTCGACTTAACATCGATGACACGCGAGAGCGAGACCCACTGGTGTTAATTTTCATTTAGCCCTGAAAATTATGAATGTGTTGCTGGTCAGTTAACACTGAAGTTCGATATCAATGACAGGAAAGCCGTCGACAGAGTTTATAACCTCACCTTCCACGGTGGACGGCATTTCTCAACAGCATATCTTGTCTAGCCGAAATGTTGCAACTACCACGCGAAGCCCTATCGATAAATCACAGTACTTTCGTTAATTAGTGACAGCCAAACTCACGCTCACGCACTCGCTTTACAAAACCGAATGCAACCACAAGTCAGCTCCAACCAATTAGTTGCCCAGCAGATGCCATTGACCCTCTTCAAATGTCAAAGCTGCAAGAGAAACTATCGAACACGACTATTATCTTGTTAATCGGTAATTGCAAAAGCCGCAACACATTCTTGTAATACATCCTAATCGAATCGTAAATTCAAATGCTCATCCGTTGTTGGTAGCAGGTGTTGAATGCGCTGCCACCGCTGGCAAGGAAACAACAAACCCGCAGATCAACTTCCTAGATTCACACCGAAATGGCACCTGAGGACCGGAAATTTCCAGCCCGTTGGAATTTATTTTCTAATTTCATTGCGTTCCGCATGTTTGCACACATCGCAAAAGGAAAGATCCTCTCTCTCGGGTTTCGTTTGGCCATATGGCACCGCAGAAAATAATAATGTTTCCAAAAACAAACGTTTTCACCCCATCACCGCATAAATTTCTATCCCCCGGCCCCGTGAAGGCTGCCAAAAGGTGCAGCATGGAAAACAACTTGCATATGCTTGGGGGATAGATGGGGTGACAACGGAGTCGTTGTCATGCAATTTATTGGATTAGATGGCACCACTGAAGAGTCAATTGATAAACGATAGTTGGAGGCATATAGAGATAGGCAACAAGAGGAGTCGTGCCATTGTGGCAGCATCTTCTTCGTTTGGCTGTCAAGTTGTCTGCTCCTATGCGGGGCGGCGAATATTTGTTCAAGGAAAGTGAAAGATTAATTCGGCGAAAGCCGAAGACACTGTTTGACGTCACACAGCTTCCTACGGTATGGAACATCTGTGTGAACTGCAGCAGCAGCAGCAGGAGTATGCCCATTTGTGAGAAGTCACGAGGATGTACCAGTACCAGTACCAGTGCCGATTGGCATTCGCGTTTGGGTCAACTTGGAGAAGAGAAAATTTCTTTCTTTACCGTCGACGACGGGAGGAAAATCGCGATAACCTATGCAGCCACCTTCGATTGATGCATGTGACGACGCGGCGCAGCATCCCCATTCTCTGGTCATAGACATGGGAAGAAAGTTGCGAAGGCGCAGGCGTGCATATGTTATTTCAGGCGCATCATTCATCAGGATTTTCGAGCAAAACTTTTACTTTTGGCCAGCATCAGGGACTTGATGTATGCGCTCATCGTGTAACCGAAAACCGAGCCATTAATTGCGACAAACCATTTGCGCAAACATTGCACATTGTTGGCTGGCGGGAGAGAAACCGCGCACTCCCATTGTCATTTTATTTTTGTCAATCATAACTCAACGGAACGTGGTGCGGGAACTGATGCGAAAAGCTGATTTGTTTGGTGTTTGTGTGGAGCAATTCTCTCCATAGTCGGGCCATTCAACCTTGGTAGAGTAAACAACTATATATAATCGCTCGCCGAAGACTGGGATAACATTCTTTCGCCGTTGTTGACTCGTGTGCTAATGGACACTGGCTAATGAGCAAGAAAACTTTGAATCGAATAAATCGATGGAAATGAGGCTGCTTGCCAAAATTGTATCGCTTACATCATAATCTCTTTGATTGGGTATCGGTTGGCACTCATATAGCTTGAGAAGTAAGTCGAGGCTACAGTGGAGATGGAGATAATGTTATTGACAAACTACCAAATGTCAACAGCGCACTCGAGTGTGAAGTTGGTTTCGGTTTAAGTGCGTCAAATTGAGAAAATCGTTCGCTTTATTTGATTAAATACGAAAATAGCTTCGTCAGAATTTAAAACTGCAAGTTCTTCTCTGGGTGGTTAAGGAATATGGCTTAAAGTTAATTACCTTCGACTGGGAACAAGAAAATGCTGATCCTGAACTTTGATAACCCTACATTCAGACAGAAGCTACCAGCTATCAGCTCATTATTTTTAATGCAAATTTATAATTTTCAGTCTTTCTGTAAAGCCTGAACTACATCGAAACAAAAGTAGGAAGAAGTACAAAATCATTTTTAGCCTTGACACTAAATATTTTCTAGGTCACAATATGCAATTTTGCATGGAAAATTTCGCCATTGTGAGTTCAAATGCCTGCACACTAGAAATGATTATTAGTATCGCGAAATGGAATTACGGAGTTATACATACATAATGAGCCTTAGCAATAAACATTTTTAGTCTCGACTTTAAATTTTACGGAAGCTCACAATTGCAAAAATTTGTAAGGAAAATGTAGCCACTGTGAACTACTAAAATTTAGAGTCGAAACTAAAAATGTTTATTGTTAAGACCTCATATCTTACTAGTGGAAAGGCGGCTGTCTTACAAGTTGATTTCCATCACAATTCATGAAGTCACGCACACTTGCTCATTTCTTTTCTATTATATATGTGAGTTCATGAATGGGACTTTAATGAACGAATTCCGTACTCTCTAATGTGTATTTCACTATTTCTTTTCAATTTAATCAAAACCTCCACAAAAACCTAACAAATTCAATACGAAACACAAATCAATTAAAAAAAAGATCATTAGCGGTCGGCCATTAGCAATATGCGCATACAGTGCGCCGTACTAATAACAAATTTTAGTCTCGACTTAAAATTTACGGCAGCTCACAATAATTGTGAAATTTGTAAGGAATATATAGCCATACTGTGAACTACTAAAGAGTCGAAACTAAAACCGCGATACTAATAATCGTTTTTAGTGTCCAGGTTAAGTTTTTCGAACTCACAATGGCGAAATTTTCCATACAAAATTGCATATTGTGACCTAGGAAATATTTAGTGTGAAGATTAAAATTGATTATTGGTAAGGGCCAAAGTGTTTATTGGTAAGACTCACCGCGATACTAATAATCATTTTTAGTGTCCAGGTTAAGTTTTTCGGCGCAGGGTCATAAGTCCACAGGCCAAAAGTCCACAATGGACTTTTGACCCATCTATGTGGGTTATAAGTCCACAAATCAATTGTGGACTTATAACCCACCCAGATGAGCCAAAAGTTCACAATAATTTGGGCCATAGGTTCACAATTTTAAAATGGAAGTAGGCCATAAGTCCACAATTATCCATATGACAAAAAGAGTTGTTTTAACAACTCAAAAAGTATGGGAATGTTTGATAGATGCCGTGAAATAAGACCAACTTCTAAAAATGTACCTTATTTCGCTCTTAAATAGTGTAATAAGGATAATTTCCAACAGTTGGTCTTATTTCACTCCCACAAAGTGCAATAACGCCAACAAAATTTGAGTAATAAGAAGAACCTTGCACCCACCCCGTAATCCAACAGTAAACCTAAGCAGGGGGGTTGCAGGGGGGCAGCATGCCCCCCCATACAGAATTCATAGTTTGAAAGCTGAAGAAGTGTGTCTTGTGGGTTTTGAAGGCAAACACCGCAAATGAGGTCATTACTAGAATTTTTAGCTTCGCTTTCAAGCTCGTTGTCCTCTTCTTCACCTTCTTCATCCGTGAGCCATAAGACCACAATCAGTGAGTCAAAAATTCACAAGAATTTTGTGTGAACTTTTGGCTCACCTGGGTGGGTTATAAGTCCACAATTGATTTGTGGACTTATAGCCCACCTAAGTGGGTCAAAAGTCCATTGTGGACTTTTGGCCTGTGGACTTATGACCCTGCGCCAAGTTTTTCGAACTCACAATGGCAAAATTTTCCATACAAAATTGCATATTGTGACCTAGGAAATACTTAGTGTGAAGATTAAAATTGATTATTGGTAAGGCCCTCAGTATTTACTAAATATTTGTAGGTCACAATGGATATAAAAAAATGTCACCATACCCAGCCTAGCCACTAAAAATTACTAAAACTTATCAAAAACCATGGAATAATTAGCTAAACACAAAACATGGACACTAGTAATCATTTTTAGTATCCGGGCACCATTTTCAGCAAAGTCACAATGGCGAATTTTTGCCAGTGTCTTAACTTAGACCTTTCAAAGCTAAAGTTATCTGCAATTCAATTAAATTTTCAGCTCGTACTTAAATAAATGAAACCTCGCTTTGGCATCCCTAAAATTGCCAACCAAAGATAATTAAATGTGCAATGGCCTGCAATTTATTTTCAGTGTTGTAAAGATGGCTGGAGATCCACAAAACATTTTTTATCGCCGAGATAAAGCAGAACGAATTAAATTCTGTGCATGTCATCCGTAAATGAGAGCTCATTGTTGATTCTGAAAAAAGATAACGATAAGAAGTGTGCAAATAAATGAATGGGTCATCAAAGAATAATTTTTTTCAAACTGTATTTCATATAAGTAAGTGCGCGGGATTTGCGCGACTCATTAACTTAAGTTGGTCATCGAATTGTGTGTAACTAAGTGAGGAAATTAAAGTGTACAGTGGTATTGTTGTGAGTTGACTGGTGAAATAGATGAATAATTGCTTACCTTCAACATCCTCATTTACAATTGTGAATTGAATTCCCCCCCTTGTTTGACATTTACTGTCTTCCGTCGGCCATCGATTTCCCATTCAATTTGTTTCAAGTGGTTACAGAACGACCTCGTGATACCCATTACCAGGTACTCCAAGTATAGAGATAATAACCTCATTACCGTATCATAGCAAGACTATTGCCGCCCGCTCACAAAGAGCATAAGTAAAACATTTCGGGCGTGTGCTCGACTTACTTGTGCGTGGATAATATTGAGCCGCTTCCAATCGAGAGTCCGCGTCCGTTTGGATGGCTGTAATTGATTAGGCATCCACCTAAATCACTTTTCAATGTACACCCGGCTAAGGTATCCGTATCCGAATGGATTCCAGTGGCTAATGCTAATAACGAAACGCTCCACCTTCGGTGTGCCACATACACTACTCATGTCTGTACATTTCCATTCGATAATTGGTCAATTTGAGTAATTGCGACCGGCAATATCTAGCCGATGATGGTACGAGTACGCGCGGATACACCAAGAGGGGGTGTGTGGCTGGGGAACCCCCTTCCGATCGCTGACGGCTGGAAAAAGGCTTAAGCCATTAAGTGGGTTTACGCGTTTAGCCTTGGCGGGTTTTTCTCAGCACATCTATGCGAAATCACCTGCACAGAGCCTGGTTTTCAATTTGAAAAGAAGATTCTGCAAACTCATTCATTAAGGCGCACATCTGCAGAGGTGGTTAGTTTTTTTTTCGCAGATAGATCCACTCGTGTAAGAACTTCTGCAGAAGTTGTTTTTACGAGTTTTTGCCCTTTACACTGTTTGTAGTGGGTATTTCTGCATGAGCGATGGCCATTGACTTTGGAATAGCGAGTGAAGGAACAACTTCCGGTGGAAAACACTTCGCACGGTCTTTGGCTTTTCCTTTCGTTGTTTTTGTTGCGAGCTACTGGTACTGGTCCTTGTGTCGGACGATGAGAAACTCTCGAGTGGATTAGTGTTGACACATAATGACGGCACTTATATTGATAGTGGAAAGGTCTGCTTCAAATGGAAGATGACAGTGCCGAGCTAGCAATTTGTCATATAGCGGTCGTCTGGATATGGGAAGAAGAAAAATGATGGAATGTCTACAACTGGTTATGGGAAGTATGATGTATACAGAAACAGAATTTATACATTCAGGTTATGTGTATACCTACCTACATTTATTTCGTAAGGCATATTGTGAAAGTGCATTGTTCGGGGCTAAGGAATGCGATGAGAGGTTTTCTGAGTGGCCTACTTGCAGTAAGTTGTTCGTATATAATTACCTTAATTGGAGTTTACAGGATATACCTACGTTGATTTTTTCTTTCTCAAGGCTGATATACGTCTTTGCTTGTAGGTACCCGATGGGGTTTCGTTTTGGTTTTTATATGAAAAAAACGAATGAGCTGGAGACATCTACCAATATGGGTGTATATTCTAAAACAGATTTAACTAATGAAAGATCGGGAATTTCAATAGAATCAGGCATCTCTGTCAAATTTGAATTTGTTTAGTACGCGAACAATTTTTGATGAAAAACCGAGAGCATTGTCCGCAATTTATAGGTTCGTTCGTGGACTTTCAGCATAGAAAAATGAAAAATGTCAAATCTCAAAAATCAAGAGAGAATTTTCGTAGTAGTTTTTCGTACTGTTCTAGCCTCAAATTAAAAGTCTGAAAAATGCAAAAAAAAATTTTGTGTCATACGGGCATAACAAATTTTTGATAATTTTAAAAAGTACCCGAACGAGCCTTATATCTAGTTATTTTAAGGTTCCCAAACTTCAAACCTATTTGCGATTGCGGACGTTCAGATTTCAAGTTTAGTAAGTTTGACAGCTGACTGGCTTGATGTATTCTAGTTTTTGTTGGACTGGGTTGGTCACCTGAGTTTTTTTTTTTTCAGTAGACGGTTATGGAGGGATAGCCGATAAATAAATGTATAGTGAGTAAAATCCTGCCTGCATACTGAATTGACATTTCGAAGTGTCAAAATTAAAAATTAACCTCGAAAAAAACAATTCAAGTTCGTACTATAGGTACCTAGTTTACGTTGTTCATGAAGTAGCAATTCGAACGTCTCCATTATATGGGCTTAAGCTAGTGTCAAAATAAACTGTCTTTACAGCGCATTTTTATTTTTCCATATTTAGCTGACTTAAACTGCATTTACACCATCACGCACGCGCATTTTAGCATGAGACGGGATACAGAAATCCGTTTATCCGCTGTCAATTAAAGGCGTATGAATGATATCACAAATCAGACGCCTAAAGTGTCATGGATGAACTACCCATAATTATCGATACGTAAAACGGAAATAGACACAGGTTCCTCCCACCAACATTTATGCAATGCTTGAAAACATTTCTATTTCTGATTTGAAACACGTGAAATGAGGGGGTAATTATTTTCAGTAAATTAAACCAACAATTCATCGATCAGTTACACGAAAAAAATTCATAAGTGTCCGTACATCATTTCCGGAAGCCATATTTTTTTATAGGAGCGAAATTTCTTTAGCCATTGCTATAAAAATATCAAAGCGGAACTTTCATATAATTCCTACCACGTAAACAAGATGGCCGACCTTAATACGAGTCACGTTTTTTTGCGTGTTTATAATTTATTGTGAAAGCTGTTAATAAAACCAATAAACTAAACTAAGCTAAGGATAGAGAAAAAGTATAGCGGCATCACTGCTTATTTGCGATGCTAATGCGATGCTGATTGAAAATGGCGTTTGAGTTTTAGAACGCAATGTTTACATCAAACATTTTAATGTCAAGCTGGAAGTTTTGCTCATAAAAGTTTTAGTCGATAAATATATGATCGTAAAGACGATTTGCGTAGCTTTATTTTCTAATTGTATCCAAAAAACACAATTGTATCCGCATTTCCATCACTGGTAGGTGCACGGGAAGTTGAGCCTCTAGTTTATCCTCTTTAGGTCACTGTAAGTGAGTCTTGAAGCAGTCTTGAGCATCTATGTTTAGAGCTCGATAGCGTATTAGAATCCTGATGTCAGAACCTAAAATAGAAGAAGGTTCAGTCCATTAGTGTCTAACATCATGCGTGGTATACCAACATAAACTTACCAATGAATTTGGGCGTTCGTAGGCCAAAAGATCCTATTCGCTGAGCTGCTATTTGTTGCAAGCTCCAACCATTTCTCTGCAATCTTCAGTCAAGTTGCAGATATCCCAGCTTCAGAACCTGAAATAGAAGAAAGTTCTGTCAATTATTTTCTATGATCATGCAAAGTATTTTTGAATAAAAGTGCAAAAATGTAAAATTCAGCGGCTTGTAGTTT
Organism: Cheilosia vernalis; assembly: GCA_949126925.1. Classification (NCBI taxonomy): domain Eukaryota; kingdom Metazoa; phylum Arthropoda; class Insecta; order Diptera; family Syrphidae; genus Cheilosia; species Cheilosia vernalis. Next base: position 57,621,904 of record OX421360.1, read on the forward strand.
TTCGCGAGCTGAATCCGAGCCCAAGTCTTATTTTGTTGACTTGGGTTTGGATTTACCTCGCGCAAACCTACAAGGCCGATAAGAGAAACCATAACTCGGGATGTTCGGAGTAGTGGCAAGGAGGTAATGAAGTATTTCTTCCACCTTCTTGTCCCACATATCCTTGCTGAAGTTTTTGAGTCGGAAGAAGTCCGAGCCCCTTAACCATATCCCCAAATTTTGCTGCGAATTTGGTCATCTAATGGTGTATTGGTGTGAGATGTGTATGGTAATGAACTAAAGTTTTTAATACTCACGGTTTTTGGGTCAGTTGGTGGTTGGGGATTCTTGTTTTTTCCATATTGCTTGGTCACTGCTTCTATTTTTTTTCCGCATTTTTTGATTGTGCGATCAACCCATTTGAATGCCGATAGCATGGTGTTGACACTGTCACTTTTATTTGAAGATTTGTCCATTTTGATGTCTTGCTTTTTTTCTTTTTCTTTTTTCGGTCTTCAGTCTTCTTTTTTCGTTTCACTTGATTTTCACTTTTTATTTATTTTTGACAAGAAAAGTCTAAGCCTGTCATATATTTATTTTTTTCAATCAACGGAAGTGTTTGTTTCAAAATTTGCAAAGTCAGTTGGAGTAGAGAAAATCAGGAAAAGCAAACTAGCAGCAGCGACTGATAAATAGAAAGAATTTTATAAATATCTTGTTTGGTTTCTGGTCCTGAAATTTGTGCAACTTTATTTATGTTAATAATAAGGCAATGAACTGAACTGGTTTACGTTCAGAGCGAATGTGGCCATGCAAACCTAGCGCTTATCTGTCGGCGCTTTGAACTGCTTTGAACAGACAACAGACCTTTTATGTACTACAGACAAAGTGCAGTATCACCCACATGTTAAATATTTTTACAAAGCTCAATAAGTAGATATTTATTTGCAAAAGAGCCTTTTGCGACATCACTGAAGAAGTCTGCTTTAAACTGCATTTACACCATCACGCACGCGCATTTTTGCATAAAGCGGGAAAGAGAGTCAATGCTATTAAAGGCGTAATAATGAGATCACAAATCAGACGCCTAAAGTGTCATGCATGTTCTACCCATAATGATTAATACGTAAAACGGTTATAGACGCAGGATCCGCCCACCAGCATTTCTGCAATAATTGCTTGAAAACATTTCTATTTCTGATTTGAAACACGTGAAATGAGAGTGGTAACTAGTTTCAGTAAATTAAACCAACAATTTACCAACAGTTACACGCAAAAAATTAACAATTGTCCGTTCGTCATTTCCGGAAGCCAAATTGTTTTATAGGAGTGCGGAATTTCTTTAGTCATCCTAAGTCCTATCACGTAAACAAGATGGCCGACCAAAATACGTGCCACGTTTTTTTGCTAATGAAAATTCGTGAATGCTTACTAAATTGACAGTTCGCATATGTGGCTGACGTAAAATAGTGACGTTCCGGACCAATCTAGTTTTTGCAAACTTATCTTGTCGCCTGAAGATTAGATTCTTAAATGGGCCCACAATCACTTTATGCATTTTATTTGACAGTATAGGTATTTGATATTCACAGGCCGCTTTCGACAGGTCATCGCACTCCAGAGATGTTAGCAATTTTATTCTCGGCAAAATATAATCAAATTTAAATAACAAAACAGTTCTGTTGACCTTGATGATTAAAAGTTCTCTGACTGTGACCGAGTCCCCTTTGTGAAGGGCACGCCATCTGTTCGTTGCTATACACACCACAAGCCCAACCGCAATTCGTTTCATGAACTTTTGAGTATCGCTATCGATGTGCTAACCTGCTAGCCACGGAAGGTGCGCATACTTTGTAGAGGTCACTTTAGCCCGGCTTTTACCGCACAATTCACTAGAATCGTCAACCTTTCAAAGAACGCATACAAAACCGCTTACATAACATGCACAACTAGCTCATTAAAGCCACCACCTGTTGGCGTCTCTCAAAACAGAACCAAATAAAATAAAATAAAAATGTCTACATCATATTCAATGCACACGCAAGCGTTACCACTTCACAGTGACAGTACATGACTCAAAAAAAAAGAAAATGTCTTTTCGGCAAAAGTCTGGCCAAAAATGCACTCCAAGCGGGGTCCCACGTGAACTATACGCGGTGCGTCAGCTCGAAAGCGCTGCGATGTGGAACCCAATAATTATTCCGGCAGAGGTAATTTATGTAGACCGCTTCGATGTTGGGTATCTTTCATTTGGCTGTGAGATACTCGAATCCAACCACGTACGCCAACCAGCCGTCCGTTGCGTAACGCCCGCGAGCTCATAGATTATACTCTAACGCTTTGCGGTACATCTATATGATCAGTCTGTGCATGCATGAGATTTATTGACGCTCTAGCCTTGCCTGTCGCTAATTAATTTAGATTATTCATTCACATGTGCATTGTATTTTCGGAGTTTTTCTAAAACAGTTTGCAATCTCATTCCAGTTCCAGATGCAGCGTCGGATCTAAGCAGTCACCAAACCCATAGTCAGAGACGTACAACGTAGGCCAACGCAATGACAGACTGCAGCAGCATTCAGGGTTCGATGAGCTCCTCCACCAGCGATGTGATATCGTCGACTCGTAGCGCAATGGTTTCGAATCCAAGGATTCGAGTTATTCGCATGGTACGTCCTAATTCGCGACGAATTCTGGTCACGCCTGACAACAATGTGACGTTCGGATTTGCCATACGCGGTGGAAAGGAGTTTGGGACGGGCTTCTTTGTCTCGAAGGTGGAGAAGAGTAGCGAGGCCGACTTGAAGGGACTGCGGGTAAGTGAGAGTGGATACGAGTGGAGTGGTGGGTATGATTTGAACTGGTTGAACGGATTGATCGGGAAGAATTTTCTGGCAATGTAGGTCGCAGTTACGGGTTTTTGTTTTTTATCGAAAGTTCGTGCGCTTCCAATTGACACAATTAGTGAAGTTTCACTTTGCAGTTGATAATAGCTGCGAGCAGATGAGTGAGGTTTTCATCTTGAAGTAATGGATGCGATTGAGATGAGATGGACGTGTGGTATTTGCTTCAACTGAAACGGAGCGGAAGTGGCGAATAGTTTCTGTTTATCCAGACAATCAGACGTGAAAGAGACGCTAACAACTGTAGTTGATTCAATGGCGATGGCATAGTTCGGAAAAGAATGGACTAGATCTGTTATCGGCGGTCTTAAATCGCGATAACTGTGAGAAGAGGAATTTTCGAAGCCGAATCGTGAAAGTCAATTAGAGAGAGACGCGACACCTTCATTTTTCCATTAATTGCTAACACGCCATCTATTGGGGCTATCACCAGCTAAAGCGTAATACAACAAGCACTGTCATAGAAATGTCACCGTGCGATGTTTATCTTGTGTGTGCTTTTATTGCTGATGCTTCCACTTAACCGCTTCCGAAGGCATGTCGAGAATGTCCGTTCTATAGTTAAGTAGACCTAAAGTCGTGCGAATCGGCTTTGATCGCAGACGCAGTAGTTCCACCCACCATTTCAAGTCAGCCGTAAGCACTTACTGTACCACTCAACCTAAACTCCATTTGCAGGTGGGCGACCAAATAATCCGCGTAAATGGATACCACGTCGACGATGCAGTCCACAAGGAGCTCACCCAGTTCGTTTCCAGTCAAGATCGCTTAACCCTTAAAGTTCGTGGTAAGTAGTAAACACCCTGCAACCCAAAAGTCCGATTAATATCCATCCTTACCACCTTTTCTGTTTCAGGTATTGGAATGCTTCCGATAAAAGAGTAAGTCCGCACCAGCGCTTCTTCCCCCATGCGAGCTGCAATTTATTTTCTTTCCCATTTTCAATTTAGTAACGAAGCAGATCCCCTCACATGGCATATAGTGCCGCGTGTCGCACTTTCATCCCTGAACCCCATCATGGATGACTACAGTGCCGGCCAGAAGGATGTCCGCATCATGCTGAAAGTGGCGCCACGCACAAAGCTCGGCCTGGGCATCTGCAAAGGTCCCGAATGGAAACCGGGAATTTTTGTCCAATTCACCAAAGACTACAGTGTCGCCAGAGATGCTGGCCTCCGTCCAGGCGATCAAATTCTAAGCGTCAACAGCATCGACTTCTCGGACGTGCTCTTCAGTGAAGCGGTGGCAGTTATGAAAAGCTCATCCACTCTGGAAATGATGGTGCGCTCCGGTGCGGGATTGGATTTATTTCCCGGCGAATCAAGCGGATACAACAGCTCAGCCAGCAGTGTAACCGGAGATCAGAGTCCCTGCTGGGCTGATCAGTCAGCCAAGCGTTTGAGTTCGGTGCGCGAGGAGCCATCATCAGCGAAAAGCCATTGGCACGATCGACGAAAAAATCAACAGCCGCTTACGTCAGCCATCCAATCGCCCGCCTCCTCGTCCTGCTCCACGGCAACGGTCAAAGATGAGTCCAACAAGACCATTATTCAACTTTCGGAAAACGGCACACTTATCAACAACACAATGGTGGGCAGTAGCCCCAGCCACCACCACGACAGTGGCGCATCCACATCATCCTCCGTCTCGTCGTCTTCCATGTGCGATGATACCAATCTCAAGTTGAATTTCATAATGCCACCCGAACAGGCGAATCCGCAGCACCATCGAATGCCGCATATCCCGCCGCCGCCACCGCCAGCGCCGGGCAATACGCAACAGCATTCTAATGGCAAGATCGCTGACATCTGCTTCGTGTCACGTCAGAGCGAGACAAAGACAATTGTTGTCGAGGTGCACAGAAGCGCAACCGATGTGAACAGCCAAAAGGGTCGCGCACCATCACCTCCGAAGCCGCCACCACCATCGTCGATGTCGTTAGCGACATTCCAGGCGAATGGTGTCTTCCACAACAAAGCCAACGGCAGCAGATCGCCATCCATAGCTAGCAGCAGCATGAGCATGGCCGGTTCTATAAGCGGAACCAGTTTATGCAGTGCCATTAGTGAGGAGTTGAAAAGGCGACGTGAGGTGAGTTTCTATTTGGGAATTTTTCAAAGCTGAGCTTAAAGCTGCAATGGTTTGTGTATTTGCTCAACAGCGACAAGGTAAAGACGACAACCTCGAAGACGGCGAATTACTGCAGCTGAGACAACAATCGCGTCGCATCGGAAGTGCGAATTGTGCTGACGATGAGCGCCGGCACAGTGCGTTGATGGATGAATTCAAACGGGCACACAAGCGGATGTTCCGGAATGGATTTAAAGAAACAGACCGGTTGGTAAGTGCAAACGCTTTCATTGCAATAGACTGAGAGAAAAGTTAATAAATGCGAGGGGAATGGTGATAAAGATAAAGCTGTCTGATAAGATAGGTGGCGTGTATGCTGAGCGTTAATTGCCTGCTGTTTATTTATTGCATCTATAATAACTATTTGCACGAGCGGGCGACAAACAACAATATTTACGTTTATTTTGTACTAGTGTTGTTTTTGTTTCCATCAAAATATGTGTTGACGTTGTATGGTTGAGAAATGTCTGTGAATATTTTACAGACAACAGCGTCAAGTGTTTGAAACAAAGTGTAGTAGATGCGACGAGTATACCCACCGCAATTGAGTGCTTGGAGATGTACAATGTACATTGTATATTTGTGTCAATTTACTAGGTTATTTGTGTGCTCTACGATTGTGGCTGATAACGGGAGAGATACTTGTGCGGAGATGCTCTACATCGCATGTCAGGTGATTTGAAAGCGAGGTGTTTTTGACATTGTATAAGAGCGGATGGTTTAATTGAGGCGATGCACCTACTTACGAGGTTTAATTGAAAGAAAACCGTCAACTTCGAGTACTACATACAAATAAATTCATACTAATAGATTGAACACGTTTCTGATGATAAAGTAGTAGGTGAAGAAATCAACTAAGTAATATGAGAGAGTTTTTGAAGAATATAGATAGGGTGCACCTTCTTTTATTTCGGAATGTGATTATTAAAAAAAAATTACGACCGATTTCCAAATATGAGGTAGGTATACCTACTTTTGTTTAATTTGGCCCTACAATGTTTTTGGACTATAGTTTTTAAATAAAACATCAGTCAAGTGGACACCTCTATTGACGAAAGGAAAATGTGCAATTTGCTCTGAGTTTTTCATGACTTCTTTGAACATCTCGGGCGGTATAGTTATGAATTTGAGCTCCAAATGTTTGCCTTGTGCTTGTCAATGGTCTGAGGCTTGCTGGCGTTCGCTTTGCTTTTCAAATAACCCCGCTGAAAGAAGTCTAGAGGACTCAAATCTGGATATCTGGGTAGTCAATTAATGTGCCCATTTTTTTAAAGCATTGTTTGATTTGCAGTGTCTCATGGCGCATCGTCCCGTTGAAACCAGAAACCGTCCAGACCTTCATCACACATCTGTGGGGCAAACATAATGTGCCAAGATCGAAACGATATTCACGTTAATTAACACAATTGAACGACTATTTTCAATGAACAGCGTCACTATTTTGACGAGCTCTTTTAGCGTGATGCGACTCATGGTTTAATTTGTACTGATTTGACGTTTCAAAAACATGTGCACTCAAGTCAATCGGTTGATAAATGTCAAAGTAGGTTTGTCAATGTTTACATGCCTCCACTAAAGATGACGCACGCGTTTTATGACTTCTTTTGACTGCAGGTAATTGCTTGGGATTGAAAACGATTTATTTTTTGTAATTCTGTCGGACATCTTAAGTCAGTAAAGGACTTATTACGGAGCACAAGCGAATATTCGAAATTTTTTACACTTCATTCACATGAAAACTTATTTTAGTCGCATATACCCACGATTCAGTTTCATTTTTAAAGAATCATTCACATGAGAGCGAACTGCGAACCACGAACTGGCGAATATTCGTAGATTCTGACAGTTCATTTACATGAAAACTTTTTTTTAGTCGCAGGTGCCCGCGAATCATTTGTATTGTAGAAGGTTAAGTTCGAGCGAATTTTTCATTCGCAGGTTTGTGGATCGCGACTGTTTTATGTGGATTGTGAATAAAGTGTGACAGTTCGCGGCAAGAATTTTCAGTTGACTGGAGAATTGCTGTAATTGTAAATTTCGTTATTTTAATTAATCAAGTCTCGGTTTTTTTTAGATTAGGTGTTGTATGAATTGAATATAATGCATTTGTGGTAAAACAGATATCAATTTTCAATTTATAAATACAGATAAATTGATTTGTTCGCAGTTCGTCTATTCGCAGTTCGCGCTCATGTGAATGGTCCTTAAAGGTTAAGTTCGAATGAATTTTTCATTCGTGGGCTTGGAAAGTGGCTGTATTATGTGGATTGTGAACAAAGTGTGACTGTTAGTGGCAAGAATTATAAATTCGCGGCAAAATTGCTGTAATTGAAAATTCATTTGTTCGTAATTCGCCTTTTCGAAATTTTGCGCCCATGTGACTAGTCACTTAACACTTTTGAAATGTTAAAATATAGCAATGGCAGGAGATACCGATGCATATTCGTTCTAAATGTCGAATTACATTGATGACGTTTGCGTTTTCTAAAGTTAGAGTGGCATAAACTTCATACTGGAGGCTGAACAATATTTGGGCAATAGGTTCATTCGCATACGATGTTTAAATCGATCGCAATCGCACAGAATCTATACACGTTCTTATTAAAAATGATAGAAAAAGAGAAAATTAGCAAAATAACGAGTAACGAGTAGTTCCTCTCTTGGCTGATGTGATGTTTTCGGTTAGTGTTTTTTGAATGCTGAGCACCTTGAGCAATAATTCCTTTTGGGTTTTATCCATATCTTCTTTAAACGTTGCGATAATGGATTCGGTGTGTTGTTTAAGCTCTTGGTGAAGAATTTCGAGGCATACACATGACCATGCGGTGAATGTTGGTGTGGATGGCGAAGAATTTGACTCAGATGATCTAAGGTAGGTGTGGAAGGGCAACTCGAATTCAGAGTTTGTGTTGGTGGCTTTCTGTGCTTTTTGTCGAAGACCATACCTTCGAAAGGATTGTTAGGTCTGTTGTTCGGCGAATTAGATCTCAGTAACATAGAATGTTGCTGTTGGCACTCGAGCTAAGTTCCCACGAGTGTTAACTGTGGACGACATCGTGTGGTGTGGTGTTTGAAGGTTTGATATATATGTATAGGTAATCAAATCAAATCAAATGCGGGAATACAAAACGAGGTTAAGAAATTAATTTCGGTTTTGGGCGAGTCAATGAATGATTACAAGAATTCAGATTTCAAGTATGTTTATGATTCCCGCGCACAATTAATTTAAGAAAACTAGTAAACACACGAGTTGAGTTTGTTTTTGCCGAAGGAGATAAAAAAGGCGTCGATTTGTTTCATGTGTGCTTAGGAACGAATGCGAAGTTGGTTGAGGTTCCCTCCTGCGGTTGGTATTTTTGGGTGTTACCTGCTGGTTAAAAGTCGTAGCTTGGTAACTCTTCGAAGCAACTTCGCCCCCTAAAATTAGTCAAAGTCCCACATTTTTCCCATAAATGTTGCTCAATATATTGCGGATTTAATATGTTGAACAACATTTATGGTGAAAATATTTGATTTTGACTAATTGGTCTCATTTTCGTGGTCCATTCTCGACTTCCTAAGAGATTTCAAAAACTTTTCTTTGAATGAATGAATTTCCCGTCACCCGGTGTGCCTTTGTACTTACCTCCGAATTGGTCACAAATAATTTTATAGCGTAACTCTATCCAAATTGATCTGCCTAGGGTTACCCATAACTAAACAGGTTTTACGGCCATAATGGAGTTAAATTTAATACACGTTTTTCGTGTGCGTTTTACTTGAACGAGAATCAGTTTGTAAACAATCGGTCCGTCCCCAACCAGTTTTGTTGCTCACTTTTCTTCTGCCACACAATTAACATTCTTTTACGACTCAATTCGATCTCAAAGCAACGACCTACTGTTTATGGCCACATAAAACTGCGCTTATTCAAATGCATGCTCAACAGTGCCTACCGCATTAGATTGTTCTCACTTCCTAATAGCGGGCGTGTAACCCGGCTTTAACTGCACTCAGCGTTTCAAATGAAGCGTCAACAAAACGCTGGGCAACCTATCGTTGGGCGGTTATGAAACACATTCATCGCCGTGAATACTAATGATGATAATCAAATTTTGACTTCGACACGCCACCGTGATCAGTGAATTTTTGGAACGCGGATCAACGACCCCGCCAACATGTTTGTCTACGAAAAACTATGAATTATGCAAAAGATCAACTGATTCATGTCGTCGTATCTAAATCAGAGTTACCCTCTGCAAATCATCGCATCGCTCGGACGTGTGCGATGGTGCTGCTGGTGTGGATGATGATGATGTCTTCACCATCCAATCGAGATCTGTTACAGACTTCTTACCACTTCAGTGCGCGGTGTATCCGCACACAGCAACAACTGATGTGTGTATCTGGGTCGAGCGCCAGATTAATGATCATAGAAAACGTTACGCTTGTAGATGCAAATTGCAAACTGCAACCAACCCAATAGGCGAACGCGTTAAACAAAGAAGACCATACAGTATGGCCTGGCCATAGGCCCAGAAGGAGAGAGGCGAAAGGCGAAAAACGAAAAAAGTTATCGCTTCCACGACTTTCATCTTTCATTTCATATGTTCATCTCGAAAGAAGGTTGAGGGAAACTGCGGCCAACTGAAGGCCCACCTTCAGTGGGGAGATTACTTCTGGGTCCGGTCTCTCCCTTTTCTCGTTCGATCACGTGGTGCCATCCAATTTGGATCAGAACTTCAATAAATCAGTCGCCTCTTTCACTCACTCCAGAAAAGAGGCCAAACAAACACAAAGTGTTGTCATTACAAGATGAAAAGAAAAGAAATTAAATGAAAAAAAAAATAAAAAAATTTACAAACCGGAAAGGTGTGCGCTCTGACAAGCATCGCGCGATGAAGATGCTGACAACAATCTGTGTAGATATATGCGGCGCGCTCGAGTTCAGTGATCTGTTGGGGGGGAATTATCGCATTATTAATTATCTAACATTGATTTACGGAACTGTTAATTGAATTTATTGTACCAAAAAAGGAAAACTCTTCTGTTTTCTGTTTTATGTTTTCTCGGTTTCGAACGAGACACGCCATTGTGGCTTCCATGCGGTCCCCGTCCCCGGTAACAGCGCCATCTTTGGCGAAATTTGATTTTATAATCCGCCTTTCAGTGCGTGGTTCATTTACCAAAAACGGCGCGACACTTTTCTATCTCTTCTGATGGTGTTAATTATGTCACCAACGCAGTTAATACTTTCACGACCGGAAAGGCTCTATAGGTGCACATGCGACGACTTTACCTACCTACTGACTGGTGTGAAGGAATCTTGTTTGACAGTACATTGACTTCCTCAAAAACATTATAATTAGCTGGACAACCGATTGACAGTCTACTTCAGAGAGATGTCCAAATTAATGCAAAGCTATGTATGCTTTGGCCTTCCCTTTGACTTGGTCTTCGCCTTAAGTTTGATGGAGTTGGGGGGTTTGGTGTGTTTTTTTTTTTGTTGCGGTATCAAAAATTCCATATTCATCGACGGAACAATGAATCTTTCCACTTGTTTGGGGCGAGCAATATTTATAATTTTTCTTCGCAGTAAAACAACTGTGCCACTTGAGTTACCGTGAATTTTGCGTCAATCTGCACTGCTACGAGAGATGAATGGACACCATGAGATATCCATTTTGGTGGTTTTCTCTTTTCCATGTTCCTAATTGTACAAAGCAAAGAATTGCCTTTATGTAACCTTAGGCAATTGACTGATTTATTACGAGTACAGGCGAGGCCAGTAGCCCAGCGGTGGGGTACCGTTTTTGGTGTTACGAAGGCAGGAAGTGAAGCAAAATCAGAAAGTTTCAACCAATTGCGAGTTTTTCGTTGGCACTAACTTCCACGACCTTCCACATGGTTTGGAGCATTCATAGTTCAGTTGGCAGTACAAATTGCGATTTGGTACAATTTTCGACGACCTTTTCTTTAAGTTTATTAAACGAGATCAACATTGAGCTATGGATGAACAGAAAAGAACGTCCTCCAACACTCCCGGAATATAAAGAAAGAATTGACGAAAACTAAGAACTAACGAAAACATACAACGAAAACGACTTTCAATCGTTGGGTTGTTGAAACAAACACACCTGGAATATTCAGCAAATTCAGCAGAGCAACTGACCGAACAAATGCCACAATTTACAACTTTAAATCACATTCCACACTCAATTGTTGGGCTAATATTAGTTTAAAATGCTATGAACTAGTTTCATTTGTAAATTAACACGATCGAAATTTGCAGCCAAAAAGTGTGAAACGTCAAAAGAAAACTAGTTGGTGTTCGGTGTGAATACATCGACTAGTTTCCATAAAATATGCAGAAATCTTCTTCCGTGTAAGTTAAAGCAACTGAAATGTGTATATGTGAATGAGTTGCTGTGATGATGATTGGTGACCATTTATGAAGACGTAATGGTGAGTGATAGCTGTCATTTGACACTGTTAAAACAGACGTGCAACTGAAAGTTCGGGCTCAGCGGTTAGATGGTGTAACAATTATTATGCACATGGTGACGAGTAGGAATTGGAACGTTTTGAACTGGAATGAAAAACCTTCTCAATTTAGCCGTTCGGATTTGGCAGAGCTTCCTTTCATTCGTCCCGCATGAAAAAGTCGCATTAAACGAATGGTTGTGCGAGGAAAGGGTTAGAGTTTTATAAGAACTTATTGCGCCAACTATAAATGTCGGTTCAAATATTTTATCGCTTCCGGGATTTTTTACTGCCGCGTATTTATGTGATTCCCTACTTTGCCCTTGATAGTCTTCTAGCCTTTTCTACCCGCCTATCTGTCAAAATACGGTTTTTAGACATTCAAATCAATAATCTCATCGTTTAGGTTCTGCGCAAGCTTTTCTGCCCGCTTTCCTACGTGATATCCCGGTGAACCATTGTTAAGGAGCGTTTCATAGCCGCAACGGTCTTTGCTCTTTAAAGTGGTATAAATTTACCAAGTAAGGGTGGTCACCATTCATCGTGATGCTTTCATCGCACATTGTGGTTCTTCCAGAACAATAATTCCTTTATAGCGAGGATGAATGATGAATGGTTTATTATCTTTTAAAATTAAATTATAATAATTATTGACGCAAAAAAAAAATACTTCGTGTTCCTTCTTCAACGGATTTCTGTGGGGTGAGGACTTTGATCTGTTTCTTTTTATTTTTGACAGTGAAATATCTATTCAAAAGTCGTGTTCACCAAGTCATCACGTTAACAATTCAAATCAAGTTATACCATGTTCCCACAAAACTGAAATCGCGAGGTTTCGATGAACTTTTACCGAAACCTTTTAAGTCGTTCCCACCGAGTTGAAGTGAGTTCAAAAGTCAAATTTAAAGTCTCTGTCAAAGCAGCTGTTTGTTGACGCAAAAAAATAATAACTGAATTCTGAACAAACCAAGGAAAAAATTGCAGCATTTATAGGTGATTTCGCAGTACAAAGAAATCAATTCATTACAATGCTAAATGTACTAGTTCTTATGCTGCATTTACACGGTCACACATTCCTATCACGGAAGATTAAAGGGATGCTAAATACTAAATATTCGTGTGACCGAAAGGGATAGCATTACCTAACACGCAAAAAAAAAGTGACACGTATTTAGGTCGGCCATCTTGTCCACATGTTGATATTTTTATAGCGATGACTAAAGAAATTCCGCACTCCTATAAAACAATATGGCTTCCGGAAATGATGAACGGACAATTGTTAATTTTTTTCGTGCAACTGATCGATGAACTGTTGGTTTAATTTACTGAAACTAATTATAACTCTCATTTCACGTGTTTCAAATCAGAAATAGAAATGTTTTCAAGCAATTACAGAAATTTTGGTGGGCGGAACCTGTGTCTATTTCCGATCTACGTATCTATAATTATGGTTAGAACGTCCATGACAATTTAGGCGTCCGATTTGTGATCTCATTCTTACGCCTTTAATAGCATTGACTGGATAAACGGATCTCTCTGTCCCGTTTCATGCAAAAATGCGCGTGTGTGATGGTGTAAATGCAGTTCTAAGCTCTTAAGAAAATTTTTAAGATAGCTGTGGCGTTTAATATTATGACATCCACAAATGAACACAAAATAAGCCAAAGTTCACTCTAAAGGCTTGTTCGGTTTATAACCTCTCACGGATGGATGAACTCAGAGGGGTTTCAAATAGGTTTCGCTGAAAACCAGAGGTTTCGACATCTCAAAAATATATGGCAAAACGTCGGAGTTTTGGAAAAATTTTACGAAACTTCGGGGTTTCGTTTGGTGGGAACATGGTACTCTAAACAAATTCAAATTTAATCAGCAACACATATTGTTAGAATTATTAAAACTGTTGCATGTTATGGCTGGTACCAGACTTTCATTTGTTATAACTATTTCCTTTCCCAGGCTTTCCAACCTAAAGGCTGGGAGATGGATATTTTCTAATTTGTGCGATAAATACGTCTATCAGATCGTCCAATATTTATATTAAGGGCGTGCTTCTTATCGCATCGGCGAGTCAGAATTGAAACACGTCTAAAAGACATCTATTTATAGAACTTTCCTTCTAACTCTGTATACAGCCATGTCTGTTTGTTCTGAAGCAGTTTCCACTCCCTGGAAACACTTTACTAATGTCAGTACAAAACATTGACGACTTCCCTCCCGTCCGAGGTGACTATCCACCCCCTTGACAGCATATACCTTCCTTGCCGTGCAGAAACCTCTCCAGCCCCTCCCAACTTCAATGAAACCGAAGCCACTTTCAGAAAGTGCTGCGCTTGTCAGAGACACTTTATCTAGGTCGCCATCTTATCACTGCATACCAATCTGTTTCTCCCTTGCAGTGATGTCACATCTAGCCACTTCTACGCATGTAGATCTTCTTTATTGCACTACTCCGGTGTCATGTTTCAATACCTTTCAAAACCCTGCCGCTCGAAACAATACCCACATAGCAATCGGCTTAAACGTAACACGTTTCTCAAGTACCCGAACTATACTCGCAAAGGTATTTCTTCAGCTGTGTCCACAAACGAGAATAAATAAATTTGTTCACCTTTCAAAACTCTCGCTTAAATATTTTCTAAAGACGTAGAAACTGAGTCTCGACATGACTCACATGGATTTTATTTATCTCGCGAGGTGCTGCTCAAACACAAGAAGAAGAAGAAGAAAAAACTTGCGATACAGCTTCCAGCTGTAACCAGATAGATACATCTAACGCTAATCTCTGTCGCTCTTTAAGCTCACTTGAAGTTTACAACTTCATTCCCCTGCTCCACCGGACTCCAGGAGGCCGACGACGACGATAAATTAAACCATCACTGCGCCACTCTTCTCCATCCACTATCCAGGTGATAAAATTATATCTCCAAGTGGCAGAGAAGCCTTGTTTACTGTGTTTGTGGTATGTCTCCCGTCGCCAGTGCGTTTCGTGTACAAAAGAATTTTCCACAACAAATAGCCGTGGATACTTAGAGGTTAGAGATGCTTGACAGGTTAGGCGCAGGGGGATATTCTCTGAGCTACACCTGTTGGGAACAGAGTTTTCTGAATTCTACGGCTATACCTCTGCCTATATGTGAAATGTGACGTCAGCTTTATATCTGAAGAGAGTGAGCGCTAAAAACCGGAGAAAAAAGCTTTTTGCCTCCATGCAGTTGTAACAGTGTACACGGCACTGGTACTGGTACACCTCGATCGCGTCGATTCGAACGTGGTAAATGCCAGTCGTACAGGTGGGCTTCTCCAAGACAGGTGATTGCAGTTGCGTGTCATATTTTCGTGCCGTCGTAGAAAGCTTGTGAAAAAAGTAGAAAATCCGAGTGGTTCTTTGAGTTACTGTGGTATTTTTTGTTTTTATTTGTCGTTTTCGTGGACTGGCTCCGCTTCAGTTGGCCAAGGTTGTTAATCGTGTGCCCACTTTTACCCAGACGCGCAGACAGTGAAGATAAGACTTGTTAAAATTTGGGGGGCAAAAAAGAATACGCTGTGAAATTCCCCCGCGAACCTGGAACCCCGAATGGGAGAGGGAGACGTTAACGTCGCCGATCGCGCGCAGGGCAACTTATACACAAAATGATTTTTAATTGATTTTGTGGTCGCGTCAGTGAAAGTTCCACCATCCATCCATCGCGCAGCCGATCAATCGTTTCTCCGGCATCGGTTTGTGTATTCCTTGAGCCATACCTATACCAACTTTACTCGTATACGTTAAAAGAGTTGCCGTCGTGTTTTGGTGATTTATCCATTAAATTCACCGAGTTGAGCAAGCGATACGCGGCGCAAAGAAAGAAGTGTCTAATTATAAAGTTTTCCCCCAGCTACGTTGCATTGTTTTTCGGTTTTCTGCATCTGTAACTTTGCGCAACTCGCTGCGATTATATAATTGTACATACTTGTATTTCTCGCGCACAGTGAAGCCATTAGAATCTACTCCATAGGAGCAGACGTCATGTAATTAGATTATTCGTTCGTTTCTCGTATCGCCTTACGCAAGTGTGCTGCTCGTACATGCTTCAGCTTCACACCTGATTTGCACTCGCGCTCGATAGTGCACATTAAGACAAGTGCAAAGCCGCCGCAACCAAAACGAAAGGAGTTTTCCAACCATCGGAAGAGCTGAGCCAACACCACAAATTCAGAATGAAGCCGACCGGTGGGAAGCCGCTGGTGAAAATCTCCACCTACCAGGTATGCCGTCGACATTCGTATAGTTTGTATATATAGTTACCCATACCAGCAGTGTAAAAGCCTAAGCAAAACATTAGCATTTTTTCAAGTTGACTTGCATTCTTTCGTGTGTTGTTTCTTTTGAGTCCAGCTTTAGCTACTGAGAGTACTTGCATGCAAGACTGTCTTGCGATGTTTATCTGCGGACTGCGGGTAAAAGTTGCAAAATATGTGCTCTGTTCGTTTGAGAGCAAGCCTTGGGAGGGGAATTGACAAATTTTTGGGATTGACAGTCGCCGTTTGGTTGCCATTGTTGGTTGCATTGTGAAGCCCATTCATTGTCCACCAACTAAAGCGGTTTTTATGGCGATTTTGACAGTCGTAATCCATCGGTTGCGTCGCGTTTTGTCATCAACTTTTAGTTGACTTATTTATTGTGTGAACGGGCCAGAGCCGACTAATTGGGTACACATTACCAAACGTATGGATTATTTGCAGATACAGAGGAAATAACTCATTAGGGACTACCCACGATAACAATCGGTTAAGTAATCCGCTTCTGGGAACAATTAAGCGATAAGAGGCTCGGAGTGGGGAAATTAACACCGATTTGTTGTTTGCCTTTTGCAATTTTGTTTATTAACTTTACTATCCCCCAGGTGACTTCAAGAAGCATCGATTGTTCTAGAAAATGACTAAGGCTAGATATGAGTGTGTTAAGCTGTGGTATCCCGTGATAAGTGGGGAGCGCAGAGACCAAGGCATGCACTTAATATGACATATGCTTTCCCATGCCAGTGCCAATGAGTGATGGGATTGACAACTAATATTATGTGATGAGTGATGGGATTGACAACTAATATTTTTTAAGTGCTACCAAAGTTGTTTACTTTATAATACTCCCCGTGATCTTTTTCGCCATTTTTTCACACGTTGATGGGCTTTTTAGACGAGAGTAGTCTATATCAACGCTGGTTAAGAGAGTTAAATTTTTAGTCATATTTCTAATGACAAAAACTCCTTGCTAACGGTCGACTTGTAAGGTTTTTTCCAGGTTGAATCATCGCCGGAATTCAGAAGAAGTGTGAAAATGTCAGGCTGCGTCTAAAAATCTAGAAAACTTGCATCTTCTTCTCCCAACTAGTTACAAAGACAGTGGGGCCTTACGAATAAATATTTTTAGTTTCGAGTCTAAATTTTAAAAGTTCGCAGTCGGTCCTTCCAATAAACATTTTTAATTTCGAGTATAAATTTTAATATTTCACAGTCCGCGGTACTAGTAATCATTGTAAGTGTCCAGGCTAAATTTTTCGAACTCAAAATGGCATGAGAAAGCATTTAGTGAGAAGGTTAAAAATGATTATTAGTAAGGCCCAGTGGCTATATTTGCCATACAAATTTCATAATTGCACGTTTCCGTATCTAAGTTTAAAGTGGAGACTAAAATTTGTAATTAGTACACGCCGCAATATATTTAGCGCTTCATTAAGTCTTACTAGAATTATGATCGCTGACAAATTGTTAGCCTATGAAATATCTTAAATCACAGACCGGTATAACCGCTTTTCTGACAACACGGCCAGTGCTGCACTCAAAGTTAGTCTCAACAAAAAGTGTGATCCGTCTGTTTCTTCAAGGTAATGTTTCAAGGCCTTTTTTGACAAATTTGCTGATTGCTCTTTTGTTGACGGGACAGCAATTTGTCTAAAAACACTTTCCGCTATACAAATAATCATTTTTAGTGTCCAGGCAAAATTTTTCGAACTCACAATTTGCCATACAAAATTGCATTTTGCGACCTAGAAAATATTTAGAGTGAAGGTTAAAAATGATCACTAGAAAGGCTCTTTGTGTATGAAGCTATTTAGCTATTTTGAGCTACAAGACAAATTGAACGCTTCTTGTTGCTTCTTTTTGATAACGTCAACATCAATATAAATTGCACCGCATAAGAATATATGTTTCCAAAAAAATCACAAGTTATTTTCATCCGTTTTCGCCCAGTCCTAATACTGTCACTGACATTTCGCTTCGTCAAAAATAATTGTATTCATGTTCAGCCTAAGTAAGTAAGTACCTACATTTGAAGTTACGGCCTTGTCTTCGATAACACTTTCCTCCAAAGTGTGAAATTGTAAGCTACGCCCTTTACGAAAATGATGAAAGAAATGCTCGTTTTTAGTCACCATTTCTCAATAAGAAAACTTACGAGTGACTCTGCGTCGTACTAATAACAAAATTAAGTCCCGACTTACAATTTACAAAAGCCCACAACAGCGAAGTTTGTACGGAAAATATAGCCACTGTGAACTTCTAAAATTTAGAGTCTAGAACCTCTTGTGTTTAATGTGCTGACCTACTGAGGGTTCGATCCCCGAAAAAAAAACAACAAATATTTCATCTTTTATAGTATAACTGTCATGAAAGAGCTTCTCAATTCAACCGTTCGGACTCGGGGTAAGACTGTAGATGTAGATCCCTTTTATTTATCCCAAAAATAAAAACACACAAAATGAATGTTTGTAAGAAGCAAATCCTTGTTTTTGTTGGCGCATCTATTTATCTATTTATTATGACTTACGGTACACTTCCTCATGGCCTACATGGTCCCACCGGATTATAACCGTCACAAAAGGTATACACTTCTTTAGCTGCTAAACACGTCTTTAATAAGATCTACGGATTAAGCCTATTAAGTCCAAAATCATAGTTAAGCACTAATGACACGAAATCATCGTGTTAATAAAGTTTTTGGGAAGTAATTGCTTTCGCATATTCCAAACTCGCATCTTCCGTGAACGGTCTTAAATGTTCTCCCTATTGACTCCTCGTAATTAAACCAAACCTACATATGCCTTTTAATTGCAGTATTTAAACGACCTAGATTACCACTATTATCATCGATATTACGAGTATATCAATCATTTCAATTAGCGTGTTGTTTGTTTAAAAGAGCAACAATTTCGTTTACAAACACTTGGTTCGAATTATAGCTATTTCAAATTAAGCAACAATAATAAATCATCCGCCTTTTTTTTTACTTTAAGCTTTTAATGGTTATATAGCATTAGAAAGATTTTTAATTTTGATTGCTGTGTCAGGAAGTGAACTTTACTCATCGACAGCTACTAACCGAACACCTAGCAACTGCGGCAATTGAGTGATTAGCATTAAGATAATAAGCTTAGTACGCTGATCGAGCTAAATTTTATTTCCATATACAAAATTCTCTCCAATATTAAGCTGAGCTAAATTTTAGCAAATCAATTTAGAAGAGCGGCACACAGCTTTAGCTAAAAAATCAAACTTTCGTTTCAGAATGTACCTACCCTACATACATGAAATCTGTTTAGCGTGCCCTTTTAATGGGGCGGCACATTTTCTCAAATTAAATTTTGACAGATCGTTGTGTTCCGTTGGTATGTTGCGTATTTTTGTTGTAGAGAATGTAAGCAGGGATGATCTTACTGTGAACTTATTCTTTGAAATAAATATGAAATATGGAAATGAGCTTAGCTTTTTTTAATAAATACCTCGACGACGAGTACTTAGATTTGGAAATGCTTAAAAAAGAGAGAATTGAATTTTTGAGGCAAACAATTTTCAAGAAACAGTTGTTTTCTGTAACACTTATCCACTGCGCGTGTGCACTTTATGTCAAAATTTAGCTAGGATTTTAACTAATGTTTGGAGAGAATTGTAACAGTTTTCGCATTTAACGATAGGTGGCGTTGGAAGTGACAGTTGATGTTGCTAGCAAAGCGTAGTTATTCCGGGTAAAGCTAGTATATAGGTGCGTTCATGTCTTTTCAGTATAGAAAAATTAAAAATGTCAAATCTCAAGAATCAAGAGAGAAAAAGTCTCAATTTCTAGAGAGTTAGGCACCTGTCCGGTTTTCTTACAAAGATTATAAGAAATGTCATTTTGACACTACCGTAAAATAAACGTCAACGCTATAAAATTTGTAATAATAATCTAGAAGCAGTTTCCGAACTTTTCAGTGAAAGTGAAGGCGAATACGAAACGAGTCAAGTGATGAAGAAGATATTCTGAGTGTATAGAGTTTTACTTGCCATACTTTTGAGCTGTCACTTAGTTGTCAGTTTTAATTTTTAAATTTTTCAGACGAGTAGAAAATTACGAACATACTAAAAGAAATGGATTTCTCTCTCATATTTCTTTGAAATTTTCTCAGTATATGGCCGAATTCGCACAGTTTCTTAGCAAATTCTTAACAGTTTTACGTTTGCTAAAAAAGTATACCCGAACGAACCTCATATATAAATAAATAAATAGAGTGAGGGCGATGTTCGTTGATGTTCAAAAGTTTTATCTATCCTATACGAGGGTTTTCCCTGCTTGCTTCTATTCTTTAACGCAATTCTTAATATTTCCACCCTTTTATACGAGGAAGTGCCTGATTGATTGGATGAATGTTTCATCTGCAAGGCTGTGTTCGAAAATATGTATAAATCAGCTCCTAAAAACAGTTTTTTCTAACAACTCGTCATGCTATTGAGTCAACATCTATTGTCATTTTGCAACCAAACAATGAAGCCAACCTGAGTCAATTTGTTTGGCTTAAGTCTTCCCAAATGCTGGCTGTCAATTTGTATTTCCCACCAATTTTAAAAAATTTTATTTTTATTATTCATAATTTTTTTTTAATTTAATTATGACGGTAGGTTTCTTCTCACAACACTTTTCTTAATCAATCAGCAATAATTATGACTTCACGTCTAAGCAACACAGAAACATCTCATCACCATCATCTCTTGGAGTACATTATAAATATAAATGGTACTTGCGAATTCATCACCGTGAATGCATTGCAAAGTTCAAGGTTGTCGGTAACATTTCGCGGTAGTTTGTAATTTAAAAATTTATTTTCATTCGTTTATAACGAATGTCGGGAACACGAACAATTATTATTGAACTCTCAAGTCGCGGATGCTCGTTGCTCGTTTGCTGAAAGTATCGTTTCAAGTGTGATAATGACATCACTCCTTTGAAAGTTAGGTAGGTACCTACCTATATGTGTAAGCAGCTTTGTTTAGGAACACGTTTAAAATCTCCATCGGTATGTGGCGTATTTTTGCTTCACCCGATGGTGTTCCCCTTAGCCATGTATCTTTTGAATTCAAATGCAGGCGTTTGGATATTTATGAAAAATATACCTGATTTCCGTACCTGACCGCTGAATGTGTGTATAGGGAGAGAGTGGGAAACAGTAGAAAAGGCGAAAATAACCGAACCACCATCCATAAGTCGCATTTTAAGTTTGAAACGTGACTAATGGCGGACGAAATGTTATCACACGCCTCAATGTGTGTCGTAGGTGAAAATGATAAAATTTTTCGGAAGAAATTAACAATAAAAACGCTCTACAACCGAACTTAATTGCGACAAGCACTACGTGTAACACTTTAAACTGGTGATGTTTTGTTTTTCATGTTATGGGTGATACGAGGGTATCTGTAGGCAACGAACCTATAATTGCCTATAGCTTTTACATTTTCCAGAAGGTGCAAGTTTGGGTATTATTTTAGCAAAAGTTTTCAATTAAACGTTGTGTGCCGTCATGAGGTGTCGAACAGTAATTAGAAATTGTTTCCAGTCGTAGTTTCCCAAAGATGTTGACAACACTTAATTGGAATGTTACCTATCTGTTTCTGAGCTTTTGTGTTGATTGTTGCAACGCGTTGCCTAATGAAATTTACTTAACCCAATAGCAGATAGGCGGTTTATGTGCATCACGTATTTCGGAATGGAATAAACGCTTATCTGTGCACTTATCTCAAGCCAAAGTGTGCATAAAAAGCGATGCTAATTTTTATTTGCTTACGTCGCATCGGTCGTATGTTTACTGTCAAAACAACAAGATGGAGATCGTGTTTGCTGATTGAAAAAATACCCGCGATTAACACAATTACCAGGATTGCGTTAAAACCCATTCACATGTCAACCAAATCTTGGCCTCTAGATGTAGATACTGGTTTACGTAGGATAAAAAAGTATTTAAGTAATTTTTTTACGTCGCTTCTTGCTTATTATAGCGTTAACTCGAATTCTTTCCGTGGAATTCTGTGTTGCGTAGGCGCGGTGAAGGGGGATTAATATGTGTTACTACATAGGACCTTACCAATAACCATTTTTAGTTTCGACTCTAAATTTTATTGGTTCACCGTTTCTATATTTTCTATACAAATTTAGCTATTGTGAGCTTTCGTAAATTTAAAGTCGGGACTAAAATTTGTTATTAGTATACGGAGCATAGTGTTTTCTAATAGCCGAATACTTGTGGTATTTTTTGCTCTGGAAGTATTTTACTGTCCTAATGGATTAAAAGTGAGCCTAAGAAATTTAAGACACACTTTTCGAATCAATCCGTTTGGTAATCGATGAGCTTCCAAAGATTCACGGTTCTTAGAAGTAAACAATTAGGTACCTCACGCATCACTACCAACTTCGCTTTGTAGTGTAATTACAAGACTACATTTTGTTTTGGTTTGCTGTTATTTCATTTTCTTCTTGACGCATTTCAAGTGTCAGAAAAGAGCTTTAGCGTTGGTTTTTTGCTTATTTAATTTTTTTTTCTTTCTAAAATTTTTCTGATGATTGTAACAGTCGCTTATGTGCAAGAAATAAAATATTTTTTCGACGTTTCATAGCAATATTATCGTACCTCACAGCAAATAACTTTTAAGTTAAGATTATGCGTGTCTTTTTTCGTGGCAAAATGCTGACGTCACAAAAATTCGCTATTTTTATTGTCACTCGTATGTCCCTCATGAGAGTACGCTGCGGCAGCCACCGTGACCAGACACTTGACAGGCAATTACACGCAGTGACACATTTAGGACAAGTGTCATAATAGGCGTTTTTCTTTTTTAGTTCAGAGCTGAGCACTGAACTGAGTTCGAGCATTGTGCTCTGAACTTAAAAAAGAAAAAGGACGTCGGCATGTCAAAATTTTGCCACGTAAAATTACACGTATAATCTTAGCTTTATACAAATAATTCCTGGGAACTAAAGTAGGTATACACTCTGTAAGTTTATTAGACTCACTCATGTACGGGTACGCATACGCATTGCATGACAAATGAACCATTGAACCACTTCCATCTAAGCACCGTCAAAAATTGTTTCAACGGCAAGTTGAAATTTTGTAAAATATTCTTGAAGACTGTTTTTCGTGTAAACGTATTTGCTTATTTCAAGTCACCGTTTTTCTCCAAATAGGACAGATAAAAAATAAAGCTCATTTAATTTGTAGAAACGGGTGTAGAAGTAGATGGGACAATAAAACATATATCTTACTGACAGATGCATATTACTTTTGTTACTTTCGCATTTTATTGCTAATTACTTGCATATTTTTACAAGGATTTGACAAAAAAAAAAGGGATTTCTTTGCTTAGCAAATGTACCTAAAACGCCGAAGTAAGAGAGACAAAAAGGTATATTACGAAAGTGGTAGCAATCGTATTGTTTTTAAATAATGTTAAAATATCAATGTCAAGAGTTAAAACGTGCGTCCTACTTTGAATAAGTACATTTTCAATGCACCCACTCACTCCTATCGTGAATCTTTGTTCTATTTTTTTGTACTGCTCTAGTTAGAAGCATGAAAATATAGAGTAACACGGGCTTAACGTAGGTATCAGATTAAACGTCAAAGTCATCCTCAAAAATTAAGCTCCAAGCTAACTTACAGAATCCATTTTAGTGCGAAATAATCGTAGTTTAAAAAAAAAAAAAACAATCTGAGAGAACGACATTTCGAGATTTTAAACAAGAAATTTGTGTTCACATCACAAGTAGTGCGGGTCTGTCAAATGATTGATTGACAATTTACTGACGTTAAATAAAAGACTCTTATATCTTCTTAATAATTTGGCTTTTCGCTGTAAAAAATTGTCTATTTGTTTTAAGAATTTTATATTTTAGGAAGCTATGTAAAATGAACATTCTTTTTGACACCTTTCACAAGTTAAGTGTGTAAAATGTTAGAGGTTTTCTTCAAATAATCGCAGAAAAAATATTGAACATCATTGTCCATCGAATGCGGACAACCATCCCGTTTCTTAGGATTTTCAGAAATATTAATGGCAAGACTATTGGATAGGGATCTACAATTTTCTGACGTAAATATCTGAAATTCTAAGTTGAAAAGCTTTCGCAAAAGAGTCTTGTACTTTTAGTGTCTTCTTTTAGACGTTGGTAAAACATCAGTGGAAAACAATTTCAGGTACATATAATTTATATTTTTCCGGTTCTAATTGCAAGTATTTCGTTTGACCCTGATGAATTCAATTCACTCTCTTTTTTAAATTTTTTAAAGGCTCAGAGCTAAAATATTGAAAAGAGCTCTAGAATGTTTCTCAGACTTGAGAGATTGATGGATGTTCTAACAGGTCAAAGATGACTTAATTCAGAGCCTTCTGTTGCACAAGTCATTAGTGCTAACCTCAAATAAACCTTTTGACCAAATTCGTAAACTGAATTTGAATGTGATTTGAGATGGTACATAAATTGATGCAGTGTAGTGGGTAGGTACAACTATAGCTTGAAAACCTAAGCAACTTTGGCTTCTTACAAAGAATCTCACGAGGACTATTTTCTTCCATTCAAAAGGTACGTCTGGGCAAATCCCTAAAAGACGTAAAATAATTTCGAATATGTATTTCTTCAAACTGCAGACGCAGCATAAAATGTTGCTGGCATTATTTCGTTGACCAAAAATTAAATGATACGAGTAGGTACAACAAAGTTACCTTAACAATGGTTAACATGAAATTTGCTGAGGGAGCTTTGTCTTAATTTGGACCCAAAGACCGTCTGTCTATTGTTCGTGCTTGTCCTACCTACATACATTAATCTTCTGACACACTTCCGACGCCATGAACCGTGACTTTATTTTGACGAGTACGTTTACTTTGGCCAACCTTGAAATCGCTTGCATACCAAACTAATTTTTTTTATGTTGTCCGTCTATACGCATCAAATATCTAAGTCAACTATCACGTATTGCGTTGAACTCCAACCCACTGATGACAGAGATAAACAAATATGTAATGTATCACGTATCTAATTCGTTTATAAGCCGATAGCCGAAGCCCTGACCGAAAAGATCAAAAGATTCTTAAAAAAAAAAAAACACTTAAAATAAATAAATAAAATTATGCTAATGAGCAAAAATTGAAAGACTAAAATAAGATAAAACAAAAACCAATTAGCCCTCGGCTTGAAATGAATTTATATAATCAAGTATATTCGCCGTTGAAAACGAAACAAAACAACAAATAAAAAAAGAACAAGTAAATTCTGCCTGAGGTCGTCGATTGACCATCGCTTGAGGTTTGCCAGGTGAACGGGCGTTTAAAATTAGAATCGACTGGCTAGTGGGTATGGGTAGGTATGTGTATTCAAATACAAGTGAAGCAACCATTATACGCGCTTTGAAGCAATATCTCGGACTTGGCCGATATTCGAGACTCGAGTTCGCCCTCGAACTTGATTCGAGACTGATGTGAATTACTGGTTTTATTTTCTCAATAATATTTACTAATCTAAAGCAAGAGAATAAATGGCCACGGACTGTATATTTATCGGTTCCAGGTGCTTGGAAGGATTCGGCCCGACATGTCCAATAATTTGATAAATGGGTTAGTGGCTTTTTGTTTCATTTTGGCGGATTTATTTGTTTGTATATCGATTTTAAACTGAACCAAAAATGTTTAGATAGTGGTGTGCAATCCAATATGTAGATTTCCAGAAGGTCAGTTATGCTATTTGTTCGTGTAGCCCAATTCATACATTAGTACGGTTTTGATTTGAGTAAGTTTATGTGTAGCAACTTGAATGACTGACATTCGATTGGTTTATTTTAGTGGCGATGACAGGAGACTGTGAAAGCTTATAGGCCGTTTCAATATCGATGTGCTGTGAAATGATTTGATTTGTATCAGTAAACCTTAGGTAGGCTGTCACAATAGAAGGGAAAGTCGGACCTTATTTAGGCCACATTCAGGGCAAATTTAGCAATACGGGCTTTGGTGTATATGGGGTTTTGTCTTAGAGGTATACACAGAGTACACGACGTCGAAAGCTTGGGTTGTTTCAATAGTTATGCGCAGTGGAATGATCTAATATGTATCAGTAAACCTTAGGTAGGATAAGGCTGTCACAATAGAAGGGAAAGTTGGGCCTTATTTAGGCCACATTCAGGGCAAATTTTGCAATACGGGCTTTGGTGTATATGGGGTTTTTGGCTTAGAGGTAGACAGAGTACACGCCGTCGAAAGCTTGGGTTGTTTCAATATCTATTCTATTTAATTTGTATCAGTAAACCTTAGGTAGGCTAAGGCTGTCATAATAAAAATGAAAGTCTAGCTTTATTTAGGCCAAATTCAAGCGTATATGGGGTATTTGTCTTAGAGGTATAGAAAGTACAAGTCGTGGTAATGAATTGGTTGGGAAACAAAATTCATGTCAATATTGCTCGAGTATGATTGGAGGCATACCTAAGTTCGAAAGACGCGCAATCTGGGAGTTTAGTTTTCGACTAATATTTTGAGTAAACTAGGCCAGTGGGGACGTTAGTCTACTCTTTGTGAAATGCCAAGATCCGAATGAGCAATATGGCCTTTTGTTCGCGCCTTAAAATTGTTGGTGTGATCTTGTTTTTATAGAATTTTAATGACTGCGTCTGTAAAAACCGAAAGCAACAAAAATAGATTACTCACAGCCCCAATGGAGCCTGAAATATTCATATAAAAAATGAATTTCCACCTACTTTCACGCAAAACAATATTAACCAATAATGTGCGTTGTCATAAATCAATTGTAAGTATTGTTACATTCAGGCTGGGATTCGTAAAGATAAAACACTATTCCGTTTAACTTCTCTAATAAAATTCACTTTTATTACACTTTTATCGACTATTCTAATATTTCACTTAAAGTACCAGAACACTATTACTTAAACAATTCTTCAACGTTTCAAACCAATCACTTAATTTACTCTATTACTTTTCACTTATTTATCTTCACAAACTATTACTATCTCGAACTTTAACCAATCACTTTTATAAATCAACTGTCTCGCCCTCTTCTAAAAGCTGTCCTTTTATACCCGCTCCGCCATCTGACGAGAACTTTCTAGCTAATTCTAAGTGGTTCTAGAACAAGGTTCAGTGGAGAAATACATTTACTTGACAGGTTCCAGTCTCCAATTGGAAGTGACACTTGGGTGGAACTTGTTTGGTGACTAAGGGGTTGTTTTCACTTCACCATTTTAGGTTACACGATACATTCCACACCACAATGTCCCCCTCTTAAACTTGTTCGTCCCGAACAAACTCGTTAACATTTTCACCATTATAACGATGAAGACGATCCACATGAACGATTTTCAGCTTGCCTCTTCCTCGTTGGATGCGATAGACAACGTCGTTGATGCGCTTTACGATTGTATAGGGCCCTTCCCAGTCTTGTTGCAACTTAGGCGATAACCCTTTCCTTCGATGAGGGTTATATAGCCATACCAGATCTCCTTCCTGGAATCCTGTAGTTGTCGTTTTAGTATCGTACCTCGTTTTCATGCGGTCACTCGCTATCTTAATCTTATCCCTAGTGTCTCGATGCACGTCCCTGATGATGTCTCTGAGGTCTGTAACGTAGTCCTCCTCGTTCTTGGGCTCTTCACATGGATATCCAAACATCAACTCGCTAGGTAGGCGGACTGTTCGACCAAATAATATTTCAGATGGAGTATGTCCTGTGGTGTTATGCACTGCTCCTCGATAAGCCAATAAAAACATGGGAATCTGCTTATCCCAGTCTCTCTGGTCTTCGCCAACGACCTTAGAGAGGTGTTCATTCAGTGTCCTGTTGAAGCGCTCCACCATCCCATCTGATTGTGGATGAAGCGGGGTTGTCCTTGTCTTGTGAATCCCGAGTAACTGGCACACTCCTTGGAAAATCTTCGACTCGAAGTTCCGTCCTTGGTCTGAATGCAGTTCCATTGGTACACCGAATCTGCTTACCCAGTTATTGACGATTTGCTCCACCACGGTTTTAGCTTCTTGATTTGGGATGGCAAATGCTTCAGGCCACTTACTGAAATAGTCCATAACAACGAGGATGTAACGATTTCCATTGTTTGTTTCAGGAAACGGTCCCGCAATATCAACTGCTATCCTTTCGAAAGGGGCTCCAACATTGTATTGATGCATTTTGCCACGGACTTTCAGTCTAGGACCTTTGCTGGCCGCACATGTAACGCATTTCCTGCACCAAGTTTCAACGTCCTCCCTTGAATGAATCCAGTAAAAGCGTTCCCGCACTTTTTCGAGC
The DNA here is from genome assembly GCA_949126925.1 of Cheilosia vernalis. NCBI lineage: Eukaryota > Metazoa > Arthropoda > Insecta > Diptera > Syrphidae > Cheilosia > Cheilosia vernalis. The sequence goes on from OX421360.1 coordinate 57,649,963, forward strand.
GTTTTATTGATTCCCAAGTGGCCTCCAGACACTCCATCATGCAATTCCCTGAGCACTTCCTTAACCTTTGACCTGGGTACAACAAGCTGCATTACGAACGACTTTCCATCCGGGCTTTCCCATCTTCTTTTTAGAATGCCGTCTTGTACGTGAAGGGAGTCCCACTGCGCCCAGTATGCCTTCAGCTCGGGGCTCCTATTGGATATCTCCTGCCAGTCTGGTTTTCCCTCATGCTCCTTCCAGGCGAGAATGGGTTCGATATCCGGATCTTCCATTTGAGCCTCCCGTATTTCCCGCGCACTCCAGCCACCAATTGGCATAGCTCTCACCCTTTGAACGGACGCGACATCTTTTTCTTCGTGTCGCAAGCAATGTTTGCAATTTGCTTTGCACGGTCGACGGGAGAGAGCGTCTGCATTAGAGTGAAGACTTCCCTTTCGATGTTGTATTTCGTAGTCGTACATCTGCAGCCGTTCGATCCACCTTGCGACTTGGCCTTCAGGATTCTTAAAGTGTAGTAGCCACTTTAAAGACGCATGGTCTGTGCGGAGGATGAATTTTCGCCCATAAAGGTACTTATGGAAATGTTGTGTTGCCAGTACCAAAGCAAGGAGCTCGCGCCTGGTAACACAGTAATTCCTTTCTGGCTTTGAGAGAACTTTGCTAAAGTAGGAAATTACTTTCTCTTGGCCATCATGCACCTGGGAAAGGACGGCTCCAACTCCCACATTACTAGCGTCTGCATCCACAATAAATGTTTTCCCAGGGGTGGGGTACGCTAGTATGGGGGCGTTGCACAACTGTTGCTTAAGTTCCTTGAAGCTGTTTTCGCACTCACCTGACCATTTGAATTGTTTGCCTTTTTCTGTCAGTTGATGCAAGCTCTTCGCGATCCTGGCAAAGTCCTTTACAAATCGTCTGTAATAGGTCGCAAGTCCCAGGAAGCTTCTCAGTTGATGTTTGTCTTTGGGTACCGGCCAGTTTTTCACTGCATCGACCTTCTCCGGATCGGTCTTGACTCCTTTGGAAGAGATGATGTGCCCGAGGTACTTCACTTCTGGTCTAAATAAGGAACACTTCTTCGGGTTAAGTTTTAGTTGCGCACTTCGTAGCCTTTGGAACACCTCCTTAAGGTTATCTCGATGTTCGTTAAATGTTTTTCCTACTACGATGACATCGTCCAGGTAGACCAAGCAGGTTTTCCACGTTAGTCCCAGCAAAACGCGCTCCATTAGACGTTCAAAGGTAGCCGGAGCATTGCACAGTCCAAATGGCATTACTGTAAACTGCCAAAGCCCGTTTCCTGCTGTGAATGCTGTTTTCTCGCGGTCTTCTGGATGGATCTGCACTTGCCAGTAGCCACTCTTCAGATCGAGAGTCGAAAACCATTTGGCTCCGGATAGTGTGTCCAGGGTGTCGTCAATTCTTGGAAGGGGGTAGCTATCCTTCTTGGTGACGTTGTTGAGTTGGCGATAGTCCACGCAGAATCTCGTACTTCCGTCTTTCTTCTTGACCAGGACGACCGGCGATGCCCACGGACTTTTTGAGCTTTCAATCAGTCCCTCCTTTTCCATCGTCGAAACCATTTCTGCAACCTCCGTCTGCTTAGCCAATGGTAGTCGTCGGGGAGGCTGACGAATCGGTCTCGCATCTCCGGTGTCGATTCGGTGTTCTACGAGATGTGTTCGGCCATACTCGCTGTTCTGCGAAGCAAATATATCAGCGAACTCGTTGATTAAACTACCTGCCATGGACCGCTGCTCCTGATCCAGCTCGCACTCTCCGAGTATATTCTTTTTCATCTCCGATATCTCCGTAGGTCTAACCGCTTTCACATCACTTGCATTGGACAATTTTGTGACCGCAGTAATCGGTACGCACTTTCCAATCACTTCCCCTTGCTTTAGTTTCACGCTTTTGTTTTCCACATTGAGGACACGAACGGGAACCAAGTTGTTTTTGGGTTCAACCAGCATCTTTCCGACAATATAGCTCTGATAATAATTTTCTGGATCTGACTCGACTAGGTAGAATCGGTGGCTCCCAGGATCACCTTCCAGCTTTGTCCAAATAACTGTCTCTGACGAAGGTGGTAATATTTCGTCCTCACTTACAACTGTCCTTAGAGCTGCGACGTTCTCGTTCCCGTAAACCATCGGAATCTCGACGTTCTTGTACTTTATAACTTGCGAACCGATGTCGAGCACTATATCATGCGTCTTCATAAAGTCGATTCCGATGATGCATTCGTCACATATATCAGCCACTAAGAATGCATGGGAGAAGACTATTCCTGCAAGGTTTATCGTCAAGAGTACCTCACCATACACCTTTGCTGTTGCTCCAGTTGCTGTTTTCAGACAGTAGCTGCTGGTGTTGTGCAGCCATGATTGGCGAACGATGTCCCTTCTGATTATGGAAGCGGTGGCACCTGTATCGATTGTAGCCACATACTTTTTCTGGCCGATATGGGCTTCCACTGTCAGGCTCCTATTACATCGTTTGGTCTGGGAAACCTGAATTGTGGTCCTGGGGGCGTCGATTCCAGAAACCAGCTTCTGCCCCGCGAAGTTGGTTCTTACTCGTTTCCCGACTGATGGCTTTGTGATGCTCCATCCGCCGAATGCTCAAACGCCTCCTCGTTCCTAGCTCTGCAATGTGGACAACTGCCCTGTCTACGTTCGGCTCTGCACTGTCGTTGTAGATGTCCAATTTTGTTGCAGTTCCAGCAACGGATCGGTCCCCTTCGAGAACTGTTACGGTCGACTACTTCTGTTCTCTGGCACGGGCATTCAACGGATGTCATTTCTCTCACGCGGTGAAATCCTTGAGATGCTTGGTCAGCAGCTCTCATGGTTAAGGCAAATGCCAGTGCCTCAGGAAGAGTTCTCTTTCCAGCCATTCGTAGAGCCATCTGCAGTTGTCTGTCCTCTATGGCTTGTGTAAATGCCTCAATAGCCATTTCATTGATGACATCCTCGCCGGCATTGGGATAAGACAAGTGCGCTAGCCGTTCGATATCAGCTTGCAGTTGCTGAAGTGTTTCTCCCCTCTTCTGGATTCGACTGCGAAGTTGCACTCTATATACTTGCTGCATATGGTCGTCACCGAATCGCATCTCAATAGCCTTCACCAATGCATGGTAGTCACGTTGTTTTTCTGCTGAGACAGTTTGAAGCAATTCTGCAGCTGTACCTCGTAATGCGAGTGTTAACGCAATCGACTTTTCCTCGTCGTCCCATCCATTGGTCGTTGCAGCTGCTTCGAACTGTCTCTTATAAATTGGCCATGATGTTTGACCATCAAAAACGGGTGGTTGCATCTCCTTCCTTCTTGGGCAGTCAGCAGAATATTCCCGAGCCTTCTGCTTCTTGACTTTTTCGAGCTCTTTAGTTATATTCTTGATGTTTGTTCCGAGCTCTTTAGCTATGTTCTCGATGTTTGTCTCGTGTTTTTGAAACGTTTTGTTAATTTCCTCAAACTTTGTTTCATGCTCGTTTAATTTTTCATCAATCGCGTCGATTTTTACATCTAGAACATTCTTAAATTCTTCCACTGCATCTTTTTGTGCGGCGACAATGGAATTTGTCTGTTCTTCAAGAGAATTTTTCTGTTCTTCTAGAGAATTCTTCTGTTCTGCGAACTTCAATTCCATGGAATTCTTCTGCTCTTCGAACTTCAATTCCATAGAATTTTTCTGTTGTTCTAGAGAATTCTTCTGTTCTGCGAACTTCAATTCCATGGAATTTTTCTGTTCCTCCATCTTGACAAGAAGCAATTCCATCATAGCGCTAATATCAACGCCTGTACTTACTTGTTCTTCTGACACGTCGAATAGCATGGTTTTTGGATCTTCTCCGTCGTTTTGGACAGCTTCCTGTAGACGAAGGATGAGGTCACTTTTTCCTCCAGCTGTGGATAGATTCCGTTTTTCTAGTTCACTTTTTAATTGGGGTATGCTTAGTTGCAGCAATAAACGACCCATTTTGTTTGTCTCTTGTAATTTAGAAAATCACGAATTCACTTTTTTTTTTTTTTTTTTTTTTTTACTTCACTTAGACACTTAGCACAGAATAAGTTTTATCCCACTTCTGACACCAATGTTACATTCAGGCTGGGATTCGTAAAGATAAAACACTATTCCGTTTAACTTCTCTAATAAAATTCACTTTTATTACACTTTTATCGACTATTCTAATATTTCACTTAAAGTACCAGAACACTATTACTTAAACAATTCTTCAACGTTTCAAACCAATCACTTAATTTACTCTATTACTTTTCACTTATTTATCTTCACAAACTATTACTATCTCGAACTTTAACCAATCACTTTTATAAATCAACTGTCTCGCCCTCTTCTAAAAGCTGTCCTTTTATACCCGCTCCGCCATCTGACGAGAACTTTCTAGCTAATTCTAAGTGGTTCTAGAACAAGGTTCAGTGGAGAAATACATTTACTTGACAGGTTCCAGTCTCCAATTGGAAGTGACACTTGGGTGGAACTTGTTTGGTGACTAAGGGGTTGTTTTCACTTCACCATTTTAGGTTACACGATACATTCCACACCACAGTATGGTAATAACAAATACAAAAACACGCTGTCTACCGGCACAGCATACGAAATTAATCAGACTTTGATCTAAATATGTGTATATGAAAAGCTATATAGGTATACCTACTTGTAAACAGTAATGCGGAATAATTCCGTTGGTGACTAACGAACAAACAAATGGGTACACTTAATTAAAAACTCGTGACACAAAATATTAACAGAATAATCCTAGTGGTAAACACTTATAGCAACAAACAGGTTTCGTGTCATTTCTCTGACGCACGGATAAAAGTTCTATCAGAGAGTCATTTATTCATAAGTCTACATTACAACAGCTTCACTGCTTTTGGAGTCGAAAGACAATACGAAGAAGAACGAGCTATTTCTGGGTAGATTTTTTGACAGCCGTTGAGCGAGAATTTTCCGGCTCAATTCTTGAAAAACAAACATTTCATCCGCTGCCCTTATTTCTTGCAAAAGCTTTGCAATCGTGTGAGGGAATTAAGAAACAGCCGTAATGGGATTAAGCCAGCTTAAGCGGAGGTGCGATTACTTACATTGAAATTGTATACATGACACTAATAGGAAATGTTGTCATAAATTTGTTTTTTTTTTTAAACTTATTTATGACACAAGCTTAAGTCAACTTAATTCATTCACGACTGACTGTTTTCTGTCATGAAAAAGTTTCTCATGCGCTCAAGTTTATTGCAGCTGTCAATAATGACATCCTTGTGTTGTGATCCACGTATTTGAGGACTGATGAACGGAGCCATGTTTTTTCTTTACGTTACTGATTGACAAAAAAAATTTTTGTTGTGAAACCTTGGCGAAGAAGACAATAAAAACACTGAATAGTCCCTTTTTCAGTTCTGTTTTATCTCCTGTAGGGATGCTTAAATATTTTTATATAAATTATATTACAATACGACAATTTCTTAAAACTTATGCTTTTGTGCGTTCTCTCGCCTCGGGTGTTTTCGACAAAGTAATGTTAGTATAGAAGGAATGACAGATAGAACACAAATCTATTTCTCACTATAGAGGGCTCTTAAATCGGTGAGGGGACGCACTTACAATAAAGGTGGAAACATAATTTTATACACAGCAACAAATGTCACTGCAGTTTCATCGACGTTTCCGATTAGATACACCACAGTGCTGAGCTCAGAACTCTCCACTGGAGACCCCTAATTGCAGTTTTGTATACTTCCGTCATTGTTTTCATAGAAGAGGGTGCCATCATCAATTATTTGGAGTAGCACCTACTATTATATCCTGAATGAAGAGTTCGGCATCCTACCCTGTGCGAACTTGTAACTTATTTTTCAAAGACTTCCGCCTGTCAATATTCCATCCCCGACTAATAACTGATTTATCTCTCCATTTGCAGGAACGTCAGGAAGAACTCCGCAAAACGGCAATGATGCAAGATGAAGTCGACCATCGCTCCAGCAATTGCAACGTCTCCAAGACTGAATACAACAACTTGATCAGCAGCTCAATGCAAAACGGCACAAATGGATACTACCCCACACCGCCGCCGGTGAGTATTTGCGCGCATTTGCATTCCAAACCAACCGTAACTAATGAGATTTCCCTCCCGGCTTAGCCACCGCAGTTTGCCAACAAAAGCGACAACTACACACAACAGAGATCGCCGCCAAATTCTCCAGCGCCAGACTATGTCCAATCGCCGGTACACACCCTGACACGCAACTCGAACGGGCCCTACCGCAATGGCACACTGACTCGCAACGAAGTGGCGAAAGCAAACGGTGACCTAGCCGAATTGGAATCCATAGACTCATATCAGATGAGGAATCCATCGAATGCGATTCCACGGCCGCCCTCGTCATACTTTGCCCCACAGAGTTCAGGGCCGCCAACAATGAAGAAGAACAAGCGACCGGTGTCCGTGACCATTGGCGAGTACTCCAGCACACCGGTTGCCCGAAAGGAGCCCTCAAAGTTGGAATTTATACCGCGGTCACCAGAGAACGGCCACAAGGAAGAACCCATCGCTGCGGATCTGCTCCGCAGTGAACTCGAGCTGACGCTAAGTCGGTCCAACTTGAAGAAGCGCAACGAGGAGAAAAACAACAATTTGGACACAAAGCTAGAGAACGCCACTAGTGAGCTGCAGAATGTCATTCTGCGCCAAAGAAATCCGAATGGAAAGCCCATTCTCCAGAAGACACAGTCGTCGAATATCGAGAAACTCACCCAGATGCTGCAGAACCGGCAGTCGGGGATGTTTGAGGGCGCCAATGGGGGAACCTTGCCAAACCCATCGCGAGTGAGTATCAGCATTCCCAATAACCACACCGAGTTGCGCAAGACTGAGAGCACTCCGCAGCAACAGATGCCGCCACCTGTGGTCACCAATGGCAATGGCATTCTGAAGAACGGCTCCGCCTACAATCGAAACAGTTACACGTCCTCGGAGAAGAGCATATCGTTCGGTAACTAAACGGCCGTCGGCGGCGGCGTCTTCAGCGACATCTAGTGTCATATTATATACAATTATGAATTTTTCGTTTTGTTTTTTTTTCTCGCTATTTTTATGTAATATTCGTCGTTAAGTGTTTATTTCGTCTTACACACGATTTTTGTGTTTATCTCCCTTTTGCTGTACATTGATGAATAGATAAAGAAGAGAAGTGAATTTTCAAAGTTTTGTTATACCTACATTTATATTTACAAACATTAAATAAACAAATATAAAGTTAATATATATGTATTGTATTATTATTTGTACATCTTCCTTGTTTGTAAATAAAGAGAGGAAATTGAATAAAAATATCCAGTGGCGGCGTTTTCTTACCACGAAGTGTTGCAATTGCACGAGAAGGTGTTTGTGACTGAGAGAGAGCGGAAGTAGTTTTGCAGTTCCACCTGGTGGTGGGTGTCTGATGGCAGGTTGATGCTTGAAGCTCTTTCTATTGCATCCGTGTAGATGGAGGAGAATCTTTTGTTGAACTCGTTACTTGCTGGACGTTGAAATGACTCGTTCTCGGAAGAGTGGTAACTTCGCGGAGACGGGTGAATTGAGACTGTGATTTCTTCGTTATCGGCGATGACGTCGCTGCTGGAAAATGGCGACGAATGGCAAATGTTGAACAGGTTCGTACCCCTGAGTCGCAGTGTGGCAATACGCTCGCGCCAGGTATTCCAAAAGAGCTAAAATTAGACAGAAATTATGAAACCAACTTATGCCGTAGTGTGGTGGAAATTTGTGAAGGAATTGTGATGTGCAATGGTAAATCTACTGATTCGCATTTCGTTCGCTGCGGAAGAACATTTTCGTTTCCCCGAGTCCAATGTGATCATGTTTTGTGTGAATTCGCATGGAATATCGGAATAAGAATCGCCGGCAATTCGGCAAAATCCAGGCGGAAGAACTAAATGCAAATGCATAGAAGAAGCAAATACAAACTTATAGCAGTGAACAATCCAATAAATAATAATAGTTGGCGCAACAGGTCTGTAAGCTCGAAGAATTTGCTAATTTAAAGTTAGCTAGGAATTCGTGATTCGGAAATAATCGAACTTGTTTTTGACAAATCCGAGTATGTGAAGAGTTTGTACTGATTGAAATACAAGCATTCAAGAAGGGGAAAAAGTGACGCTGCATTAAAAATGACATGGAGCAGATTGTCTCGATTTACAGTTGCCCCTATCGAAATCGAAAATAATCTTGAGGAGAACATTCAATACTATTTTGCCGCCTATTGATACCATTTTAATATATCCAAAAATTCAAAACAAATGCACGCATATGCCAAATGGGATAACAAACCTCAAATGAGCTGTTAACTGTAAGGTGACTGACAACTTTACCACTTCTTACACCAAGAAAATTGGTTGAGTAAAAATTCGTATGGTTCTTAGTTGAGGGGTAAAATCTTGCTCTCTCGATGACGACCTCTTTTACGAATTTTTCGAGTTCGAGTTAAGGAACGGCAATGAATAAAAATTCGTAAGAATTAGTAAAAATTTGCAAGATTAAAAAGTAAAGGAACAGACCTATTATTAGCTGAAGTTGAGAAATACATTATTTTGTACGAAGATGGAGAAACTTAAACATTACAGACATAATTTTCTCTCTCTTCTTAGTGTCAAATGAAATGGAAAAATTTAACGTACTCATCAAAACACTAGTTTACAGAGTATGACAGCTGGCTGATGTGCCATTTTTATTGCCCTAGATTTTCCGCAACCGCTTGTACAGTTTTTACTGTTGGTCCATTCGAAATCACAAAGGCCAACGAATTTGTCGGCAGAATCAATAAGTTGTCACTTCTCACTTTGTTAAATTTTGACAGAGAGCTCACTTTCGAGTTGTGCCCATTGATACCATAAAAGTGACCTTAACGACGGTGTAAACGAAAAATCTAGTACAGACAAATCTATTCGACTTTAAGGCGATTAGGCTTTTTAATGTTATTCGTTGAAAATTAAGGGGTTGCATTGCATTAAGCTAAATTAAATTTTTGTTGCAACATAAATCTCTTGTGTCCACATTATTTTTTGCGTCGCGACTTTCGTACGTCTACGTATACATTTTAAAGGAGAAACATTTTTTTTTTTTCATAACATAAAGGCAGTATAATAAAAGCGGCCAAAGAGTGTCCCTCTCCCTGTAAATAAAGTAGTAACTAGAGGCTTCCGTTTCACTTGATGAAGTAGCTAACTCTTTCGGTACCTATACTTGTGTCATTTTGCGCCAATTGTCAAGAATATACTCTACGAACCCATCTCGAATAACAAACTCCAACACCCACTTACATTCTGTGAAAGATGTCCGCCAAATTCATAGAACACCGTCTTTTCGTCAAAAATTCGGATACTCATTATCGCCCTCTGTCGCTTCTTGTAGAAGAATATCTTCAAAGCTGCCAATGGAAGTACGGTTATCAGCTGAAAGCATTCGATTTCCGGATCTTTTTCAACGAACGAGATATTGGTCCAGTGGCACGACGCATTCCCATCGAAGACATCCTGCCCGATTATGATTCGTGTTGGTGTGAGCCCTGATGACAAAAAGGAGCGCTCTGCGCATGGTTAAATCAAATAAAAATAATTCCTACTCACCCAACTGCACTTGCTTCAATCCAATTCCATGTTCCGTCACCTCGGCGAATGGACTCTCCACCAGAACGGGTTCGTAAAGTTCGTGGTATTCCGTCAAAATAATCTTTTGAATGCGAAACATTTTCTAAAATTCAAACTCAAAGCAAATCAACAGTCATAAGTGAATTTTCGAGCAGCGCCAGCTGTGAGAAAGAAATATACAACAAAATAGTAAATACATGAACCGAAGGTGAATTTCACCAAATCTGGTGGTGAGTCTACCGGTTTTCTTCGTCAAGCATGCATTTGGCAGTGGTAGGGGCTAACCACAATAATAATCCAGCCAGATTGGGCAACTATGTTTACCTGGTCATAAGCAGCAAAGTGTTACACGCTTTCGCAGGTTTTCAGGTCTGTGTGTGACTTGTCGCTATTACCTCACAATTGCCGCAGAAAAAACCCAGTGCCCTGCAGCGGTTCCCGTCCATTGAGCAAGTTGGAAAATCAAAATCTCTGCGGAAATTCTATTCCTTGCTGCACTTATCTTAACCGACAAAAACGGACATATGCGAAGTGTCCAAGGAAGTTTGCTTTTTTTCGTTTCACGTTGCAATTAATTAGGAGACCAAGTATGTACCATAGCTTCTCCCACTTTGGGACTAGTAACCTGGTGGGAGATATTTAACTCGCGGTCTGTCTCAATTGGGCTGGAGGTTTAAATGTTAGTGCAGCTTGGGTCTTTAGTGTGTGGTGTCTTCTCGTGAGTTTCCGTTAACAAAAAATGAATCAATTCGCTCTTACGTGTCTTGCAACATTGTTGCTAGTGTGTGATGTAATATTTTGTGCACCAATTCTGCTTTCGGTTGGTGAAAATTCCGTTTATACGAATTCCGAGTCACCGAGTAGTGAAGCGGATGCAAGCCACAATCCAGTACAACAGGAGGAGTTCCTGAAGGTTCTTTACATCAGGGCAATGATTGTGGACATTGATTTGATTTGAATTTGCGTTCTTCGCAGATAAGCCTGCTTGAGCCAGCGGACAAGACGAGGGAGTCAGTGAATCTAGAGTACGAAGCAATTCCATCGAAAGTACTGTCAAAGTATGATTTTGGCCACAAGAAGTTGGCCGACTTCACCAAGGTGTGCATCAAAAGTTGTTTACGTGATTGCGAAATGAGTTGAGTATATTTTTGGTTTTCTCTTCCACAGCCTGTTCCAATTATCGATACCATCAGCGAATCGGAGAAGTACGGCAATGATGGAGACAAGTTTGATGGTATCGCAAGGGCGCTTGTTAATGGCTATGAAGCATTTTCGAATTTCATCAACAAGTTGATTGGAGTAAGTACCTAGGTATACCCGTGATTACTTACATAATTATTTGTGCACGTTCAAATTTGAAGTCGCTTTTTCTAACGTAATAATGCGAAAGGTGAATGTTTGTCTGTCAGATGGGGGGTGAAAGTGTCAACCTCGCAAACGGAGAAAGACGTACCATGTGTTTGCTTATGTGTGAGGAAGGTTTTAGCGAACTGTTGTTGGTGACTTAATTATAATATCTAGTTCTGTCTCCAATAGGTAGTCTCTGTGAAATCGATTTTGGCATACGAATTTTGCAGCTCTTTCTCATTTTTGTGACGTATTGAATTTTGTTGCTCTTTCTCAATTTTGTGACATATTGAATTTGTTCGTGTTCGCCTATAATCAGTGGCCAATTCGGCTTGTTGGAAAACTGTGCTTTATTTAAAGAAAAACGTGATTGGTTATTTTTCTTGCATATCAGAGATGTTATTATATTTTCTGGAAATATGTGTCTTTGATTTGTGGTAGACCTTGTTCTAAAATTCGGTGAAAAGTTGAAACTTACGTCAGGTCAAATGCTTTTAGTTCCTCGAAGTTGGTGACGAGCCATGTAAACTTCTTCTCTCTACGTTAAATATAAGTAAAACATTAAAAAAAAGTCTTAATTTTTGAATGCACCTCTTTTTGGTTGATAGTTTTTTTTAAAGCTCTTTCTGAATTATAACGGGTGCGCCATCTTTTATATCCGTATGTGAATATGAATAACTTTGAAAACAAATAACTAATGAAGGCGTGTTTTTGTAATTGGGTCTACTACAATTTTTTGGACTAGTTTTGGAGCAGTCAAAGTGGAGAATCAAAGTGTTGACAATAATTTACCGTTCACATTCAGGTATATGTAATTTTCGTTACAGAAACTGAATTGTTTGATTTGTAGAGTTAGCGTCACTATTTCGGTGCGTTGCTTTGGTGTCAAGTGATTCATGGTTTTAGAATTCTACTGATTTGACGTTTCCAAAACATACCGATTCAAGAAAAATTCACAAAAGTTCAATTTTATGTGGCGATACCATGATAACCAAAAGCTGAGGAGTGAGGACCCTAAGTTAACCCTAAGAAGGTGGGCATGCACATCAGGTATTGAACTAACAGGAGTAATATCCAATAACAGCCGTAGGGATAATGCTAAGGGTTTCGCTGCCTCATCTTCTTCTTCTTCTCTTCTATATGTATAAAAATAAATAATTGTATTGTGTTTGAAATTGATGATTTGGCTTCCGTAAATTTGCCGTGATCAATACCAATTTTTGAATGGACATACGATGTTTGTATGTGTATTGGTTCATGAGTTATAGGCATATACTAAACACCGGTGTATTTGGTGTACCTATATTACGGTGTTGCTCTGCAACTACTCAACCGATTTCAATGAAATTGTCTGGATGTGTATGGTTGGTTACACCTTTAAGGATATGATAGTTTTAGACTAGATAAGTGGCACTGTTATCGAGATATGAACATTTTTTTCGTATTCTTTCAACTTAATTTTTGAATACTTCTATGGGCACGCTGGATCTGGGTAGTGAACTGGCTAATGTGTTACGGAAATGGTAATATGGCGAGGCAACGGAAGTGAGTCCTCTTGAATTTTCATTCATAAAATTAATAAAAAAAACTTTAATTTAAACAAGGAATTGAACCTAAGACTGCAAAATTCATAAGATAGGTCTAGACACCTGACTACTAAATCAGTCGATTAAATTAAATCAAAGCTGTAACCACATGAAAACAAAATGCAAATAAAAACTATGAAAATAGAAATAGGATTGCGTTGTGTAAACTTTTTAAATAAATTAATACACTATTAAGATTAGTATAATATTTAAAAGGTTTGGTTTTTAAATTAAATTTCTTTATATAAAACTATTTTATTTTACCCTAATAGACTAGTGTATGTCGATTCGACGACGTCGCATTCGTAATTCAGCGTTGCCGCTAAAAATTTCAAAAAGGGAATCAGGGGCCACCACATATAATACTATAACAAACAAAAAAAAAAGAAAACCAGATCCACCCCAAAGTCATTTACTTTTAACAAAAAATGAATTCATTTATCACTAACCACTTCTTTCACGTGCTTTAAACTGAAATAGAGGCCATATATATAATTTTTCAAAAAGTGGTGGCCAAGGGTCCTGAAGCTCAAAAAGGGCGTCTAGCCCTTCAGCAACGCTGAATCTTACTGCCTCTCTTCAATCAGGTGACATTGTAAAGTAACGTGTGTTTGCTAATTAACTTAGTTACTGCGATGCACTGGCACTCCTGCGAATGGCGGTTGTGCTCGGCAGGTAAAACCAGGGGTGAGATTCTGTAAGGCGAAACGAACAAACGTTTTCTTGCTGGCGAATCTTTAGCCTTATGTGACACAAGCTAATTTCTTCGTGCACAAGAAAACGTTTGAAAGTTTCGTCTTACAGAATTCGGTTTTTTTGCGGATTTGTTACTTAATTTAATTCTTATAATTTTTTCTTTTTCATTATGTTATTACTAATTTTATATTGCTAAAGAAGACTTTTTTTTTAAAGATGTTGAAAACATGATAATTTTAGACTTGAAAATGTTGTCCTTACATTTTTTTATTTATTTATTTATTTGTTTATTTATGTATTTATTTATTATTTATTTACATTTATGCATTTGCAAATGTCTTACCCGCAAATCAAAGTGCTTATCTGGGGGTGGTTAAGACTGTTTAGTAATAAAAACTATTTATTTTATCTAGTAAAAATCGTGTTTCATTTGGCAACACCTTTCAAATATTTAATACAAATTCATCAAGTGATCGCAGAGATTGAAAATGGTCGAACAAGATATCCGTATCAAATACCATCAACATTTATTTAAATTAGAATTTCAACGCCTAGCTAAGCATCAGGCGGGGGTCCGCTTGTACCTATAAAGAAAGAACGAATGTACGGTTAGCACTCGCTATCTTACCAAAATAACCTAAAATATGGAACCTTATTTTTGGGCCCAATATTTGACAGGCTTTTCGTTAAAAAATTACATCTTAAACCTCGTTTATGATACCAATATTTGACATGCTTTTGTGTTCGCTTTAAGGCCCAATTCTGTTAAGTTTACGCATCTGATTTTCAGAAGTCTTTCCCTGCAGATTTTTAAACAAGTTTTTGGCTAGTTTATATCCGACAGGATACTAGACTAATAGTTTGGTTAGTTTTTGGGTGCGTTTTCGCTCGTTTCTTTAAGGTACAAATTGCGACTGAAACATTTTTTGAATGATTTTATTTTATGCTTAATGCGAACCAAATTAGTAATCTTTCACTGATTTTTCTGTAACGATATCCGACGTTTCAGTTTGGATCGGATTTGAAAACGTTTTTGCGGATTTATTGGTGGGTTTGTCGCCCTGAAATATTTTGGCTTTTCTGACTGTTTTTTTTTTTATGTAACGTGCGCTCAGTTGCTATGAAAACCTTTATAAGCGATGCCAAAAGCAAGCAGTATTCGAATTTTTTGTAATTTTTTGACGAAATATTTTGAGATTTAAGACGGGTTTTAACCTTTCTTACTCCTTTAAGACCTCTTTTTTTGGTCCATTCTTAGACGCAGTTTTCCATTAGTTTTTTGGCCCATTTTTTGTTGCTTTTGAGACCTCATTTGAAGATGCACGATGTCTTCAAAAGCAAACAAAAAATCGGGTCCAAAAAAATCCGTTTTATTAAACGTTTTTGAGCGTTGGATTTGGATGAGTTATTCGTGGTTTTGATAATTTCCTTTTTATGACTCCGATTTTGGAGCTGCACGTGACTCTGTTCTAAATGTATTTAGATGGATTTTTCACGCTTTCAAGTACGACATAAAAAGCGTTTTTAAGTCTGATTTCTATTGATTTTTTCCCTATGTTTCCTTTTTTTTAACTATTAATTTAATTTATACATTCTTTTAATTGTGCTCCTAATTTTACAAAATTAATTTAATATGCATATTCTAGCTTTTTTGTACTATAAAAGACTTTTGTTCTTATTTGTACCTTGCCAAATAAAATTGAAATTGAATTGAATTGAATTGACCTAGTTTATAATGATTTTTTACGGTATTTCTTGACTTTCGATGCATTTTTGTAAGCCCGCTAGATCGCTTAATAAAGAAAATTGTGTTTTGGTGTCGAAGCGATTTTATAGGGACAATTTGTAACTCGCCCTAAATGATTGTTTTAGCGAATTTTTAATTATCGATTCGATTTCTTGGTAGGTGAGAGAGGGACTTTTTACACATTTTTACAGTCAGTTTTTTGCGACCCGAATTTTGACGAGCATTTTTGACGCTTACTAAATGTTGCAGTTGTTTCTTCTATGGTATTTTTTAAGAATCGAAATATATATTTAGTTGGACATTTTTATGCTTATTCGTCTGTTTAACTCACACTTCCAGTGGTTTTCCCCTGGCTTGCAATTGGGTCACAATCGGTCTTTAAAAATCCGCGACATATAACTTATAAGAATTTCCAAATTAATTGACTGTACTTTTTTAATGAATGCGCATTTTCCTTGTCAATTTTAATAGTGCTTTTCCCCCGTTTCTACTCCCATCCAATATTGATTTTACTCCCATCCAATATTGATTTATTCTCTCTGATAATTTGCAGTTTGCTTGAGCTACGACCACCAATAACTTATTTTTGCGCCCCTTGTAATATACCTCTTACCGCTGATAAAGAAAACCTGCTACCGTACAGCTCCACTGCACTTACATTTTATCTCGCGCGTAAAGAGAAAGGGACACAGGCGCATGCAGGTGTCCGCGCATCGAATGCCAACAGCTTCCAAACAAAATCTGCAACGATGATCTTGTAATTATTAAATCAGAAAAAAATTGCTTTCTCACAAATGGATCAGCGTAATTGAATAAATGTGTATACAAAAAAATATAAAAAAATGTGTCACCACAGGAATTTAAGAAAGTTCCCGGCCTCGCACTAATGAATGGTCTGATGAAAACGTCGCGCGGCTCAAATATATGGGTAATTGGCCTACTTTAGGGAAAAAGTTCCAACAAAACCAATAAGGACTATCGCTTCAGATCCAAATTGTATTACACATCACATGTCGTGAAGTAGTTAGGCGACAAATTAAGATACGCTTTTTTCCCATCTCCCAAGTGTACCAATGTAGGTACTATGTCTATGTGGATATACCTATTGCAAGGGTGACTGCGAGGACTATCCCCAATTTCCGTAAAAACACAAAACTCATTAATCCCAGTTGAGTGCAGGCCAAATACGAGTATGAAGGAGCAACGAACTCTATTGGATAGCCGCAGGATAGAAGTTCGAAAAGAACGATTACATGCGGGCTGGGCTTATATATAGTGATTAAGAAATTATGCCCAACTCAACTCAACTCGAACCGAAATGGAGTAGACTTTGCTCCGAAATAAATTGGCATTTGAGGAAGTTTTTCTTAGCGATATTTTGCACACACAGAACCTCTTTAATCCATCCGTCGACGATAAGGAAGTGAAAAAGCAACAATCCACCTTCGATTCAAAACATCAAATACAAAAGCACTTTGTTTTATGTGTTTTGTGGAACAGCACAAGCACCCTCACACGCGTATTCCACTTCCCTTACATAATATTGATCCTTGCGCCAACTTGCATTATGATTTACATCCTGCCGTATAGCCGGCAAGCTTTCGAATAAATTGTTGCACATGCAACGAGCAACATGGTCCGCTTGGAATTCATGCGAATTCTTTTATTTCTCTTGCATTTCTTAAGTTTCTGTGAATTCTTCTGGAAGCATGCCGCTGCTATGCTGTTTATGCTGTTCCTTGAACGATTTCCTCGCATATATTTTTGAGCAGTTAACATTTTTCACACTCGTGTTGCAGCGAACCAAATGCCAACACCATTGTTGCTGGAGAAGGTCTACCTACGAATCGGTGGGAGGAGGTGAACCCAATTCATCTTTGATATTCACATCCCTGTGCTTTTATTCACTTTGTGAGCTGCTGGCACACGAGTATACATCCCGTTGCGGATGTGTATCCAAATACATTCTACGTGAAAACATACTAAATGGAGACGATTGATTTAGGTACAGTGGGTATAGTTTAAGGTTTACTCCTTGCTAGTGGATGTACTCACATGAGTCCGTTTGATCTCAATGATTTGCATGATAAAGGAGTCTTGTGGAAGATGTAAAGGATTAATCTCAGTTATTATGTAAGCAAGTTCTTAGCAAAGAAATGACAGTTTCGAACGCAAAAGGAAATGGCAATTTGGACGGATTATGAATAAGTCCTGAAAGTTGGTTCATTTGAATCCGTCTTAAGACAGAATACCGTATTGTAGCTTACTTTCTTACGTAGGTGGCGCTACAGTCGGGGGTGGACCTGGACCTCAACAAATACCCCTCTTTGGCTAACTACCAAGTTGGTTGAGGTTCCCTTCGACTTTCGTTCGCAAACTAAGGCGCAGGTCTTCTTCTAATGTGTTGTCCCTCCGGGTTCGAATCATAGACTCTTCAAGCCGGAGCGGTGGTGTCCATTCGCTCTAAATATCGCAGCCTGATGCTTACTTTTCGATGTTAGATCGATGTTGTTTTAACAGCTTGTAGAGTTCGCACTCAAACCTCCTCCTCCAAAGGCAGTCAACGTCCACACAAATCGGAAAATCACTGGAAGATGTTTGCTTTCGAAGATACCAAGGAGATCTTCATCCGCCTTTGTATCCATACTTCTTCGCCATAAGGAAGGATTCTGGGAAAATGAGGCTCTTATATAGAGTCCTTACTGTTTCTCGACAAGGCCTTACTAATCAATTGCCTTCTTAGGCCAAAGCAACAGTGATTGACAACTGGAACTCTCCACTTGATTTCTGCTGGAATGCCACATTTAGTTTTAATTGCAAAGCCGAGGTAGATCAAGCCGGTGCAGGGAAATAAGTCCACGGGAACTAAGTCCATCGAGGGACTAGGTTCCCACCTAATGGGAAATAAAACCACTTTCGTGAAGTGGACTAAGTTCCCATGTAGGGTGGGAACTATGTCCACTTTCTGATGGGAACTTAGTACACACTCAAAAATAAGAAGGGGGAACTTACGTCCAAATTAAATTGGACAGAAAACTCACGATCTTTTATTGGAGTAACTCCGACAAAGCGTAATAACGCCAACAAAATTTGAGTAATAAGACCAACCTTGCACCCACCCCGTAATCCAACAGTAAATCCAAGCAGGGGGGTTGCAGGGGGGCAACATGCCCCCCCATACAGATTTCATAGTTTGAGAGCGCAATAACACCAACTTGACGTTAAAAGGGAAATAAAACCACTCTGAGTTTTCGGAATTTATTTCCCACCTTATATGGGAACTAAGTCCACTTCACGAAAATGGTTTTATTTCCCCCTTGGTGGGTACTAAGTCCCTCAGTGGACTTAGTTCCCGTGGACTTATTTCCCTGCACCGATCAAGCCCCCAACTACCACAAAATTACAACTGTCCATCGTGACATTTTGTCAATTTTTTGTGTCACTTCTTGTTGAGTATAAATATTTTTAGTTTTGCTCATATTCACCTCTAAGCACATTTTTGGAGCTTCTGTACTGACACTCGCAGGCGCACAAGTAACAGCTGACAGCTCGCTCCAGTCCCCAACTACCTCAAAATTACAACTGTCCATCGTGACGTTCTGTCCGATTCGTCGATTTTGTGTGTCACTTCTTGTTGACAGCATATTTTTTGGTTTGCTCATATTCACTACTAGAGACACATTGTTGGCGCTTCTGTACTGACACTCTAAAGCGCACAACGCACAAGTAAAAGTAACAGCTGACAGCCCGCTCTCGCTGTGTAGTGCTACTGATGTAGAAGACAAACTGTTGGCAGGAATTGAATGGGAAGAACAAATATTGTTTTTTTACGTAGCCAATCTATATCATTCCTTGGATACGTATTTTACGAGACCACAATGTCAACGCACAAACTGTCAACGAACAGCCAGAGTTGAATAGCTCATTTGTCACCCTGGGGTCCATGGATCCATTATTGCCGAAATAGGAAACTAAGGTGGGGTAGGTTTTTCTTCGAAACTTATCCACCCTAGTTGGGTAGAAAAGAAAGAAAAAAAAATCTCTAATGACACCGCTTAACATTCCCCATCAATATCAGTCTTTCGATCAGCGATGCTCATATACTGACTTTATCCTGCCGACAACTGTATGAAGCAACTCCGTGCGGTATTTTTAGACGACGACGACGACAACAAATCCATTTGCCATCACTCCGAAATCGTCCCAACATGCATTTCCATGTCTCGGCGTACGTTAATAAAAATTAATGAACTTGTTAGAAGCCAGATACATGTAGGTCAATTTGTGTGATACTTCGGCAACATTTTTTTAAAAATAAATTCCACCGCAATAGCTCTGGATTACTGACTGGCGATAAATCCAACAAAAGTCTTTGAACAGCATCAATGTCATTGTGATTTTTGATGTTGATGTCCTCCCACATTGAAGATTTTATGTTTTCAAAATATTTTATAAGATGCGCCCGATTAAAAGATTACGAAACTAATTAAACAACTTCCGCTTTTTCCACTTTCACAGAAGCCCAAGGAAGTAGCTCGTTCGGTGTCGAAGGGCATTACAGCTCAACTCGATGTAATCGGTGGCAAACTAGTCGGACTTTAAGAAAACCAAACTCCATTTCTATAGTTTGTAATTGTTTTTATTGATTTCTACAATAAATAATATTAATTTATTGTTAATTATTCGCAGTAAGGTTTTTATTTTTAACATTGTTTTGTATAAGAAATATAATTTGTAAATATATATATTCGTTTTAATTTTATTAAATATTGCAAATTAAACTCCTAAAATAAATAACATGGAATGTTTGTGTTTTTTTTTTTCTTCTTTCATTAGAATAAAAATAAATAACATTTGATTATAAATAAAAGTATTTTAATAACGTTGCGTTTTCTATTTTTATATATATAATCTTTAATAAATCAAGCTCAACACACTGCGCTGTTTTGATTGCAAAAGGGATTGTCTTATGGCTATATTTATCTTTTAGTTTTGATTACAAATTTTTGATATAATTCTTTTATTGTCTCTAGGAAAGAAAAAGTTAAACTAAAATATCGTTCTGGTTTAAACAAAATTATTTACAGAAAGGTTTTGAAATTTAATAATATTTTGCGGTTTTACGTTTGTTTGGAAACTTCAGCTGTCAAACAGGTGACGTTCCGTGTAAAACTCAACAAATGGCAGTTAAATCGACTGTCAAACTTTAGATACAGGAATCCTTGGCAGTAATAATAATTTAACTAATTTGTTTGACATTTTATTTTTTGTTCGTTTTAGTGCATCAGCCTTCTTTACGTTTGTTGATGTCGTAGAATTTCAAAGGAAGAAACTACGTACCTACACAGATATTTATGTAGAGATTGCTTTAAGTTCGAAGAAGTCATTTTTTTTCTTTTAATTGTTTTACATTGTTGTCCTAACCTAGAAAAATTAACCTTTTTTGATTTTGTATTTAAATATTTTTGGCACAATTTTCATTAAATTCTAATTGTATATGTATAATTCGTTCTCGAATACATTAGCCTATGTAAGTAATATTATTACTTGTTTGTTCAAATTAATTCTTAGTTTGTGTGTTTTAGTATTAGTGCATAGCATGAAGTTTGAGTTTAGATTTTTCGCAGAAAAAAAATAGAGAAAAATCATTTGTGCTAGCACTTCGTAAAGTGGAATCTTTCGTTGAGAGTTCCGCTTTTAAAATGCGCTTCAGTCTTCCCAGCTGCTCGTTCGTGTCGCAGGATCAATTGAAGGCGAATATGACTTGTAGGTTTGGGATTCTCGTTTATGTTTCACAGTACAGAAGAGCAGCATTGAAGTGATGAGACCGAAGAGTTGCAGGAAGGCTATTACGAGGGCCACTGTGCCCACGACATGTAGCCGTTCCACGAACCATGCGTGCAGGGAATGAGCGCAGCCTTTGTCCCACCAGAGCAACGGATTTTCAGATCTAGTTGGGGAAATTGTTTTTAAAAATTCTTCTTTGAGAAGTTTGATGGTGCGTGTACTCACTTTCCGCAATCAACCTTTAAGCCGCCATCGCCGGATCCTTCTACCATCATTCCTCGTTGCTCGTAGTTGGGACGACAGCAGGATTCGGGTACCCAGCGTCTGCCACTCCATGCTTGAACGTCATACCAGTCCTCGTATGATGTAACACCGCAGCATTCGAACTGGAAAGGACATTTTTGTTCATATTGTTAGCAAGATACGTTTAAAGCATAGGAATATTTTTTTTTGTGAAGACCCCAAGACAATTTTTTAGAAAAGGGACGGGTCACGCCCACTCCCGTTAATTACATAGGAAGTTGGCCAGGTGTCTATATTAATAGCTGGGTAGAGTCAATATAAAATATTTACTTTCAAGTGAAAACTCAAACCGCAGTGAGAGTTCAAAGCATGGCGCATAGATGTCACTGCGATGACTCAGCAAAGTGCAGAAGCGACTCGTTGTAGCCAAGTCAGGCATTGGTGAAGTAAGAACTCAGCGAGGCCTCACTGGTTCAGCCCCCAGACAAAATAACACTTCTGTAAATGTTTGACAGAGTCTTAATAATTGTGGGCGGAGAACGTCGTCAATCTTTTAATTTTCTCTAGGGACGTCAACTATCCTGTCATTTCATCATTAAAATTGATGAACAAAATATGGATAAGCCTCTTGTACTTATGAATCTGCAGAAAAATCCCGACTTGAGTTAAACAGGAGAAACAAGTAACAATGGAAAAAATGCTCCATGAACGGCAATCATGTTGAGCGCAACAAAAGCTTCGTTACGGTTGTCACCCTTTCTGTTTTGTAAAATAATTGATGCAGGAATGCCTGCGAGAATTAGCTGTCAAAATTGTGTCTATGTGTAATTAATTAGTACCGTAGCTACAATCCCAGCAATAAATATTTCAAAAATTGTAAATTATCATCCGATTTTGATTTTTAAACCTCCCTCCGCACACTTACCGATTGTTGCATATTATCCCATATCGCTGCAACTGATGGTGCTGCCAAACCTCCTCTGTCGGTGGCATTGTAATGCCTTTCGATGCCAAATCGCAATTCGTTGGCTAATGTTCTACTTAGTCCACCACGGAATAGGAATGCAATGGAGCCAATTAGGAATTCACTCAAGAAGAGCAACACAATCAGGATGAAGTACTGTCAAAAGGTAAATTTAATTAAAAAAAAAACAGTTCTCAGTTGAATAGAAATATTTATTGCACTTACCGTAATCAGTAAACACCGGGATTGGAACCATGACCCACAGCATCCAAAGAATGACACAACAAATCCCAATACGCCGACGGCAATAAAAAGTGAATCTGCACTTAAGCCCTCATGATCCGGTAACAGTGTCGCATAGCCTTGATATGACAGCCTCAACCATACACCGGCTCCAAGGAAGGCACAACTGCATATCTAAAAGAGGAAGAATAAATGCAGGATGAATACGATGTCAAGTTTTGAAAGTGGAATAAAATCGGTGAAACTATTTTTCTGTCTCTTTCAGTTAAGTGAAGTGTGAACAATCAGTCAAGTTGATTTGTCAAAATTGGAGCTTGTCCCGCAGTATTTTGGTTAACGACTGAAAAAAGCTTGCACATCAATTTCAATAATTCCGCTGATAAAGAGTCACGTAAATCATTGCAAATCCTAACAAACTGTCACTGAAACGTCAATAAAACGTATTCAAACGTACGTATACGAGTTGGCTATAAAATAGAACTAAATATTTTAACGAAAATCCTACAAAGTTTTAGCAATAATTGTAAACTTGTTGGAGATAATTTCTGTGAAGTTAAAGAAATGAACTGACGTTTACTAGTGTCAACTTTGATGGTGTAGTGGATAAATTCCATCCGCGCTTAGTAAAATTCAAGTAAGCTGACAACGTATTGAACGCACTCACTGTGAACTCGTTTCGTAGTTGTCTTGACGCCCTGCTTCGTCAAGTTCAATTTGGTAACGCCGCAGCATGCAATGTTCTCGTTTCTTTTTATCGCCAGAGTTTTCACGACATTGTGCTGGGGAGCAAACTCCCTCAAAAGTTAATTTAAGATTTTTTTTTTCAACATATGAGTTAAAACTACTCATGGAAAACTTATTTTGATCTCCATTATAATGGAATCTAAAAACTTCGTAAATCGTGTAAGTCTTCTCCGTAAGCCTTAAATGTTATTTTTAGAGGAAATCGTTATTTTTTTAAATACCGCAGTAAAGAAGGCTCTACTTTTCTTGACATCCTCTATAGACTACGCCTTTAATGTAGCTCGTAAGTATTGTGGCGTGGAATGTATAGCGTGGAACCTGAAGTGGTGAAGTGTAAACAACCCATTTGTCACCAAACAAATTCCACTTCAATTTGGAGACTCGAAGCTGTCAAATAAGTACAAGTCTCCACTAAGCTAGTTCTAGAACGGAATATTTGGGATACACTAGAAAGTTCTCGGTAGATGGCGGTGCGGATTTAAAAGGGAGATTTGAGAACAGCAATGTACAGTTGATTTTTAAACAGTGATTGGGTAAAGTTCGAAATAGTAATCGGTTGTGAAAATACAGTGAATTATTAAGTGATTGGTTTCAGGCTTTCAAGAACTGTTTAAAGTGATATTATTTTGGTACTTAATAAGTGAATCCCGCAGAAACCCAAATTCCAACTCAGAGTTTTTTTCACTGCGCCACCTCTCGCGAACGTCTGACAAACATCCGAGAGTATAACTGTCATGAAAGAGCTTCTCAATCGGCCGTTTGGAATCGGCATAAAATTGTAGATCCCTTCCATTCGTTCCAAAAATTAAAAACTCACACAAAACGAATGGTTGCGAGAAGCTAGGGCCAGGGTCCCTACAGATCTGTTGCGCCAACTATTATTATTATTATAATAAGTGAATTATTAGAATGATCGAAAAAAATGGAATAAAAGTGATTTTATTAGAAAAGTTCAACAAATAGTCTTTTATCTTTTGAAATCCCAGCCTGAGTGTAATAGTCTCATTCTAATTGCTCTGCAACTCTGCAGACGCACAGTTTTAGTTGCCCCGTCATTGTCATTCTTTCAGAGGGACTGAGCTTTCTAGTGTCGACAGTAAAATGGTCCTCGAGATAAATTTAAGACAACCCAACAAAGTTCGTATTATTTGGCAGCACCTTTATCGTATATTTAAAGAATGTTGACAGTTTATAAGAACAATGTAATCCGCCTTTAAACCCTTCTACCGGCTTCAGATAAAGTTGAGCTACTACTTCTACCTTTGTTTTGGAAATTTTGCAAGGCAATGTAAGTTCAATCAACCTTCACAGCTTGTTTACAAAACATCTTAACATGCTCGAACCGTACCATACATAAATTTTTACTATACGTTCCCCCTTTTCAAACAACTCTAAGCTGTACTATTGACAGGAATATAAAGGAAGGTGTTGAAAGAATTCGCCATCGACAAGTACATCACAGCCTAAGCCGTAACTCTACCACTATTCCATGTTCCATGAATTTGATTGTTCCGAAACTGCGCGCAAATTCTCCCTTTTCATCCATTATGTCAGATTCGAGATCCCCTGATGCCAGCCACATGAAAACTCAATAACACATCGACATTAAAAAGCGTCCGTGATTTCGATTACAATATACGATTGTGTGATTGTGACCGTGGACGGTGCGGAGCTCACCTCTTGGCAGCCCTAACCCTCAATTAAATTCGAATAAATATTCATCGTCAGACGATGTCGTTCCTTTCATCCTGGAAATCTTTGTCTAATTCGACAAATTAATGCGCACAACCAGATATAAGACTGGGGAGTGGAAAGAGACGGAACAAAATCTCACCCTCTCACGCGATGACAAGAACTCGGTCGTCGGTCGTCGCTCGTCGGTCGTCGGTCGCACTCGCAATGGGATTCTTTGGTCCCCAGTTTCTTGTGTTTTTTTGTTGTTTGTTGCCTCTCGGATGCCATTCAATTTATGGTCACGGTGCACTGTATGCTTGCCTTCCTCCATCTGCGCGGTACCAGGAACATGGAACAGGCACACCAACAACATGTTTAATTAAAACAGTGTCAAGGGCGCTGTCACGTTCGTATGTCGCATATGTGCCGTGCGATCAGAGAGCGTGAATGAGGCGACCACTGCTCTTACTCTTGTAGTTGTTTTGATTTTATTTAATTCTGTTCTGCGCACCGATCGTGGCCATGTGGGCCCAACAAGAGCTCCCCAAAGACAATGGGAGCCATGCACGTTATCCGCCAGAGATAAGTTGTCGATTGCCCGTGAAATGAGGCGTCCAACGTGACGCGTTTCACAATGCGCTGCTGGCGTGCTCCTTGGTCGTACTCGTATACGTACGGCACTGTCCCCTCCACACCACAGACAGTGTGAATGGATATTTAAAGCATGTTTTCGGCATTTTTATCACGATTCCTCTTTGGTTCGCATTTCCCAATACAAGATATGTCAACAGTTTGTGATTTACAAGTTTGATCACCGCCTTCAAATTAAATTTCGAATTTTTGACGCCTGACACTGTCGACTGTCGAGTGAAATGGCAGTGTGTCTTCCCCCAGTGACAGTGACACTTTTTCTTTCATTTTGTCGTGTCAAATTCGCAATAAAAAACAAATAGTGAAATCAACAGTTTGTCATGCTTGCAAATCGGAGGACTTACTTATGTTCGCCCTTTGCTCATTTGTGTTCGCTAGGGGGCATTGAACGATTTCGGTCTCGAGTGTCAAAATAAAAAAAATAAAATTCCAACAAGCATCGACAATCAACTTGAGGACGACTTTTTTCGTCATACTCGTATCACGCACACAAGACAACACTCGGAGTCGAAGCACCGTGTGCGTCGTCAGCGTTAAAATGTTTATTCAATCAAGTTGTGTTTAAATTGAGCGTAATTGTCAGCGACAATTGTTTTTTTTTTTCTGCTCAAGTTGTTTTGGGATGGGGCGTGAAGGGTTCTTCTATCTTGTTAGCATTTCGCACAGACAATTGGTCGCTCACAGTAGATTTGAGTTGATTGCGCATTTATATAGCCAAAGAAGGGTGCGAAGATGGGAGGGAAATGACCTCGTAAAGGTACTTAGGGCAAATTAGGGGGAGCTGTGCTTTGAAAGAATCATCCAATGATACCACATAGATGGGACAAAATAACTGAGTGAGCTATTAATATGTCAACAGGTTTAAAAGTACTTTGTCATATCGGTTGACAAAAATGTTTTTCGAAAATGATTAATGTGGTTTTCCATTGGGACCAAAAATCAATCTTTTTTTTGATCTAAATCACTTTTCATGTTCCATTGGGACCAAAAATCAATCTTTTTTTCGATTCAGAGCACTTTTTGCAGATCTCGATATTTTTTCAGATCTACACACACTCTCACAATACCAATATACTTTGCACAGCTGTTCTACGTCATTTTAAAAAGTTAGCTTTGAAGACAAATGGGGGTAGTTTCGTGAAAACCAAAACAACGAAATACATTTAATAGCCATGTTTATAATTCAGCAGGAAATATAATCTTCACAGTTTTCCTCGTCATCTGAAGACTACGAATCACCAAAAATACTCCATTTGTATGTGCAATAGGAGAAACATTTTTCAAGTCGATATCCATTTGTGATTTTCGCAAAAACAAATGCAATTTGAACAGCTGATATTGTTGTCAAATAACGCACTAATCCATTTACAAAAGCAGATCAATTTTGTTGCATGTTCCATTCGCCACGTAAAATCTGAGATCTGAAAAAGATTTCTGGTGGTCCCAATGGAAAACGACATTACTTAATTTAGCATATGCTGGCAAGTTCCAGTAGGGGTGATTGAAGGCTGAATGTTTTGTTTGTTCGTTGTTTATCTATGCGGAAGACAACTGTCATCGGGAGGTGTCAGAAATTGAAACAAAAACTTATTTAACTGACTCATGACTGGCAAAAAAATGCATTTCCAAGTAGGTAGTTTTCACTAAGAAGAGTAATAACAAATTTCGTTCCATACTTTCAACTGTCAGTTATACAATAGACCTGTCATTTCATTGCAGCTGGCAAGCGGAGCCTATACAAGAAAATTGCTATTCTCAAAGCTGTACGGTTTTTTTTTTCACAAGTGAGGTATAATTTTACAGCACGGCAAGTAAACTAATTTCACAGGCTGTGTATTGAAATTTATATTGATTGGGAATTGTTGTTTCGATTGACAAAAAAAAAATAAATAAGTACTATTGACTGTATGGGTTCTCGCTGTGGCTTCTTTGGGCGATTAGAGCTCAGCATTCGTTCGATTCCCAAATAGGCAGCTAGGCAAAATCGAAATACACCGAACTATCCGAGAGGCTTTAGTCTACTTTCAACGAATGGCACTATTTCTGATTTCTGAATATATTATGTCAAATGAATGATATCATTCAATGGATCGTATAAATAAAACATAGCAATTGTTTTTACTCAAGAGAAATGTCAAAATCGAAGCATTTGCTACGTTTCGTATGAATAAAAATCAATTTGAGCTAGTTCCAACTTTTGACATGTTCGAAAAGAGGCGACACTGACCTTTTACTCAGATAGGTATGAATAAAACTTATCAGACGAAACAAATGCTATGCAAATTCTGAGTCTGCTACTTAGTTGACTCAGACCTTTTGCTAAATATTTTGAACGCACATTTTTAACATAAAACAATTTAAGATTTGTGAATATTGAGTTTGATTCTGTTTGTACAGGAAAACCAACGAAATACATACGAAAAAAGCAGCGAGGAATGGACTGGGGACTATTTGGCTAATATTTCTTTCAGATGGAAATATTTAGACAGAATCATTTGTAAGGTAGGTATATAGCGGAGATCCAGAATTCTAGGTCGACAGTTCAAAAACCTCTTGGAAATTCATAGTTCTTCTTTAACCAATTGTCTAGTGTGTTTTCATCCATGAGCACTGGGGGCTTCGGTCTAGAGTTATGAGGGCGGGCTAACGGCGAGTTGTGTTGGAATTATATTCTTCAAATATAAGAAGTATGTCTTGATTTACAAAACTGAGGCTTTGTTTGGCAAATTCCATAAACCTTACGTCCGTTTTGTGAGAAACTTAGAGGACTCCCTAGTTATGGGGCTAACTGCGTGCTTCTCTCGACTTACCCAGTAGGAAGGCTCTAAAGCCTACAAAAGTTTAAGGGTTTTATTCCTGTTCTGAAGCCAGCAATCTGCAACTTCATATGGACTCCGGTGCACCTGTTTCAGAGATGTTTTGCCACTAACCGCGTGTTTTCTCTTGGCTTAAGAGGCTCCAAGAGATATTTTGTAGTGAACAATGATCGGTATGAAAATCGTTAGTCCTTTATGCGTCCGTTGATAAGTTATGAAGGATCTTAATTACATAATTTTTTAAATGCGTGCTGTCAGATTTAAGAGTGCGAAAGAATTGTTCCTATGCGTTGAAGCTAGCAGAAGTGTTTCGTCGTCTGTTAGACAGGTATACCTAAACTAGTCGGACTTGAGGTTTTATGCATTTTTAAGAAGAATTCTTGATGGACATTGGAATATCACAGAATATTATCAGGAGCACAAACCCAAAATGTAAATATCCATCTTTCCATTTGCGGTTTCAAAGTCCCGGACTCTAAAATTTGTGGTCGTGTGGAGAAGGATTAGCTTGGCTTTTTCCGTTAATCCAATTTAATCCATCTGCAAAAGGGTGTTGATAAGAAATCTTGAACTTGGCTTTCTCGACAAATCCATAAATTTTAGAGTCCGGGACTTTGAAACTGCGCGTTTTTCTCTGATTTGCACATACTTTTACTAATACCCTTGGTTATGACGCACAGCTGGAGGTTACGAGTTGTTTATTGTTGGAAGGATTGTTTTTTACCTGAATTATTAATTTCATGCGTATGAGAGCGAGTTATTATATAAAACTAGCAGACCCCAGCCTGCTTTGCTATAGGCGTTAAAATTTAAATTTATATAATTTTTTGCTTCAGTAAATCATTCGATAAATGCAAAATTTCTTAAAAAAAACTTTTAACTATTCGTTTTTCTGGAATTTCCCGACTTTTCCACTAAGAATTTTCTATTTTTCCATACAAAAAGTCATCTCGGAACAATTGTTTTCAGCATTTTCCGTAAAAAAAATAAAGTTTCCTTTTCAAAGTTTTCAGTATTTTCCGTAAAAAAATAAAATTTCGACTTTTCCGGAGCGTTTTCCTAAAATTTTGTTTCGTAAGAACCTCCTCCAGGCAATTTGAAATCAAAAATCCAAATTTGAACCAAATCGGCCCAGCCGTTCTCAATTGATGAATTACCATACATTTTTCACACCATTTTTTATATAGGTAGGTACATACATAATTATATAGATTTTTCCGAAATTCGGATTTCATGTTCGATTTGTCAGCAGAAATCTGAAATTTCAGATAAAAATAAAAATGTCCAAAACCAAATCGAAAACGACATCCGAGATATGGTCGAAATATTTTCAGAAAATAAATCGTTGAGTAAACAGAACAAAATAGACAAAGTTCTTATAGTACAAGGAGTAGTGAATTTCTTTCTTCAGTACATGTGGTGGGATTGAACATTGAAGCGACATTTTAGCCCCGAACTATGTGGTGATCCTCGCGACCTTAAGAGCACTTGGGATCTACACAATAATGTAACCATGCCTATGAGAAAAAAAATACAATTTCAAACTCTAAACGTCTTTTGTCAAAAGACATAACTGAGTGAGCAAAATGACGCGTTATTTGAGGCGACATGACTACTCCCCCATGGACACTTGATCCGCACCACAACAATGATTTTCCTATACACAATTCCCAAAAAAATAGAAAATGAATTCCGTGAATTTGTTCCCCGCAGCATCGCCTAATCGATCATCTGATAGATCATTGGCCCTACACGCACGTTATGGGAACTACATGTACGCATACCGATAGGAGCAGAGACCCACTTCCATGAAATCAAAACGCTTTCACAGGTAGACGCACAAACCAGCACAAACTATACCCACAGCGCGCAGGTATACAGTTCATGCAGGAAATCAATTCAAAGACAGGAAGGCGCATCGCATTTCACTCTGACAGCCCTAGACAGACAGCAATTACACAAAGGCCAACAACTATGCGCATTGTGATTATTTATCTCCCATGTACCGCATGATCCATGAGGTTGCCATCATCAGCAGCAGTGCCACAGCCACAGACCCTCGATGCTCGATCTCCGCGCAATCCGACATGCAGTTCATGGCACTTCTTGGAATTTTGTATATATACATTTGAAGTGCGCCTCCGTGTGTAGGAAGATACTATTTTCATATCGAGTATACGTTTTTCGTTTTGTGTATGCAAATCGACCACTAGAGGAACCTTTATCGTGGTTTTCTTCGTCTTGGCCAATCCAGCCAGCATCCGTAGAAACCAGAAGTAAATCGCAGCTAGGTATAGACTGCAGCGATATCGTGTTGCATGTGGTAATTGCAACAACAACTGCCAACAGATCCCTGCTCTACTGTGCTGTGCTGTTGCTGTGTTATAACAACAGAACAACACAGCTCGCAGTGTTGATTTCCTCATTCAAAGTCATGTCATTTAATGCGCCACACGGTCATGCAGTCATAGCGCTGTTTATAGCCCCATGATGTACGAGTACTTAGTTGCCGACCACGACGATGATGATGCATGAGCGAACTGTGGCATCTGTGAAGCAATCCATATAGTTTAAGTCAGCTTAAGGTAGCCAAAGTAAATGCGATTGTCGTCAATTAGAACGTTTTGTTTCTGTTTACTTCTTCCTTGTCCAATGGAAGCCGCATAAAAGAAGCCACAAACTCGAGTGGGGATTGGCATACCCCACGACTGATGTCAAATCAATCACGACACTCTGACAATTGTTGCTCTATACAGCGCGCATTAATTGGTTTCATTTCGAACTCACAATCACATCACACACAAGTTATGGTCGCTTCTCGTTTGCGCGGCAAAGAGGGGCCAACGGACGCGCAAATAATGCACAAAGACTCGCGCTGTGTGGTATTGTTTGTCCGTGTCCAGTTCCATGTGGAGAGCCCAGAAAGGAGGCCATTAGAATTAAGGCCGCGTACCAACTATACCCACCAACTGACGCAGCCGAGCAAGGGCCAAAGTGGGACGAAGGAATTTAAACACAACGTCCACGACGCACTTAAGCATAAGCAGTACCTCAAGCACACTATACGACTACACTGCTTCGCGGATTGTGTACAGAACACAGCCACACGTGTGATTTACATAAATTTTGCATAAAAACACAAATCGACTGTTTGACAGCGTCATCTTGGCCATTCGTGTTGTAGTTGTAACTGTAGTTGTACTCAATCGGGGCAAGGAACCGAGCGACGACGACGTAACGAACACAAAAACAGATACAAATCCATCTGCTGAGGCTGACTTGGCATACTTTTTGTGCTGACTTCATGCCGGTTTGTTTATGCGTTGTAACTTGTAACTTGTAAGCTGGGCGATATTTTACCCTAAACCGCAGATTTCTGTTTCAATCGTATGCGTATACACACGTGTGACGTGCGGTTGCGTTACATCCGAGTGTGGGAATCGATTGAGTTTGCCTTTGTTTCCCGGCCTCATCCAGTGAATGACGTATGTCTAATGGGTTTCATTGAAGAAACATTTTGGTGGTCAATACGTAGCAGAGGTAGCTGAATGGTTCGTGTCTCACTTTGAGCGATGTAATCGTAGAGACGTGACCTGTTTTCGGTCGGCTTCTTTTGATTTGTCATTGTGCTCCTATTCAGGTTTCGGTTTCTCGATGGCATACCTAGATCACGGTTGCCACTTGAAAATAAAATTTGTGTCCAAAATTGGAAATAAAAATGACCAACTGTAGCTAAAAATGACCAAAATAATTTAAACCTCTACTGCATGCATTATGATTCAGTGGAGAAAAAAATATTTTTTTTATTTTAAAGGATATTCAAAAAAATTTTGTTTCCATATAGGTAATAATCGACATAATATTTGACATTTAAAAAAACGCATTTGACATTGAAATGCACATGGATAACTGGGAAACATATTCAAACATTTTACTTTACAACAAGAAATCTCAATATTATAGGTAGCCACCAACAATAGAAAATAAATGTTTACTTTTTATTTTTTGATATTTCCCGACGAATGCGAGCATTGGAACCTAGAACTTGACTGCGAAAATATGTTCGCTTGTGTAAAAAAGAAGAAACCAAATTCACTCTACACATCCACAACGTTAACGGTGTCTTTCCCGTAAATATTGTGTAGTTCTTCCAATCGAGTCCGGAAAATTTAAATTTGTACACAGGGAACAATCAATTCATCTTAATTATTTAAACATATTCTTTATGTGCACAGATCACATATTATTTTTTTAATTATTAATCATTTTTCATTTCGTAAAAAAATGACCAAATGGAATAATAAATGACCATGTGACCACGAGAAAAATTTATGACCAGATTTGGTCACAAATGACCAATGTGGCAAGCGTGACCTAGATGTATGTAATGTGCATTTTTTTTCACGCCCGTTTACCTGATTATTCGCTTAACAAAACCTGTCAACAAATTTTACAACATATTTGCGTGGCCTAAGGACATTTTTTTGTACTCTCATAACGAGGGGAGATAATACAAATTTCTCGCTACTCTTCTTGATGCTGGCGTTGCGATAGCCTTACAAGGAAGAGCTGATGAAATGCCAGCACAAAACGAAGAAGAACAAACGCCGTTGGCCATTATGCTGCAGATTGTTTTTGGTGAATGCACCAAGATTACTTGGTAGAGATTAAGATTACTAAAGGAGTCAAGGACCACGCGAATGTCAAGATCATTTTCGATGCGGAGTGGATTAACTAACTACTGCACATACACGTGCTATAGACTTGTTACTATATACTGAGCAGTCTTTGCTCTTTGATTTATCACTTTTGCTTCCATCCACTTTTATTTCTGTTTCGGCGTGGAGCTCTTGCAAATTCATTTTCATTAAATCAAATGATTAAGGAGGGAAATTGGCGTCTTCCTTGATTTATGTATTTAACCATGGCTCGTTCTAAGTGCGCACGACGCGAGGAGCAACGCAAGGTTCATGGAACGAAACGAGGCATGTTTAAATAGAAACGACGACTCATTGCAGTTGTGATTGAACGATTCTATTGTTTGATCCGAAGACTGGTATGAAGTCATTCACAGTCACAGCCGGATGAAGGCGACTTTTATCGTGACAGTCTGACAGTGTCGCGGGATTGTGGGTGCATTCATGCTTAAAAGACAACAAATGACATTGAGACGGGAATACCCCGATTATCAAATGGATGTATGGGTACCCATATATAGTCAACGAGGACCGATACCAGTTGTGATTATATAGTGATAAGAGAGACCTTCCAACATCTGCGTTCAATCTTTTATATCTTGGCCGCCGCCGCTTCATGAATATTGAGTGAACTTGGAGTTTAATGTGAACCACATTAAAGACCCAAATTAATGCAGCTGTGGCGCGTAATGCTGAAAGGTTGTGGGTGCCGTTTCCGATTATAAAAAAAATACAGTAGCAACCAGAGCAGCGGTTGGGCTAATTGTAGGTACACCTTTGTGCCTGAACCGTTCTAATCCTGTATTTAACTCATTGGACGTAGGGGAATTATAACAGGGTTTAAAATCTGAGATCGAAATCCGACAGGCGTCTTTTTATGCGGTTTCCAAAAAAAACCACACGCGCGGTGAGGAGCTGATTTATGTTCTTTGTTTTTTGGTAACGATTTTCCACGCAGAAATTACAAGAAAAGTTTACGTAAATTTATTTTTGTATACTTTGTCATCCGAAGCAGGGATGCGACATGCAAATGCTGAGCCCAGAAACGTAAACAAATTCCAAAAAAAAAAAACAGATTTGCCAATTGTGAAATAGATAATTTTCCTCATGATAAGGAATGTTTGGGAAATTAAAGGGAATGGGCCTTACCAATAAAGATTTTAGTTCGATTTGAGTAGTTAACAAGGGTTTTACTTCAGTCTTACAAATTTCCCAATTGTGAGCATTCGTCAAGTCAGTTTCGTCTGAAAATTATTATTAGTAGGTACGCCCTAATGAATGTAGTAGATTTTTCCGATGAGTGCATTCAGATTAAGCAAGAGACTTTTTCAATTTGTAAAAATGAATCCATTCAATGGATCTTATTTTCTTTTCACACCAAGCCCAAAACCGCGTTTTCCTCGAAAACTTGTCGATGCATTCACACCGACCACCAACTAGTTTTCGTTTGACATTTCAATCAGCTGTGAGACACTTAAACTTCAGTGCCAACTTTTGTGGTTTCAAATTTCGATCGCATTAATTAACAAACAAAATCAATTAAGTGCATTTCAAAATAGCATTAGCCCATCAATTATTTGTGGAAAATGATTTTAAGTTGTGAGCTATAATATTTGTTCGGCCAGCCATTTTGCTAAATATTGCATGGTAGTCGTTTTCGTGGTGTTTTCGTGGAAAACAAATTTGTATGGATAAACTTCTGTTTTCGATGAAGTTTTCGTGTGTTTTGGCGAAAACCCGGTTTTGGACTCGGTGTGAGAAGCATATTAAATAAAAGTTTAACAGTAGGATAAAAATAAGCTGCAAATATGTCGCTACAGACGCATAAAAAAAAAAAATTAAATCGGCTGAGACCTCCGCGGCTTCTTTAAATA
Source organism: Cheilosia vernalis (assembly GCA_949126925.1). Taxonomy (NCBI): domain Eukaryota; kingdom Metazoa; phylum Arthropoda; class Insecta; order Diptera; family Syrphidae; genus Cheilosia; species Cheilosia vernalis. Next base: position 57,684,705 of record OX421360.1, read on the forward strand.
AAGGAAATTGATCTGCGGATATATACAAATTTTTAAAGTAGATAAAGCGACGACTAAAATATATGAAAACTAAAACCCATTGACTATGTATGGACTGTTATTAAGAAATGGAGTGTATACCCTAGCGGCTATAATTTGAACCCTACTGGACATACAAGTTTGACAGATCAACGAAAGAATATACGTAAAAGAAGCTAAGCGAGATTAAATGTTTAAATATTGTGGGAAATAAATACGTTTGTTAATTAAAAAAATACCAATAAATTTCTAAATAGTTTACAGTAATGATAAATAAAGAAAAAGCGTTGGAGCGCCTCATTGTGGTGTACCTACCTCAGTGCAATTCATATACCCAAAATGGTATAACCATGTACAAAATTTCAATAGAAGTTTTAAACTCTCGATTTATTTAAAAAAAAAAGTGCTCAATTGTTATTTGCATGGGAAAATCATTTCCTAAAATCTTTAGAATATGTAGTTTACATTTTTAAGAAGGCGATATATTAAAGCCAATTGCAAGGGATAATAAAAGATACTGCACGCGTTTGGTCAAAGGAGCATTTCCAAGCAGAAATAACCTCGATATGGTTATCGAGAAAGTCTGAGATAAATTCCTGTTGCTGCACAAAAAAAAAGAGTCTAATCCAAATAACAAAATTGCTTACACGAAACCAACACTTTTAAACGATTTAAACTTATTTTATGGACCCGGGGTTATTTTTTTTTTTTTTCATAAACAATACTTGAATTTTAGACCGACAAGGCCATGTCATTGAATTACTATAAATGTAATTAAAGTAGTTTGTCATTTATAAAATAAATAAATTACGTGTATATTACACGTACCGCTTACCGATGACAGATTCCCGTATGTCCGATAGGGTTCTTTTTTTGTTGGGGAGATTATTTTCTTTTCACACCAAGCCCAAAACCGCGTTTTCCTCGAAAACTTGTCGATGCATTCACACCGACCACCAACTAGTTTTCGTTTGACATTTCAATCAGCTGTGAGACACTTAAACTTCAGTGCCAACTTTTGTGGTTTCAAATTTCGATCGCATTAATTAACAAACAAAATCAATTAAGTGCATTTCAAAATAGCATTAGCCCATCAATTATTTGTGGAAAATGATTTTAAGTTGTGAGCTATAATATTTGTTCGGCCAGCCATTTTGCTAAATATTGCATGGTAGTCGTTTTCGTGGTGTTTTCGTGGAAAACAAATTTGTATGGATAAACTTCTGTTTTCGATGAAGTTTTCGTGTGTTTTGGCGAAAACCCGGTTTTGGACTCGGTGTGAGAAGCATATTAAATAAAAGTTTAACAGTAGGATAAAAATAAGCTGCAAATATGTCGCTACAGACGCATAAAAAAAAAAAATTAAATCGGCTGAGACCTCCGCGGCTTCTTTAAATAAAGGAAATTGATCTGCGGATATATACAAATTTTTAAAGTAGATAAAGCGACGACTAAAATATATGAAAACTAAAACCCATTGACTATGTATGGACTGTTATTAAGAAATGGAGCGTATACCCTAGCGGCTATAATTTGAACCCTACTGGACATACAAGTTTGACAGATCAACGAAAGAATATACGTAAAAGAAGCTAAGCGAGATTAAATGTTTAAATATTGTGGGAAATAAATACGTTTGTTAATTAAAAAAATACCAATAAATTTCTAAATAGTTTACAGTAATGATAAATAAAGAAAAAGCGTTGGAGCGCCTCATTGTGGTGTACCTACCTCAGTGCAATTCATATACCCAAAATGGTATAACCATGTACAAAATTTCAATAGAAGTTTTAAACTCTCGATTTATTTAAAAAAAAAAGTGCTCAATTGTTATTTGCATGGGAAAATCATTTCCTAAAATCTTTAGAATATGTAGTTTACATTTTTAAGAAGGCGATATATTAAAGCCAATTGCAAGGGATAATAAAAGATACTGCACGCGTTTGGTCAAAGGAGCATTTCCAAGCAGAAATAACCTCGATATGGTTATCGAGAAAGTCTGAGATAAATTCCTGTTGCTGCACAAAAAAAAAGAGTCTAATCCAAATAACAAAATTGCTTACACGAAACCAACACTTTTAAACGATTTAAACTTATTTTATGGACCCGGGGTTATTTTTTTTTTTTTTCATAAACAATACTTGAATTTTAGACCGACAAGGCCATGTCATTGAATTACTATAAATGTAATTAAAGTAGTTTGTCATTTATAAAATAAATAAATTACGTGTATATTACACGTACCGCTTACCGATGACAGATTCCCGTATGTCCGATAGGGTTCTTTTTTTGTTGGGGAGATTATTTTCTTTTCACACCAAGCCCAAAACCGCGTTTTCCTCGAAAACTTGTCGATGCATTCACACCGACCACCAACTAGTTTTCGTTTGACATTTCAATCAGCTGTGAGACACTTAAACTTCAGTGCCAACTTTTGTGGTTTCAAATTTCGATCGCATTAATTAACAAACAAAATCAATTAAGTGCATTTCAAAATAGCATTAGCCCATCAATTATTTGTGGAAAATGATTTTAAGTTGTGAGCTATAATATTTGTTCGGCCAGCCATTTTGCTAAATATTGCATGGTAGTCGTTTTCGTGGTGTTTTCGTGGAAAACAAATTTGTATGGATAAACTTCTGTTTTCGATGAAGTTTTCGTGTGTTTTGGCGAAAACCCGGTTTTGGACTCGGTGTGAGAAGCATATTAAATAAAAGTTTAACAGTAGGATAAAAATAAGCTGCAAATATGTCGCTACAGACGCATAAAAAAAAAAAATTAAATCGGCTGAGACCTCCGCGGCTTCTTTAAATAAAGGAAATTGATCTGCGGATATATACAAATTTTTAAAGTAGATAAAGCGACGACTAAAATATATGAAAACTAAAACCCATTGACTATGTATGGACTGTTATTAAGAAATGGAGTGTATACCCTAGCGGCTATAATTTGAACCCTACTGGACATACAAGTTTGACAGATCAACGAAAGAATATACGTAAAAGAAGCTAAGCGAGATTAAATGTTTAAATATTGTGGGAAATAAATACGTTTGTTAATTAAAAAAATACCAATAAATTTCTAAATAGTTTACAGTAATGATAAATAAAGAAAAAGCGTTGGAGCGCCTCATTGTGGTGTACCTACCTCAGTGCAATTCATATACCCAAAATGGTATAACCATGTACAAAATTTCAATAGAAGTTTTAAACTCTCGATTTATTTAAAAAAAAAAGTGCTCAATTGTTATTTGCATGGGAAAATCATTTCCTAAAATCTTTAGAATATGTAGTTTACATTTTTAAGAAGGCGATATATTAAAGCCAATTGCAAGGGATAATAAAAGATACTGCACGCGTTTGGTCAAAGGAGCATTTCCAAGCAGAAATAACCTCGATATGGTTATCGAGAAAGTCTGAGATAAATTCCTGTTGCTGCACAAAAAAAAAGAGTCTAATCCAAATAACAAAATTGCTTACACGAAACCAACACTTTTAAACGATTTAAACTTATTTTATGGACCCGGGGTTATTTTTTTTTTTTTCATAAACAATACTTGAATTTTAGACCGACAAGGCCATGTCATTGAATTACTATAAATGTAATTAAAGTAGTTTGTCATTTATAAAATAAATAAATTACGTGTATATTACACGTACCGCTTACCGATGACAGATTCCCGTATGTCCGATAGGGTTCTTTTTTTGTTGGGGAGATTGATCTGCCCCTTCATTAGGAATGGCTTCCACGCATTAAAAGTTGGTAAAAACAGTCCACTCGGTCAAAAACTGTCATTAAATCCAGTAGATTCCGGTTCACTCGTCTGCATTGCAAAAGTGAGACTGTTAACCACTCCACAGTTCTTAAAACTTGCAAGATAATTATTTGAAACGAGTGCATTGTTTGCAGTTTTTCTGCAAAACTTCCCATGTTATAAATAATCGACCGTTTTAATTGAGCCCCGTTGACCTCTAGACTTACAAATTCGTGTGAGCTAAATGAGACACAAATTCTTGTGAAATACTTGTAATTTCTCCGCATCTTGAGCAGAAAGTACAAACCAGTTCAATGAAGTATACGATAGGTACGCAACACTATACAGTCAGATATTTATGAACGAAAGCGTACCAGGTAGGTATGGACATAAATCATTCCAAGTTTAATTTGATTTGATGACAGCTTAGTTTCACTTTGAACGTCAAAGTTTGTTTGTGAACCTCCAAGAGTTTGTGGGTACCACAACTGTGGCCCAGAAATGGTAATGTCATCAAGTCTAATGGAAGGAGCTTCAAGCTTGCTATGAAAGTAGTCCATAGATAACTATATCGGTGAACGGGTCTACCCTGATATTTAGAAAAATATAATACAGGGAAAAGTTATCTAGAAAAGAAAATATATATAGAAAAACAACATTTTGATGAAAAGATCTCGAAACTGAAATCTAGAACAGTGCTCGGGTGGAGGTTTTTCCACACGAGAACTCGGGAAAATAAGATTTTTCTTACTTGTTCGGCAAAATTCCCAGAAAATCGAGAATTTGATTAAAAGCAAACAGAGCAACAACTTTTGCGATCGAGTAAAATATATGGCGAAACGAGTTTTTAAATGAAAGTCTTTTCGGCCTGGCTGTATGACAACGACTGAAGCCAGATTTTATTCTATGCAATGAGTATAAGATACTGAAGGTCGCAGTAGCTTAGTGGTTAGTGTGTTGGACTACTAAGCGAGGGGTCCCAGGTTCGAATCCCGCGCCACCTCTCGCGAACGTCTGACAAACATCCGAGAGTATAACTGTCTTGAAAGAGCTTCTCAATCGGACGTTTGAAATCGGCATAAAATTGTAGATCCCTTCCATTCGTTCCAAAAATTAAAAACTCACACAAAATGAATGGTTGCGAGAAGCTAGGCCTACAGACCTGTTGCGCCAACTATTACTAATTTTATTATTGTACAATACATTAAATCATATACCAAATTAAGTTATACAATGCAAATACTTTAAAAATATGGTCAAACTTATATCAAGGCGCGAAATTCAATTCATTTCTTCTTAGTTTAATAATAGAATGGAATGAACATTGGAACATTAGTGTTGTGGCTTCTTAAATTAAAGAAAATCGATTACTTTTATCGATAGCAACATATTACCGAGCAAACAGCTAGAATCAAGAAAATAAAGAGTGTGCTTGTGACCACACATCATCAGATGCAAAACTCCGAAGCTATACCTAAAGTTTCTCACTACGTTTCAAATTTTCTTCTCTCTAGTTGACTGAAATTCTTCAAAACGTTACATGGCCCTGAAATTTCACTGCCACCTAAGAAGTTTTACTTCAAAAAAATCTCGAAAGCAAAAAATCATGTGGAAAATTATTTGAGTTGCACGTTATGCAAAAACAATTTGGTTCACTGTACGATTACTTGCAAGCAAATCAATGAGTCAGCTAAAAAACAACAGCTCTTCTGAAACCTTATTGACGTGCGATTGTCAAAACACCTCGTGGGTTTCTTCTGCGTACAGTACAGTACAGTACAATCAAAGAGTGGGACAAATGAAAGTTAACCAAATTAAAACAAATAAGGGCTTAATCAAAAGAAAGATATACTTGTGGTTTCATTTATCATAAGAACAAAACAATGAAAAAAGTGTATTGGCTTTGCAATTTGAATGAATCGCATCATTGTCGAGGCAGGGTGACCACCATTGAAACTGACGGTAGGCACGTAGTTCATAAAATAACATCTTCTGATCATGTCCAAACAGCTTTAGCATATAAACTAAGGCGTCTACAAAGCGTATAAAAGGTCAACAATGAGAGTTTTTCTATAGGTAAAACAGAACTGGCCTGAGAAATAATTTGTCCTGGTACCTACCTATTTAAAGTTAAATTTATGTTGTAACGTTGGCAAAACGATCGACGCCTTAGAAGGAAGCAAAAGATAAGTGAAAATATCATACATATTTGACACTGACCAATTAGGCGATAATGGTAATGCCGCAGGGGGCAGCTCTGTCGTACAGTAGGTATGCTATTGCATGTGTTATCTAATTGTTGCCTTTGTCATTTGGGTGTCTTAATAGCTTAATTCACACCGACCCGAAAACCGTGTTTTCGTCGAAAACTCGTCGATGCATTCACACCGACCACCAACTAGTTTTCGTTTGACGTTTCTATCAGCTGTGAGACATTAGATTAAACTTCGGTGTAAACTTGTTTGGTTACAAATTTCGATCGCATTAATTAACAAACAAAATAAGTTTAGAGCATTTAAAAATAATTGTCAGTTGTCAGTTGTGATATTTGGTCGGTCAGCTATTCCGCTGAATTTGCTGAATAGTGCAAAATATGTGTTTGTTTCCACAACCAAACGATTGAAAGTCGTTTCCGTGGTGGTTTCGAGGAAAACGACTTTAAACGACTCGTTTTGAAAACTGAAATATGTAGGTATGCGAAAACTTCTGTTTTCGTAGAAGTTTTCGAGTGTTTTCGCCAAATTCCGGTTTGAAAGCACCCTGTGTTCCTACCTAATGCACGGTAGGCTAATAGTTGTTTTCTGATTCTAATTGGGACAAAATAAAAGTAGCTTGGAAATAAAGTTGATTATTATCAATACTCAATATTTTTGAGCGCGTGCGTTTTTGCCACTACAACTTTTTGACATTTGTGGAAAAACTGATTTTCGTTTGTATATTTTGCACTCTACCGGAGAAGGTATGGAATTACTAAATTTGCGTTACTATTTTCATGACATAAGGTCTGTTCCCTTACTTTTGTAGTAAATATTGAAAAGACTGTCAAAATGGAAGTGGTGGGAATAAATTCTCTCACAGAGAGAGACACATACGAAAAAGTTAGGAAACGCAAATAATCCAAAAAGTGGTACGAAAAGTCGTTAAAATGTCTGATAAGATCGAGGCCTTTGCTAATTTACTATAACTAAATTAGTTACATCATCATAGTGCTCTGAAATTAATCGAACTTCTTCTTGATGAATCCGAGTGTGTGAAAGAGTTTGACTCATTGAACTACAAGCATTCGAGAAAGGAAAAAGCGACACAGCACTAAGAATTACATGGTAGAAATTATTCCTTGGTACAGCTAGGAAGAATTTCGTTGCCATTTTCGAAAAGAATCTTGAGGAGAACATTCAATTTTATTTTCCCGCCTGTTGATACCAATTTAATACGCAAAAAATTAAAGCAAATGCAGACATATGCCAAATGGGATAACAAACCTCAAATCAGCTGTTAATTGTTAGTTGACTGACAGTGACAGCTTTACCACTTCTTACACCAAGAAATTTGTTGAGTAAAAATTCGTAAGATTCTCAGTGGAGGGGTAATATTTGCTCTCTTGATGACGAATTTTTCGAGTTCGAGTTAGGGAACGGCAATGAGTAAAAATTCGTAAGATTTAGTAAAAATTCGTAAGATTTAAAAGTAAAGGGACAGACCTATTTTGTTTGTTTAGTTTACGTACTTTAGCATTGACATTAAAGAAGGAAAGTTATGTGCTTACGTTTTATATTGGTACCAGTATTTCTATTTCACATTTTCTCTTTCGTACGAGCCAACTTACAAACACATGAAGACCACAATTTACAGCTTATTAAAATTCGGTCACATTTCGGTTTCAATTCATACCCAAAATACCATTTTGTGTGTTTCCCGAAATAGTAATTCAATGAGCCAAAACTTATTCCCCACTTTGGTCAACGTTCCATCGTGCACTATCAACAATTCGCACTTTGATCGACTATACTCACTGTTACTGTTGCGGAAACATTTTCGAAATGTAGGAACAGTGCTTACAATATAACCGAAGATTTCTACTTGGGTTATAGTAAGTTTTTGCACTATTGCGCACTGGGTTAACCCCAATGTGTTCGATATAGCACTCAACTCGACCTGGTACTGAAAACTTGTGTTTGACATGACTTCCAGGGCACCCAGGGTTTTTAACTGGCGTGATAATTAGCTGACAGTTATCAGTGGGCACCAGTAGGCACTAGTGCTAGCCACTTCATACAAACCTAGTATTGTCTCTGCGCCTCACCTGTCTTCAATTCTTTTTCGACTTATTGCGACATTTATTTCCAATATGAACCGCTCTGCTTCCATCGTGAGTAGGTATATAGAAAATTTGTCACTTTGACATACGTGACCAATCCGCTTTCCACTTCCGTATAGATGGACATTTCTTGGTACTTTATGTCCGCCTCGCCGGCCGCCTTGCCTGGAAAACCTTAAGAACTCACTTCCAACTCCGATAGTCTTTCCCATTCGCGTATAAATCACCCTCAGTGACTGCAGGTCAAATAACTACCTCAATAAAATAAAGTCGCATCTAAGCTCAGCACTTCTGAATAACAACAAGGATTACCAAAAGCTGTACTCGTCGATGAACATAATACCCGCAAGCCATCGAAAAGAGATTACACCATAAAACCCGAACCGAAACAAAGAAATTAACAAACTTTCGAAAAATCCCGATCGACTCCAGTATATAGTATCCAATTTAACTTATTTAATAGGCCGCCTCACATACCTATATAGCCAGAACTCTTTGTTTTCCTAATTTTTACGAGCGACCCTCTTTTGTGGGATTTGATTGTAAGCCCGTTTCACATTCAATCCCCCTCACCGGTAGCGTACACCGCCGTTTGCCTGTCTCGAAAGGTGAAGGTGTCATAAGATTTATCGCTTACCCCGTCATTAAAACTGAGTATTACCTTTTTCGTCCCATTCCCCATATACACGGTTATGACGAGGCTCGTCTAAATTTCGAAAGAAAACCAAATTATCCCGCACCGGAAAACCTCACTTACAAGCGTCTAATGTCTAATCTCCTCTTAGCCATTAAGTATGCCATTAAATCCCGTAGCCAGAAAGGCAAAAAAAAAACAAAAAAAAAAAAAACTACCAAATTGTCCAAGTCACTTTCACTGTCATCCGAAGATAACGACTGTCACATTAGAATCGTCTTCTCCTACTGTGGACGCTGCACATTCATTGCCGGCCGTGTGATTACCTACTTATTGACCGAAGCGACAGAGACAGATCGTCAGCGACGCATACCCCGCGCAGCAATGTTTTGGCTTTGGGTGGACCGGGCAATGAAACAACCTCTCATTATCCGCGTCCATGAGCCAGTTTCGCGTCTCATTGTCTCCGTTTAGGAGAAATTATATTTCGGCGGCGCAACTATAAACCCGCCGTTAGAACTGTACCTGGCAATGAGAAAGAAAAAAAAAACCGAACTCTCTTCATTTCAATGGCAAAAGTATGTCAATCTTTTCGGAGCAACCGCCAAGGAAGCCCATGACTAGGTCTTAGCAAAGCCCACAAAGATACAATTCTCATCCACGTATTTGCCATTATCCTAATTTTATTCGTCTTTCAGATCATGAGCAAACAGGTTTTCCGTTTTCCTATTACAAGCATCTGTGCCCGCGCCGCGCCAGCATTACACCCGGCCCAAACAAAGGGAAAACCGAAACGCTTTTGCATCTGGGAAACTGGATTTGCAGCTCCGTCCGTGTCCGAAATGGGAATTTAGGTACGAGTGCCGTGCCGCGATTCAACAACCATACAGCCATGCAGCACAGTTGTACGAGTACGACTCTTATGAAGTTCTTTCTAACGCTGTCCTCGCCGTTGTACGAGTATCCGTGTAGTAGTTTGTCACCGTTGCCAGCCCGCCCCGAAGGGACCTGGCTCACTTCACCCAAAAGAAGGTTTTATAGGTTAGGTGGCAGAGTACTCACCCATAATATGACGTTCAGCCAGCAGAATGTCCGCCGTATGCACGTATATCCGGAGTTTCCCATTCTGTGTGCGATTCTGCAAAGAAAAAGAAAAAGAAAAACATACGTGAAAGTGGATTTTAGTTTCAGGATCTGTGCTGCTGCCGCTGCAACTAAAACAAGAGTTTAAGTGGGGTTCAGCTTCGGAGAGCGATGATAGGGGTAATAAACTATGCTAACAAGATGGGGGGTAGGTCAAGCCATTAGGGGCTTGTCAGCTTGTCACACACACTCGAGTGGTTTTCAATCAAAAAGCGCTGTTCTCGTACACGGACAAATGATACATGACCTTGTTCCGATTTCTGTTTACAGAGTGGGTGGCGGAATATAATGCCACCCACCATACGCAAACTATACACGTGTGCATGTGTATGTGTATAGTTTTGCAATCCAGAGAAAGAGCACTTGATTGACTACAGCAAAACACTGCCGTGTACCGTGTGGCCTCTATAAAGATTAATGGCTGACTTACAGGCGATAAATATAGGGAAACTTTGTTCCTTTGATATGGGTGGGGCGAGTTCCTTACATCCTTACATTGCCATACGGCAGGTACAGGTCGGTTGGGTTCTGTTGGTGTGCGAGAATGGCTAATAGCTAATTTACTAACTGCAAACTAGCTGCTGTTGATTGTACAAGGTTGGCATACGGAGTGTTGACTGGGGCATATGGTAATTACCGACAGAGATTAGAAGTGATTGTGGAATCAATTTATTTTTCAATTTATTCATCGTCCTTACATCTACGGTGATCGGTACCTACCTACTTCTCGTAGTGGAAGTTAAGTGTGAGTGAGTGCGAGTGTCAACTACAAAGGCTGGCTGTTGAAGGAATTCAAAAGTAGAACAACGAGCCGCCGTCGCTGAGGACAGTCCTTTAGTTGCAAAGCAATTACCTCAACCCAAATATATTCTGAGCCTCACTGGGGCGAAACTAAAAGTTGAAAATAAAAGCTGAGCCAGAAAATGAAGCCAAAATCATTTGCTTACCATTGAGGAACCTTTCAGTTTCAATTGATGTTATTAGCAAAATATTTACCTTTCTTTTTTAGAACCAGAACAAACACTGGAAAGCTCGTAACAACATCCGCATAATGGGGTACTTACTTCGGAGAACTGCGATTCTGTATACAGTATACGGTATACGCCACGGTATACCTGGAGTACAGGGTTTATTTGCACAGCCAAACGAAGAGTTCATTAGCATTTAGCATCGGCGCTGTGTATTGAGGCGGCTGTGTGGTTAACCCACCCATAGACCGGTGAATAAAGGCGATGAGTATAGATTAAAATTTAGCCAGCACGTATATCACTATTTTGGCAATATAGAATTAAGGACTTGGGTATTCCTATTCCGTTTGCGATTATGCAAATCTCTGTTGTTGTTTTCTATAGCTAGATGCGATATTCCCAAAGGGGAAGTCTCAAAGGTTGATTGCTTGAATTTTTTCCAGCCAAACTTGTTCAGCATACCGCTGAGAAAGGAAATATAAGAGGGAGTTACGTAGATCGTTTTACACCCTACTAGTTTCGCTTGTGCGACCCCACCTTTTATAAGGATGTAAATACTAAACAACGTGCCACAATTTTCGATAATTGTGGTGTGTAATAGGGTTATACTGGAAAATTGAAGTAATTGAATTAAAACAGAGACCACTGATGGTTTTACGTCTTTATTTTTCGATGATCAGAATTCAACTCCTCTACGCATATCCTTGAAAACAGTTTTACTCAAGATTGATGTTTTAATACGTGACTATAAAAAATGAATGTTGAAAAATGCTTGGTTCCATAGTAACATCATTGTTATCGCCTCGCAGATACGAGTATATGCCAACGAATAAAAAATACATAGGTACACAGTTGCAAATTTTTATGGGTATAGGGAAATTTCATTCCATCAAAAATAGGGTCTAATCTAAAGATTAGTACGCTGCTTGAGCTAAACTACATTTTATCTGGTCTCCAACTTTTCTCTCCAAACATCAGCCAAGTCCTAGATAAATTTTGACATAGATAGCGCTGTGGATAAATCTCTAAAAAAAAAAACAGGTGTTCTTTGAAAATAACTTACTTCAAAAATTCAACTCCCTCTAGTTTAAACCATTTCCGATTATAGATAGGTACTCCTCGTCGATGTATTTATGAAAAAACTTATCCTTGCTTACTTATACCGCTCTCCGCAATACAAAAAACGCAACAGAATAAAAGAACACAACGATCTGTCAAAATTTAGCTTGAGAAAATGTGCCGCCCCATTAAATGGGCACGCTAAATTTTGACAAATACACGATTTACCTACATTCCGAAACAAAAGTTTGATTTTTAGCTCGAGCAGCGGAACATTTAGCTAAATGGGTTCGCTTAAATTTAGCTCAGCTAAGTTATATCTTAGTTGCAGTATCTAACAATCTTTAGAAGGGTGGTGTTTTTAGTCAGTAAAAATCTGACACTACTATGAGAACGCGCTTGCTATTCTCATAGTGTCTTTGGAAGATTTTCACCTACCCTCGGATAAAAAAAAAAAAAGTTTGGAGAGAATTTTGTATGGGAGGAAAAATTTAGCTCGAGCAGCGTATACTAAGCTTAAGATGATATATATTTCGATACTTTACTATGGTAATATGGCGGCGACAATTTGAATGTAACCAAAATGCGTTCAATTAACTGATAAGCATTTTGTATTGGGAATTCTTAACTTCATTTGACTACATATTATCTATACAATTTTTTGTTTGTGCACATCTATGGCAGACAGGCCCTATCGAATGGAATAAGTTTTATTCTAATCATTTCAAAATAAATACTGAAAAGGTGTAAAACTGCGGATGTTCACGTACTAGTATAATAATTCACTTCACACCGAGCCGAAAACCGGGTTTTCGCTAAAACAGTCAAAAACTTCATCGAAAACAGAAGTTTTCTCATACATATTTCAGATTTCATAACGAGTCGTTTAAATTCGTTTTCCTCGAAAACACCACGAAAACGATTTCCAATCGTTTGGTTATTGAAACGAACACACCTTCTGCAATATTCAGCAAATTCAGCAGAATAGCTGACCGAACAAATGTCACAACTCACAACTTAAAATCATTTTCCAGAATTAATTGATGGGCTAATATTATAGTGTCAAATGCTCTGAATTAATTTTATTTGTTCATTAATGCAATCGAAATTTGTAACCAAAATAGTTTACAAAGAAGTTTCACGACACGATAGATAGAAACGTCAAACGAAAACTAGTTGGTGTTCGGTTTCTAGTTTCTAGTTTTCGACGAAAACACGGTGAATAGGCTATTCTGTATTTGAACACGATGTTTATTGTGAGTTATTTTGTATACATAATAATGTTCGTTATTTTGAAAGTTGTTAATGACTTGTTCTGTTTTTCATTTAAATTATTAAAAGCAATAACCTAAACCAAAATTCAATGAACAAAATAATAATGCTAAAGTGCCCAAACTTGCGGAATGAGCAATCAATTAATCTAGTGCCAACAAATTTGTTCTTTAAGTTATTTTTTTAGCAAATGAAAAAAAAAAAAAAAAAATGAATTGAATAGTTACAATTGTGTGGAAAGTTTGTTTCGTTTTCTTCAGTTCATTATTTGTATTTCTTAAATATGATCACTGATGTAGTACTAAATAGTACTAAATGATTCGCCCTAACCTCTTACACGAGTGTATAAGACAAGCACTAAGAAAACGAGGTGACCAGTGGAACTTTCTTTGCTTTGTGGGTGGATGATGTTTTTAATCGAATGGCATTTTTGTGAATTTGACATCTTCTTCAAGAAGACTCTCATCAAGCCGTCGGGTGTTTAAAGGTTTGATAAAATCACCCAACCTATCGGTGAGGTTATAAGGAGAGTGTGATGGAAGGAAACCCAACGGAGAACAAAAAGGATTACTGTCTTACCCCTGTTATAAGTGAGATTCAAATTTTGGAACAGACTAAACTCAATCGAGTTATACTGAACGGCCTGGGAACAAGTAGAGCCTATGCATAAGTAGGGTGAACAGGCCAACGCCCATAAAAATAGGACACCTTCAAAAATGTCTCATGAAAATTTTAAGAACAAAATACAATAAACAAAATAACAAAATATATATTATATATTTTTGTAATTCATGACAACAAACTAAAAACATTAATTTAAACGAATTCGACAAAATTGCAAAAGAAATTGAGCTGTCAAATGGGTGTGTTCAGAAGTGAATGAGTCCGGGTACAAATATATCTTAGGTCGTGTTCACACTAGAAAAATGAAGACAATTTGTGTATTAGTGTTTGTGGTGTCTAAAAATTCCGTAAACCGAGAAATCCCAAACAGGGAACAAATTGCATATTTTTTGTCAAAAAGATAAAGGACATTTTTTTTTCTTCGATAAAATGGTGAAGTCAGCCTATGCACAAGTATAGCTTTAGTGTGTTCTTGTGTGACAGCTATATACAAAAGATTTGACTCGGGATATTTCTACGGACTCTGGTGCATTAGCTGTTGGTTATTTGAACAGCTTAGTATTGTCAGGCAACCCAACAAACGATCATCGCTTTCTTTGGGATCGAATTATTTGGGCACTCAAGCAATTGGCAGGCGGATCCACTCGTGTTCAGTGCAGAGGCTCACTTCTGCCTTGGTATGGATTTGTTAATGAGCATACTTGTTGCATAGTAAGAAAATTTCAAGATGAAACATCGGCTGTCGATGCACACCGAATTCAGACCGAGGTCGGTTTATGGGTGGGTTGGCAGCATAATCGGGCGGTAGTTCTTCAAAAGTGACAAGAACCAAAATAAGGACGTTAATGGCGCTGATAACAAGCCAAGTGTGTCTGCAGTACAATTGGTTTTTATAAGATTCCGCGATGATTTGACACCGCTTTTATCGTCTCTTCAACTTTTTCCTCCAAACATGAAATGAAATCATTGCTTCATTTCGACCTAGCGCACTCTATGTGGTGAAAAATAAACTGTTTTTTGAAACAGAAATCTTCTTTGACTTCTCTCTGATTTCAAATATTTCAGATTCTAGGTCGTCAGATTTTAATCGTCGACAACTTATTAACAAACAAAGCACAAATATGAGTCAGAACAACAGGTAAACCCAGAAATATTTAATTCCCAATAACTGACGAGAATATCAGCAGGAGCGTACTTTAGTAGTTACAGAAAAAGTTAAGTGGTAGCCCGGGCATATGAGTGGTGTGTTAGAGATTGTTTAATTCAATATCGTCATACAGCAATGAAAGACATATGCCTGAGTTCACCTGTAAAGAAACTAGTACTAGTTCTCATATGAATTCTTCATCCAAGTTTATAAACAGAACACAATGATTTGTCAAAATGACCGACGTTGCTATACACGCAGTAGAGCCTGTCAAAATGGATGGGATGGATGGTTTGTTGCTGTCCCAACTAGTAGCTCTTATGTAATTTTAAGACCCCTCCATTCGTGCTAAAAATAAAAACCCAAGAAAAACTAAAAGTTTTGAATAAATTGCACCAACTATTACTTTTCTTTTATTCGCTCAACTTCTGTGTGCTTCCTTTTTAATTTGAAGTCGAAAAGCTTTTTAAAATAAAACTCCATTTGAACGAGTATACCCCCAAACCAATGAAAAATGTCCTTCTACATTTTTATTTCAATTGGCAAATATTGCGATGAAAACTCTAAAGAAAACTGACGTACATCCCCCTGTTTCTGTTGTAAAACAATTTTCCCTTCACAATTTGGTTATCTACATTCCACTTAACAGCAATGGCGACACCACCTGTCATTTGCATAGCAACTTTTACAGCCCTGTAAATCGATAAAATGTTTAAAACTAAACAACATCATAAGGCCGCGCTGCTAATGTCCATAAAGCCAACAAAAATCAATTAGATTCACACTTTATAGCCTTTCACTAATGAAACTTCCGCGAGTAATTTTAGAAATTAAAATTAAATTCCATTCCAAGTGCGCTGTGACTGTTTTACCTCTCACTCCCTCCAGAGTCCTCCCAACATCTGAAGGCTGCATATTTTTATGAAGTAATCGCCACCCAGAACTACGAGTATGTGTGCCATGTTGACAAACACTCATTCAAAGTCATTAACCTTAAGTGCACGAGAGAGCCGACACACTAAAGATAAAAAGATTGGAACTTGGAAGCCCTGTAAGTCGCTCCATCGTCACTTGTGATTCGAGATGTCGTATATATATATGTATGCCGCCCATAATAATAATATTATGATAGATTGTGTAAGCAACGACATTCTAGAGGGGGGCGCCGACATTTGGGCCTGATTTGTTTCACGCGCCGATTGCGCGATATCTGTGTGAAAGAAGATACTCGTATGTCGTATCTTTAGGACGAAATACCGAAACCGATCACCTATCGGTCGAAAGCTTGCCAGTGGAACAGGCTTAGCTTATACAATCGATTGATGGAATTTTATTCCCAAGACTATCCGATGCGGGTAATTTGTTAGTTGATATCTTGTCTCTCGCCTGATAGACTCATTCGGATATGTTTTAACATCAGATGTATATACAGACATAATAAACCGTTCTAAATGTTGTTGTGTTTTTTTTTTTTTTCGATGTCTCGTCCGTAAACATCCGTCGGTTGGATATGCATACACTTAGTTGTCAGAAATGGGGTATAGACGTATAGTATAAAAGATAATTGGCAACATTGTTGTGGATGTGTGA
Organism: Cheilosia vernalis; assembly: GCA_949126925.1. NCBI lineage: Eukaryota > Metazoa > Arthropoda > Insecta > Diptera > Syrphidae > Cheilosia > Cheilosia vernalis. The sequence continues at coordinate 57,701,232 of OX421360.1, forward strand.
AGAAGGGCTCCGAACACCTTTAAGTATTCAAATGGTGTCTTTCGCTCGGAGCTTGTACATAAATCTTGCTCTTAAGGACTATTAATTATATGGCTCTGGCGAAGAGGGTCTGTGCATACTGCACGCATTTTTCTTTCTATTTTCTACACGCACAATCTGGAAATAGAACTGAAGGTGGCAGTGCTTTGTTCTTTTTCTAATTGGGGCGAACTGAATTGTATTAGTCTGAACTTTGATAAATGCAAGTCGGAATCGGTCGGAAGCGTATAGATCTAGGGCGAAATTTGCCAAACAGATTTATTGCGTATGTTGTCCGCGATTTGATTGGTTCGTTGTTTGGAAGGTAGTCTTATGAAATAGATAATTATGAGCGCAACCACACGCCCGGTTTTTTCAGGTTAACGCTGTGCACCAGGACAATGGCTTAGGAGTGTATACTAGTAAAGGGTGTTACAATGAGACAAAACAATTTTGTATTTAAATATACAATACACAATGGGCCTTACCAATAATCATTTTTAACCTTCACACTAAATATTTTCTAGGTCACAATATGCAATTTTGTATGGAAATTTTCGCCATTGTGAGCTCGAAAAATTTAGCCTGGACGCTAAAAATGATTATTAGTACCTACCGCGGAATATGTCCGTTTGCGTACTTTGTCGCACTAAGAAAAAAATGTTTCGCCAAAAAACATATGTGTTACCTATCCAAAACGTCACAGACCTCGTATTTTAGAATACGCTTCCGAAAATCGATTTAAAAATCTAATTTATGTGTTTTTAAAAAGGTAGGTACAGGTAAATGGGTGCTCTTGTGGCAATTTGCCACAACTTAAACCATCAGCTGGGTACATTGGACCAATCACGGGAACCATCCAAGGTGACCTATTGAAAAAATGAACCGCTTTTTATATTGGAGCTACATAGATTAGTATGAATCTCATGGGTTCCTATAGCTCCGTTCTAACATGGTGGTAAAGTTCGTCCTACGAGTAACCAATGATATGAAGTCTGTTTGTCTACTAGAACCACCCAGATTTGAGTATGAATCTCAGGTGTGCATTGAGATCATCGAAGAAGTAGCCGTTGAGAATCCTCTGTCTGCTGTTTTTAAAGGCTGGGCATTCGCAAAGTAGATGACTAACAGATTCTATTTCCTCAACGTCCCTACAACCTCTGCAAAAGTCATTATGCAGTAGGTATCCCCAACCGTTCCGCTTGTATGCCTATCGCACAGTGTCCCCGAGAGTATGGGAATATCTTTGCGGCTTAGTTCAATCATGTATTTAGTTCTCTTTTTGCTCACCTCAGGCCACAGTTCTTTTGTGTGCCTGCAGGTAGTGAGATTGGTCCAGCGTAGGTTAGATCTACTCCAGGATTCTATGTTTTTAAAAAGCTCATAAGGAACTCTGTCCTCTTCTGGCGCCTTGTTATCCTTTGCTCTGTACAAAACAACGCGGACATCTTCTACAGTAATATCCTGATCTAAAGCTGCAACAGTATTTGCTTCAATATTCAGTGTTGGATTTAAGAGGGTCTTGATATAATCAGCCAAAATATTACCATCCAAATTGTTTCCTAATTTAAACTTGTTACCATTCAGTTCTTTCACGATCTTCCAGAATTGAGGTGAATATTTTAAATTATTCGTATTGATTACTAGCCGGAGTACCTACTCACTTTTTTTTTAATTTTGCACAGTTGTTTGTAGTGCATATAGTTGCTTGTATATATTGCAAAATAGTTGCAGCTACAATAAATTTAGCATATGGTTTAACAAAAAGTTAATGTCAACTGAGGATTTTTTTTTTAATTTACATTTAAATTAACATTTTTCGTTGAAAATGACATAATTGCAACAAAATAAAATTAAGAAGTTCGTTTTTTCTGTTTTAGAACAGAATTGACCAACTTTGAAAAGCTCAATAAGTCAAACTAGTTAGCAGGAAATTATTTTGTTTGCTGTTTTTGAAGCTCCTTTATTTTTTTATTAGAAACTAGCGGACCCCCGTCTGCCTTGCTAGGAGTTAAAATTTATGTTTTTTTTAAACTACATACTTTGCTTCGTTGAGTCGAGGAGCTTCGATAAATTTTTATGGACGAAATTTTCCAATTTACATTTATAAAAACAGCAGCATAATGTTGCACTCACTTTGATGCCTTCAGTTGTGTGTATAATTATTGTTATTACGAACTTTTTCAAATATTAGTTGCAGATGGCACATTTCTGACGCAAATGCTAATAGGTACAGCTTAGCTTGACAACTTTCGACTCACTCCTCGTTTTCTGTAGTTATTCGCTTTCACCCTATACTTCATGTTTCATAACTTTCACCCCCGACTGTCTGCAGCCGTGTTTAACTTATTCCTCAATCACTCTAAAGTGGAACTTGTTAGTTTTATTGCTTGGTCGATATGCATTCACAAATTCACCCAACAGTAGACTAGTAGGTACCCCCAAAAATAGAAGCGGAAGTCAATTAAATAGACCGCGAGTGAGAGAGCTCTAGCAGGCAGTTTGCTATAATCCCATCATGCATGCGGTGTGTGCTGTGCTCTGCCTGAATACTGCATATGTGTGTGTGGCAAATATATATAATTTCGCACTTGTTTCACTTAAACAAACCATAAATTTCAATAAAAATTTCCCTATTACATGTGTTGCGGCATGTGCAACAATTAGGACCAGATAAAGGTTGAGTGCGCGACTATATGGGGAATCCATCCGTAGCCCTATAATGGTCTATGGTGGCTTGGCATCCGCCCCCCTTAATATGGGTGTACCATGAGCATGACCATCATCGACAACCGAACTCTGTGTGGAATAACTTTTGCCTATTTATTTACTCTAGCCTGTTTGGCCAACAGTCGAACGCAGAAACAACATCAGCAACTGCTGTAGCCCCATGTGCAATCTGGATACACTCTGATTATAAACAATTTACTTACTAACTTTTTTTTTTGTTGATTATTATCATTCTGGTGGAGCGAGAGACAATTGGATCCCAAGGGAGCAGGGAGGGGCGGGTATTAGTCGGTGTGCTGCTTCGTTGGGCCTTAAAGCGAAACATACTTTTCGGATTTAGTCAATTTAGTTGGGCAATTTGGGCAATTTCAAATTGGAAATGAAACAGCAAACAAAAAAACAAGCATGAGGGTGGGACTTTGATTTAGTTAGTCGTTTTTTTTTCTGTTTCTGTTTTACTGTTTTATTTGATTGACCTTGTTTTCGGGTTTAATGAAGCGGTAGTTCCTCTCGCGGTAGATCGTTTGGTTTTCTTTTTCTTTTTTTTGATTGTGTAATGTGGGATGAAGAAATAAAGAAACCAAGAATTGTGTCGAATGTTTTACTGTGAAAAAAAGACCGCAGCGAGTGTAAGGTATAACTGAGAACTCGCACTGGTTATCTCGTTGACGTTATCAATGACGGAATGTTTTAGTTTGATGGGATTGTCTGGAAAAATGACTGATCGAATAATATGGAATGGAATATGGTGTCGTTGGAGTTTGCCTTTGAGATCGAGTCCTAGATTGTTGACAAACAACAACTGTTTAAGTTGAAAAGAGGGATAAACCTATAATTACGACATGAGTGAGCGAGTCTTCGGCGTGTATTTGGAGTTCGGGAAGATACGAATCTTGGGCGGAGGATTTTTCTTGTCACTTCTTTTTGGGTAGTAGGGCTTGTTTGCTTTGTAGGGAGGTGTGTAATGTGCATTTTTATCTGTCCAATTCGTAATAGTCGGTGACACTGCCAACTGTTTATTTTAAATGGCGCTAGGCACAAGTCTTGGCGACAAATTTAACTAACTAACTAAATAATACTGGCCCGTGCATGACTTCGGTGACAAGATCCAAGCAACGCGAAAAGAAAAATCTCAAAATGAAAAATTGAAGAACAAAAAACAACAACCGAAGTAACAAAATATGTATATTCTTTTTTATTGATTAAAATAAACAAAAACACGTAAATTTTATCAAATTCAATAAAATTGCAAGATAATTTGAGCTTTCAAATGAGTGGGTGTGCTCAGGCGATTGTACAAAAATGAGTGTGTTCAGAAATGAATGAGTTAAGGTACAAAAGTATTTCAGGTCGTGTTCACCAGAAAGAAGTAGAAAATTTCTTATTTAGTATTGAAAAAATGTTTTGTTTGCAGTTTTGTGGTGTAAACCGAGAAATCCTAGAAAGAGGACAAATTGCATTTTTTTTTTTTTAAAAAGATGCCGGACATTTTTTTTAGCTAAAAAGAGGACATGCCCTTTTAAAAGAGGACGTATGGGCAGCCTACCCATGCTATGTTGTTCTTAAGAAATGCGGATTGGTGAGTAGTTTTAACATGGTTCGTCTCACATATACAAATGGACAATTGTTTTATATTGTTATTGACTTATACTTGGAACTGGTGGCGAATTGTACATCGCCATACGTATAGAAGGTGGCTCAAAAGTCGTCAAAGTAATATCAGAAGATGCTAAAACTTTTGAAAATGGCGGCAAATGTCAATTCCACTTTAACATTTGCGGAGTAAATAGATACCATTTATGGGTCACAAGAAATTAATCAATAATCCATTCCATCCATTCGATTTGTGTGAGTTATTTTTTCATTTTTGGGGCGAATGGAAGGGATCTACAATTTTATGCCGAGTCCAAACTGCCAATTGGGAAGCTCTTTCATAACCAGTTACACAAAAGGATGTTTGTCAGACGTTCGCGAGAGTTGACGCGTAGGTAGTGGAAACAAAAAACCTAAGATGGAATTTGTGATTTTTGGCGATCGAACCTGGGATTCCTCGCTTATTAGTCGAACATTACTTGCGAATTAATACGGACTCCCATAAATAACGTGGAATAATTGTTTGGATTTTTTATGCGGTATAATTCGTCGATGGTGTCCCGTCCGACACCAACTGTGCAAACACTACTACGTTTAGCCGCTCCCCGATATAGAATAGTATGGGATAACAGGAGATACTGCCAGGTCTGCCCAGCCCCGGAACAGCCGTTCTGCTGTACTTGAAGAGGACCCCGGAGTATTGATACAGAGAACTTTAGTGAAAGACTAGAAAACGCTCGTTTTAAATGTTGATCGCTAACCGCGTATAACCACCGCTCAAGTAACCCTGAATACCGACCACGAGATAGTCAAGTTTTCGTCGAAAATCATCATGAGCGTTGGGGCCCATTTCCGTCTTTGTGAATATATATGTGAAGAAGCAAAATCGGGACACCGAAAATCTGCGAATAACCCAAAAAGAACCATAGCACCCGCTCAAAGTTACTGCGTGGTTTGCTGAAAGCGTCATTGGTCTTTATTTTTTCGAAAACGGCTACTGTAGACCAGCGTGACCGTTGTACGACTAAAGCTGCGCCTGCCACAATTTTTTGCTATTTCCGCCCTTTTTTTAGTTGAAGAAATCGCTTCAAAATTTTGTCAAATGCTGGTATTTCCAAATGAAAACCTTTAAAATGTAAAGCAGTTGCCTATCACAACACTATTTTAGTGTTACACTTTTTAAATATCATTCAAAAATAATGATAATTCAGAATAGCTTCAGAGTTGGTCCTTTTTCTTGCAACTTTTTTACAGAGCGGTCATGCTGTTGTAGACAATGAGCGCTACAGAGCCTTGCTCAACGAATTTCCCTTTCTTCAATTGGAGGAATTGGGACTGGAGAACATGCGGTTTCAGGATAGATCATATTACCCGAGCCACATTAAGAATTCTGAAGGTCGCATTAACTCTCGTTTTAGCGATTTGAACTGGCCGGAAACATCGCCTGCTTTAACCGTTGCAGGCATATTTCTGTGGGGTTTTTTGAAGTCACAGGTCTATGTCAACATAAGTCTCAGACTCTTGAAACCCTTAAAGAGAATATCGGAAAATGCCACAAATCGGGCCCGGGTGGTCATCAATTCTGGCGGCGGCAACTAGTTAGCCATACTATAGGCCCAAGTTATAGCCACACGTAAAATGAAATCGCAACAATTTTCTTCAGCTTTTGCTGACCGCTTAAACCTAATGGTTGCACTCAAACTTGGTCTTAAAATATTTCCAATGAATTATTAGGTCTGTTCCCTTACGATTAACGCATTCGAATACATCAGTCAAACTTCGTTCCCTTACGCAAAAGTTGGTTAGAAGTGAACGAAGTTTGACTAATGTATTCGAATGTATTCGAATGCATTATTGTAAGGGAACAGACCTATTTAGTTAGTTTATCAAAAAAAAGTAAACAAATACTCTTTAAATTTTCTTGAAATAATAATTTATTCATTTTTCCGTACTTACGAAAAACTTTTTTCCGATTTACTTCTCGGGTAACTCCATCATTCAATCATTCCACTGAAATATTTCCTTTCTTTACTGTTCCATCTGTCAGGATTTTTTTTCTGCCAATCAGTGGTGGTTGATTTGTTGATATTTTTTTCGTGTAGGGAAACTTTTTTCTGACAGAATGTTTTGCTATGACACTGTTCAAACTTTTTCTGTTGCATTTTACCTATGGCTATATAACTATGGCCTTAGCCCATATTATTTTCCAGACTTAATGGAAAGGAATTACAAAATCAAAAACAAAAACATCATCTACAAACAGAGCCACAGTTTTTCAGTCATACAAAAATGACAGCCAAAGAACATTGGGCGGTAACTTTTGGGCTAGGTGTGTTTTTTGAGCTTCGATCTCATCACAGTATAAATTTCAGCACGCAATTTTAACAACTATTGCTAGTCTCGAAGTGTCAAGGATAGCGTAGTTGTTGTAATTGCGTGCTGAAAATCCTACTTAACCTTGTTTTGCTAAGATCGAGGCTCAAAAAAGCAGGCCTATAGATGGTGGATTCTTGCTTATGGCTTATTATTCCTCAAGATAGACTTGCTTACGATTGAACCTTCAGTTTTGGTGTACAGCGGATTCCCCGCATCTTTAAGAACCTGATAAGTAATTTTATCCCTCGGAAAGAAACAATGGATCATCGTTTGGTCCGGTAATGGTGTGTATTGACTGTAACTGAGATCCGTAACGGACGTAGAGCACGGAAAGCTACCCCCATCGGACGTCTAAAAAGAAGGTTCTTCAAATTTTCCCAGTACTTTGCAGAATTTTGAACCCTCTTACAGCTGCCTTTACCTCAAACAGCCCAAACCTGTTAAAAGCGTAAGTAAATATAGAGCTGTTGACAACTTTGCACTAAGAAATCTCAAATTATAGGCGTTCTCGAGTTTGAAACGACTACTTGTAAGGGACAAACAGGCACTTACGAATTGTAGTGCACTCGTAGGTAGGTATACCACCACTCCGGTAATGGGATTACAAGCCATTCGACTGGAAAATTCATCAGCATAGAAAGAAGTAAAGAAAATTGCCCACCATAAAGCTGCAAGAGGCTTCCGAGTGTGGATTATTAAAGCGTACAAGCCATTTAGGTATGCAAGGATGAAGTAAGCGCCAAACAAACCTATACGAGTGGACGTAATGTAGGTTAGCACAAAATAGAAAACGGAAATCTCGCAGGTTACAAATTCTGACATAGAAACTTCTTACAACCAAATTAACTCTTTTATCTGGTTTATTTTTTTCGGGGGAAACTCCCCATGAAATGGCGATGAATCTTTTGCAAACAAGTCCAAGTCGATCCCTCCTTAGACGTGTGACAAAAGTTAATGAAACACCATCCGAGAACATGGATTAAGGTCGGCGGGAATATGCACTTCATTCGGAGTACAACTACCACCATATTCATTAAGAATCCACAAAAAAACTCATTGTCTACATTTAGCTGCATGCATTCACGGTGGCATGCGCCTCCTCGCTAGCTTCAATGCCAAACAGAGTCAAGAGTAACTTTCTAAACAATGGCCAAGTCAAACTCCCCAAACTTTTAATTAACATTTCTCGCAAAAATTTCTCACACATATATGCTGTTGCCGTCGCCTCGCCGTCATTGACGCCGACATATTATATAGACTGGGACTGGGACTGGGACGAGCGACCACCTCTGGGTATCCATGTAAATGTGCAGAGTGTCAGTGTGGTACGTCCTTCCATTGAAAAGATATTTCATATCATAATCTGCACAAGCATGCACACAAACGCACATCCAACTACAATGCACATTGTTCATTCGTTCCTCGTGTCGCGTTTGATGTTGTGAATTGTGCTTGTGTTACTATCTATCTATAAGGCCAGAGCCGGTCCGACCAACACTGATACCCTGCCCTCCTCCCCCGTCGCCGTCGCCATCACCACCGCAATCGCAAATGGAAATTCTCCCTTTCTCCGGTTCATCATGTCAATAAAGCGAGAATCAAATTCAATTCAATTCACAAGTTTTGTGTATTTTTGTCTGTTTGTGTCGTTTGATTGGGTGTGGGTATGGGTATTAAAAACAAATAAAGACCCAAAAGTATCTATGCCAGCAGCATTGATATCGATGTCAGTGAGACGGCAAATGAAATTGACGCGAAATGGAAATTTAGCCGCAACAACAGCGAAGAGCGGCGATTTACATTCAACCATTCGACGGCACTCGAAACGAATGCAAATGAACGCCAAATAGTATTCGTACTTGTATCCGTACTCGTATCCTATCTAACAGATAAAGAAAACGGTAATTGTTTTTCGCATCAGCATGCAGATGGTGGGTTCAAGTTGAAGTTTCACATCATTTGTTCTGACTGATGGCGTTGCTTGATGTATAGATATCTCATTAGAGTCTCGCCAATGAGTCAAACCGTCAACACTGTCAGCGTCAGCCACAGCAGTCAAAGCAGTCATTAAGTCAACTAACAGCAATGGCCCAGCCCAGCCCAATACTGTCACTCAAAGATGACGATTAGCGAATTGCGATAGGTCATTGTCACAGCAGAGAGAGAGAGACTGTTAACAGTTTCGGCAGAAAAGAGTGGAAGTCAGCGACGATGACGTGAAACGTGATGCGAACAAAGCCTTAGAAAGTTGTAAACGTGTTTAAGGTTTACACTAAAGGTGCGCATCGATTGTGCCTTTCGTTGCAAATAGAAATACAATTTGCAGAGATTTCGCAATAAAAACATGAGAGCACAACAAGAAGCTTTGTATAGGTACTTTGTAAGGTTACAACGTGCAAGTGAGGTGAATCGGATTACCTGCGTGTTGTCGTTGGGGATGAAGTAGAGTTGTGTAGAGTTTTGTCCAAGAGCACAATTACTTGAGGATTTCAGACTTTTACTATCGCTTGGTTAGGTAGCGCACACGTTATTTTTGAAAAGGATTAAATGACCTCTAGTCTGTTGATGTATTTTGAAATGACTCATACGTTACAGGTACTTGACGGGATAATGGTTTTGTTGGCGGATATTTGACGATTTACGTCGCGTTGGATACACATAAACTGGGAATATGAAACCCAACGAAGGTGGTCGGTTTTTTCGTAAAAAAAAATTGAATTTCATTAGTTTGGTTTTGGTTTTTATTTGTGGGAAATTGCAGACATTTTTTGAAATAGTGCGCGAGAAAAAGGGGAAATTTGGAAATCACTAGCGCATAGGTAGGTACTTGACGCGTAGTCTCATCGAGACCTATGGTTGAAAAAAACAATTTAGACAAGGTGACGCGCTGTCATAATACTTTTTCAAATTCATTCTTGAAAATTATGCGAAACCCGCACCCCCTGGTGTGGAGCAGGGGCACCATTTTCCAAAAGCCTGTAGAACTACTTGCATCTTGCATGTTGCATACGCTGACCGGCTGACGACATCGTCATCATTGGCAGAACGCAGCGATCTGTCACTGGTGCATTTGCAAATATCAGTACAGAAGCGGCGAAATGGGTTTAGTGGTAATTGAGGGTCGGGGCTGCCAGTTTGGGAGTTTTTTGGAAGACGGGGGAGATCTGGGACAAGAAATTGTTTAGGAGGATATATTTTTAGATTCTCTTTTATTCGTTGTTATTTCCTTTTTGGTAAGCTTAAGTTTATTGGCATTCTGCAAACATAAGAAACGCTGTAGTTTTTGGGAATCAAAACGTTTTTTTCTCTTCACTGGGATGGTCTTCAATACCGTATAAATTATATATAAGTATTGTTTGATTTAATTCAATAAAATATTGACACAATATTTATATTTATATTTGATTGGCTAAAAACTTTCATGTGAGCAGCTGTTTCAGTTGACGTTTATAGAGTCGTAGCCGACGAATCTAGTCAAGAAATTCGTGACTGAGTACTAAGTTGACAGTGGATGTGGATGTGGATGACGTAGGAAAAGTGACGTTCGAGACCAATCTAGTTTTTGCGTTCAGGATACATTTTATCCAGATCAATCAAGGCGAATTACTTTGACTAGATTCTTGAGTGTGCCCAATGATACTTGACGAAGCAGGGCGATAACTATAAAAAAAAAAACTGATTCACATTGAGTGCGTTCAACGTGTGTTCAAATGAACGCAACCTGACATTAATAAAATCAGACTACCAGTAAATGGAATTTATCCACTACAACGCTAAACTTAAAATTACGAATAATTATAGTTTGTCCACAACCAATGATTAAAAATAATTAAATAATCATTTAATGAAACTGACAACTTTGGTGAAATTTTGAGTGGGAGCAACAGTCAGCTCGACATTTTTGGTGCCCTTTAGTTACACGGCGTTCACATCGCAGTTCAGCTTAAAAGTTTTTATAGTTTATGAAATTGGAAAATGCAATTCCTGATATAATTTCGTCACACGGCCAAATACCTTAATATAATCATAGTTTTTGTAAATATCCAGCAGAAATCCATCTCATGATATAATTCAGAGAAAAATTAACTAAAACAGTTTCGCACTTTTCTGAAAAGAGATTTTTTTAACTTCAAGCTACCATTGTATATTTTAATGAAAATACACGTTTTTTTTTCCGTCGATGTGAATGCTTTTAATTTCGAATTCATATTGAAATAAAATATTTATTTGAACACAGTTAAGGGAAATCGTTTTTCTTAAGTTGTGGGGAAAAAAATATTTCAGTTTTACCATAGTTTTGAATCTGTAATTTGTACTTAAAATGCATACTTCCAAAATAATGTATGCAAGTAGGTTTGCATTTATTAAGTTGAAATTTATTCAATTTGGATTCTTACGTTCGATTGAACACGCACCATCTGAAATCGGATCAAATCTCAGAATCCAATTAAATACCATATTATATTATATTTTTGTTGGGAGTTTAATCATGTATACTCGTATTTCAAGGAAATTAATTTAAATAATAAATATGAATAGCATTTGCATTTTTCTTTTGCAAAGTAACATTAGTAAACACTGTTCCCTGTTATTAAGAGACAGAATTACCAATCGCATTTTGATTTTGTACAAATATGGTGCTAAATAAACCATGTTGAAAACAAACACCAAGCGCAATAGAAAATTTATGTAATGTTCGGGTAGCTATATTTCTTAAAATCCTCTTTTGCCCTAGTTGAAACTTCGGTTTAACTTGCATGTTATTAACATATTTCCGGAACAACCCCCAAAGGTAATTGTATGAATTCTGCTGTCAAAAATAAAGTAAATGAAAAAAAAAACCTGAAATTTTAATGGATGAAAATTTGTTGGGGCCAAAGACGGAGAGAGAACAAGTAAGGCTATTTAAAAAACCATACTCAACATTTCTTCCTTTTACAATTTAATTTACAAATTGTTTGTTATTGAAAAAGTGTCACCCGGTGGCCATTAAAAGCACGTATTCACCAGACAAAAAAAAAAGAGCGCACGAGAGAGGGCTGTCATCCAAAATTTGCTGGGAAAATCGGGCACGGAAGTTCACAGTCTATTTTCGATAGTCTTTAATTTATATATATATATAATTTTTGGCGCAACAGGTCCGTAGGGACCCTAGGCCTAGCTTCTCACAACCATTCGTTTTGTGTGAGATTTAATTTTTGGAACGAATGGAACGGATCTACAATTTTATGCCGATTCCACGGCTAATTGAGAAGCTCTTTCAAGACAGTTATACTCTCGGATGTTTGTCAGACGTTCGCGAGAGTTTGCGCAGTGAAAAAAACACTGAGTTGGAATTTGGGTTTTTGAGGGATTCGAACCTGGAGCCTGGACCCCTCGCTTAGTAGTCCAACACACTAACCACTAACCCACTGCGCCTACTACGTCTTTACGTCGTCTTTAATTTAACTACGCCTAATTTTAAAATGCAAATTGTTTTATTTATTTGTCGAACACCTTTCCATTCGGATAACCAAAGTTACATGTTCCCAATTTAAATGCATTATTCACGTTAAAAGTAGGTATAATGACTTAAAATTTGGTTTTTTTTTTGACAAATTAGCCAAATGGTTGGTTTTTCAGACTTATCTGACATCGACATGGTCAGAAATGTACGTAAGCATGCGCAGATGGCTGGGACATCTATATTCTCCACAAATTGAGTAGGTATAGTATTCATAAAAAAAGGCGACTAGCCCAATTTTTGGGCCAAACAACTCCTAGTGCAACAGCTTAATTGGAGGTGCTACTACAGCGCGGCGACATAGAACCTTCAAAACAGAAACTAAATTATGACACAAATGGCCTGCCATTTATTACAAGGGTGTTCGGTGTCTCCCTCTGTGTTTGGTATCATAAAACGTAATTGATGGGCTGAGTCGACTGCGGGAATCAAGTGAAAAGATTTCACATAATAATCGTTTACAAAAACCGTGACTACGGGACCTATCGTCGGGTAATTTTGTTTTATTTTTTTCTGTTTTTCCCAGCATTACCTGGCACCACCTGTTATCATTGCTATTCGAAAAATGCCTGCTATGGATGTTGCAGCGGTTTCTTCTCTCATCCTCCAGAGAGACATTTTACCTTAACATTCCAATGCTGGTGATGGTGGCGGCGGCGGCGGTACTAAAAATAGCCCTCCCTTGACGCGGTCGGTGCGCGCATTTCCATGTAACCTATTACAGTGTCCGCGCCATAAGACACACAAACAGCCTAGATCTATGTACAGTAAAAGAACGCAAGAACAGCAAGAGAGAGAATTAAAATCATGCTCCAGTTCATATACTCTGTGGTGTTATTTTTTCCATTTAATGTTACCCAATGCCATTGGAAGACTAGAAACGTAATAAATCTTTTGCCCTCCATCCGAGTAGGGGTGCACATCATTGCGCCCCATTTTGGGCGTCCCGACGACAACCGGACAAACCCATCATCAATTGAACCATCTAATTCGTCAAATGTTAAACTCTTGCCTATGCGGTATGAGTGTTTCTCGCTTGGTGTTATGCGATGCGGACGGATGTTGTTTAGGGTTATAAAGTTATTAATAAATTATAATGGACTCATAAATTAAATAAAGTGTTGTATTCGTTTCATAACAATGAATTACTACACACTAAACTTGTGTTGTATAATATCAATTGAGAGTGCACCTAGGTATATGGGCAAGTGGTGCTGGGTGCTGCGTTATCAACATGTTGCGTGGAATTAATTTCTCTTTTGTACTTTGCTGTGAATAAATGGTGAACACGCTTTAAGCTATTTCCTTAACAAGTTCCCGCCCCGACGATGGACGTACCTTCTCTGGTAAAAGTTCAACTGTGATTGGGATCGCAATTTTTTAATTTTTTTTTATTTTTTGAATTACCTTATAGGATTGGGACACGGAATTCAAGGCACGAAGTGAAGGCACCAAACTTCTCGATCTACGTGCATAGATAATGATTATTATAATCATAGAGTCGTATAGGTGAAAGAGAACCCATTATTGTATTTAAAGCAAATTATGCGTACCGTATGGCAGAAACAAGAATTCAAGGAATTATAATGTTGCATGATGACTACGTGGAGGAAATTCCTAAATACGTCTTTTAAAAGGACTCGGCTGGTGCGGAGGAGGAGGTCGAGATGTAATGAAGACGTCAACTGATGGGAAATTTATTTATTATTTATATGGTTGTTCGTTATGACAAGTCCAAACAACGAAGAGGCGTAGATACAAGAATAGCCTGGAAACAAAGATACGATTCTTTGAAACAGCTCAATGTTCAATGTAGGTTACATTAAATTTTTGGTGAATTTAAATTTTCCTTTATGAAGAATTCTGAGAAAATACAAAATTCAAAGTTCTTCGGAAACTGTGTACTTTCCATTGTTGACTTAAATACTGCAACAACATTTTGTATGGTCGAACGAAACGTGCTACTCGTTCATCAAAAGTTTGGTTGGTTGTTTTCTTATTTTATTAGGAAGTAGGGACAAATCTGTGAAGCTTTGCCATTTAAAAGAAACTGTTTACTGTCCGTAAAATGTGTTAAATTAAACTGACATTTGGGTGGGTAAAACAGGGCGACTGATGAAAAGCTGCTACAAAAAAAAAATTTAAAACTTTTTTCCTATTGAATCTGGTTATTTTTAAGGTTCCGTACCCAAAGGGAAAAAACGTAACCTTATTAGTTTCGCTCGGATGTCTCTCCGTCTGTCTGTCTGTCTGTCTGTCTGTCTGTCTGTCTGTCCGAACCCACTAAGCCAATTTTGTTACCAGGTCTATCTCAAGAACCGATTGACATAGGAGGCTAAAATTTACACACAACATCCGGTATAACATCTAGTTAAACGACAAATACCAATGGAAGGAATACATCAATTGGTTTTGGATTAATTAGTAATCTGGTGAAAAGAATATTTTCATTCGCCCAAAAAATGGTTTATTTCTTGATTCACAAAAAAATACATAAATTCCTTTTTTGTAGATCATGTTCTTATCTATATATGTGCTGAATACTGTTTTGCCGAAAAGTTAATAGTTTACAAGATATTTTCAAAAAAGATAATTTTACCATGTAAAATACGTTGCTCTCATAAGTTTTAATCTCTACTACGCAGTTGTGCACAATTGACCCCATCAAAGACAGAAGACCACCAGGGTTCCCGCTTGCTAATTTCGTTGGAGAGTATAATACATTTTTTTGGGGAGTACAGAACAAAATTAAAGTAATATATTTTTAGTCAATAGTTTTTAATTGGGACAGGTCGCATACAGAATGGAAAATTGGTGTGGGTTGGGTACTAGGTAATAATAAGAAAATGAGATTCATGTGCGAGTAATTTTTGAGAGTAAAAATATTAAGTAATTAAATTAAACTAAATTGTGATGAATTCATGAAGAGGGGAAAGATTGAATGATATAGATTTCAAATAATATCTGATGTGTTGGACTTTAGCCAAATACGGAACCTTCGGTGCGCGAGTGACACTCGCACTTGGCCGTTTTTTTTTTTTTTTTTTTGTATTTTGCAGGTTGATTTTTAGATTTAACAAAAATGGATAACTGGGACACTGAAACAAGAATTTGGATTGTCCGCCGCTATCACGCGCTGGAGTCCGTAGTTTCGGTTCAAAGAGTGTATCTAGGCACACGTTTGGCGGCAATCCTCCGAGCAGATGGACCATAATGAGTCTTGTTACCAATTTTGCCGAGCATGGGACAGTCGAAAGAAGACCTTACCATCGATAGCCTTCACTTCGGACGGAGGAAACAATCGCTGCTGTAGCTGCTGCCATTCAAAACAATCCAAGAGTTTTGACAAGAAGCTTATCTGCTCAAATGGGTATAAGCAGACAACCATTGCAGTCAATTATGCAGAATGATTTGGACTTATTCCCATATAAAATTTAAATGGCCAACAAACTTGCCGATTCGCTTGGAATTTTACCAGAAGATGCTTCAAATGGTGGAAGTGGACGGAAACATGTTGAACTGTCTTCTTATGCCTGACGAGGTCCATTTCGATTTAAACGGCAACATGCCGCACATGCATCAACGAGCAGGGGGACATTTAAATTCCATTATTTTTAAAACTATTTAGGTTATATTTACCTAATAAAATTTAATGAGCTAAAAATGAAATAAATATGAATTCCATACATTACTGCTGCTCAAGGAAGTGTTCAAAACAATCCATCAACCTCAATTCGACGCCCTGCTCAGGAGCTTGGTCTTCAAAGAACAACTTTGGCGACAATTTTTCACAAGGATTTGCACTTTTTAACGCCACAACTTCGTGGTTTGGGATTGATTAACATGTGGTATCAACAAGACGGTGCCACAACGCATACAGCCAAGATTACAATGGAATTACTGCGAGACCTCTTTCCACAACAAGTTATTTCAAGAAAAAGAAAAAGAAATGGTGATATTGATTGGCCTACACAGTCGCCTGATTTGACTGCTCCGGACTTCTTTTTGTGGGGATATCTGAAAAGCAAGGTTTATGCAAACAAACCAGAAACGCTTGAGCAACTCAAACAAAATATTTGTGATGAAATTAATGAAATACCGCGTGAAATGTGTGAGAATGTAAAAAAAACGGGCTCGCATTTGTGAGACTAATAGAGGCAGACATTTACCTGATATTGCATTCCATACATAATTGCCGACATTAAATAAAAAATTTAACAATATAAAATCCGTTCTCTTTCATTTAACCAAAAATTATAAACGAAAAATATGTATAAAAATGTATAAAAAACTATATGCTTTCATTGAATCTATTTAAATAAAGAATAATAATAAAACACTTTTTTAAATTACTCATCTAAAAAATTCATTGATTAGTTTGAACTCTATTATTGCAGTCACCTAGTTATTTAAGCTTAAATTAGTACGTTAAAATGTTTCTCTTACTTCAAGTAAGACACGACGCTTATGAACTTCAACATCATTGGAATAAATTGATACTCAAAAGCAAACACAAAGTTGAGCAACTACCTATATACATACTTATGCAGAATTTATTACTGGCATTTTCTTCAAAAGACTTTTGTACGTCAGCATTTGGCATAGGACAAAAGTCGCAAGAATTAGTTTTCTACAATAAAAAATAAAGTGCACGACTGGGTCGAACGAAACTTTCTCGATACTAGACAAAAGAAAACAAAATTCTCTTTTGGATATTCATCTCATTTGGCAGTTTTATAAAATAAAAATATAAGTTGCAAATATTGCAATGTTTAGTTGGAAAAATACTATTGCGTAACTATTAAGCTGAAAACTGACTGTATGATATTGTTCCGGATAAAAGAAATACTTCGTTTTTGACAATTTATCGAAATCGAAGATGGGGTTTTCGAGATATGAACAGTTTTTAAAATTAGCGTTTTCGGTGCTTCAAATTGAAAATTAAGGACACAATAGTTTTGAAAACATCCAATTGACACTTATTTTGCATTTTGGTCAAAATCGTTATTGCGCTTTTAAGTTAACTAGACAAAACCATATTTTTAAAAAATTACTATTTCGATAATATGTATAGAGAAAATAGCTTGCTATTAAGTTATAAATGACCACATTACCTTAGAAATTAATTTTTGCTACAATCGTATAGACCGTTTTTGAGATATGTCGAAATTTCAAAAGTATCGTTGCTCGAATTTTTAGCCAAAAACTGGGTACGCAGTCATGGTAACCTCACCTACTTAAGCTTAAATATCAATTTTGATTGAAATCGTTATAGCCGTTTTCGATCAAATCAAACTGGTACGAAAATGTTGTATGGGAAGTACCATTAATATTGAGGTTACCTTGCAAAAAAAAAAAACACCTCCTGAGCTGTAAGCCCAAAAACTCCAAATCCGAGGTTTGAACGTAGTCCGGGAAGCCGTTTAGGCTGTAGGCCCGTGGAAGGACGGACAGACGGACAGACGGACAGACCGGACAGAATTTTGTGACCCACTTTTTTGAGTTCCTCTATCATCGTAATATCAGAATTGATTAAAATCTCGAGTTCGAAATTTTGTACGAAACCAATATCTTTCTCTTACTACGTAATGGAGAAAGTTAAAAAATAGTAGGTACCATATTTGATCATACTATTCCCATGATCTGCAGACGGGGCTTTTTTGGCTTGTGGTATAGTCCACCTTTTCAGTTGTCAATAAACTTATCTATTCAAACACCCAAACACTTTCCGGCATTCTGCACTTTGATCTGCCACTATAGCTTTGCAGCTGCGGTCTTATAGTCACCACCCTACGCAAGTAACCCCCTGTCATAACTGTAATTGCTGCACTTATGGGTCCATCTTCCGATTCTCAACACGTACCTACCTAAAACCTCAAATTTCCGACAAAATTTCGATATGTGCTCGTTGCTAATGATCCTTCAACTAAATGTCAATCCCAATACCAAATCTCTCATTCTAAGCAGTCTTTCTCTTTATATACAATCGAAGTCTCATTCACATTCATAACTTGCTCTGTGCATCAGGCATGAACCGCATATGGGTTGTTTCATATCAATTAATTTATTTAAATATGCATAACGATGCACATTCTCCACCCAATCTCAGTAATTGTCACACACATTTGTGCATACTCGTGGTCGCTGGTCTGTGATGATGTGGCTCTCAATCGTATTATCTTGACATGCTGATGACATACGCCTCTGCCTCTCAACTGCGACTGCACTGACATTGCACTGACATAACAATATACTTTCGAACTCTGTGTCGTGATTGCACTTGAAGGTTTCGCATGCGTCTTGCATCATCGTCAGTCTTTTAATTCGAAGCTACATTATACACTCGTCATCCAAATAACTGGGATTATTATCTTCTGTCTAATGTAGAGAGTGATTAGGGAAAAAAACAACACACGCTGACCCGATTCGCTTTAATTACCCCGAAGGTATAACTAATTACAAAAGTAAATTCGTTTTTGTGTGGCCCAAATGATTTACGCAAAACCCCACTCAGCCTAATGGTATACATCCAAATTGAGTGTGCCCATCACTTGCCTGTGGGGGAAGCCAGTCAAATGGAACTAACATATTCATCTGAACTAATTGCAGTTTGAATTGGCAAAGCATTAGCAAACCTTTTTTCAGGTAAGCTTGGAAAATGCGTCTAAAAATAGCTAAAACCCACGCCACGTTACCGGCTAAATTGACTAATTAACTAACACTAACGCCACACTCGCCGCTGACGACACTGCGTGACAGTCGCGTTGGATAAATCGGATGAGATGTAATCGCTTTTGGTGACAAAAAAAAAATTAAAAAAAAACCGACATCCATTCCAAAAGCGATAGAAAATAATGAACTGCAGCCAGCTACTACTAACAGGCAGCTGGATGGCAGGAGAGCAAATTGATTTACGCCCCCCAAAAGTTTACAACATTTAAGTTTGAAGCGCGCGCAAAACTTTTTCGTCAAAGTTCAATGGCTGCGGGGTGTCGTGCGGAGTCAAACTGGTGGCGAAATTTCCTCCAAGTATAGATACATGAATTGGAAAATTGTTCAAAATTATTCAAAATTATTACAAATTTCGCCCCTGCTAATGGTGCTGCACGCACAGCTCGGTGTGGTCTCTTTTTTGTATACGGAATATTAATGTGCAGCATTGTTAATGACTGCGGGACTTATTAATCCCCATAGCCCAGGTTCCAGTTCCAGTTTCAGTTCCACTTCCATCGAGGTGCAGGCTGTTCCATGTATCACAATCACAATTACAATCCGTGGCAGCGCCATAATCTGTGGGATAAATGTTTTCAAATAAACTCGACAAAAGGGCCTTTGTCGACGCGGATAGATACCGATTGTTCGGTATTTTATTCCTTTCGATTATTTAATTAGCAATTAATTAACATACTAGTGGTTACATGATAATGAAGTGAGCGCGCCGTGAGTTGACATACACCAACGGGCCATGGTGTCGGCGAAGGTTTTTAATCATTTAATGGCTTAACACGCGGACAATTGGATTTTTATGGTGATTCCGTTTGAAACAGAAAGTATCTCTTGCGGAGGGGAGATGGCGTTAAATCTGTTTGTTTTAGTCGCTTTATGGCATGCCAATGAACCTTGACTCGGCGGCGAAGTGATAATTTATTCGATCCGAATATTGTGTAAGGAAACTGTTGCTTTTTATGATTTTAACTTCCATCAATATAGTCTCGCTCCGTGAGAGTCGACTGCTTTATTTTTGAGTCAGTTGCATGTACCTGCATGCGGTATTGTTGTGGGTTTTTCGAATTTACCTGGAACGCGGTCCATGGTCGCTTTTGTTGACCATCCCTGTTGGGAAATGAAAGACGTATGTTCGAGCGCTTTTGTCCATCCGCTCGACATGAATAAGCCATCGAGGACTGGTAATTTTTATTGTTGGCATTCCTGCAGTGAGTATAAATCGGTGTTCCATTTTTGTTTATCCATTTCTCATCCGCACGCAGATTGGACCGTAGTTGTTGAACATATCTCTGGGATAATGTGTCGCTCATTATTCATATGCTTCTGTCTGTCTCGGGGTAGTCATAGTCACGCCATATCAACGTTGGTGAGGGATGTGTCTTCGATAGTCAAGTTGAATTTATTCGAGGTGTCAGTTCTCAAGGAGGACCTTTGTTTCCCTTCAAGGAGGGCAATGTAGGTAGTTTAATCAAAAACGTGTACCTTATTCAGTTCAGTAGTGTCAGTAGATAAAAGGTTGTTTAAAGTCGGGGGTTGAGTTACCGCACCAGTGATCGAGTAATACGTGACTGAATTTGTTGTTGGTTTGCTTGTAAAATGCACAAAATTCAGTGACTTGATGGCTCGCTCACGGAAGCGGTAATTCGGACCCTGATTTTTCTAAGAGAATGCAAAACGTTACTTGGGAGGGTGAAATATGTGAAGCTTGAATAATAGCTTCAGATGATATTAGAGGCGGGAGTAGGCTTTTCCGACAGGAAAATGCTCTGTAGAAGCTCATTGTCGGGCACTTGGTGTCCAGCGCCATCTATGCGAAGCCTCACTTTTCCTACTCAAGCTAATCGCTGCTCGAGCTGAATTTCCGCTCCCATACAAAATTCTCTCCAAAATTTAGCTGAACTAAATTTAAGCGAACCCATTCAGCTATGTGGTACGTTGCTCAAACTGTTGTTTCAGAATGTACATCGTGTATCTGTCAAAATATAACGTGCCCATTTAATGGGGCGGCACATTTTCTCAAGCTAAATTTTGACAGATCGTTGTGCTATTTTGTTCTGTTGCGTTGTTGTATTTCGGAGAATCGGTAGAAGCAAGGTTGATTTTTTTTATAAATCTTCGACGAAAAGTACATAGAATCGTAAATGGTTTAGTCATAGAGAGAGTTGAATTTTTGAAGTAAGCTATTTTCAAAGAACATCTGCTTTTTTGTGGCATTTATCCACAGCGCTCTCTATGTCAAAATGTAGCTAGGACTTCAGCTTTGTTTGGAGAAAAAAGTTGGAGAACAGATAAAATTTACTTTAGCTCGAGCAGCGTACTAAGCTTCAGTCTGGAAGTGGGAAATTCTCGACAGGATTTGTCAGGTGACCAATCAAGACCCATAAAAAGTGAACCACATCAAGTCCGCCAGTTGTCAGATGCACTAAGATAGATTTGTGAACTTCCCCAATGTATTGTAGGTCAAGCCTATAGTATGCAGATCTTTCGGAAAGAAAAATCCCATACAAAAGTGACACAACAAAATCGTGAACGGAAAACGTCTCTCCTTTTCTTTTTGCTGTCTTGTACACTGCTGCTGCGAAATGATGGCGAAAAGTTAGTTATTGCAGTGGATTGCTTGGTATAATTCTCCACTCTCCACACGTTTATTCTCCGGCACATTAATTGCTTTCGAAAAATTGACATTTGTACTTCAGTGCTGCCAGCTTGAATAAGAGGTATGGAGTCAAATTAAAAAGTCGGTAAATGTAGTAGATTGTTTGGTACAATTCTCCTTTGTCTTGTGTAGCAGCTGATGGAACTCTCCAAAAATTACTTTGCGCTGCTTTTCGCAGACTTTTCGATGTCAATGATGACTGCAAAATTACGTTCCGAAAAAGCTGCGTGCTAGGCTTTTATTCTTATAATTAAAACAGAAATCTAGCTGCAAGTTGTCAAATTGGTTGGGAGTGGAAAAAGTGTTACCAATTTGAGAAATAGTAGCACAAAAAAAAAACCTGCATAAACCGCTTAAAATGTAGGAAAGAGAAGAAGATATCTAACAAATAATTTATATTTTGCTCTTGCTCGAATCCATTAGTAACTGAATTCCAAAAGCCGCTGTTGCCAAACTCGCAGAAAATAGCTGCCAACTGTCAACTTGGTTGTCAGTGGAAAAAGTTACTGCCAAATTGAAAAATAGGTATTAAAGAAAAGCAACGGCAGAATCTACTTTAATCATAATTTGTCATACGGACTTTCAATGTGTGTGGCCAAAACACATGCAGAGATATTCAGCTGTCAATGCGCATATCCATTTATAGCTGAATTTTAATCGCCAGTGCTGCCGAACACGATTTTTTAAGCCACTTGTTTTTTGAAAAATTAAACGTTGTCTTGAACCCCTCAGACTTTGAGTATAAACTTAGAGATATGTTTCAATATCTGCAACAAATTTGTTTGTTTCAATATCTGCAGATCCCTAAACTTGTTTTTCCATATCAATCCAACTCAAATAGAGTTTTCCTTACTCCTAGAATCCAAATCGACTAAATTTAGCCAAGAAAAAAGTGGTAACATCAATAAACGGGGAGTATTTCACTAAACTGTTCATTTTGACGAGCGTTCTTTTCAATGATATGTACCAGTGTTGTTATACCCATTTAAGGACTTAGGTTAAACTTAAAATTAGGGAAATGTAAATTGTATTTATTTTTGAGGTCAATAAAATAAAAAATAATAGTGGGATTTATCATTTATCCCTCTTTGTGGGAATCTCCATGTCCGAAAAGTATTGCGTGGGATAAAGGGAATATCAGGAGTCTAACAAAAAAAAAAAATTCGAGCTATAATTTTTTGCTGAAATTTCATCTAAACACTTATACCTACATTTAACCACGATTATCAACACACTAATTGTTCATAAAAAATGTTCTTGTAAAGGTTCTTTTAGCAACCATTTCTACTTTCCAAAAAATAGTCATAGTAATGCTAACAATCAGCATTTATATGCTAAAGGTTAGTGTACTATTAATTTCTTTCCGTGTATACTAATTTTGCTTTCAAAATTAGATTTTTTATCAAATGAGTATCGAGGGGATATAAGTACGCTGAAATGGTACACAAATATTAAATTGGCCACGCTTTGTGGGATAAATGAAGAGAGAGTGCTTAGAACACTGATGTGTACATAGAACGTGGCGCTCTCTGTTGGTTAATATATGAGTATTTCGAGCACCGGTAGTCGTTTACGACTTTATTCCACAAAACTTGTAGCTTCCACATTTCTGTCCTCTTTTTGCTTGAGATTAAAATAGTGGCTACCTCCTTAAGGGCTGTAACACATTTCAAACCACCGCATATTTAAGTGTCGGAATTTACAACGTCCCCATTAAATAACTCGCAAGAACACATCAACCGCAATACAGGCTGTGTCAAAACGGACATCGTCTTAACGCGGCGCTCATAATATATACTCGTATAAAAGCGTAACGTCCGTATTTATTGCCCATCAAATTTAATATCGCATCCAAAAATACCTAAAAAAATAAATCAGCAGCTCTTCGCCGCCCTCCATAAAGCATACACAAAGCTTCTATGCTGGTATACTCTAGTCTAACCAACCGCCCGATGATGAAGTCATTTGTTTAAATAATTAACATGATATCCACATCGGCATTGTGTCAAAACAGATGCCATTGTTTTACCTGCTAATTAACATGGCCAACAAATCAGAGCTTCCAAATTATTTGCTTACAGAGCGCGCGTGTTTATCATTTAACAAGCACCACTACATGCTCGCCATTGTGGCTCAATCGACTCTACACATTCCCATCACCGTGAAATTCAAAACAAATCTCTCTTGGTTAATCATAACCGATTCATGGAAAAATTGTCCCTTATCGTTGGGACGAATATGATTATTGTTAATAATCGTTCTAATTCGATCGCGCGCACTATCATACCGACACACTCGTGATTGAATCAATAAAATTTTAATTATAAAAAGTTTTACTACATAAGAACATTTTTTATTCTTAACGAAACAGATTTAATTGGTTTTTCAAAAGAAAAAAAAAAATACGTTCGAAACGGCCCGCCCGATAATTAGGTCTCCAGAGATACGCATAATTGTCGACCACCAAGATATTTAATGTTGGCTGTCGGGAAACATCAATGATTTGGATTATATACGAATATTTTCTCGGTGTTGTTGGTTTTTTTTTTTAGCGTGGTTCACAGAAATAGGCCAGATGCTCTGGATAATTTTACGGTTTCTTAATGAATTGTCTGTGTAGACTTTTGGGAGTATTTTATGGGTTTCTTCTTTTTTGTTGGACAGGCGACTGCGGATCCGGATATATATTCGGCAAAGTGGCGTTGTAATGATTTCACACATTTTTTTTGGCGGTTGGGTGGCTATTATTTGAAATGTGCGAAGTGGAAGCGCTGATCCCGGCTCTTTTTTCACACAGCCATTGTTAAACAGGTGTGAATGGGTTGAGGTTTTATATGTAGGCACTTTTCTATAATTAGTTTATGAAAGATATATATTTAACGACGAATTGCGATGGCGTGCATAAAGTGTACAACAACCCCTTTGAGTGTTAAAAGTTGCAACTTGTTTGCAATTTCGGCCTATGTAAGAAAGGTGATAATTATGCGAGATGGAACGATATGCGATTTTACCAGAAAGGAAAATAAAGTGCACGACTGGGTCAAACGAACCTTTCTCGTTGATCAACAGTTTGATTGGATGTTTTCTTATTTTTTAGGTATATATAGATGAGAACAAGAAATAGTTGTTAAATAAAATTCACGTTTGCGTTATTCATCTGATATGGCAGTGTATTTTATCAAATAACGATGTGAGTTTTTAAAAGTTGAAGCTCTCACTACTATTTCTCCGTACTATTTTATGCAGTTTATAAGATTTTTGAGTACAAGGCAAAGTGTGGTCGGAGTTTCCGTTTTCTGATCTGCAAGGGATGTTTTTTATTTTTAACTGGAATATTTTAGTAACGCTGGTTTAAGTTGTCCATGATTGCAAGTAGGATAAAAGGGGTTTGTTTTTGAATTTGCAGAAGTTATAAACCGAATAGCTATACCGATGGAACGTAGTGGGATTTTCTGATCGTGTAAGCCACCAAGTGGTTGGAATTATTTTAAGGTGCATATTCAATATTACGAAGTTTAGTTTGAAAAATACTATTGCTTAACTATTTAGCTGAAAACCGATTGCAAGTCATTATTCGTGATGTAAGCACTACTTCGTTTTTAAAGTTTTATCGAAATCGAAGGTGGGGTTTTCAAGATATGAGCAGATTTTTTACAATTAACGTTTTCGGTGCTTCGAATTTAAAATTAAGGACACAATAATTTTAAAAACATCAATTTTACTCTAAGTTTGCATTTTGGTCAAAATCGTTTTTACCGTTTTCAGGTAAACTAAACAAAACTGAATTTCTAAAAAATTGCTATTTTCAAAAATCCATTTTACGATAATATTGAGAAAAACTGAGTTTTCCATTAAGTTATAATATAGACCACATTACCTTAGAAATGAATTTTTGTTACAATCGTAGGGATCGTTTTCGAGATATGTCGAAATTTCAAAAGTACCGTTATTTTTAGCCAAAAACTGGGTATGCAGTCATGGCAATTTCACCCACTTAAGATCGTTAGATCCAATTTTGATCAAATCAAACTGGTACGAAAATTTTATATGGGAAGTATCATTAATATTGAGGTTACCTTGCAAAAAAAAAAATTACTAAAACTATTAACTATTACATATAAATCACTAAAGACCTCTGGATGTTAAGGCCATTTTCTACACGAAAAGAAGATCTGTGTACAAGGTGATTTAAGACCCAAAATGTGGTTTCTATGTACATAATATACCTATTGCAGCTTTAATGTCATATAGAAAATAATTCTGAAATATCAAAATATATAAGAAAAATCAAGCTGCCGAATTTTGATCCCAAATAAGTTCTAAAGTTATATTCTATAGTTGCGGACCCCAAGTTGGATGAGGTCCCCTTCTACTTTCCCATGTAGAGCATATGTAATGCTTCTATCCACCGTCTTGTGTACAGATATTAATTTGTTTCTTGCGCTAGAAGTCTTCGAGTCATTGCAAAATCAGCCACAAATTCAACAAGCTTTCGATTTTAAATTTTGTAAATACTTAAGCCCGTCAAAAACATTGTTGACGACGAAAACGTCAATTTCGTAGCGAAACACACCACTAATTTAATCGAAATTTCCCTAAAGGGAAATTATGTCAAGTTGTGTCAGCTGTCATCAAATGTAAACAAACGTTGTTCAACTAAATGTATATAAGTACAGAAATGTAACATTAAAACTCTTCTTTTTGATTTATAACGTTGAAAGCGGTGTTTCATTTATTTTGCGGTTTAAAAATACAGTTTGTTTCTTTCTTTGTTCAAGTACCGATTTGTCTTTTGTTCAAGTAACGAACAAACATATACACTTTCTACTTAGTTAGATTTTTTATTTTTGTTTTTATGCTTTTTATCATCAAAAGCTCTGTGTATTGTAATAAATTTAGACAGTTGAAATGAATATTTTTTCGCTTTCATAGTTACAGAACCTAAATATGGCCGCGTTCCACTGCTCGCTAGATGACCAGCGGCATGTCAAACTCTATATAAAAATAAAACTGGTATTTCACCATTTGCACTGGACGTCTAGCACTTTTTGTGAAATATCCCTTTCAGGGAAATTTCTCAATCTAGCAAAACTTACCGCCAGATTGAGAAAAAAAACGACCTGTCAAAGGAAATCGTTCAAACGTTCGAAGACGAGCTGCAATTGTGACAAAATTGGTAATAGGTAGGTAAATAGCGATTCCGATTGTTTTTTAAAATTTAATCATTTCTTTTTAATCCTAGTGTGGAAACAATTATTAGAAAAATAGTGCCTAATGTGAATGCCACTTTGCGCTTTGGCGCTATCGATCTAGCGCTAGCGTTCCTTTAAATGGGATATTTTGTGCTAGACGTCTAGCGGGCGGTGGTACGCGGCCTATATCACTCACATATTTCCAGGGGTTTCATATCGAAATGTTCCACGTAATATAGTTTTCGATTCATACAGTTACAGAACGAATTCATATCGTTTTTGTGATAGATATATCGATGCGATAATTACAGAACATGGGCACAGGTCTACCAAATAATTTTATATAAGCAACTAAGCGAATGGTTCATTATTAATTTTCAATCCATTTTTTAATCGCTTACAGTGACTCCGACCAAGCGAGGGCCCAGCAATAGAACACAAACTTCAGTCAAAAATTAACAACAGCGTCTCTATTTGCTGGCGAATTCTACTTGTCATTGGTGACCAATTCACAGGCGACTTTTCCAATTGACTTCCCTTGAGAGTTAAAAAAAACCCCGAATTTCGGACAACCTTCGATCACTCTGGGTGCACTCAATTGACACACTAGCCCGTAACATTGAAACATTGCAGAGTTTGACAGATCACCTTTGCATTCTTAGAACTATTTTCCACTGACAATTGATCATTTGCATACAGATAGCAAGCTCTCGATTTTATTTATTACATTTTTTTGTTTTATTTCACACTGTGATGTGTGGTAGTCTTTCTAAAAATGGCAAAACATCAAACAAATAGCCGACTTTTTCATGTAAATGCTCTTGGCAAACAACAAACTGTGCGAAATAAGAAACTTTGTAGTTCGCGAATGAATGCGCCTAGCGCCCAAAATACCCCCCAATCCAATAGCTGACATACAGTAAATAATTAGATCACTTTTTACAGATCACTCGTTGAGCAAATTAACAAAACGCAAATTAAGCAGAATAGATGCTCAGAGGTAAATAAATAGCGACAACGAATAACAGATACAACGGGAATGCGAGACACTTGTCAAGGTTAACACATTTAATGAAGTCAACTTACCCTTTGGCGCAACAAGTACAGATAAGTGACTGTGATAGTAGTCGTAATGTGGTTCTTTGTTGATGTTCTGTTTTTATTTCTTTTGTATCCAATTAGCTAAACACGAATGACAGGCAACCCCTGTATTTTTAAATATTTAAATTAGCCCGCTGACTTGGTTAACTGAGAGATGAATATTTCTCTTGAACTTAGTCAAGTGGACGATCCGGTTTAATTGCAAGTCCAATCCGCTGCAGAAATTCTATTTAAAAACTTTGCGCACACACAAAACAATTTGTTGTACACGAATATTTTCACCAATATAAATTATTTACGAAATTTTTTTTTTTCTTTTCGCACTGAACCACACGCACTATTTATAGAATCTTAACGGAGAGCCCGTCAAAATCACTAGCTTTCGGCAAACTTTTTTCAAACAATTATTCAACTTCAAACGGCAAAAAAAAATACACAAACTGTCAACGGAGATTGCTTAGATCAGGAAATCGCCAGGGAGACTTCAACGCGAAGTAGGCAGGTGACTTGCAACGAAAAGTGCGAATTTCACGCGAAACGAGAGGAGATATCTAATTATTGTTTGTAATCTTTTGGGTAACAGCAAATTGCACTTGAACTGTCAACGTGTTGACAGGCGGATTAAGGATATTATCGGTGCGGTCTATTTCGTTATCACAAAACAACTCGGATGTGTGTGTGTTTTTGCAATTTTCGGTGATAAAGTTACGAACGAATTTCAAATAAATGAAGTCACAATCTAACACAACAATGTTGGAGGACCGCACACGGTTAGAGAAAAAACCACCTTTTCTGGTTCGAGGTTCGAAACAGACTGAAATTGAATGCAACCAGCTCGGTGTGGGAATGTGCGATTGAAAATGTACCTCAATTTCACAGCTCACAGTCAGATACACTTGGCAGATTCAAATGTTGCGCGCGCTGTGAGTATTTGTTGATACGTTTGGAAGACAGTGGGACAATTGGGTTTCAAAAATGAAATGATTTTAAAATGTCATACAAAATGTTTTTTTTTTGTATTGAACTGACAGTTAAATTCTATACAAATACAGATGCGGGCAACAAATTAAATATTGACATCAGTTGGGAGCAGGTCGATTTATTGAGGTGTAGGAAGTTGGAAATATGTAGCTTTTCTTATGAAATAAAACATAAAAGTCCTAACTAACTGTTGCTTCTACGCAATATATAATGGGCCTTACCAATAATCATTTTTAACCTTCACACTAAATATTTTCTAGGTCATAATATGCAATTTTGTATGGAAAATTTCGCTATTGTGAGTTCGAAAAATTTAGCCTGGACACTAAAAATTATTATTAGTACCGCGGAATGTATTTATCGCTCTCAAAAAAGTGTAGTTTGTCAATTTTGCAATTTATTTATTTTTTAAGTTCAAAAAAGGGTAGAAAGAATTACAAATTTCCTGCAAAGGAAGTATATTCCTTCCTGCATAAAAAAGGTATAAGGAATATAATTAAATATTTTTACTATTAGTTTTTCTCCTTCTTGAGTGCGTGCTTACTACTTCTTACTAATTTTTTCCGCCTCATTCAATTGGATTAAATGGCGGTGCTTTTTCTGTTGTTCGCGTATCGTTTGGCGGCATTGCCAACACTAACTAACCACTTGTAGTCAATGTCTATTTTCGATTTACAAACTAACGATGTGAAAAACGACAATCGGTTTGGGTCTGGGAAATAATATCGTTAACAAAGCTTTCCCGAATGTTGCCAGGAGTAGTCAGGAATGAATCCGTATTCATATACCTAAGGCTTTTGGTTGCTTCAGAGACGAAGAGTCATTTAGAATTACTGGTAAAATAAATACTAAGTTTTGATTTAAGGCTGCAGGTGCTATCGCACTGTAATGATACCCTTTTGTTCATCGGTTATGCTCCTACGCACATCACGTAGCGAGCCAATGACTTCCTAACACCTTCGTGAATTTGACTACCAAAATAAGATGTTCTGTTAACCCATTTTTATAGACACATTAACTACACATTGTTTGTCAAAATCCAGCTGCTTCCAAACTCGTAACTTTAGCACAAAGTTGTCCGATCGTCGAGGTCTACCGCTTTAGCATCATTCGTTTCGAAATTATTTACCTAATTAGAGGGCACATGAAATGCCCTTCAATACGGAAACGTTGTTCAATTGTGCGACGTGCAGTTACAAATGTCAAATTTAAAACAAATCGGTCAATCCCTGTCCTCGCATTTAGAATGACAAAACACGTATGGCCAAATTCATGCCACCTCCAAAGCTCTCTTATGCCACTGTGCTCAAAAGAGTAGTTAAATGTTTTGCCTTTTAGCGGAACAGAATCCAAATGTTGACATAAATGTTGCGGGAAGTGATTACTTGACTGAATGATGACTGATGAGGTGTAAACTTAAACAAGTAAACTGCCTGATTGGTTGAACGTTGTGGCAACATGCTGCTGGGGTCATCTGAAATTGTGTTGTGATTGTGACTGTGATTTGTGTGGTTAGTTAATTGATTATCACAAATATTATGATTTTGTCCGTAGAAATTGTTTACACGTTTTCTTATTGTTTCTGTTGCAAGGCTGTGGAAAGCATTTTCAAATCACGACACAATAGACGACCATCGAACTATTTATATTGAATAATATATGCGAATGCGACTGATTTATAATTAATTTAATTGTATGAGTTCGATTGTTATGTTTCATACTCTTGTCTTTGCCCTTTCGCTATAAGAATGGGGATATTCAAAAATCTAGTTGCTTTAAGTGAACTAGATTGGTCTGAACCTGAACGCAAAAACAAGATTGGCCGGTAACGTTACTTTTCCTACGTCAGCCACATGATGCGAACTGTCAACTTAGTAGGTACTCCGTCACGAATCTCTTGACTAGAATCATCGGTTTCCCCTCCATAAACCTCAACTTATGGAGTTGTTCATGTTCATGTGACCGATTTAGGACAATCAAATCTAACAACGGCAGAATCGGGCTGTAAGTTGATTATTAATCGTAGATTTGATAAATAAAAACACACATGGAAAACACACATGAAGATAATTGAACGTCCACAATTATATTAGTGGGGAATTTTGACTGATTGTCTTCTTAGGTGGAATCTTCTCAACGACAATTTATCAGAGGCTAATTATAAAGGGAGGAATTCGCTTTGCCACAAACTATGCGTAATTATAAAGCCCGATTGAGATCATTTGTTGAGCCATAGGATATCCCTTCAACTGCTCGATTTCCTGAATATGAATCAGACGGTCTGACAGCAAAACGCAATAATTGCGCACATTTCTGTTTCCAGTGCACGTTCCATATTTAGGAAACCAAGGAAGGTGGTATGTATTCAAGCACAAAGAAGTAGCGCAGCAGATATCTACACCCATCGATACAAATGCATGCGTGCCTTTGGTTGGCATATGCATTGCACCAGGTGGCTATAGATTTTGTTTAATGAATGGACTTTGCGACAATGGAAACTGCAATTAACACACGTAGACCGCCATCGCACCGTTTATATCTGTCTAAAGGAATTTGGCGTTTAGGCCAATTGACGTTTTTAATTGCAATTTCCATTGCGCTTTTATTGCAACTACCTGTAGGCAAATGTGACTTCCTCCTAATTAGCAGCCGTGTTCTGTCCGTAATATCGATTTTAAAATTAGGACGGCGAACAACAAGACCCCACTGATAGGGTGTCATGTAGGTATAATTGGCAGTATTTCTCTATACAGGACTATCGAACTTGTCTGGTGGAAGTGACAAGGCCACAAGGGGCGAAAGCTACTTGTAATCATATTTAGTGTCCAGGCTGTATTCTACGAACTCACGACGGGGAAATCTTACTCATAAAAGTGACCATTGTGACTTAAGAAATATTCAGGTTAAAAATGATTATAAGTGAGACCCAACGTCTTTTTTACACTCCCATGCGTGTAAGTATTTGATTGCAAATATAAAAATCTTTTGTAATTGGTACATCTACAAATTGCAAGTCGGTTTCTTTCTTTAAGACTTTCAGACGCCAGCAGTGCAATTGACTGTGAGCATTGTGAGCTCAAAAAATTTGATTGTAAGTACCGCGGAGAGTCTTTAACATAATTTTCTAAGAATACGATTTGGATGAATGACACATGACAGACGCGTAAGGCATTACAACTTTTGACAGTAATAATAATGAAGGTTCGTTCGTGTACCCACTTTCAGAATTTTCTTAAAAATCGAGAGAGAAGTCTTTTTCTTACAAGAAGTTTAAGAAATGCAATTTTGACATTTATCTTTAAATGCAGCATCTACAAAATAAGTTGGAATTGATTTTTTTATAACCTACAAATCTATTAAACCTACCATTTTGAATGCGCTGATATGTTCTAGGACAACATTCAAATACAACGTATTATTCCGACATCGTTGAAGACGAAATCAAATAGAGTTTTACTTGTCAAGCGTTTGAGCTGTCACTTAGTTGTCAGTTTTAATTTTCAATTTTTTAGTAAGTAAGTCGAAATTTGTTGAACAGAAACGAAAAAATGGAAAGAGGGGAAGCGGACTTCTCTCTCTCATTTTTTAAATTTTCTCAGTACGTGGTCGCATTCGACCTGTTTCCTAGAAATTTTCTAATAATTTCTAATACGTTTTGCAAAAAAAAAAAACTTCAGGAACGAACCTATTCTCTTAAGACATGAAATAAATATTTGCAATCTTCCCAATGTGATCCAACCATTGGTTTTGGTTTCCAATTTTGACAGCGATACACAACACGCGAAATAGTCTCCTAAGGCACAATCACAGGCCGCCCTACATTCTAATGAAGCGGTGAAACGGAAATGGTGGCAGGTCTTGTGTACCTTTTAAGCTCTTCCGTTACATGACTTTTGATGCTTTATCTATTTTGTAGAACCGCACATTTGCGGGGCAAAAATTGATCATTCATTTCCAGCTAAGACCTATTGATTATAAACGAAGTCATGTTTTTATATTTTCTTTATCCTTTAACCACGAAGGTAATTTGATTTTCGTTCATTGCCAGCACCCTCTGCAAAGTGAATTTATCTCCCCTTGCCGCACATAATTATTCGCTTATCGCAAATACATTTCCAGTGGATTCGGTATGCGTATAGCGTATGTGACATGTAAACAGACTGCGGCAACGCTTTCTCATGGCAGGTCTCGCATATCCTTTTACGTGTTTAGCTCTAGTTGAAGGATGTATCAAATGTCACGATTTCGGTGTTTTTAATTTCCCCAACTCTCTCCCCTCATCAGTCTTCAAGTGGCCTCATGTTTCCGGGTAGGGGTGTTGTATACTGTAAAACTATAAACGGACATTCCATGCTATGTCGAATGTGAGAAGCAATTTGTTCTCCAATAATCATTTCATAATTCACTGTAGCCCTCAAGTGATTTTCTACCCTTTCATTATGTTGAACACACAGCAAACGCAAGGGAGGGCAAATTTAAAGGAAGGAAAAGGAGAACAACTTGTACATACACTGGCGTTAATGAATTGTGGGTTTAGATGAAAAGGAAAAGCATTGAGTTGAAGTAATGAAAGAATGACTATTTGTCCCAGTGCTGCTACATGAAACTAGCTGTGTCACTTGAAAAGGATACTGGATACTGCCCAGCAATCGATGCATGACGATTGTACTACAAATATACCATCTGGAGTAGCGGATTTGTGGATACTGCACTTCAAGTATCAAGTACCTTTGTTGCAGCAGTATCAATGGGAAAATGGATTTCTTTTATAATTATTTAAAACTGATAGTGTGTGTCGTGTTGTGAAACACACATCCTGGATATTGGCATTGTCAATGGATTTTGTATGTATTTTCTATTTAGTTGTTGTCGTAATGGCAAAGGAGACAGCTTGAGTTTGACGGACAATTAATTTTATTTGTCGAATTTTTAAAAGAAATTATGAGGTTTGTGTTTGCAGATACTTCAGGTAGTCTTTGACAGGATCTGAGTATCAAGAAATGTACTACAATCGACATATACACAAGAGCGGACAAACGGATCTCTATGAGAAAATAGAGAAAAAAGGAGAGAGAAATCCATTTAACTTCTTTTAATTATCTACTCGCCGAATTTCGACTTTTTGAAAAATGAAAAATGAGAACTGATGACAACTAAATGACAACTCAAAAGTTTGACAGGTAAAAGGTAAAACTCTATTTATTTTCGCCTTTAACGATGTCGGAGGAAGAAGTTGTATAATTAAATGTTGTCCTAGAACATATCAGCGCATTCAAATGGTAAATTTAGCTTATAAGAAATTCAATTCCAGCTTATTTTATAGATGCCGCATTTAAGGTTCTCTCTGTGAAATGTCAAAATGACATTTCTTAAGCTTTTTGTAAGAAAACCGGTCAAGTAACTCTCATAAAATTGAGAGATTTTTCTCTCGAATTGTGAGATTTGACATTTTTCGTTTTTCTATGCTGAAAGCACACGAACGAAACTAATAGTCTGTTTCCTTACTTTCTGATTCAAAATTGGCTATATGTCACATTTCTCTCTTTGTGAGCGAGTTCACTCACCGAAATGAAATATAACCAAAAATAAAAGGAACGCGTTGAACCACAAGTTCGTAAAATGTGAATTTTTCCTAGGCAGGAAAATTCAAATATCATTACAACAAAGTATAAATTGAATTTTAAGACCCAGATTTGCTTCTTACATCTATTTGAATGCTATACAATAAGCACAAAATATAAATACCTAAAATCAAATAAAATGTCAGTTACAAATTAGCATTTCAATGATTTAACAACCATCAATGTCAGCAATAACCGACCATCGCAAGAAATTTCTTGGGCTAATATTTGCTTCTTGGATTTCTTCTGCCCAACTTTTTCGTAATTATGTTGAAATTATAACAAATTTACTATCCTGCAATTAAACTAACTTGTCATTCGTTTTGTCATATTGACATCTGTCATTTAATAAATTATTTTTCTTAGTTAAACCTCTTAACAAGCACGTTGTCTTTTGATTTTCGAATCTGGTTTTATTCTTAATTTTCACAACAAACTGAACGAAGTTGGACTAAATTTGGTTAATGTGTTCGAATGGATTATCGTAAGGGAACAGGCCTAATGTCACTGATCATTATTTGTGTCATCTTTGGAATCACTTTTGTTTTTGTTTCTTTTCTTTTTTTTAGTTTATTTAACATTATTAGGAATTTTCTAAATAATTTTTGTTAGGCTATCACCAGATTTTATTTTATTTATGAAATATAGATGCTGCTCTAAAATTGTTCACTGACTTGCGGAGTTGTGGGAGCCTACTTTTTCGACGAGCATCGTCTGAAAATTTTATAAATTGAGGCCTTGGTATGTATAAATTAGAACGTACTACCTCGTCTGACAAACATCGAACATTATAAGAACTGTCCGTAGAAAGCTTCCTAGTTTAGCCGTTAAGTTAGGGAGTTCCGATCTGCGCAAGCATTGCTGAGGCTTACATCATTTCGGGATCCAAGTAGACGTAAGCCTTCATGGCGTCGTCTGATAAGCTCAATAAATATTTTTAGTTTCGACTCTAAATTTTCAATGATTCACAATATATTTTATTATTCTCATTACAAATTTGTGCAACTGTGAGCTTCCGTAAATTTTAAGTCGGAACTAAAATTTGTTATTCTTATTAGTATACGGCGCAATAAATTTTACACCTTCTATTCGCTACTCTTCTACGCATTTTTCCATCGCACGCTGAAGGCTGAATTGCCTAGGTATTTTTGAGTCATTTGATTGCCTCAACAATGAATAGAAATAATAAGTCCAATTTATTTGCAGGAACACGTTAAATCAATAACGTTCAATGTTTTATATGTGTCGTCTATATTTATTTTGACCGTCCACTGGCAATGGACGTCGGGTCGGAGGGAATCGCTCTTTGGAACACATCCACTCTAAAGAAAACGCAGCCACTGATGATTTACTAGAGGAACGTTTATTCTCTGTTGGAGTACAATAAATAAAATAATTATGGATCAAAAATAATTATATTCAGACTTACTCTTTTTGGCAATTCCTTGGCTCTGGCTCCGATTCCGACGATAAATAAATTAGTTTTGGCGCGTATTCTAGCAAATTACTCTGGACATTTGACAACTGGGTTTCATGGGCGCGTTCAGCTTACTCAATGTGTCCGATTGACGGCTAGCTAAGTTTGTTTTGAAACCGAGCTTGAACCTCGGTTGCATTTTTAATTTACTTATAAAAATCGACAACACCCTCGCTTACTGTCGCTTTATGCTTATAAAGCTGTCACATAGCTACCCTACCAACATTCCCATGTCTCATTAGCAAAGCTGAGAAGTTTTTTATTTCATTGAATATAATATACACCCGAAACAGATTTCTGCATAATTATGCCAATTAGCAATTCAAATGAAGTCCTTCTTAGCACATAACTTGGGGTCCCCCTCATAACTATTTATCTTCTGCGAGAATTCACACAAAAAACAAATACCTACCGGTATCAATGTCATTAACAATAAAAAAAGGAACAAAAATTGAGACCACTCATCTTAGTCTCAGATCGGCAAAATTCCAAGAACACACACTAACTGGGCAACATAAATTATCTCTTTTTCTGTAAACGCCGCTGTCAAAAAAACAAAAACAAATGATAAAAAAAACTTAACTAAAAGGAGGGCGCCAGATGTGTATATCCTGTCATCGTGCGAATACAGAATCATCGTTCAATTTTGTTGCTACTCCTCTGAACGGTAATGAATCTCAGTGGTGACTGGTGATGGTGATCCTCGGCAGAAGTAGACCTCCGAGATGGCGCGTGTGTCATTAAACCAGTTCGTAGCCGCGAGACGACCACGACCAAGTCTTCGCCTTTGTCTCACTTATGTGCCAATTCTGCGAATCGCAAAAAAAGTACTCTACTCACATCTACCAAGGCCAACATGTGTACAGTACATATAATATTAAAACGGTCCCGAAGAAGTAAGTTTTATGGTCTCCAAAGTCAGCGGTGATTGATTGACAATAAATCAATAAAATTTAATTTAATGTCAAGACAAGCCGAACAGGATATAAAGAGAAAAGTGCATGGAAACACGAGAAGTGCCAATTAGCCCGGGTTGGGTAAGGGAAATCAGAAATCTCGTCACTACGCTTCGTCCCTATAATTATGTATCACTTAAGTTAGGTAGGTGATGATTGGTTTCTACTGGCGGCGTTTTTATAATTTGCGCTGCTCCCAGGTAAAAAGAAATTTTGCCATGAGTTAAGCACTTTCTAAGTACCCACTGCTAGCTCGACCGTTGCAACGTGTGCCAAAGTAGCACCAAATGCATTGACTTGAACCTGTATTTGAATGCAGACCTAACCTAAACCAGAATCGTTAGTGATCCTTATCTGAGGTGTGGACCAACAAACGTTCATATCGTGCACACCTTAAGAGCTGACTTTGTTGGCGCTATAATGCAAACAAACCCTTTTCTCTCGTGTCGTCCAGCTCTGAAGTCTGAAGGTATTTCCATATTTTTACTGATAGAAGATCTAGTATCCAATCGGAATATGACTTGAACGTGTCTGACCACTCAGTTTTTGATTAGTGCTGCGATTGTAAAGAGTGTGCCTTATATTTCTCTTGAAATCTGTTGCCTTTTACACAGCCAAAATATGATCAACATAATTCATTATAGAAATGGAAAGGAAAGGAGAAGGAGGTCACAATCACAATCACAATCCCAATCCAATCTCAACCCAATTTAAACACCATCTACACACAGAGCGCAGGCACGCACAACTTATTAAGATGCAACAATTTGTTCGAGCAACCCTCAACAAAAAATAATCATCGAACATGTTGCCACGAACTTCTTTTCGATACAACAGTGTTCCCCCCAACTGGTTGAAAATGTAGCGTGGGGGCCGAATTCGCCGATTTACCATCTGGTGAATTTTTGAAAACTTACGTTAATCCGGAGTTTGTTATTCTTTTTTTATTTTTTATTTTTATTGGAGGCCCCGGTTTGTTCCACTTCGATCTATGCAAAAATAAAGATCCCAACCGCTAAACCGACAGAAATATAAAATTCTGAATATGGTCCATTTTTGTTTGTTTTTGGGTATATAGGACTTAAAAACAAACTCCAATCAGCGAAAGGTGTGGCAACGTATGTCAACAACCTCCTCCGAGTCAGTCTGACATTATGGCATTGATCAAGTTGTTTTTTCTCTGTTTTGCTTTAATCTCAATTTGGGGAGATTTCTCGTGAAATCGTGTCCAAGGGCCCGGTTCTGGGACAAATATTCGGGTTTACTGGTGAATGCAACCTTTACGTGGTGGAAAAGTGTAGTGTAGTAGTAAAAGTGTAGTGTGGTAGTACACACGAGTACAACAAAAATGATAAAATTTGACTATCTGAAGATGATGGATATGTCATTTTATACAAAATAAGGAATCATCAGGAGAATAGCTATAAAAAGAAAACTAGCACAACCCTTTCGGATATGTTGAACCAACTACTATCAGGCCCATCGCCATCACCATCCACTACTATTTACTCAAAAAATCGGTAGAGAAGAAGAAGCAATTGAAAGTGGCCAAAATCCAACTTATAGAATATTATAGAGAGTCAATGATGTCTTTAAATGGAATACATAGGTGCCTTCTAGTTTGTAAGCCGGGCCTCCACAAATTATATCGCTCATTGATATGCCCCAATACCGTCGTAGATGAAAATTCAAAATTTTTCAAGAGGCGTATTTTTAGTTTAAAATTGTCAACGAACATTTATAAGAGAAACAAATAAGCGGTGAATTGAAATATCCTAACCATCCAACCGATTTATATTTGGTAGATCCTTACTAAGCCCTGCTAACAAAATTTAAATAATTTCAACTTTAAAATACGGGTGTTGACAAAATTAGACTTCTGAGGTATGACAAATGAGCTATATCATGATTTCAGTCTTATTTCCGTTGCTGCGATTCCGGTGGAGTATTGCAAATAATGACAGGGTTGCCCACGAGCGTACCTATCGTTGGTGAATCTCCAATCTTTCAAGAAATGATTAAATTCGTCAGATGCACTAAGGCATTTCAGTCTATAATATTTGAATATTATTCCACCGGCCCTAAGGCTCTAGCCAGAGACAATACTGAGACCCCCAACTTCGTCCGATTTTCCGTTACACTTGCCTACAAGCTATATTTTTAGGGGGTGACAAATGCTAAGTCCGTTATTATTAGGTTCGTTTGTGTAGGCACTTTCAGCATAGACAAATGAAAAATGGCAAATCTCAAAAATCCAGAGAAAAATCTATCAATTTCAAGAGAAGTACCTGACCGGTTTTCTTACAAAAATTTTAAGAAATAATGTCATTTTGACATTTGACAAGGTTCTTTTAAATGCAGCATCTACAAAATAAGTTGGAATTAAATGTTTATAAGCTAAATACCTATTAAACTTACCATTTTGAATGCGCTGATATGCTCTAGGACAACATTCAATTACAACTTGTTCCTCCGACATCGTTGAGGACGAAATTAAATAGACTTTTACTTGTCAAACGTTTGAGCTGTCACTTAGTTGTCAGTTATCATTTTTAATTTTTGCCGCTGTTAAATGCCGAGCAGAAGAAACGATTCGCTGATGAATGTTGTTAACGATGGAACGGGAGGTATTTACTTACTCGATGCTCGATGCGCGACAGCGAAATTGATGTTGAAAATGCAAAATCATCTTTTGGGATGAACATCTGAAGGTGGGATCGATCATAGTTATGTTGCGGAATCTGAATTATCCGAAATTGTGCAACGGTACGCGGCTGTTTGTCAAGAAACTGATAAACAATGTGATTCAAGCAGCGATCATCAAGCTCAAATTCAAAGGAGATGAAGTTCTTATAGCACGAATTCTGATTATTCCACCTGATCTTCCATTCCAATTCAAGCAGATTCAGTTCCCCGTTCGATTGGCTTTTGCGATGACAATCAATGAATCGCAAGACCAATCGTTTGAAGTCTGTGGCATTGATCTTAAATTTCCCTGTTTTTCTCACGATCGACGTTTTCTTTGCCTGTTTTTGCGCCGGAAAACAAATCGAAAAACATTGTTTATCATATAGCTTTCTAATGATTAGATTCACATTTATCACATTGAAATTTGAACTATTTGTGTTTTATTACCAGTCTGGAGTTTATGTGAAGGCGTTCAATTGGGGCGAGATGAAATTCGCCGTGTCCGCTAGTACGAAATAAATAAATAATTGTCCGCTCATCACATCCGGAAGTCATATTGCTTTTTAGGAACACGGAATTTCGTTATCCGCAGCATTAAACATAATCAGTTTGGAGCAATCTCAACGTGCTCGTGATCTGTTTACTACTCTGCCCTGAAATGAAGAAAACATTTGAATTCACTATTTCATTGAAAAAAAAAAAAACACAAAACTTTACATAAATTACTTGGAACATTAAATAAAACAATTCATTGAAATAAGATTTAGATGTAACAACTCACATGTCGGTTATATCGAACCACAGTGGGAAATCTAACATTGAACACATTCTAAAATCGAAGTCTACTAGATTGGTCTGAACGAGATGTTACCAGAACGCAAAATCTAGATCACTTCACTTTTTCTACGTCAGCCACCTAATGCGAACTGTCAACTTCGTACTCAATCACGTCGGTTTCCCCTCTATAAACGTCAACTGATAAAGTTGTTCATGTGAGCGATTTAGGACAATCTAAACCAGGTTTAGGACAAACAAAACCAAGTTAATTATTAATCGTAGATTGAATTAGTGAATAAAAAGACACATGAAGTCAGTCAGCTGTCAGACTTACTAAACTAAATACTTGAACGTCCCCATTTAAATAACCGTTTCCTCAATTACTTGTTGCAGTGATTGAAACTGTAACAGCCGAACACAACATTTTTTCGCAACTAAATGTTGCCGATGTCGCAGTGAAACGTTAGTAATGTGTGGGAAAAAATTCAGTTTGACATCAATTTATTGCTAACCGACTCAGTAACATTAACAAGCTCGATATGGATTAAAGCCTAGTATGCTGCTCGCGCTTAAATTAAGTCCCCATACAAAAATATCTCCAAAGATAAAATTAAGCAAAGCAGTTCATCCAAGCAGTACGCAGTTCAAGCTTAATATCTGAGCCGCTGTACGAAAACTCTCTACAGAATTTAAGCAAGCAAATTAATGCAAAACACATTTTTCCACAGCGAAATTTTGACGGATCAGAGAAAATATCGGCATTCGCAATAAATTTTCAAACGAAACAGTACCAATGGAGAATGGTTAGTTCAACACAAAGAAATTCGTTGTTATTAATATAATTTCTTTTAAAAAGTAGAAATTTCTGTAGAAAGTTGACGGAACTTACACTGTCAAAATTAAGCGAGCATTAAGCGAAGTGGTGGAGAGAAACATTGGAGAGGCGCTTAATTTTTGCTTTCCTGGAACAGCATACTAGGCTTAACGGAACACAAATTTTACGTCATCTAATAATCCTAATACAAAATTGTCAACGTTTGTGAATAGTGAATAAGGAAGTCACGTTCTGCTTGTCAATTCAGTGACGTTTTCTCTTCTCTTTCGAATTTTTGTTCAGCAATTAACAAGAGCTGTTAATCAATTTATTTGCAATTTGAGGGTATTATACCCTCATTTGAGATATTTTTTCTTGACATTTTTCTAAGCTACTCAAAAAGACGTTGTTTATCAATTAAAAGGAGACCCAGCTTAAGGAACAACCCTACTGTCTCTTTTTGGGAAAACTCGTGTATAATTATTTTTTAAGTTTTGAGTTCAGTTTAATAGCTTGCCGCAACAGTCTAACTTTTTCATCAAGATACATGTTGCAGTTCAGAGTCAACAAGTCGCTGTGGCTGCCACACAAAATGCCCGTTCGATTGTAGGTACTTAGGAGAATGCAGTTGTAGAGGTGCGTTAATTTCCTACCTGCTTGCTTGCACCCAGACTCGTTTTTATAAAAAAAAAAAAAAAAGAAGAAGAAAGGAATCAACAACAATTCAAAGCAAACATCTATCCATAAAAAGATATCAATCTAAATTACTCTTTACAGATAAACGCAATTCCATTTATCATCGAAAGATAAATTGGTCTAAATTCAGTTGTAAACGGAGAAACAAATCGTTTCATCTTAACAACTGTAAAATAGTTGTATGATTTTGAA
Source organism: Cheilosia vernalis (assembly GCA_949126925.1). NCBI lineage: Eukaryota > Metazoa > Arthropoda > Insecta > Diptera > Syrphidae > Cheilosia > Cheilosia vernalis. The sequence goes on from OX421360.1 coordinate 57,743,329, forward strand.
TTAAACCAGAACAGGGAATAAGGAAACACTGCGCGCTGCATCTGGGAATACAAAACAATAGTCGTGTCGGCCGGTTAGTATTTCGTACATCGTACCTGCTGCACAAAAAGTGACAAAACCGTCTGAAGAGGAAGTTAACCGTCATGTATCCAGTATCTCGTATTGTGTGGAACAATGGAACTACTCGGGAGTAGTTCTCATTTCATTTCATAACAGACTGCAGCTAGCTACTGATAGGGGTTTTCTTTCTTCAACGCATTTTCATTATTAAACTACTCAATTCAATGTCCATGCCAACAGTGACAGTGAGTGAGAAAATTCATTCACTCTCGTATATGAAATTGAATAAAATTATAATTTCGTTAGAAATGCAACTTCACAGACTTCAGGGGGGTATAGCTATACAGCTCACACAGAGGAGGGGAATTTGAATACTACATCTCACCGTTTGCGATGGGCTAGCTGCTGGCTGCAACAGCAAGTTCTCATTGTGAACTCTTCCGGATTAAGTTTTTGCCTTTGTTTCCTGTTAATCTGCTCAAGGAATCATTTCTTTAACAAAAGTGATGGTAAATTCCATTCAATGGGAAGTTATTAGCTTTTTAAGAAAATTTAAATGTAAATTCAAATGTGCGTGTGCAGTTGTATAGCTGGCGGTACCTACATCGTCCACTTTTGCTGAACTGTAATTGTTTACTTTTCATTCGTTTCTGGATTGTAGAATCATTCAGCAGTACGAGCACCTAAGATGAATGGATTATCGAGTATTGATTGCGTTAAAGTCAAATTCTGTACGTCTGTCCTAGCCGCATAGAGGCGGGGCGGGTATAGAAATGAATCAGAATAAGAGCAGGATGAAATGACTATGGAACTGCGGCTGGGTAGTAAAAGTATACGTTGTACATAGCAATTTTCTATTCCGGGCACCACTTAGCCTGTTTTGTGCTAGAAAAGTGAGTTTTTTTTCTCTGCACGCATTACACATTCGATTTTCGATCAGACATCACAAGTTGCTAATAGACCGATCATTTGGCAAGCAATTCGGAAATTATATCGCAAGTGGTTTGTATATAGATGTAAGTGGTTCGTCCAGGAAACAGTTTCGCTGTAATTAATCGAAAATTCGCAGTATCCATTTATTCAGCTTTGTATTCTCGTCTGTCCGATATTTGACAGCTCTCGCGCATGATGCATTGCTTAAAATTTGTGTATTTAGAAGGCAGCTAAGGCAAGATGCTCAGGGCGGCGCAAAGGTTGTCACCCGACGTTCTTTGACTGTAACTTTGTTTTTTACAAATGCAAAGCTGTAGTATTGATTTTGAATTACTTTTATTTAATGTCCTAAGTGGATTAAATAATCGTGGAAGTGGTAGCCGTCATAGTTGATGAACATTCGGTCCCTGATTTCTTGCATTTTCCTAGTTGACATAGACTTATGACTTAGAAAAAAATGCACAAAAAGAAGTCTGGAACGCTTAAAACTGCATTGACACCACCACGCACGCGCAGACGCCTAAAGTGTCATGGATGTTCTACCCATAATTGTAGAAACGGAAATAGACACAGGTTCCACTCACCAAACATTTCTGCAATTGCTTGAAAACATTTCTATTTCTGATATTAAACACGTGAAAAATGAGAGTGGTAATTAGTTTCAGTAAATTAAACCAACAATTGAAGCGTTGAGAATGAGAAGGTGTTAAGTGACATTTTTGAAAATTTTGATGTTTTTTATCCGATAAAGGTGTTATGTGACAACTTAAATTTTGGTCTATTCGCCGATACTCTACTGTACTTAATATAGGAGTTGGATATGGTTAAAGGTGGTAAATACACAAATTTTTCAGGTTTCGTAGCGAAAAAAAGTGATGTATGAAAGCGTTTAAGACATTAATTTGTACAAAAACACCACTTATTATAACGTATAATAAATGAAGTCACGTTGTCTAAAATAGTGTTTTCTTTATTTACTTTTATTTCGTGTTACCGAACTCCACCTTCGGTCATAGGCAGATTTATGGGCAAACAACTTTAAATCTCTTTTACTCGAAAATTAAAATTTGTCACTTAACACCTTCTCATTCTCAACGCTTATTCATCGATCAGTTACACGAAAAAAATAAATAGGTATAATTGTCCGTTCATCATTTTCGGAAGCCATATTTTTTTATAGGAATGCGGAATTTCTTTACTCATCGCTATAAAATTATCAACATGCGGAGCTTTCATAAAATTCCAATCACGTTAACAAGATGGCGGACCTAAATATGTAGATACGTGTCACGTTTTTTTGCGTGTTATGTGATGCTGTCCCTTTCAGTCGCACGGCAGTTTAGTATTTAGCATTCCTTTAAGTTTCCGTGATAGGAATGTGTGACCGTGTAAATGCAGCATAAATCAGGCGATCTTGCCAGCCAGTGCAAATCAGCACGATTTGGTGAAAAGTTGTCTTTTACCAAAATTCTCTGTAAAGACCGTCGATTGATGACCAATTGCGTGTCACATCGCCGAATCGATATTTTGGGTACCGTTGCGACTTCTTCAGCTATAACTGCAATATTCTCAGCAGAACAGCTGCTCCGGAGTCGGCCAGACTTGAAAGCATTTTCTGTTGTCTCTCAGTTGGTGTCGGACTACCGGAATATCTCCTCCTGAAATTCGCATTGCGCCAACACCACAGACGAATGATTCCGCAAAAAAAAATCAGATCGGCTATTCCGCGTTCCTTATAGGATTATAGCGATTTATGTCTTCTTGACGTATATTTTGTATATTATGACTTCACAAATGTGAAAGTAGAACTGACATTTGCCGCCATGTGCAAAAATTACTTTTGAGCCACCTTGTAATAATATCTATTCGAAACACGGAATGCTCTTAACGTGGAGGTGGACATCTCAAATTTTTATGGGAGTCCGCCATTTTGTATTCTCTTGATTTTTTTGCAGGTCTACGTCACTATGGTTGGGCACATTCAAAAATCGAATTATCCTAAGTCGACGCAAAAAGAAGATATACAGAGCCATATGCTAATTGACAGGTAGAGACGTTACTTTTCCTGTGTCACCCAGTAGGTACTACATATGCGAACTGTCAACTTGGTACTCAGTAACGAATTTCTAGAATAGATTTGTCGGCTATACCTCCATTCTCCATAGACGTTAACTGAAAAAGCTGTTCATCTAATCGATTTAAGCTTATATAGTGCTTTGGAAACAGTAAAATAAAGCGGGCTCGGTAGTCGGTATATCTACTTCATGCATCGTTGTCATATTTCCCTCCATTTTATTACACTGAAGACGTTAGTTACAATTTATCTTTGCCACAAAATACAAATGAATACAATCACATAACAATTTGTAATGCATTCGGAAATAGGTACAAAAAATCTTTATTACCTTAACATTCGTCAAAAACAAAAACAACAGTCTTTACGGACAATGTCTGCTATCGCAACATTCATTTCGTATCAATCATTTATCCTTTCGCAACTTCTGACTGGAAACCTCGATTGCCTCCAACCACAGCCTTAACTCCTCGGGCATTGGGGGAACCGACTTTCCTTCAGGGAATTTCTCCATCGCATCTTTGACGTTGCAATTCGTTATGCATTGTTTAGACAATGCAACAGCCCTCACGAAGCCATCAGCCAAAGTGATAAACGACTGTTCCAAGTAGATGGCTTTGTCATCCCACCAAATGAGTTTGGTCTCAACTTTATACGGATGGAAAATCGGAATCGTGCGCCTATAGCGAACACTCGAAGCACCTTGAACAGCACCGCCACCAAGCTTCTTAACTTCCTCATAAAGTCCGGTTAGGCCATAGTAATGGAAGCGGGCAAAGTCCAGCTCCCGCAGATACCGCGCGTTGTTCATATGACGAATGAAGATGTCCACATCTTGAGATGTGCAAATGCCTAGAAAAAAATGTTGTATAATAGACGTGTTGATTGTTGACATACGTAATGCAGAGTAGATATTAGTCAAACTTACCATAAATTGTAGTTTTCTCAGTGATTTTTCGCTTTCTTTGGAACAAACGGCCCGCCACCACTGTGAACACTACCCGAATGAAGTAGTTCACATCCCAGACGATGTATAATATTAGCAAAAGCACAATGAATAACATTTTGTATCTAAAAAGTGAAATTAAAATTTAGCTTGTTATTATGCACATGTTTTATATGTTTTATAGCGAAAGGCTAAGTCAAGTTCAATTGAAATTAAGTCATCCGTATATTAATTGTGGCCCCACTCGATGAACTTTTGGATTCAAATGTATTCACTCTTTAAAATAGCAAAGCAAGAATTCAACTCCTTTTTAGAAGAAAGCAAGGTACATATATCGTAAAACGCGTAATATAATTATTACAAAATTATAGTTTCGAAATAATTCAACTCTGAAGAGAAACTCGTTTCAGCTTTCAATTCAAATGCAAAGGTAGTTCACTCCGGATGACACAGCAGAAAGTGCAAGTGAATTGTTTAAGTCAAACCTGTTGAGAGCTACGCTTTTGCTCGCAAATTAAAATTTTACCTTTTCAAATCAATGTAACAATAAGTTTACTATACAACAAGACGTCCAGCAGTAAAAATACTATGCAACACCTTACGTTGCGCGCTGTCAGATACTAATTTGACGAATAAAAGTTTTACTCACTGAAATTCGATCGGGCTTGTTAAATTTAGACTTTGAGCTCAGTGTGAAAGAAAAGCTTTGCAGCAATGAAAAACTTTCTAGATAAGCACAACAAAGCGTGTGCAAGCAAGGTGCAATTTAAGCCAGCACAAGAGTGCGATCGAGTGAATTTTTATTCAGAAAAAGCTCCATCTGAGTTACACCTTATGGTATACACTACACATCTTGGCTTTGCTGTTTAGATTGGGGATGTTCAAGTATCAATGGAATGCAATCGATTTAAATCGATCGCAGTCGCACAAGGTCAAGGTCTATACATGTTTTCATCGAAAATGACAGAAGAAGAGCTCGAAAAAAGCTCACAGAATTTCAAACGGCGAGTACTGAAAAATATGTCAAATGCACAAAGTTGGCAAGAACCAATTTCAAAAATCCGGCCTAAAAATCAATTGCCCACAAAAATCAAATCTCTGAAAGTAAAGAAAATTCGGCGATGGTTATGTTGTAAAAATGTAAGTTATATATTTATTTGTGGTATGGGTTAGATGTCAAAAACGTTTGTGGGTCAAAATAACTTTTTGTCTATTTACTTAGTTTGGAGTATATTTTCAAGTCTCTGATAGAGTTTCTCTAATTTTTTTTAGTTTGTCAGATTTATAGTGTTTGACACGAAAACGTCAAAATACCTGAGGTGTCTCAGTTTTGATTGGTTTAGATCGGTCACATAACCAGTTTTAGGCTCGTTCGGGGACTTTTAAGCAAACGTAAAATTAATAAAAAATGAGACCACGTACTGAGAAAATTGAAAAAAAAAAATGAGAGGGAATCCATTTAACCTCTTTTAATTTTTTCGTAATTTTCTATTAGCCAAATATCAAATGTCAAAATGACATTTTCTCTTATAATTCAGAGATTTTTCTCTCGATTTTTGAGATTTGACATTTTTCTATCCTGAAAGTACACGAACGAGCCTTTTGTCAGTTGACATTTATAGAATGATAGCCGACGAATCTAGTCAAAATCGTCGATACTGAGCTCTTAGTTTACAGTTCGAATAGGTAGGTATGTGGTTGACTTTGAAAAAGTGACGTTACCGAGCAACCTATATCGTACGTTCAGATAGAGACCAATCTAGTCGACTTAAAGTGAATAATAATGTAGTCGTTAAAAATCTTAAGCTGAAGGTATCGACTGCTGGAAATTCTATCTCAGTGAATTTAAAAGGCTTTTCACACCAAGCGCAAAACCGGGTTTTCGCCAAAACATACGAAAACTTCGAAAACAAAAGTTTTCCCATGCATATTTCAGTTTTCACCACGAGTCGTTTGCACTCCTTTTCCGCGAAAACGACTTCCAATCGTTGGAAAACCCCTTTTGCAATGTTCAGCAAAATGGCTGACCGAACAAATGTCACAACTCACATCTTAAAATCATTTTCCACAAGTAGTTGATGGGCTAGTATTATTTTGAAATGAACTAAATTCCTTTTTTTTTGTTAAATAATCAACAATTTTAACTAAAACACTTTGCAACGAAGTTTAATGATTAGTGGCTCACAGCTGATTGAAACGTCAAACGAAAACTAGTTGGTGGTAGGTGTGAAATGCATCGACGAGTTTTCGAGGAAAACACGGTTTTCGGCTTGGTGTGAAAAGCATATTAGTAGCCTGTTGTTTCCACGACCAATTTTTCATATCTTGCAATATAATACTACCTATGGAAATTGTACAAATAGTAGGTAGGTATGATACAAAAAATTTCTTCCAAAATATTGCTCAGCTTATTGCTTGCTATCGAAAGTATGATATGAGCTGTCATTTCTGTGCAGTTTGACACTTGTTTTTTATTTCCACCATGGCTGAGTGCAATGGAAAAAATATACTTATAAACGCAACTGCATTGGAAATAAATGTCGCGACCATAAATAAGATGAGTGAAGTAGGTGCCTATATCACATATTCAGCGTTGGAAAGACTTCTGTTTTTTAATAAAAAATTTGAATGCACCTTGTACAAATCTGATAATACACGTAGGGGATAGTGGGTATGTATGGGACACAGGATGAATGGGACACAAGCATTATCCTCAACGTCGTATTCTTTTTCTCGTTCCTGTTGATCACAAATTTGCTCTTAAGTCTGTATCCACCGGTAAACGAAGCAGGTCTTGTGCACAGTTGAAATTACGCAGTGGAAAGCAAAAAAGGTAATTTGTGCATAAAAAGTAAAATCTTTGGGTAAAATTTGAGTGAAAAAAAATAGCTAATGAGTCAAGTTATTGTTCAAAAAGTGAATTAAACCTCCTGCTTCCAGGAGGAATGGGACAAAGTTTTCTGGTGCATGAAATTTTATTCTGGTATACTTTTGGATACTTTCATATTTTGGATAGCTTGCCAAAATGTTATCTTATATTAAGAAAAATGTTTTGAGTAGATATGATTTATAAGTTGCCAGCAGTTCACGTTTGACTGAAAAGTTTTCCATACATACCCACTCTCCCCTACATGCGGGATACTTTGAATTTCTTTAAGTTATCGTTTATTTAATAAATATAAAAATGTACTATATACTTACAAATATCTGAAATTTAACACTGTTCCATGTGCTTACAAATGGTTGCATTCCAACATATATTCACATTGTTTTCTCAACACCTACTACCTCTTTTTATAGGCCATAACCATAACCCATACAAGCTACATAAAACGAGGTCCTATAAATAAGTTTGCTCAATAAGTATATCTATTCCACCAAAACCGAAGTACACCATTTAGATGAATACAATTCGGTTCTTATTTGTCCTTTCTCAATTTCTGACTTGAAACTTCGTTTGCCTCCAGCCATAGCCGCAACTCCTCAGGCATTGGGGGCGCCCCAATTACCTCTGGGAACTTCGTCATTATTTCATTAGGATTACAGTTTAATAAGCACTGTTTCGACAGTACAATAGCTCTCACAAAATTATCAGCCAAAGTAATAAACTGATGTTCCATGTAAACAGTTTTATCATCCCACCATATAATTCTGGTATCAATTTTATACGGATGAAAGATAGGAATTGCGCGCCTGTAGCGAACAGTGGTAGCTCCCTGAACACCACTGCCGCCAACTTTCTTGACTTCGTCATAGATCCCGGTGACACCATAGAAATGAAAACGAGCAAAGTCCAATTCACGCAGAAATCGCGCATTATTCATGTGAGTAATGAAAATGTCGATATCTTGAGTTGTGCAAATTCCTGCGAATACAGTTAATAGACACAAATAACACCGCAATCTCAATCAATGGCTACCTACCGTAAATACTAGCTTTGTCGTTGACCTTACGCCTTTTTTGAAACAAACGGCCGCCGTGTACAGTGATTATCATTCGAATGAAATAGTTGACATCGAACAAGAAGTACAAAACAAGTAGAATTGCGATGATCGCCATTTTTCAATCTAAAACAGAATCAAATGCAATTTTAAAAGAAGCCACTGTGGTTATATTACGGGATTGCTTGGAATTTCACACCTTTAAGCAAACAACAAAAATAGTTACCTAATTCGTGAATGGATGAATTTTTCTTTCAGTGTAGTGACAGTGTGGAGAGTAGAGACTGCAGGAACTACCACACAAGTGAAATAAACAAAACAAATGTGGTTGGTATTGTGTAATCAAATTAAGCCGCTTACAACATTGCACTATTCAATGAAACTTCAAACAAAAACTAGCTAATTCTAACTTACTACAAATATGCCTAGTGAAGAGTACTGTCAGACTGTCACATAGAAAGAACAAACTGAATTTAAAAACAGAAACTAGAAATAAAATAAAAGCACCGAGCTAGACGGGAAGATATACCTAGGTACTATTTCGGCAAAGAAAGGTGGGATTCAGTGCTAGTGTAGAGATGTAAGAGAGCTTTCTTTTAAATAGCTTTCCGAATTTGTATATTCGAGCTTTTACCGACTTCAAAACTGAACACTTACACTTCTCGGCTAAGTTTTCTTCAAAAAATGTTGATGTTCAACATTGATACTTTGTAAGCCAGTGGATTGAGGGGAAAAGGACCAATTTTGGCGTTTGAATGAAAAAGGGGAAAAAGAAGGACAAGCTTAAAAAAGGGAAAATTGGAAAACCTTTTTGAAACGTAAAATAATTAAAAATTAAACTATAGAATATTATATTTTTTACGAGCAAATTCCAAAGAACGAATTGTTCCCACCTTATTTCCCACCTTACATAGAAACTAGGTACACTTCACGATAGTGGTTTTATTTCCCACTATGTGGGAACTAGTGACTCAGTGGACTTAGTTCCCGGGGACTTATTTCCATGCACCGTTTTGATATTACCTATGTTTAATAGAAAAGGAAATTATTGTATATGATGTGAAAATGCTTATTTTAGATTGTTAATAAAAACTCAAGTTTTTCATACGAAAACAAGGGCAAATTTCACTTAGGGGAGAAAAAGGGAAATTTATTTTCGAATTTAGGAGAAAACTAAAGCTTTTCCCAATACAAAAAAAAAATGGAAAACAGTCTCCAAAGTCTGGGAGCACTCTTGCGACACTTAGAACCTTATGCTGCATTTACACCGTCACACATTCCTAACACGGCACATTAAAGGGGTGCTAAGTACCAAATAGCCGTGTGACTGAAAGGGACAGCATTACCTAACACGCCAAAAAGTGACACGTATTTAGGTCGGCCATCTTGTTTACGTGATGGGAATTATAGGAAAGCTCCGCATGTTGATATTTTTATAGCGATGGCTAACGAAATTCCGCGTTCCTATAAAACAATATGGCTTCCGGAAATGATGAACGGACAATAATTGTTGGTTTAATTTAGTGAAACTAATTACCACTCTCATTTCACGTGTTTCAAATCAGAAATAAATAGAAAGGTTTTCAAGGAATCGCAGAAATGTTGGTGGGCGGAACCTGTGTCTATTTCCGTTTTACGTATCTATAATTATTGGTAGAACATCCATGACACTAGGCGTCTGATTTGTGATCTCATTTTTACGCCTTTAATAGCATTGACTGCGGATAAACGGATCTCTCTGTCTCGTTTCATGCAAAAATGCAGTTTTATTTATAACATTTAACTAAAGCTGAACTAGAGGTAATATATTTGCAGATAACCTTATTCATAAACTTTTATTGAAGATAATTCACAATTAAAGTAGTATAATGCCTCAATTCGCATTTAGCGGTGAACTACGTAGATTTTGTTTTCCCTGTTACCTATTTGTTCCAAAACTGTGAATATGCGGAAACAATTATAAATTTTGGAAAGACAAAAAGATCGTACCTCTACTTTTTCAATTTTTTTTTTTTTTTTTCTCTACTTTAAACTTCGATAAGTCATTTTCACACAACCGGCTAAAATGACAAAACTATCTGATTCATGTTTACCTTTACATTTTCTCGTTAATAATTCGCTGCTGCTTCAACTTTTTGCATTTTTTGTAATTAATGTCAGGATGTCCAGTCCATACCCAAAAGTGGCACTGAAATGCATGAGTGCTGCCAGATTTTCAAAGCAGTTTTGCTTAATTTATAGACAAGCTACCTACTAAAAAGCAGGATTATTTTTATGAATAAACATTTGCGACAAGAAGATTAAATGCGAATTAACTCATTTGACGTCAGTTATTGGAAACACTGATAATCTATTGATTAACGGAATCTAATGAATAAGGCTGATAGTTTTTTATTGAATTTTGACATATGCGATCATCTAGCAAAATGATTGCTTTGCCCTATTTTTACTCTGATTCAGTATAAAACAAACAGAGACTTTTCGATTTCTAGTGAAGTTCACTGACAGTCTGACGGCATTTATCTCTATTTTGATTGGTCTATGGAGTGAACATACGACCAATTTTTTAAGTTGACGGAAGTAATGCCTACCAATATAGTCAATATCCTGCCTTACTTCTCAGTTGATATTTTTAATTTCATTTAGGTGCCGTTAAAGACAATTTTTAGCCGGTCGTATAGGTACCTAGTCCAGACAAATCTAGTTCACCTTCTACATGAACAAGTTAAACGTCCCCAAACCTATTGAGGAATCGGGGAAATGTCAAATGACGGCTTTCGGGCTGCAATGAATTTTGTCTACCTCGATCCTTTTTATGCATCTCAAAACGAGCAAATGCCATAAAAATCCGACCTGCAACTGCAAGGCTTTTGACTTTTTTGTGTTCAATGAGACGCCACTAAAGCACTGCCACTCTTCCCTGATAAAATACACGCTCACGATTATTTAAAAGGATTATTCGACTGCATGTCTTGTTTTCCAATGCTTGGCATGTAAACGCGGATAGTAATACTAATGTCCCTTTAATTTTTTGCCCATCAAACTGTATTACCGTTCGTCTGATGTCATTCTCTGCAACATGATGTACTTTCGTGCATTCATCCTGTAGAAATCATAAATTCGAATCAATCGAGCAGTAACAGTCCGACAAAAGACATAAAACATTTTCCAGAAGCCCAATTAAAACAAAACAAACTATAGATATTGAGAACAATAAATTTATTGTGTAGGTAATCTATTACTATATACATTAATCGCAGCTTCCAAAATGTGTGAACAGTGGACCCAGACAGGCCCACAGCGCAGACATTTTTTTTTATAAATAAATATTTTCATAACGGACTGATTATTTTTATTTACATATTTATAAGGCATCTTATGGCTATTGTAAAGGAGACACTTCAAGTGGAAAAGCATCTCACTTTAGAACAACCTTGGTCAGCAACCACTTCGGAGATTTTTACTTGATATCTCGTTGTATTGCACCCATTTCGAGATTTCAAGTGGCATCTCCGGCTTAAGTTTCGCACTGAAATGACCATTCTCCATGTTCTCCACTGCGTCGTTCTGCATACTTATGGTCGGACTGACCGTATTGCCCGAGGTAGTTGTTTGCAGTTGTGTCGCCTTCGGTGTAAGAAGTGTCTTCATCACATCCTCAGCGGAACAGTCAATGATGCGCTGTCGGCAGATTGCTATCGCGTGTATAAATTTGTCCGTTATCGACAGAAATCGATGTTCCATGAACACTGATTTGTCGTCCCAATAGATTATCTAAAAGAACAGAAGATTGTTTATAATTAGAGGTGAATGCTTACTATTAGTGTCGACTTACTCTAGATGTTATCGTAAATCTTGTAAAAGGACGTATGAATCGCCGATAGCGTATCGTTGCAGCGCCTTGAACAACAGCACCCCCTTTTGAAACAATTGTCCGATAGAGTCTTGTTCGCTCGTAAAAATCTACACGAGCGAAGTCTAACTCACGGAAATATCTCGCATTGTTCATATGATACAGCAACGTGTCGACATCAGTTGAAAGGCAGATTCCTGTAAATATTAAATTGAACGAGGTTTGTATTATTAAACATTGCTTTATGTTTCAAATGAAGAAAATACAAAATATGAGCAGTGATGTACGCACATGAAACAAAAATGAGGCCTAAAATTGCACAAAGTACCAGCGGGAAACAAATGCGTTCCAGTCATTTCAGTTTTTATTAGCTATCAAAGCCCGCGTTCCATTGATCGCTAGCGGAATGTCAAATAAGTGTCAAATTCAGTTAGAAAAATTGCATCTAGCAAGTTTTTGGTATACCCACGTGCTTGCGCTGATTTTCGATCTGCTTAATGCCCAAAACACATGTGCAGAAATTCTGTACGCATCAGCGCAGAGTGCAGTGCAGAAAATTGTTTGACATTCATTGCATCGGCTAATATGGCAACTGTCTTTCGCGAACTAAGTAGCTGATGTGTTTACAACCAAAACAAAAACAAACACAACCAGCAGTGTCAAAAGCCGATGATGCAAAATACTTGAAATTGCAATTTATTTTCTTTTGTATTGTGGTATGTTTGAATTTTGCAGCAGATTTAGAAATAGAGACATGTTGCATTACTGCAGTGAGTGCAGAATTTACGTGTGTCTATAACCATATCAACAATCAACATATGTATTCTAATCTTGCTGCGCAGTGAGTTCTGCACATGTGTTTTGGGCATAAAACTGCATTTACACCATCACGCACTCGCATTTTTGCTCGCAACGGGACAGAGAGATCCGTATCCGCAGTCAATGCTATTGAAGGCGTAAGAAGGAGATCACAAATCAGACGCCTAAAGTAAAACGGAATCAGACACAGGTTCCGCCCACCAACATTCCTGCAATTGCTTGAAAACATTTCTATTTCTGATTTGAAACACGTGAAATGAGAGTGGTAATTAGTTTCTGTAAATTAAACCAACAATTCATCAATCAGTTACACGAAAAAAATAAATTCGTTCGTTCATCATTTCCGGAAGCCATATTGATTTATAGGAACACAGAATTTCGTTAGCCATCGCTATAAGAATACCAACATGCTGAGCTTTTCTATAATTCCTACCACGTAAATAAGGTGGCCGACCGAAAATACGTGTCACGTTCAGTGATGCCAAATTTACATCTTAATACATAAGTTCTTTAACGTGAGGCAGGCTAAATCACGTAGGTATATTTGTAAACGAGGAATACGTGACGGAGTCTGTTTTTGTCTTGTATCAAAACAAAATCGAACCTTATAGCGGAAGTACGAAAGTTGCAAACTGTGACTGCCAAGCCCTTAACTATTTTTTCAAATATTGCCCAAGCTCCATTTTGAGCAACTGTCAGCTGTCACGTTGTCTTCTTACTGTACAAATACAAAGCGCCCACTTCAATGTGATATTCAATTGGACTTCTTCTTCACATTTGCTCTCATGTTTCAGATTTCATGTGACTAATCGAGCATACGCATTTTTATTTTATCGGGAATTTTCGTAGCGATTTTTTCGTACTGCTTTTGTTGCATTTGAAAAGTCTGAAAAACGCAAACAAAAATGTAGTATGTAGCCTAAGAACGTCACTTGTTCTTCTTGTGTTGATATTCGCGCGATTCAAATACGTGTAGCCTTCGAAACTTTTACAAGCGTTTTCCATTCACTGGTTAAATTTTGTATGAAAACATTCGAAATTTACGCCCCGGTTGATTTCTAAGTATTTATGCATAAATCTATATATATAAAACACAAGTCCGTGTGTGCGCGCATAACTCGAGACAGGATGGCTAGTTTTTCAAGATTTTGAGTTTGACGGTTTCGTTTGAGCCCAAGGAAGGACATAGGCCCATTTTATTCACTCGAAGTTGAACACGAGTTTTCCATATAAAAATCCCCAAGTTGTGTTCAACTTCGAGTGAATGAAATGGGCCATAGTCTATTTTTTGTCTCGAAAACAAAACTTTGACAGGATGAAATAGGGGATGAAAGTTTGTATGGGGAAAAGCAATATGAAAGAAATAAACTGGACTAAAAAACGAGGAGTGTGACTTTCCAATGCGACAAAAATTATTTTATTTTAAATTCTTTAAATTATTTCATTGATTGAATTCGGCGATTCCAAGAAAAAATTGATCAGGCCGCCAGTGCGAAGTTCAAACATTTCACGTCGCAGAAAATCAGGACGAACAGTCAGATCGGAATATTAACAATCAAGAGAATATGTCGGAACTTCGAGATAGAATATCGCCAGAACAAAGTGCAGCCGTCCAAACTGGAGACCGAGATAGACAACAACACAATTGTCATCACATCAGCATAGCGTTCCATGTTTCTCACGCTCAATTCTATGTTGCATGCTCTGCTCACGTGTCGGCTCGGCAAACCAGTGTTTTTATATCGTGGGATTTATCCCTTTTTGTGGGATTTTCGATGTCTAAAAAGCCTTCCGTGGGATAAAGGGAAAAAGCACGAAATCGTGGGATTTTTAGGAATCTAACAAAAAACATTGGAACTATAAACTTTTGCAGCAATTTCATTGAAACATTTACATTTTACCACGAAAAAGTGTCTATAAAAAATTGACAATGTTAATTGTCTTTCATGAAAATTTTATAATACCAAAAATAGTCATAGTAATGTTAAAAATCTGCGATTTTAATACTTAAGGTTAATTTAGTATAATTGTATTTCCGTGTAATACTAATTTTACTTCAAAAATTCGAATTTTTTCCAATAAAAGTATCGAGGGATTTTTAAGGGAATTGAAGTACTGTGAAATGGGAAAAAATGGGAAAAATGACTACGCTTCGTGGGATAAATGAAGAGAGAATCCTAAAAACACTGCGGCAAACCTCTCGCTTTGTACGTGTACGCAACGCACCCGTAAACGGAATGAAAGTTGTCGTGTACCATAAAGCACTTCAGTGAAAAAGCGGTAGGTTGGCCGACAAGTAAATCGCTGCGGTTATTGCAAATGTATTTAATTTTAATATAACTTTCGAATAAAGAATTTCAATTAACCCGATTACATTAAGCGGAAGCTCGGAATTATTAATTTCATTACCTACATTAAAGAATTTGGGCGGAACGAGGTTCGGTGTGGGTGAGCTAGTAATTTATAAAAATAGGTTCACCCGATGCAATGACTTTCTTTGCCGTAGAAAAAATTCACGAAAACCTAAACAAACTCCACCAGTTGCCAAACTCAAATGCACTTGGTAAATCTGAAGCAAATCTGAGAAAAAATCGAGATTCGTAAAAGTGTTCTGCAAACCTAAAAGAGATTGCCTTTTTTTGTACCAAACGAGCATAACCAACATGAAAAGTGTTCTGAGAGCGTCCAATCGAATACCACATAAATCTTGCTTGCATTTGGGGGCACCCTTTATAGGATTAGGTATATGAGCAAAACAAGAACTTTTAAGTTACTAAAGACAAAATTTTCAATAGGGATATAAGTTAAGAGTTAGTGATCATAGAGTGTAATTTAGCCACCTACTCAACAGGAAGGTCACATCATTCGACTTTAATTTCTTAGAAACAAATCCGCCTTTCAAAGGAATGTATACCCAAGAAAACGCAAAGTCGTAGAAGAATTGGGCTAGCCTCGTGTATACGTCCTAGTTCACCGGACTTCGCTACTATTATACACTGAAACCTATGCACCAGTACAACTGACCAACCTTCGTACAAAATACCTTCACCCACCCCAATCTTTATAGAGGAAGCAAATCACACTTCAACGTACCCTACTTCGCTCTAGTCTGTGGATTTTCATAGAACGTAGAACAATGACCTTCAACTCGTTTTGCTGCATTAATTAAGACAAACACATCCGAAAAAAGACGACCGCCTTGCACCTGCACCCAAAGAATCAATGCATGGCTAACTATACACTCGTATGGAACAAATAAAAAACATTTTCGACCCAGTGGTGGCCACTAGGCAGAAGTGAATACGATTCTAGACAAAAACAACCCTGCCCGTCAATGGGCGGAAATAGTTATTTTACATTTTTCTGCGACAACATTCCCTCCCATGTTCAGTTGACCTTGCACTCATAAGTGGCCATAATATCCATAATCGTAGGTAGGTAGGTAGGTAGTGCTGGTGCCCTTTTGGATACAGAACACGAGCATTTCTGTAGGTACATCAATATTTAATGCAAACCAGATGGACTGCTCCACCAGATAGAGAATTTCATGATTTCCCCAGAGCATCTAGGTATACACAATACTCATATGCGCTTACGTCTCGTAACTTTTCCGGTGGCAACATCTTATACGTAAATAAACAGGATATCCTGCATCTGCGTGCAGCAAAGATATGCATGTACAATGTTACACCCTCATTTGTACGAGTATAACATTCAACTGGTATCTTTGTGCAGATAAAATTCGCCGTATTAGGTGTGTATCTATTTTGTGTGTATATAAACAGCTGCGTAGGGACGTGGAATAGGTATCTAGAAGAAAAATCAATAAATCCCGGTGCCCAACCTGTTTTCTAGAAGCCAACAAATAACTACAATTACACACACGACTTGCACTAAGCAATCGAATAATAAAAATCATGCAAATTCAATTAGGGCGACACCCTCCAACTGCACGTATTTCATTTGCGAAAGGGCTTCAATCCACTAGATTGACAGAAAGTTAATTAGACATTTTTAATGAAACCCACAGAAGCCCTAAATGGAATCTCGTCGATTGGGAATAACATCAGATAGAGAAAAAGAGGAAGAGGGACAACAACTCGAGTCCATATCAGCCTTGACCTTCGGCAAAAGCTGTTGCTAAATTATATAGATATACCTACAACTTTACATACCCGAAACAGTTGTTGTATCCAGGATGTGAGTTTTCTTCTTCACGAACCGGGCGAGTATCACACAAAGGCACATTCGTAGGAAGTAGTGCAGCTCCAGGAGCGCGTACAATAGTACAACAGTCCCCAGGCAACAAGCTAGCACATAGCACCATGGACCCATGTTCGACAGTTGAATGTACAACTAGTTTTTGTCGAGAACTTAAATCAAATTGAATGTCTGTTTCGTCAAAAACCGATTTACACCATGCGACACTAATGAGCCCGAGCCCGGATTGAGTATTATTTTGTTACTTCGTTCTATGTATGCCGGCCGTCGGTTACAGAACGCGGCGAACAGATAGGCACTAATGAGAATGGGAAACCAAAAAAATTGTCTTTGGGAAACGCCTTGACGGCGATTCGCCACGTCTTCTGAGGCATCCCCCATGAGGAGCCATATCAGAACGGAAACTTAACTGAAATTCACAAGGATTTTTGTGTCCTTTATTGTTTTTGTTATGTTTTTTTTTTTTTTTTTGTTAACTATAAATAAAATGAACTAAAGCGAGCAACCACAAACTCTTTGGCAAAAAATAGATGACACTGTTCTGGCCTAGGATTGGTGTTGATGTAAAATATCCTCATCCGTCGTTCAACAATGCGAAGAAGGAGGTGATCCTTCTTGGCCGACTTTTCGCTGGTTACTGAATTGTATATAGCTGGTTACTGGAGAGCTGGCCTTGCCTGGATTTTTTCCGATAGAAATTTGATTTATGTATATAACGGTTGCGGTTTGGGGTGGGTATAGGTGTACTCGTATGTACTTAGGCCCGGACATGCGTATAGAGGTGCGACGGAATAGTGCAATAATGGTTTGTTTGTTTCTATTGCCGATGGGTGCAGGATGGTTGAAGATGATGGGTGGTTCTCTGCGTTTCGAGATTCAATTGCGTTTGTACATGATGTTTTCCTTAATACCTATGGTTTTTTTTTCGCTGTGACGACTGGCAAATGTTGTGTATGGCACACCAGGCGGTGAGGACACTTAACTCCTTTAGTAGAAACTAATTGAACCGACCCACATATTAGAAACTTTCACACGACTTGGTGGTAACGGTCCATAGGGCTATCGACGTAGAGGACATCAGGAAGCCAGACAAGTGAGTGGCTCATTATTATTAACCTCTTCCTCGATTTAATGACATTTTTGAGACCACATGATGTAGCTCTGAAAACAGAAGCAATTAAATCCGCCTTGGAAGATGCGCAACTGAGCCAGCCCATCCTGAAGTTGGTGATTAATATGCTCGAGAGCAGGATAATCTCCTCAGACATGGGACCCAAATCTGTAAGAAAATATACAGGAAGAGGAACATCACAAGGGGCGTCCTCTCTCTCCTATTTTGGATATCCTCATTGTCGACAATATCATGCGTAAAATATCCGAAAGGAAAGGAATAAAAATAGTAGCCTATGCGGAGTCATTCTGATCTCAGGTACAGTCCTATATACGAGTATCATCAGTGAGCTTTGAAAGAATTATTCACCTCCTCAAAACCAAGCTTGTTCTATTCAGGAGGAAAGGGAAACTACCAGATTTCACCCTACAAAAGATAAATGGAGTCACCCTCAATCTAACATCGGAAGGATACTAGACTCTAAGTTATCCCAGAAAAGGAACACAGAAGAAAAGATGAAAAAATGACTCAATGCTTTCTACGCCTGTAAAAAGACCTTCGAAAAAACTGCGGATTGAAACTGTATATCATTTCCTGGATGTACACTTCAATCATCAGACTCAGACCCATAATGTCCTGCGGATCTCTTGTATGGTGGCCAATCACAAAAGTCAAACGCTATATTACCGCATGCTCAATAAAGTATACAAAGACTCGCCTAGTATGGCACGAGATGTACAAAGCGCACCACAGTCGGGACTAGAAATGATACTTCATTTTCTTACCCTTGACATGTTCATACAGCGCACCACAGCAAAGGGAGCTCTCCGACTAAGGGAGTCCTTCCTGCGGGAACGGGCAAATCATGGACATCTCACTATATCAGAGAATGTCGAAGGAATAGGAACGAAACACGGTTGTGGCTTCGACTCAATCCGCGGTACTAATAATCATTTTTAGTGTCCAGGTTAAATTTTTCGAACTCACAATGGTGAAATTTTCCATACAAAATTGCATATTGTGACCTGGAAAATATTTAGTGTGAAGGTTAAAAATGATTATTAGTAAGGCCCAATGTCACAAAAGACTATATCATTCCCTACAACGACTTAAATACAAAAAATCAACTCTTGCAGCCATAGATTAGGCAGCTGGACACATTATGTACGGAATAGCAAAATTCCAACCTCGAACATAACTATTTTCGTAGAGAGTCAAGCCGCTCTTAAATCGATTATAGCCAACACAGTAAAATCAAAGGTTGTAAACATAAACTAAGTATTAAATAGACCGTCAGCTCCGCCCACTTAAGAGAATTTGCCTACAAGCTGTTTTCCGTGTTACTATGTGCGAAAGTATGTGTGCCATGTTAAAGTCCATAAGACGCACGCATACGCTGGCACATAGTAACCTGACAGATGACTGACACTTCATTCTGTGGTGACATTGGGAAAAATTCAAATAATTCAAATAATTGGCAGTTATCGGGACGTGTTAACAAAACGGAGGGTCTGGTGTGGTGAATTTAGTACCTACATACATTTCATTAAAACGAATATATCAGGCCTTTTTTTTGAGCTTCGCTCAGCAAAGCTAAGTAAATTAGGATTTTCTTTTTCAGCACACAATTACAACAACTGCGTTAGACTTGACACTTCGAGACTCGTAACAGTTGTTGTAATTGCGTGCTGAAAATCCTACTTTACGTTGCTTTGTTGAGATCGAAGCTAAAAAATACACGGATATTATTACGATTTTCTTATTTTACCTAGATAAATTACGGGATGTTTACATTGTGGTTGCAAACAATGGAAATATTTACCATTTGCAAAAATGTAATAAAATCAGTACCTATCTACAAATAATTATTTGGAATTTTATTAAATATTTATGTATTGTAGTTTCGATTTTGACTTACAGTTTAAAGAAAATTAATTCATAAATAATTGATTTTCATCTATATTGGTTGGTCATCAGAATTAAAAAAAAAAAAATATTTGATGACCTATTATTTTGTTGACGGCTGTTAACGTTGCAACCTTATTATTTTGATTGTTTTCATTAATTACGTTAATTTGAAATTCGTTTGTTTATTAAATTGTTGCAAACTTTGTTAAAAATATAATTTTTCCCCCCTTTTTGTTTTCGGTTATTACACGGTTACTTCATGAAAATATTATAACTCATAAATTATACCCACTCAGAAATGTTCATATCTCTCCTCAGAACCCCAACACATTTTAAGTCTTAATATTCCTAAGTTCTTCGCTTTGAATTAGTTCCCTTTTTTCTGTCGACATTCGCGGGCAAAATACATTTTCGCCAAAAACAACAAAGGAAAACAAACACAATAATAATTGTAAAAACAAAATTGTTTTATTTTATTTCCACGAATGAATATTTCTACCATTCTGCAAAACACGTTTTCGTGGTGAAATAAAACAAACAATCTTAACTGTGGGAACGCATCCATCAGCTGATCAAATACACTAAACTCAGTCAGTGTTCTTAGCGTTCTCTCTTTATTTTTCCCACGAAGCGAGGGCATTTTTCCCTTTTCGCCGTACTCAAATACCCTCGATTTGCTTATGAAAAAATATTTCTTCTAAAAGTAAAGATGGTATTATTCGGAAAGAAATTCACATTAAATTAACCTTGAGTATAAAAATCGCAGTTTGTTAACATTATAATGGTTAATACTTGGTACTAGAAATCTTTTGCTAAAAGACGAATCTCTTTTTATAGGCATTAAGTGTGTTCCATTGTAGTTCGAATGTTTTTTCGTCAGATTCATGATATTTAAACCATTTTGATGCTTTATATTTGTTTTGTACGAATCGTTTTTTCGGGCAACAAAATGTCCACAAAAGGTAGAAATTCCACGATGTAGGATGACTGCTGAGTGTCAGTATTTCATTATACCCCCTCCATTCGCTTTTTTTTTTTGTTTTGTTGCCTCACACGTATTCACCGATACGAAATTTAAGAGAGAAATTTTCTTTCAAAATTTGCGGGGGGAATCGGGTAGGTGCGCGGGAGCTGACCGTCTATTTAATGCTTAGTTTATGACGCGAACATGGCAGACTACTCAATACAGCCACCGATTGGCGTACTGTACGGCATTGGAAACGATACATTCATAAAAGAGACCAACTCTTCAAAAATTGACTGCAAAACAGCATGAGCCATATGGAAACAACTGAATGTCTCTATCAATTGCAATATCTCTATCAATTGCAAATATATACGGCATTGTTTTGACGTATATCCACCAAAATTATCAAGTTTACGTATTATTTTGACGTAAACGCCAAAACTTTGCATTTACGTCAAATTTTCCATACGATTTAAGCAATTTTTTTGTTTTGAAGTACACATCCTATTGTTCTACAACGTACGCCACTATAAACTTCAAAGGATTGTTTAGTACTGTTTTGACCATAAACTAAGTATTAAATAGACCGTCAGCTCCGCCCACTTAAGAGAATTTGCCTACAAGCTGTTTTCCGTGTTACTATGTGCGAAAGTATGTGTGCCATGTTAAAGTCCATAAGACGCACGCATACGCTGGCACATAGTAACCTGACAGATGACTGACAATTCATTCTGTGGTGACATTGGGAAAAATTCAAATAATTCAAATAATTGGCAGTTATCGGGACGTGTTAACAAAATGGAGGGTCTGGTGTGGTGAATTTAGTACCTACATACATTTCATTAAAACGAATATATCAGGCCTGTTTTTTTGAGCTTCGATCTCAGCAAAGCAAAGTAAATTAGGATTTTCAGCACACAATTACAACAACTGCGCTAGACTTGACACTTCGAGACTTGCAATAATTTTGTACTTTGCTTCGTTGAGATCGAAGCTCAAAAAAAACATGGCTATTATTAGGATTTTCTTATTTTACCTAGATATAGTAGGTACGGTGTGTTTACATTGTGGTTGTAAACAATGGAAATATTTACCATTTGCAAAAATGTAATAAAATCAGTACCTATCTTCAAATAATTATTTGGAATTTTATTAAATATTTTATATATATTTTACTATATATTGTAGTTTCGATTTTGACTTACAGTTTAAAGAAAATTCATTCATAAATAATTGATTTTCATCTACATATTGGTTGGTCATCAGAATTTAAAAAAAAATTGTTTGATGTCCTATTATTTTGTTGAGGGCTGTTAACGTTGCAACCTTATTATTTTGATTGTTTTCATTAATTACGTTAATTTGAAATTCGTTTGTTTATTAAATTGTTGCAAACTTTGTTAAAAATATAATTTTTTCCCCCCTTTTTGTTTTCGGTTATTACACGGCTACTTCATGAAAATATTATAACTCATAAATTATACCCACTCAGAAATGTTAATATCTCTCCTCAGAACCCAACACATTTTAAGTCTTAATATTCCTTAGTTCTTCGCTTTAAGACCGTTGCCAACAACAAACGAAAACAAACACAATAATAATTGTAAAAACAAAAATGTTTTATTTTATTTCCACGAATGAATATTTCTACCATTCTGCAAAACACGTTTTCGTGGTGAAATAAAACAAACAATCTTAACTGTGGGAACGCATCCATCAGCTGATCAAATACACTAAACTCAGTCAGTGTTCTTAGCGTTCTCTCTTTATTTTTCCCACGAAGCGAGGGCATTTTTCCCTTTTCGCCGTACTCAAATACCCTCGATTTGCTTATGAAAAAATATTTCTTCTAAAAGTAAAGATGGTATTATTCGGAAAGAAATTCACATTAAATTAACCTTGAGTATAAAAATCGCAGTTTGTTAACATTATAATGATTATTTCTTGGTACTAGAAATCTTTTGCTAAAAGACGAATTTCTTTTTATAGGCATTAAGTGTGTTCCATTGTAGTTCGAATGTTTTTTCGTGAGATTCATGATATTTAAACCATTTTGATGCTTTAATTTTGTTTTGTACGAATCGTTTTTTCGGGCAACAAAATGTCCACAAAAGGTAGAAATTCCACGATGTAGGATGACTGCTGAGTGTCAGTATTTCATTATACCCCCTCCATTCGCTTTTTTTTTTGTTTTGTTGCCTCACACGTATTCACCGATACGAAATTTAAGAGAGAATTTTTCTTTCAAAATTTGCGGGGGGAATCGGGTAGGTGCGCGGGAGCTGACGGTCTATTTAATACTTAGTTTATGGTTTTGACTTATGTGTCTACCAATTCAATGTAACGCTATTTAATCGTACGTATGGGCACAATTTTTGACGTATGTGTATGAGAATAAGAAAATGTTGATTTTAGTGGCGTATAAGGCAAACTCATTTTTTAATAACTTTTAAGTAGGTATTTAAAAAAATTAAAGCGTTTTGGAATATTTTCTTACATTTTTTGAAAGAGGACTTCCGTGTGAATATCGTGTCAAAAAATTAAAAAATCCGAGCCGTTAGTTTTCATGCCATAAGCAGTCAAAACTTTAAATGCGATTTCCCAAAAACATTAAAATGGCGTTTACGTTTACGGCAACCCAATGTTGGGGTGACGAAAAGTCTTATATCCCTAGACAAGAACTCAATGCGCATAAATATGCTCACAGATATAATCACTGGCCACTGCGCAACCAAATTCGTGCTTTGGAAATGGAATCGAGAAACCAACGACCTATGCAGAAGCTGGTGAAGACAAGCAAGAAACGGAGACGATCCAACATTTCCTGTGCCAATGTCCCACTCTTCACGAACGACGAATCCGAACCAGGTTCTTCGAAAATCTCTCGGAACTGGCCAAAGCATTAATAACGGATCTCCTCAAATTCGCGATGAGCACCAACTGGTTTAAACATGGTTTAAACACTCAGAACGATAAAGAGTGCGCCAGATTGTTTTTGGGGTTGCACCACACACTCTTCCCTAACCTAACATAACCCTGATGTGAATTGATTCAAATGGAATGAGTATAAATTTCTGTAGTAGGTAATGTGAAGCAGTTATCTGGAAACTATAAGATTCGATTAGCACCCTATGGACCCTTGAACATAAAAGAACGCAACTAACAATCATTTTCAGTATCAGTTAAATTTCTCCAACTCACAATTGCGACTATTTCCCTGTAAGATTATCTATTGCGGCCAACAATGAATTTGAGGTTAAGAAAAGGTTGTAAGTACGAGTATTAATTTGTTTATGGTACGACCTACTGACTTAGTCAATAAGAGAAGGCTTGGGTTTGATATGAATTTAACGTTAAAAATATTACTTTAATGTTGCGTATAGCTTTAAAACTCGACTATTAAACGAGAAGATCTGCAATTCGCTGAGAAACCCAACGGTGAACGAATCAGTGCCTTACCTACCCCCAGGAGTGCGAACAATTAAAATACTCGCAATCTTCCCAGCGATGGATATCGTAATCGAGACAACATTCCGTGTTTATATAGAGAAGCCAAGCAACTGGCTCTTGTAAACAGCGAAGGAAACCTAGTCACCGAAGCGCGGAAAATAACATATACGTTTGAAGACGGAGAGCACATCCAACAGACGTTAAATGGACATTATCTAGAGCTAGATTAACGCAACAATTTTCCCCTACTACGGATTCTATGATAGTTCTTTCGGGGTTCGTAGCAAAATTCCAATAAAAAGCGGGATGTATTACCGTGGATCTGAATTACCAGGATCCAGTATCGAAGTAGGTAGATAGATCTTTGTTAGAAATTCATTCATTTCGTGGCAGCTAATAATAATAAGACCGCCGCCCATCACAGTTAATTAATTAACAAAAAAAAAACACTCACTCTCATTTGTTTAACAAATTACACTAGTTACTTTATTTAATAGGATTTTTCTTGTTTTTTGTTTTCTTTCCATTTCCCCCTCAGTTTTCCTGCACAATAGGAAAATCGCCCAAGGGAGCAAATATCATGAAAAGACCAAAATATTATAATAAACAAACAAAAAATGGTTTGCAGAAAAAAGAAAAGAAAGAAAAAGAAACAGATAAAAAAAAAGAAGTTATACAATAGTATGATGATTAATAGTAAGTAATTAAATATACATAATTATACCGTTAAGATTTACGTAGACTTGTTGTATTCTTATTTAAGAGTTTAACCATTTTCTTTTGCTGTAGTCAATCATGTCCTCTTGCGTTGAATATAAATATTATTTCTTACAAAGTTGTTGCGTGGTTAAGGGGAAAGGGAGGAGGGGCGGATAATAATAACTACTAAATACATAAGTTACATTTTCTTACATTGGAATATTATTACATATATGGTGTATGGGTGTATGGGTGTATTGTGTATGAGTGTGCCTACAGGCTGTTTCATATCTACATGTTTGCCGCGCGTTTATTAACTTAATGTAGGTGTGTGTACAATTATTTACGGGTATGCTGCTCTCTTGTAGTTTTTCGTGACTTATATAAATGTTCAATAAAAAAATATACTTCAAATGTATAATATATATTTATATTTTAATTTATTTTATTTTAATGTATATTGCAGGCCATCGACGCAAAATTGTCATTAATATTTTTTTTCTTCTTCTTTTTGTGTTACAATATTTTTTTTTTTTATTAATTTGTTATTACTATCTACATAGAAAATGTACCTACTCATAATGTAATGTTCTTTTTGTTTGTATATGCGAATATATATATATAATTTGTGTATATAAAATAACGAGAAATACATTGGATGTGTTGCTATTGCTGCTCTTGTTGTTGTTACAAATTTACTATTTATATTGTTGATGATTCTTCCTCTTGCACTCTTTCTCTTGTCTCTTATTCTTCGTGTCGTTCCCATAAAAAAAAAAAAAAAACAAAAACTTAATACGTATCACATTCAAGACACCTTTTTCAATGAAAATGTACAACAATTTCCCAAGCTGAGATTTGTTTTGTGCATCTCTTAGAGATGATTTATTATTTTTATTTTCGATGTGCTCATCTGACAGGTGGTCGTGGCTGGTCCTTTTTTAAACGGATGAGCGGACGTTAGCAAAAAAAAAACACAAGACTAATCCGTACTCGTATTGACTTCATTTTGATCTGTAATCTTGTCCTCTCCCTAAGAGCGTGTAGTGGGCAAAAGCAAAGCTATTCGGTTTCTGCTGCTTCTTCTTCTATTTGGTTTGTTGGAAAGCTTCAAGGCTGAATTTGGCTCTAGGTAAACATACTCTTACGTGTGTGGGATGTGTGTATGGCTGCTGCGATGGTATGTATAATTGCATGGTATGTGCGGGGCGTTGTTCTATGTGGGGATGTTGCACATTTCATTGAAATCACAATGTTCAATACTATTTTTGAATATCCTTCTCATTTCTTTGAGACTGCATAGATCCTGGTCCTGCGGACAGCCAGGAATGCGCACAGGCCGTTCCTGGTGCAGGGTTAACACTTTCGGCTCATCACTGCACCTAGAGAAGAGAAAAATAAACACATAAACAATTTAACATGCAACTACAACTACTACTGTCAGAAAATCTAGAAATCACTTGAATAAGCTTGTTCAATCACCACTTACTCGTATAAAATGAAAGCCAAGTTGCTGGAAAACGAATCTATTGCACTTGTCCTCCATAGCCTCTGTTTCGTTGCATCTAAATGAGTTAAATGGAATTCATCTTTGTACAATCCCAGATGGGCCAGTAGCTTCAGCATCGTCCCGGAATGAGTAAAATAAAAAGTGGCGTTCTGGTGTAATGAATGGGGACTGGAAAGAAACAGACTCAAGTCACGGAACAACCCACACAACACAACGGATATGGGTACTCACTCAATGTGATCAAACATGTCGATTATCGCCGGACAAGCCTGCTTGTGGGTGAGCTCATAACCATAACCATCGATCCAGTAGTATTCCAGATCATCAGCGTATTCCATGTATCTGATTGTTTTCTTGTTGAAAACCGAGCACCAAGGTGAAACTTTCTTATGCTTGTTCCATGCTGTCTCGAAGGCACAAATTGTGTACATTAAATGGGCGTCTTGCTGTGTAATATTATCAAGTTGGGTTCGCTTTTTTATATAGTTGACGACGTCGTGCATTTCGGGGCCATCCATAAATTTCCTAACAAAATCCAATGCATCGGCATTTCTGTTGACATCGGTCTCCCAGCGTTGGCAGAGCTTATAAAACTGCAAAGAAAAAAGAGAACACAGTCAGTAACATTCAGTAGGGTTCGATATTTGTTCAAATGTTGGGTGCAAAACAAAAAGACATGGATCAGTACTACCTGGAAGACCTGGCGGTCCATAGACAGCCACTGTGTTGTCGGTAAATCCAACCGCTAGATTCATTTTATGCGAGTGGAAGGACAGGCACGAGGGTAGACCGACTCTCGGGCCCATGAAACCACCCTCGTGACTGGGCAAAACGGTCTGCGTGCGACCACACTGTCTGTAGATGGCAATCTTCTGACTGCTGCCACACGCGACGAGGTCTATGCTCGGGTGCACCGCAATTGCTAGCACATCACAGCCAACGTCCCACTGGTGGACTGTTTTGCCTCCTCGCATGTCGAACACGTTCACACGTCCCTGCGAGCATCCCGACACAAGGGTGGATTGATCTTCCCTCAGGTAGGCGGTCAGTATGGAGCCGCTATGCTCGCGGTAGACTCTTACTCGGACATCACTGGGCGGACAGCGTCGGTCGAAGATGCGCACACTGCCGTCAATGCAGCCGGCAGCGAGCACATCCATACGCGTGGGATCAGGCGGCGCCGGCGATAGCGCTTTGACCGTCGTTTCCGCACCTATGGGTATATCACAAACTTTAAGCTCCTTGTCGGCGTCCCAAATGCGTAGGTACCGAGTCGAACCACCCACTATCAGGTGCTGGCTGACCTGATGCCAGGACATTACAATCCCGGACAGCTCCTTCTTTTGCGCACGCAATGGTAATGCTTCCCAGGCTGTTACCAGACGACTAGATTCTCGGTTTGTGTCGAACGATGGCTCCTGCCAAACTCGCACAATTCCATCATCGTGACCCACCAGAATCATGGCCACGTCGTGCGCATTGACGAACTCAATACCACCCACCCGGACTGTTGCCGAAAGCGCTGCCGCCGATGAGGTTGTATGGGAGCCGTTTCCACTGGCGGAACTGGAGCTCTTCTTATTGCTTGGATTCATTGCATTGCTGCTTGTGATCGGCGTGTAGGAACATACAGAGTTTCGACTCCAATCGTAGACTGCGACTTTCTCCTTGTATGCCACCGCGATCTGTGGCTCGTATGGCAGCAGCTTCACAATTGAGGCCGTGAATTGCGTCTTCCCAACCCAGTTTTGGATGTCTATCTTGTGGGATACAGCGAATTTCTCTTGCTCGTTTGCACTTTGGCGAACACTGAAGTTTCTCTTGAATCGACATTCGCGCGAACGATACTCTTGTGAGTTCCTGTCGGCGGGCATCGCGGGCTCTTCGCTGACTGTGCTGGTCGTTCGGTTCTTGCCCGGACGGGTGAAATAGCTTATGGCCCATGGCAGGAAGGCCGTGGTGACGATGGGCTTCATGTTGCGCAACGCTGTCGGGTGATGGTTTTCAGTAATGCCGCCTGCAGCACCAGCTGCGTTCGACGGTCCCGAGCTGTCCGTCTCGTCGTTCATCGATGTCGTGCGGATTTTCCTGTCCAAGTAGTCGAGATCGGTGAACATTGAGCTGCCGCGAATCTTCAATGTAACGCCACTGGCCAGAGAGCTCAATTTGCTGCCAACTGTACTCGCCTTAGCGTCCGTGTGGTTCATGCTAACAGGTGGCGACTCGCCCAAGTAATTCGTGCGGGTGTTGGGACTAGGCGGCAGGCTGACACTAAGGCTTATACACTTCTCAGATGTGGCCTCTTTCGCTGTGATGAGGCAGAGCGCCGAGTCCCTGACAAAGTTGATCACCTTCTGTGCGGCCTCTGCAACTTTCGGGAAGGGGTCCTGACTGAGATTATGGATTCCTTGCCAAAGCTTCAGGAAAATCGAGTGAAACGGAATGCTCGACGGCGCACATGCCATATTCGATATACAACTGGAACTGTAGCCCCGTTTCATGTTGATGTTCCTCTCCAGGCTGTGGGTGGTGTGATGGTGCGGATGTGTCGTCGGACTGTGAGAGTTGATTGTGGGAGTGGGTGAGGTCGAGAGGAACTCTTGCAGATATACAGTGACGAACTGCGATTCGAATAGGAGAACCATCCACTGCAGGGCGGCTACCAGCTCCAATCGCACCAGTGGCGACATATCATCAGCCACTGTGTCCAGCAGGGTTATGGCTATTATTCGGTCAATGTTGTTGGCGTGTTCCTCTGAGCGATCGGTCACCGAGCTAATGAACGTGCCCAGGGCAAAGACGGCGGCAGCACGCACCTCAGGCACGGGATCCTGTAGCAGGGGGTAGAGTTTTTCGTGTGCCAAATCTCGTACCCCAGACCAGCGCGCTTTGTCGAAATTCTGCCACAGGTGGCCTAAACATATCGCCAGCCACTGACGTAGCAACCAATCGTCATCGCTAAGCTGGACAAGGCAAATGGAGACCAGCGATCCCTGTAGCGCCCCCGTTTGACCCAAGAGAAAGTTCTTTACAATGCTCGACAGCACAAAAGCTGCCAACGTTCGGATTTCCTTCGAAACGCTGCCGTCCTGCAACACTGAAAGAAAATACTTGTGATCCTTGACCAGGTCTACCTGGCACGACGAGTCTACGGCCAATATTTTTGTCCAAATGAAGACCAGAACTGGTCGCAGCTCCCTCGCAGAGCTTTGCAGCAGCTTAAGTACGTACGGGAATATTCCCACACCCAGAGCGAGATTGACGGCCCATGGCCCGAGGTCCAGAAACCGCGCCAGCAGGTCCAGTGCTCTCAAGCGATGCACTTGTGACAAGAGAACCTGCAGCACAATGGGTAGCTGCTCCGGCGGTACCCGCGATTCGGACTCTCGGTCGAGCCACACTTGAAATGCGGTGAGCTGTTCTTCAAAGAACGGAAGCTGCTTGTAGGGGGCTCCCTTCTCCAGAATGTCAGGTAACTGCTGCAGTGCCAAGTCGACAACCAGGTCCCATGCATCCCACATTGGATGCCGGAAGCACGGAGGCAGTGCGGGACTCGATACCGGCGTGCAGTCGTGTGATCGCAGAATCCTCTCCGCCAGGAGAAAGTTTCTGAACAAGCTTGCCACCAGCAAGTCCTGCCGGAAGAGCTTCTGAAACAGATCTCTCGGCAGAGTGTTCCAGGCGATTGTATCGGTGATCGCTGTGAAAATCCAATTCAACTCGCCGAGCATAGTCCGACGATCGTTTACCTGTCCCGGGATCTTGTCAATCAAATCACTGTGCATTTTGGGCACCAAGTCGAACTTGCCCTGCATGGCGTACCACTTTAGAGCGATCTTAATCGGTGTGGTCAGACACGAAGTAAACAAATCCGCAGGCAGCTGTGAATTCATCGGCAGAATCTGGTTGGCGGAGCACGCGGCCAAGTGGATGCACTTCTTATACGTGACCATTGGCAGTGCAGACGGTCCCATTGACTGCATAACCTTCTCCATCTCCTTCTCGTGCTGTTCCGCAAATTGATTGAACGAGTTGATGATGATGCCGGCATTCGAACAGTCGTACACATATATGGACGGCGCCCCCATCCAGGCCTGCAAATCGAAAATTGACAGTGGGATGTATTGCGTGAAGGTCTTGTTGAAGACCCAAATCTCTCCGTTGGCTGTCGGTTTGGGCACACCATGCCCATTGTAGTGAAACAGCACCCGCTCCTCCTTGGCATTGCGTCGTAGGCTGGTGCAAAGTTTCTTCACGTCGTCCACCGTCGGATCGTGGCACTTTTTGTAGCGTGCCCGAGGTTGCCAACGTTCGTATTGCTTCTGCAGATTCGTTCCAATCATTTCCATTGCCTTCGGGGCCGACACCGACGATGGATCGACCCAACATTCCAATCGGGAACAGGGTTGAATTTTCACCACATCGGGCGGGTCAACACCGATATTCAGACACAGAACTAAGGCGACACTTGCGGTTTTCATTCGCTCACGGATGCGCCATTGTTGCTTCTCAAATGTTATGCCATCGATGTTCTCCTGATGACGCTTCGACTGGAAACAGATGGGGCACTGACTATCGGGCACAGTGACGCCGGCACAGCCATTGGGAAAGGTGAGCGACGAATTAAGGCTGTCAGACATCGAAGTTTTGCGGCTGCCGCCCGCGGTGCGGCTTTGATCTAACATTGTTTACTTGGTTTGGTCTTCCTGTTGTGGTCGAGTTGCACAAAATCTACTTCAAGCAGTGGTCCATTTTTCACTTGGTCACAATATTTATTATAAGAGTTTATCTGCGGAGAGTGGATGTTTTAGAGAGACTATTCGCACGACCAGGGAATGAGGAACGCTGACTGCATTTGCTACCGAGGACCGGGGAGTGGAGATTTTAACAAAATTGTTGTAGCTTCTATCGGACTGGGGCGTCTATCAGCGTGCACATTGTGCAAACGACCGTCTACCTATTCCTAATCCTTTTCTATTGTCATTGCAGCGCTGAATACTTTGAGAGGATCACCGTCTACACAACAAAAATACGGCATTGCTGACGCATTTAGGAATCATAAATGCACCTTGCGCTTCACTCTACAAATATGTAACAAGTCTCGCACAGGAACGACGCCTTAGAAGCCAGAGTTAATAATGAGAAAGACTTTACAAGAAGGTTCCTCTCAAGTTATGCAATTTCCAAGCTCAATTGCCTTGATCACCCAGAGCGTGATTACCGCAATCGAATGGGAACACTTTGAAGTGTTTTTTCAGTGTATTTTAAACTACTCCACCTATTTTGTAAAATTTAATACGTTCGCGGCAAGTGTTGCACGTCTTTATTTACCGTCGAAACGACCATCACAATAATTGCGAAAAATTACCCCAACATCGTGGCGGTTCTACCTAAATCGAAAGTTTTCGTGCAAAATGAGAGAGATTAGCGAGTTTCCATTGCATAATAATTCGAGGAATAATGACTTGAATTTTCAGAGCCGACAATAAAAAAAAATGCTTTTGGTACACTCCCATTGCAGATTGCTAATAATATGCAAGGAACCCAAATCGATTAACCTGACTCACTAATGAAAAGGATGTCAGGGTGTGGGTATGGGTATGGGTACAGCTTGAAACGAGTCTCTTTCGCGGCATGAATTTTTCCCTACCCCAGTTATTTTGCCATCAGTCTACCAAAGTCCTTGTAACAAATGCAAAAACGTCGTTATTCCTACACTATGCAAAAGAATTTTTTTTTTAATCGGAATTTACAAATCGTGTGGTTGCATTCTCCAATCCTTGATCGTTGGTTAAGAAACTTTTATCGATAACTTTAGGGGACACTAGCGCGACTCACGTTTCTGGACGAAAAAGACGAACGAAGAAGGAAAAAGAAAAAAAAGAAAATATTTCTCAGGACTTCCTCCCGATGCACGAACGATTTAGTTTTTTTTTTCTTCACTTTTACTGCTGTTGCAAATAAAAAAACTTATTTCTGCATCAACTTTGTGGTTAAACTTCACAAATAGTTCCGCCAAACGATTAAAAGAATACGGTTTATGTAAGATGGTTTTAGTTGAACAAAAATCTATTAAAATTTATTCTTTTCACTTATTGCATTTGGAAAATCACGTTTTGACGAAAAATACGCAGCATTTTTTCAACGAGTTTTTGATTTTGACGTGCGATGTCAGAAAATGGGTTTGTTTGTTTTTGGCGTTTTCATTTTCAAACAAGAGCAAGAGAGATGGCTAGAGGCGTGTAGGTGACAGTTCATCACGTTAAGGGGTGTTCAACTCGAGTGCGATGGCATCAGTTGAATGTGGAATCCATGAATCTAGTACAATAATGCAGTGGTAAGTTAATCCCTCGAATATAAACGATTTGATTGAAATTTATTCAGCACATTTTTACTCCTGTAGATGAAGCACTATAGAAAATGATGCGATTGGACCGGGATAAGATACACACAGATGTGATCTGAAATGGTCGACAATTTAAGCTATGTTTTATTTTGAAATAACACGTCATTTTGATTCAGTCTGCACAACGACTACTGAAATCGGGGTGGTGTTTGGACATAAAGCTAGAAAGTAACAAGGGCGTCTGTCAATTGCGCAAAATAATTATTCCCAGCGAAAGTTCTACAAATTGTCCCAGCTGTCAGTTAGAAAAATACCTTGCTGATACATTTTCGCATTTCTTTTGCATGGAATTTGTTAGGGTTTTTAGAAATAAATAAAATACTGAATGTCAATGAATTGAGAGTGTGAATTCACAGAAATCTCTGTTTCACACCTTCAGTTTAGAGAACTTATCTTATGCATGTCGGAATCATTTAAATCAACTGTCACACGCCCCAAGGAATCATTGTATTTTGTCCGGATCAAAGCATAAGTTGTGCATGTTTGGGGTAGTGCAATATAAACGGCTTTAATTCAATTTTTTGTTAGTAACATTTGCGTTTTATTCCACATATATTTACAATTTTTGTTTTTTCTTTTCTTTTCTATCAAGTCATGTAACACAAAAAAAGATGTAACTGTAAACAGCTTGAAAAAAAACGCACACTTATAAATCATCAGCCACAAAACAAAACCAGACAATGAAAAGATAACGACAACCAACTCCTACAACAACCTTTTAAAAGTGAGGCAAAAGAAAATCTACTACAAACTATTCGATTTCCTTGGATCTATGTTTAAATTCCGTTCGAACAACAGTTAAGTTTAAGCCTCGGTTTAAGCTCATAATTAAGACAGATCTATGCCTATCGGTGGCTAAAATTTACGACGAACCAAAATTCATGTTCCAAAACCAAGCTGTCAACGAAAATCGGAAACGGATAATATATACTAGCAGGATCTATTAGCCATTGAGCCATTGCGTCACATAAGCGGATTATGATTGTGCTGTGGAATTGTGTTATTATATTATTTAAATTCCACTGTGAAACCATTTCACTGACGCAACCATGACTCAGTTGGTTGCAGCTCCTACATATGCGTATTTGGGGCATAACAAGCGTATCGTATTGAATTTTGTAGCCGACACAAGATGACAGCAATGTATTATGAATGACGGCAGCACATACCAACCTCAACTAAACGAAGGACGCACAATGTCAAAAGTTGTAGTAAATAAATAGCTACACTAACTACGTACGCTATAACACTAACGAGCTCCTTTTATTGCGCTCAGGATTCATTCTCTGGTTGTGTTCAGTATCTAGTAGCAACTACTTGTAGATTAAACTTGACAATCCACGAACAAACTTTGATCCAGTGAGTATAGACAACCACGAAACGGGAATTTGAATTCTAAGCGAATCAGCATCAACGGCGAGGAAAGCTTCTGAGCTGAAACCTGAAAACAGACACATTCGAGTTCAGAAGTAGAGATGTGGTAACACGTATGCTTAATTAACACTCCCGAGAGTATTTCAAACAATTCACTTGCTCTTGAACTGTATTGGACTTTGGACATGACCTCTAGTTCAGTGAAGGAACCCATTTCAGTAGATACTCTGCCACCAATAAAAACAACAAAGCCCAACATACACTGACAATACAACGACAAACAACATCCATTAAATTCTCATTGATATTGACTCACCCTCAGCACAGGATCCTTGTGAAGCGCCTCTGGATAATTGATGTCCTTTATGCGATGCCTTCCAAACAGGCCAGTTGCAAAGCTCTCCGCACTCTTTAGCGCCCTCTGTGTCGCTGTATACTTAAACAAATACAAGCTCGGATCGTAGGTGTCCTTCAAAATGTCAGGATATCTCTTTTGCATCCGCTCAGCCAATTCAATCTGTTCATCTTCCCCTTCGGCGACCAGAAACTTCTCCTCATCCTCATTCAATTTGAAATACCAAAACTTAAGCATAGCCAGCTCGTGTGGGCAGAAATGAGCATGTGCATTGTTCATAATTCTTTGTCTAATTTGTGTGAGTTGCTCTTTGGCCAGGCGAATGTTCTTCTTGCTGGGATTTCGCGCCCCGTGCCGAATGACCGACCAAATTCTTGTTGCTTTGCATTCTTCGCCGATGATTTGGGTTAGAGAATGTTTATGTTAAGAAAATAATTTTTGCCAAACAATATAAACACTTATACAAACAGTCCAATTTACCTGGATACTCGAATTTGCTTTCATCTCTGTTGGCCACGACACGGTAGGGAGTCTTTGTCGACAGATGGTGTTCGATTTCATGGCGCTTCAAATCGGAGCACTTATGTTCGATTTCAGCGACAATTATGGAAATGTACAGGGCAGTGATTATGGTGGTTCTAAAGAGCATTTTCGAATTTAGCTTTGCGACGAAAAACGAAAATTTGTCAAATTTGGTGGAAAATTCGCGTGAACAACGAACACAAAATAAACAAAAACGCACAAAAAGAATTTTTATCACCTGTCAAATTGACAATGAGCAGTGCAAAAAAACGTATGCTTTGCTAGTCGGTAATGTAGTATACAGTGTACAGTGCTTTGCAAAGTGTGAAATTTGTGCGAACGGAAGTTGATATTGATGGCGGCTACCATTGGGATCTAGTAGTTTTTGAATATTTCGAAAATTATTTATTGCAAAGCTAACCTAAAAATGCTTAGTTTTAGAAGAAAGCTACACACAAACTAAACGTTTTCTCAGAGCAACAATATTCCTTCAGACATGAACCTCATAAAATCACATCGAAATGAGAATCTTCTCATCTAGCCATGAGACGTCATTGTAAAATGGCTGCAAAAATACAACGCCCTGTTCTAAATAAAAATCTATAAATAGAAAGATTTCGTCGCGTGGCAAAGGAAAACATTTGTTTATATGTGCCAATCAGTTTTGCTGTCGTGTAGCCACGCAAATTAATTTAGCAAGGTCAGCTGTGGTCGGTCAGCTGTTTGGGCCGCTATTTAAGTTTTATTTTTCTTCTATAAAAACAAACTCAAACGATTGAGTTTTCATAAATAGAATAGGTAGGGCGACTCTTATGTGTCTTAGAAACAATTTCGTTTTTTTCATTAATTGTTTGTTATTTCCTGCTAGTAATTTGATTGTTGTTATAATAGTCTACGGCTTTGGCATTCGCTACTATTCGCGTTACATGTTTACTATGTAATCGTACTTGAGAATATTTTTGAGAATGTTTTGGCGCCGCACGCGTAGTATAAAGTATAATATGCTGCTGGTCGTTGTCTCTACACTTAAATCCGGAGGGATAAGTGTGCCCGAGGCCAGAGAAAATTAAATAAAAATTTTAATTATTTGTTGAACCTGTAAACAAAGGAAAAGCATGTTGGTCCAGTGGTCTGTGTCTTATTTCTTAAAAATGTATATCACACCTCTTTGAACTCAGAGATCGGGTGGATAGCGCCATCTATAAATAAAAATGGGTTGCAGTGTTGTACACACATACATTATTCAAGCATTTCAATGACATAAAAGTGGGAGTGAATTTATTAATTTATTTTATTTGACCATCTTTTGAAATGGAGATAATTTTGAAGATTGTAAGGATTAGATGAACTACGCAGAGTTCATGCTTCAGAAACTAAAACATTTGTTAATGTTGTTAAGACCATTAAACTGCATTTACAACATCACGCACATGCATTTTTGCACGAGACGGGACAGAGAGAAATACGTTTGCCTACAGTCAATGCTAATAACAATAAGTAAGAAAGAGATCACAAATCAGACGCCTAATGTGACACAGATGTTCTACCCATAAATATAGACATGTAAAGCGGAAATATACGCAATTTCTGGCCACCAACATTTTTGCAATGACTAAAAAATATTTATATTTCTGATTTAAAATTAGTTTCAGTAAATTAAACCAACAGTTCATCAATCAGTTACACGAAATAGAACTGTCCGTTCATAACATCCGGAAGTCATTTTATTTTATAGGAAAGCGAAATTTCGAAAAACCGGCGTGTTCGCTTAGTGGTTAGTGAGTTGGACTCTAAGCGAGAGGCTCAGGTTCGAATCACGAAAAAACACAAATTCCAACTTATTGTTTTTTTCCACTCGCGAACGTCTGCCAAACAACCGAGAGTCTTGAAAGAGCTTCTCAGTCGTTTGGAATCGGCATACATTTTTAGATCCCTTCCATTCGTTCCAAAAAGAATAAACTGACACCAAAAGGAATGATTGTGAGAAGCTACCTATTGCGCCAACTATTTACTTATTTTTATCGCTATACAAATATCACCGTACAGAACTTTCCCATAAATCCTACCAAGTAAACAAGATGGCCGACCAAAATGCGTGTCACGTATGCAGCATTATTGTACGGTTGGTTAAATTTGTTCACCGAATTATTGCTCTTAGGTATGTTCCTTTTTAAATCCATAGTGCATAACCTGTAATACCATGTTCCCACCAACGGGATTTAGCTCTTTGTGATTTATAAATCACGAAAGGCGTCTCCACCGAACTCGTGTATTAGTTTGACATCCAGGAGAACGAGTTCATCCCCTTCGGACCAGGTAGTTTTTTTTTGTGTTGTTTTTGTTTTGTTCCCATACCTAGCAGAAATAACACAATTTATGATTGTATGTCCTTATAAAAATACCAAACTCACCGAAACACGAAGAATATTGGATTTAATATAATTTGTTAGACATTTGTTTTGTTTTTATTTTGTTTGTTGAATGAAATTGAATTGAAAACCCAAATTGGACATTTTCAACCTTCCTCTTTAGTACATGTACTGTTGATCCCAATAGATAATCCCATATTAAAATAATTCTTGCCATATTGACCTTTTAACATTAAACATGTAAACAAGTATATTAAAAATGGTCATTGATACTTACTGCGGAGTGTAACAAAAGATCAGCGTTACAACTAGCCGAAATGCTGATGATGCGAGCCAGAGCCTACTTATACATCTATACAGCTGTTAAATTTAAGCAAGCACCTACAAAACTTCAACACAATGAAATAGTTACGTATACGCCACCAGCTGAATATATCCATCATTCAAATCGTAATCATCTTTCGAACATTAAAAAAGCGCAATTAGTTTTCTATTTTTCTTAAAAATGATTGATAGAAGATCTTTA
Organism: Cheilosia vernalis; assembly: GCA_949126925.1. Lineage (NCBI taxonomy): Eukaryota > Metazoa > Arthropoda > Insecta > Diptera > Syrphidae > Cheilosia > Cheilosia vernalis. Next base: position 57,781,373 of record OX421360.1, read on the forward strand.
CAAAATGAAGATAATTACCTATACCTAAATGCCCATGTAATTCGCAGTAACTTATTTTTCTGTCAATAGTACCTACACACAAACGCTAGTTGCGATTCTATTATAGGTTAGCGTTTCACATGGGTGGACAGACTCTCAGTATTTTTTTTACAACAACGCCACAGAGCGCACATTAAGAATGACTTTAAAAGTAAATTTCTTGTATAACCGCTCCATTCCAGTTGTAGAGTAAATCAGATCGCTTTGACAGCGACATGACACTTGCACTTTTCTTCGTCTTTTATCGCCAGTTGTTGTGCTTCAATTCATTTCTATTAAAAGTAAAAACTGTCATTAAAACAGAAAGAAAATTCCACACCTGTCAGTTCTGGCAGTTTTTTGATTTATCATTATAAATTCCATACCTACTCGCAAGAAACAGACGCGAACAAAAAATGAAAACAAAAACACGTATCTAACGACAACGATTATTAATTTAAAATATTATCTAATTATGATTGTGTTCTTCTCGTTCCCCAACAATTTTTAGTCTCGGATCAAATTTCGCGTGATAATCGAAATCAAGAGTAATCGTGTACGAAACATTGATAAATGAGGAACTATCAGACTTTGAGCTTTTGCTGTTTGTGTCAACAAATGATATACAAAAAAGACATCCGCTAAAGTACACTTCATTCTAAGCGGTCGAATTTGAAGATTTCGATAAGCTTCTGTACATTTCCAATTTGATGTTCGTATAATTTGATTTTTATTATGATATTTTTTTTGGAACAATGACACTGTGCAACCAAATTGATTCAATAATTAGTTTATAGGTTGAGATTGTTACTTGGTGAAGGTTTTGTGTCTGGTTTTTAACAGTGATTACTGATCACTAGTGACGATATTTTGTTTTAAAAACCAAATTGCTTTTCGCCATGGAAACCATACTATGGGTCCGTTCATGTACTTTCAGCATAGAACAATGAAAAATGTCAAATCTCTAAAATCGAGAGAGAATTCTCTCAATTTCAAGAGAAGTAACTGATCGATTTTCTTACAAAAGGTTTAAGAAATGTCATTTTGACATAATCGTAAAATGCAGCATCTACAAAATAAGTTGGAATTGAATTTTAACAAGCTAAATACGTATGAAACTTTCCATTTGAATGCGCTGATATGTTCTCGGAGAACATTCAGTTATAAGTTGTTCCTCTGACGTCGTTGAAGACGAAAATAAATAGTTTTACTTGTCAAACTTTTGAGCTGTCACTTAGTTGGCAGTTTTCATTCTTCAGTGAGTCGAAATTCGGCAAGTAGAAAATTACGAAAAAATTAAAAGAGGGGAAATGGATTTCTCTCTCATTTTTTTAAATTTTCTCACTACGTGGTCGCATTTGCATAGTTTCTTAGCAAATTTTAAATAATTTTACGTTTGCAAAAAAGTACCCGAACGTTTGACATTTGACAGTTGACAGGTAATCTACGTCGTAGAATTCGTGATCGCGGAAACTAATGATTCGTTTTCATTGGTGTGTTTAAATTTTCGGAAATGCAACGATTGAAACTATTGATGCCAATCTGGCTGACCCAAATGAAATTGTCTTTGATTATTGTCTCTTCTCTTGCTAACTTATAAAAATTAAATAAATGTTGCTTAAGTGCATGCGACTTTTGAAGAATGAAGACTTTTTTTTTTGATACATTAACTTCTTTCAACAAAAATGGCGGACAATAAATTTAAATTTTTGCCTAAAGCCCTGGCAGCTATTCTATTGTTAATGTAATTCATTTATGTAACAATAAAGTTGTAATAATAATAAATTGGAGTTTCCGGTTGTCGTTTTTTTTCGTTGGCAAAAGCACTCACTACCGCCTATGACGAATGAGAACATCTGAATGAACTCCACTTTCTAGACACACTGTACTCCCCAATTAGTCAGGCACATTTTTTAATAATTTCAAACTGAAACCAGAAGAATACGTTTTTCTAAAAACCATCTAAAACTAAAAACAATAAAAGTCGGGCCTCTATTTTCTGCTGTTTTAGTTATTCAATTTAAGTTTCTACCAATAGTTGTAGCATAAAATTGTTCACATGTTGCTAGAGAACGAAAAACAAACACAAACCGGGTGGGTATTCGAAGATGCCTGCACACATCGACAAACCGTGTTTAGATTCGCTTCCTATTTAGTTTACGAATATACTTCCCTCGTGGAAGTTGAAACTGAACCCCGGTGTGTTCCTTCTAGTTTGCAGTTCTGTGCAAACCACCTATAGCTGTAATGAAAAAAAAAGTGTTGTTCTTGCCAAATGATTGGCATTGTAGGTGTTCTCTAAGGAATTTTGACATCCAATACTAATCTGTGTCAAATGACGGTAAGAACATGACAATCTTTAAAACGTAAACGGTGTACAGACATTCTGGTCAAGTAACCCTCTTTCGGAATATCCCCCCAGACAGTCCTTTGGCTACTGCGTAGCGTACGCGTTAATTGCATACTCACCGGCTGATGTAATTGAGCTACTTCGACAGCACAAATTCACATAATAGAATCAGAATGTCTCCCCATTGCCGTGTCAACAACCGCATTATATTTGCGCCAAAAACACACTCACAATGCAAACAGTTGTTGCTAAGGCGCACATACCACATAATGTCCACTAGACCGCACTGGAAGAGAAATTCAAAACCACAGCGTCTAAAAGTGGTAATAGAATATTTATATATTTAAGGTTAGTTATTCATTAGATGGAACATGGAACCCAATAGACCGGCGGCGGCGGCAGTTAGCGTCTATGCTCTAGTCGAATGTTTACTACGTTTCATTGGGAAACATGTTGTTACCACCGTCGCGTCGTGTATAGGAACATGCGCATCTATAAAAAAAAAAAAAACATCGTCCATAAGAAAAGCTCAAACGATATCAGTTTAAAAGCTAAGGACACGCGGTTTATCTGGTCAGTGTGCACAAGTAGTTGACTAACTTCTCATCAGCTGCTGTTTCGGGTTGCCCGTCACCGCTATTCTATAGTCATTCATTGTAGAACCCAAGAACTCGGCAACAGTGTCTGTTGTATCTCTGTTGTGTGCGGTGTGGCAGTTAATATCTTTTAACTTTTATTCTCGGCTTCGTCGTCGGTGTCGTGAATCGTGATTTTGAATAATCTCCCTCAGGTGATTACCAGAGCCGGTTCGCACCGTGTGCCGAATAATATTTCGATAAATTTGTGAACACCTTATTGTTGGATGGAGGTGTCGTAGAATTTGCATTTAAGGCTAAAGAGATGTTTAATAATCTGGCCGGCGGTATTGGCAACAGCGACGTCGCCCCTAAGTACTCTAACTGACTGGTTAGCGCAGTTCTTCGTTTGGTGCAATAAGATTGCACTTGTTAACGAGTTGGCACCTTCAGCCGTGATCGTGGACATTGATGACTCAAGCGATTCGCAAAGTGTTTAGCGGTTAATATGCGTCTAATGTAAATTTGAATATTGGACGAGGCGATTTTCTTGTTTGCGAATTTCACATTTTAGATTTCGTATCGAGAATAAGGTGAAACGATAAGTTGAAATTCGCGCGAAACAAGTTGAACAGAGGTTTGATTTTTTTTTCTCATATACGTGAAACGAGTTTTTGGACAATTTTCGTTCGAAAAAGAGACAATCCCAGATTGGAGGTAAAAGTGTTCTGAAGAACGAGATTTTGTGACCGGTGGTTGGCTGTCTTTCCAACAACAAGTTGACCGTGATCGTAATTAAATTGATTTATCTTTTATGTTGCTGGTGAAATATGCAACATAAACTGATTTTTGGGTGAATTTACTTTGAAGGTAAGGTGGTTGTAGGTTATGTTTATTTTATTTTGTTTTACGAAATGGTGTAGTTGATTTTTAAATGTCTTATGATAAAAATGGTGAACACTAGATAAGTTTAAGTGCAGAATGGATTTTAGTACTTTTAATTTAAATATATGATTGAATCTGTGAAATACACTGGCTGAACTTGTTTGTATATGACCGAACAGATCATTTGTCCGAACAGATTTTATGACCGAACAATCTATGATCTCATGCAAGTTATTTTAAGTTGAAAGAAGAAGTCGGTAAATTCCAGGTTCTACTTATGTAACCAGCTATCTATTTTTTGTCAAACCTATTCCTATCTATTTGTTGTTTTTAGATGTTAAATAAATTTCAAATTAACAAATGAGCTCGTTCGTGTCAATATATGTTAAAGTCAAATTTTTATGATTTTGTTGACATGTTCAAATTCGGATGTCGGTGGGGAAAAAAAATAAGACTAAACTAGGTACATCCAATAATGAGGACGTTTGGAGTTCTTGTTTAGTAGATACGTCTGACAGCAGATTGGGCACATAAAATCTATTTACCTTTTATCGATCAAAGGTTATAGGCGATCATCATTCGGAGAAAATGGAGAATCTTATCTCTGGAATGCATCTCAGTGATTAATTGTGTCGGTGGAGTAAGTTGACTAGATTGGTCTGTTCTAGATGTAACCTGAACGCAAAAACTAAATTGGTTGGTACGTCACTTTTTTCTACGTCAGCCACATATGCGAACTGTTACCTTAGTACTCAATCACGAGCTTCCTGACTAATTCGTCCGCTAGGTACACCTTCATAAATGTCAATTCAAAAAGCTGTTTATGTGCGACCGATATAAGCCAATCGAAACTCAGACAGTTGTCAGACTTATTAATGGTGATACTTGAATCTCTCCATTGATCATATGACCAATTTTACAGTTGCATTTGACGGACTAGCATTTGGGTAACTAGCCAAAAAAATACGTCATATACTCAGCTGATATTTAGAATTTCATTTAAGTAAAAGAAACGGAACATTGCACTATCTAAAAATGTTACCGAGTTGTGTGTAAGTTTTCGTTGGTAATGGAATGTAACCGAATTAATATTTCACCGCCCTATTAAATGGATGCCATAGAAATAGCACACCCCAAATGAAAAATATTTGTACGTCAACATACAAATTGGCATTAGTAAGAACAACGACTTTTAAGAACCACAACAATTTTTCATTCTTCCAGGTAATATTAAACAAACGGGAACGGTACCCTACTTGTCAATTCAAGTTGACATTTAGATGACAAGTGAGCTCAAGTTCGTATAGTCCACACACATCTAATTGACGTTTTACATAGACTGGCAGTGCGTTCTGTTTCAACATATGTATTGATACGATCAGGTTACGATAAATAAATAAATAGTTGGCGCAACAGATCAGTAGCCTAGGCCTAGAATCTCAAACCATTCGTTCTGTGCGAGTTTTTATTTTGTTTTCATTTTTGGAATGAATGGAAGGGATCTACAATTTATGCCGAGTCCAAACGGCTCTTTCAAGACAGTTATACATACTCTTGAATGTTTGTCAGACGTTCGCGATAGTTGGCGAAGTTGAAAAAAACCCTATGCTGGTATTTGTGTTTTTTTTGTTCGGGATTCGAACCTGAACCCCTCGCTAATTACAACAACTACGCTATATTTCACACTTCGAGACTCGCAATAGTCAAAATCGTTAAAGCGGTTTTTGTAAAATTTGGCAGACAAAACAATATCAAATGTTGCAATGTTCATTTTAAAAAATACTATTGCTTAGCTATTTAGCTGAAAACCGATTACAACTCATTGTTCATGATGTAAGCATTACTTCGTTTTTTAAGTTTTATCGATATGTGTTGTTTTTAAAATTTGCGTTTTCGGTGCTTGAATTGAAAATTAAGGACGCAATCATCTTGAAAAATCGTTATTGCCGTTTGCAGGTAAACTAAACAAAACTAGATTTTAAAAAAAATGCTATTTTCAAAAATCCATTGTACGATAATATGAAGAAAAACTGAGTTCTAAATGACCACATTATCTTAGAAATTAATTTTTTTTTACAATCGTATAGACCGTTTTCGAGATATGTCGAAATCTCAAAAGTAGATACCGTTGTTCGAATTTTTATCCAAAAACTGGGTACGCAGTCATGGTAACCTCACCTACCCGTTTTCGATCAAATCAAACTGGTACGAAAATGTTATATGGGAAGTACCATTAATATTGAGGTTAATAATAATAATAATAATAGTTGGCGCAACAGGTCTGTAGGGACCCAGGGCCTAGCTTCACGCAACCATTCGTTTTGTGTGAGTTTTTAATTTTTGGAACGAATGGAAGGGATCTACAATTTTATGCCGGTTCCAAACGGGCCGATTGAGAAGCTCCTTCATGACAGTTATACTCTCGGATGTTTGTCAGACGTTCGCGAGAGGTGGCGCAGTGAAAAAAATCCCTGAGTTGGAATTTGGGTTTTTGCGGGATTCGAACCTGTACCCCTCGCTTAGTAGTCCAACACACTAACCACTAAGCCACTGCGACCACAATATTGAGGTTGCCCTGCAAAAAAAAAACCCCTCCCGAACTGTAAGCCCACAAACTCCAAATCTGAAGTTTGAATGAAATCCGGGCAGCCGTTTAAGCTGTAGGCCTGTGGAAGGACGGAAAAACGACAAACAGACAGACGGGCAGAATTTTTTCGACTCCCATTTTTGAGTTCCTCTATCATCGTAATGTCAAAATTGATTAACTTCTCGAGTTCGAAATTTAGTACGAAAAAAATATCTTTCTCTTACCAGGTAGGTACGTAATGGAGGAAGTTAAAAATTTAAACAATCTGCGGTGCACAAATGGGGAAACAAGGTTATCAGATCGATATAATAACAACAAAAAAAAAAACCTACCTGTTTTATAGCTCTACCCAATTTTTTAACTTTAACGTTAGAAAATTGTTGAAGTTTTTGGGCTAACTCGAAAAAGCTTAATTTTCAAAAAGTTCAACAGCAAGTTCACTATGAATTATGGTAAATAATACATTTATCCAAATTTTCACCTCACCCTGAGCAGTAGTTATGTACTTCTGACTTGGGCACAAACTTAAACCCATTTTGTTTCAAGATGTCTGGGACATATGTAAAGCAAATGAACCTCAGCGGTCCGGCCAGAAGCGGCTTCGATTCCAACATGGAGGGATACCGCAGTAGAGGAGTACCACAGATTAACAAACTTAGAGCTTGTAACTAGAGGTATATAGTTAGGCAAAGATCGCGTAACTGGATTGGCGTGTTGGTTGAGGCCCAGGTCCAGCCCGGGCTCTAGCGCTACCTAAGTAAGTAAGCACAGTAGCAGTAATATGCATTATACATTTATACCAGACATTTAGCGATCAGTTAAAATTCGCTTTCAAAGTCAGCACATCTATTATTATCAATAAGAAGCAATCACGTGTCACTCACGCCACGGTCATCCACATGTGTAAACATCTTTGTTTTATATTGCGAATGCTTCCATGTCCAGCCTGTACTCATCACCATTCAGACCGATAAAGTAAAAAACAAATTTGTCCTATTTTTGTAACACATTTAACAATTTCGCGTTTTTTTTTTATGGTACAGTGCCCATTCCTCACTAAATCATTTGTATTCTCCCCATTTTTCAAACAATATATCCAAAGTTTAATATTATTTTTATTTGTTTATTGAAATAGCAGCATCCCCAACCCTCATTTCAATAGAAAAGTTTGATGACAAAAGAGCATCATCGGGTCCTTTCGTAGAACAGACATGCCCTGACCTAGCGGCCAATTAAGATCGTGCAAATTCGCCACGAAATCTCGGCTCGTTTATTGTTATTAAAATCGAACTACACTTTTGCGAGTACGTGCATACATTGCATATTTCGCCAGGCGGTGTCCATTTTGTTAAATGAAAGTAAAAAATCAATTTCTATTAAATTTCAAACGTCATTCATTTCGAAAAAGTACCTAAGTACCCAATAAACTAAAATAAGTGCTCGTCTACTGATCGTCTAATAATACCGCCTAATTACCAAACAATGAGCTCTCTTCGTTCTCTTTTAATTACAACGGCGAATACACTGAGCGCGCACAAACTTAACGTCTTCATCACGCGCGATGCTCGCCAATGGAAGCCAGCCAATTGAAGGTAATAAATCGTGGTCGTTGTCGTCACGTCACACTGCCGCTACCCGCTCGCTATACGCGTCGACCACAAAAGAGCACCACTGAATGGCATCTCAATTGTAAGTAACAAATGGCCCGACGATAACAACACGCTCGCTCGTGTCACCCACTCTGGCAGCCGCAAGCAACCCCAGTACCAGTTTTCTCTTCATCGCGTTTTCCGATTTCCGACACACGGTCCGGTCTTGTTTCCCATAAAGCGTGTCAGAAACATCCCCAATTAATTGTACCTTCCGTAAGTGCGGTGCGTGCGTAAGTGATACACACAGCCATTCAAATTGTGAATGCAACCATCTTGTGTGGTAGACGAAAACGACAACAAAATTGTTATGAGCAATCGTGACCCACAACTGTCATCGGAATCGGAATCATACTAACCCTAATCTATCGAAGAGAATGCAAATAAGATAAGACGGCCTTGGGGCTGATGCTGCGTAATAGGCCTTCGATGTTGAAGTGTTTTCATTTCCCATCCATTGGAAGGAAAGCGATTTGGAAAAAGTAATTAAAATTCAAAGTAACGAAGCGTCATCCCCCTGATGTCCAAGTGTCTTATCTCTAAATGCCAAATGACATCGTTTTGTTGGGCTATAGAGGTAGCGAGCTGGTTGGTCTGAGGAAACCGACTTCTTCGGTATTGGTGAATGGTGATTCGAAAGCAATTTCCTCTCATTGTTGCATAAATTGAACTGAAAAGAGGGCGGCAGCCGTACAGGGGGTAGATATTGTAAAGTACAGTGTGATTGAAAAACTATCGAACACGGAACAAGAAAAAAGAAAATCCTTTGTCAGTAGTGTTGACGTGATTTATAAGTACGCGTTGTCCAACTGACTGATTTGTGAAGCTTTTTGGGGGCACTTGTCTTCTCGAATTGTTGTACAGGCGTTCGTTAGAGGTGGCGCAATCGAAACGTTCAAAGGAAACTTATTTTTTCCAGTGTATAGGATATCCTGTCCAAAAGACCTGGGGCCGAATTTACGCACCCGTTATCGAGCCATACGTCACTGAATTTTGTGTATTTCACAAGCAAAACAATAAAAAATTCAGTCACGTAGTACTCGATCACGGAAGCGGTAATTTAACCCCTGTTGGGCTAGAGCTAAGATTTTGCTTTTCCCACTTCATTTCGACGGATAAATGAAACTCGGACAATCACAATGGCGACAGAATACTCGTTATTTGTTTGTGTATGGAAGACAAAATGGCTTGTGTGACAGCAGCCAAACGAATTGTCACTTATTTGTGCATGAACTCTGCCTAAACCGAACACATTTCAAGCAACAAAATAGGTCTGTTCCCTTACTTTGGTAGTAAGAATGGAAAAGACAATTAAAATGGCAGTGGTGGGGATAAATTCTCTCACAGAGAGAGACACTTACGAAAAAGTTAGGGAACGCTTTTGTAGTAAATTATGAAAAATGACAGATAAATAATTCCCTAAATTGCAGTGGTAAAGAATATTTTCAATACGATGGAATATTCAGGGAGAACATTCAATATTTATTTTGCCACCTCTTGATTCCATATTAATAGAACGCAAGAAATCAAAACAAATTCAATCGAATGTCAAATATGACAAGAAATTTCAAATCAGCTGTTAATTGTTTGGTAACTGACAGCCCTTCAAATTTCTTACACCAAGAAATTTGTTGAGTAAAAATTCGTAAAATTCTCAGTGGAGGGGTAATATCTTGCTCTCTCGACGTCGCTCTCTTTTTAGGAATTTTTCGAGTTAAGGAACGGCATTGAGTAAAAATTCGCAAGAATTCGTAAAAATTCGTAAGATTTAAAAGTAAAGGAACAGACCTAATGAGACACTTGTCAAAAGGTAGCTAGTAGATCGCCCACAATCGTTTTAGTTAGACAAACTCCTGTATATCCTTTGTTCTAGATTGAGGATATCTATCGACTTGCATTCAAAAAATATTTGCATTAAAAATTCGAAATTTATTCATCTTTTTAATAACTCTAATGTCAGACTGTTCGCAAGTGGTTCGTTGTTTTGTTGCGTTATCACTATTCGCTCGAACTTAAGTTGTTTACTCCAGTTTCACAGAGCGCCTTATCCTGTCACCATTTCACGCTGAAAAGCAACTACCTAGCAGTTCTGCATTCTAAAACAATTCGCGTCTGCTAGTTTTCTTTTCCTTTAAAATTAATTCGTTTCTCTTCGTTTTTGTTTGTGATTTCAGTGCTACATCCAGCCATCTAACCATCCTCGCAGCGGGACCAAACTAGCATCCATCCATCTAACGTCGTCGCTCCAACGGAAGGGACGAATTATAATGTCGTCTTGCCAGCATTATTGACTCTGGCAAAGGGGTGAACGAGAGGAGACTTTCGGGAAATAGCAAAAACAAACCGGATCAACGCAGCCATATCGTTCGTGTCATCCAGCACTAGGGCACTGTGTGTACGTTTTTTTGTTCCTCTGGATTTTTATTAAGATGTCGACAGTTCCTCATCCTGCCACAAGAGAAGAAAGTAATTATTATTCTGTCGACGACAATATCACGTTGCGACTGATTAAAGTGGACAATTTTAATTAACATTGCGGTGTGTTGTGCTGTCAATTTGTCCACACAAAGTGCATTAAGTTCCGTGTTGCCATTGCAAAGGAAACGACCACTACAAGTATGAATTGTTAAGTGCGTGTGTGTGTACGTGTAAATTGCAAGAAAAATGGAATACACAGCGAAGTACTAAAGTAACAAGAAGAAACAACAACAACAGAAAACAATCATCCCGACTACGGGCTAATAAAAAGAAAACATCTCTGATAATAAAAAAAAAAAATGCCGGAAAAAACACTAAATAACGGTTATCTAAGAACACCACACTCGAATGAAAACGGTGGTGGCGGCGGCGGTGCTGGCTTAGTTCAAGATTCAACCACAGATGACACAATGACCACAACATCACCGCTCTTGGGTGGGGGCGGTACCACAACTGGTTCAGCGCAGGCTATTAACAGCGGTGGTGTGGCAGCGAATAATGGCGCCATGAATAATAAAACCCCAACTATTGTACACTTTGGACCAGGCTCGAATGTGCCAAGGACTTCCCTACAGTATTCCGCTGGCGGCGGCGTTGTGCCAGTACTAACGCAATCACCACACCCCAGCGATTGTTTCTTCAAGGAGCCTACTCTGCGTCGAAGATTACTGATATTGGCCGTTTCGTTTATGGTCTTTGGAGCAGCAATTGGGGCATTGGCCATCTATTTCGCCGGTAGTTTTCGATGTACCAGTAGTACGAGCAGTGATAGGAGCAGTATCACCACCACTGTCAGCAATCCAGGTGAGTTTTGCGATTGATTGATTTTCTGCTGCGATCGATAAATCATTTTTCAATCTAAACACATTTTGACAATCACTGATATCTATGGCGCATTTGAGGCTCTTCAGATTAACCTTTAAAATATGCAATGTTTGTTGTTTGTCTATGGACTGAGCAGCCAGATAAGCAGACACTATAATTGATACTCGCACTCGCACATTATTAGCAGCGTACTTACGCTGTGATGTTTATCTTTGGGTGTACAGTTGTAAATATACGAGCACGAATATACACTTATACGTTTTACGCCCAGGGGATTGAGTATAGCGTGCGCTAGATTCTGATAAAGTTATATAGTTAATTAATAGCCGCTGGGGTGTTAAGGTAAACAATAATAAAAAAACGCTCCAGCTTTTCATGTTTGGAGGGTCTGTTTGAAGTGGGGTTGGGTGTTGATGCGAAGAAAAAAACACACGGGTTGTTTTTAATCGAATAGGGAAATGACAGATGTGAAAAAAAACGAAAAGTTCCTCCACTTACTCGTAACTCTTCATAATCTATTGAAACAATGGGAAATTATTTGTCACACATTTTCGTAAAATATGTTGGAGGATTGTATAGTTGGGAATTTATTTGTTACTTAAAACTAAGTCTATATTGTATTTAATATGACTTTGATTGCACATTATCCTCTAAAAGAGTACCTGCTATAGGTAGTATTACTAACAGCCTCGTTGAAAGAACAGCGTTTAGTTAGAAAAAACTTTGAAACATTGGAAAACAGTTGGAAATTTGTATAATTATTTGTTAATACAATCTTCTTTCAAAGCTTCTCTCGAATATAAGTTGCCTTATCGACTTGTAATAATTCGAATCCAATATACACTCCTCCCTACTGCCTACAAACAGAATTTGTACATATTATTCCTCGCTGTACGTAATGGCTAGCTTTAATTTTGCATACAATTTCGTCTGCAATTTTATCAGTAGGCGCGATTTCTTGCATTTTTCCTCATTCATCATTTGAGCGATACTAAAAGGATCATCTTTAGTGTGAAGGGTACATAAAGTCCCGACAGTTTTTCAATACTCGAATAGAAGCTCGGTTTAACATCAATCAGCAGCCCAGTTCAAAAAGAACTACAAACATAGCCATTTCAAATACGAGCAGTTTCGAAACTGCCTTACCGATTTAGTTATCGACGGTGGGTTATCGTTTGTCAAAGTTAGCTGGTTAAGGTCCTAGTTATAGCCATACGTAAAACGAAACCGTAAGAATTTTCTTTTGTTTTTTTTGACCACTTAAACCTAATGTTTGAACTCAATCTCCTTATGAACATTTTTTTCCGATCTACTTCTTAAGCTGCGATTACACGGCCATTTTTTCGAGTCATTTAAATGAAGCTCTGACGTCAGCAAAAAATGTCGTATTAGAGTTTCATTCAAGCTACGATTCGTCATTGGTCATTTGCGAAAAAAATGGCGATCACACGAATTGACTGTTACCGTCATTTTTGTCCCAAAATCAAATGACAGACAGTGCGAGTCATTTAGAATTCTCCATTGGGATGACATTTAAATGACGAGCGAAAAAATGGCGATCACATGGCAATGACTTGCCTTATTTAAATGACAAATGACACCAATGAACAATGAGAAATATATAGCTACTGTCATTTAGTGTTTTTCTTTCGGCAAAGGCACAAAGGTGGCACTTTTTAAACAATTTAAATTGCAGTGAAAAGAAAAAATATATTATAATAAATAAAAAATGTCAAAAAGAACTTTGGCGATGATGGTGGAAATTGCTGAGACGGCGCATTTGGCAGCGTGCGTACTGGAAAGCAGTGAAGATCTTGATTACGAACCAACGCGACGAAAGCGGAATGTTTGGCAAAAGAAGTGGTTGAGCCGTCGCGAGAAGAGTGGATTTTGTGCTGGATTGCTGCTCGAATTGCGCGAAGAAGAACCTGAACTATATCGCAATGCCCTTCGTATGTCAGCCAATCAATTCGATTATTTGCTGAGATTGGTGAAGCCACACATCGAAAAACAGAACACAAATATGCGAGAGACCTGGCCACAGGTGAGAGTTTTCGGTCGCTGCGATTCATTTTCCGCGTATCGCAGCCTACGATAACGTGCATCATTCCGGAAATTCTCTACGCTATTTACAAGGTATTAAAGTATATAGAAGAGCAAGTAGAAAATTCTACCGAAACTGCCTATCTGATATTTTTCCTATAAATTGTTGGTTGACTATCTGACATGCACAAAAAATTCAGGAAGAACTGAAAAACTTCAACTGACTCGGCTATTTTTAATCCACTTAACTTCGTATGAGCTATATTAACAGTTATCACTTGGTAGTTTTGAAGTTGGTTGATTTTAAGTAAGTGATTTTTCTGCGTGTATTAATTTTTACCAAAATAGCAACCACAGATGCGACTCATCCTTTCTCTACAAAAAAAAAACAAATGAAAGTACATTATATCATATTAAATGCTGCTTCATTTGTCATTTGCGTAGAAAATGGCATAGCATGAATTTCGTGCCTAGTCATTTTTTTTGAGCCTGCCATTTAAATGACGCAACAGCCGAAAAGTTTAGTCATTTGTTCTAGGCGTCATTGAAGAGCGATCACACGGCCATTTTTTTCCGTCATTTAAATGGCACAAAATTCATGTCATTTGCTCTGCCATTTTCCTAGTCATTTAAATGACGCCGAAAATGTTGTCCCAAAAATGGCGATCACACGGAACGACATTTAAAAGACGGCTTTGTGACGAGATTTTTACGTCAGAGCGCCATTTAAATGACTCGAAAAAATGGCCGTGTAATCGCTGCTTTAGTAAACTCCACAAAAAAAATCACTCGACTGAAATATTTTCATTTCTTTACTGTTCCATCTGTCAGCAATTTTTTTTCTGTTCGAATCCAATCAGTGGATTCTTTGTTGTAATTGTTTTCGTAGGGAAACATTGGCAAAATTTTTGCTATGACCGCCTTACCTGTTCCAACCTTAGCATTTTACGTATATGGCTATAACTGAGGCCTAAGCAAACGCAGTGAAACATGCGATGTGCGAGTTCATCATGGGCAAAAATCGCTCCCTTACCGACGGGTAAAGCTGTAGAGCTCTTGAATTAAATAGACAGCATTGCTGTGAAAAGCAATTATTGTTCAATACGGAGCATATAGGGAAATAAATTAGTTAGGTGTATAATGCAAATGTCAAAACAGATACAAAAATTAAAATGGTTGGCGAAATTTTTGGGAATGGAATAAACCTGCAATTTGATGCCATATTCGAACGTCTGAATTGAGAAACTTTCTGAGGACAGTTATATCTACACGATTGCTGAACATATACCGACAGCTTTAACTTTGAAAACACTAGCCCCCGTATAAAATTTAGCAACTCTTTACTCAGCAGTTTCATAAAATGTTTAAATGCTATCTCACGTCAACTAGCTAACTTAGGCCCATTTATTCACTCAAAGTTGAACACAGTTTGGGGATTTTTATTACTTGTCCATATTTGATGTGTTTGAATGTTTGTATGCTATCTCACGTCAACTAGCTAACTTACTTGTCCATATTTGTTTATAAATATGGGAAGGAGGGTTTATTACTCACAATCCTTTAATCGTCGATACATTTATGAGTTAGTTACCGCCTCCTTTTAACACATTTTTACATATTCACTCTTTTCTCTTCCAAAACCGACAATGTCGGAATAATTTGTTGTAAAATCACTGTTTGACATATTTTTTATTGAATAAGTGTCAAACTAAAAGTAGGTATTTTGTGTGTTCCCTTACGATAATGCATTCGAATCGAACACTTTCGCCAAATTTAGTTAAACTTCGTTCCCTTACGCAAAAGTTGGGCAGAATTGAGCCAAAAGAGAGAACAAAACATTCCCCTCCATAAAAAAAACAGCAAATATTAGCCCAAGAAATTTCTTTGGGCTAGTTGGTTATTGCTGACAGAAGGTTGTCAAATCGGTTAAATGCTTACTGTAACTGACTTCTTATTATTTGCTTTCATTTATATTTTGTGCTTGTATAGCATTAAAATGGATGTAAGAATCAAATGAATTGAAGTTTTTAGTTTCTACAATAAAAGCCATACAAATATAATTTTGTGCTTTGTTCTACTGTTATTTGAATATTCCTGCCTAGAATAAAATCACTTTTTTCAAATTTGTGAAATTTGTGGTTCAACGCGTTCCTTTTCTCTTTGGTTATATTTCATTTCGGTGAGCGAATTCTCTCGCAATGAGAGAAATGTGACATATTGCCAAAATTAAACCAGAAAGTAAGGGAACAGATCTATTTACTGACCGAAAAACTCTCAATGCTCCGAAAACTGTTGTTGAGTCAAGGAGCATTGTGATAGTGAAAACATAGGAAAAATTTATTCTATGCTGAAAATGCAGAACAATTTACAAGCGTGAATGCAAAAGTGCACCCATAATGCAAATCTCGAGCTCGTTAGAAAATATCTAGAAATTGATATGTCTATCTTATTATGGCTTATCCCTTAGCAAAAACAAAATCTTCCCCACACATCATAGATACTGTGCACAAACCTAATTTGAAATAGAACCCCCATTGCTATATATATGAACATTTTCTTGACATTTGCATGCTGCGTGCACAGTGCACACATCATCTCGATGTCGCATAACCATAGAACTTGCTCCACACCACCTTCGATGCTTCAACTAGACGTGAGTGCACTCTATGTGCGCGTTGAGAAAAACATAAAATAATTTAAAATAATTACGTTACACCACCAAAGAGTAGCAGTGATCCCATCTGTCAATATAATCGATTTATGGCGAGTTATGAAAATATTATATGCAAGTTCTCTGATCTGATGTTTAAGTAAGTTAAATTCCTCCAAAGCGAACTTGTGTTTTGTGGGTAGGAAATTTACACATGAATGGACGGACACGTTGGCGTTGATTGTCATTTGCATTCGAAAAGTAGTACAAACATAAATCAAGTTAAACACAACGTCATACGCTAAATAAACTCAAACATGCCGCAGCTAGTGCTACAATTTGGGTGTACTCTGTACTTTTCCGATAACGTGAATTAATTAGGTTTCAGTTTAGGAAACAAGTCTGTGACCGTGTGAGACATTAAATCACACACATAGTCTATTAAGCTTAGTCAACTATACATTTTGGTACGCATTGTTAACCGAACACTTGAATTGGCAATTAAATTCAATAAACAAACGCCTGGGTGTGTTCAGCGGTGCTCTTGATTCATGGAACGCAAATCACCTGAAAATAAACTGCGGGCAACATGTGCATCGAATGATGACGGCTGGTGACCCCTGCTGACGAGTTGATTTGAAAATGTACAGTGCGGCTGAACCGGCAACAAATTCAATTATCACTCGGCTGTGATGGAATTACATTTGTCTATTGGAATCGGACAAGTCTGTAGGCTTGTTGAGATAAATAAATCAATTTCAATAGTTGATTTTACTTCAATTTCGTCGTTCGTCGTTCAAAAAAAGAGTGGTAACGACTTGAATAGTATTGGGAAGGCATAGCACTAGCGGATTGTATACTTTTTGCTACTTACGCCAAACCTTGATATTCAACAACGAAAGTTAGATCGAATACTGTCAGATCTGCAAAATCGGGAAGGAAATAAATTAATTGTTGCAAGAGTGAAGACAGTTCAAACAAACACGAAGTTCTATCAAACTGGTCATATTTCTAGCAAAAAATTACAGACAATAACTTAGTAACCTACTGTATACCGCATTACCGACAGTAAGTTTCAGTAAGTAAGGTTGATCAGAACCACGTTTGAGATTTACTACTTATTGATATATACTTAATTGAAAAAATGTTACGTACTAAAAAATGGAAGGTTTTATAATTTAGAAAAACAAATGACAGATAAAGATAATAAGTTCAGCAGATATATTTAAGAGGTTCGTTCGTGTACTTTCAGCATAGAAAGATGAAAAATGTCAAATCTCACAAATCGAGAGAGAAGTCTCTCAATTTCAAGAGAAGTATGTACCTGACCGGATTTTCTTACAAAAGGTTTGAGAGAAGTCATATTGACATTTGACAAGGTTCCCTTTAAATGCAACATCTATACAAAATAAGTTGGAATTAAATTTTTCAACTTACCAGTTTGAATGCGCTGATATGTTCTAGGAGAACATTCAATTAAAACTTCTTCCTCCGACATCGTTGCAGAGGAAAACAAATATACCTAGTTTTACTGCTCAAACTTTCGAGCTGTCACTTACATAGTTGGCAGTTTTCATTTTTCAGTAAGTCGAAATTCGGCGAGTAGAAAATTACGATAAGCTGAAAAAGGGGAAATGG
Source organism: Cheilosia vernalis (assembly GCA_949126925.1). Lineage (NCBI taxonomy): Eukaryota > Metazoa > Arthropoda > Insecta > Diptera > Syrphidae > Cheilosia > Cheilosia vernalis. The sequence goes on from OX421360.1 coordinate 57,799,071, forward strand.
ATTTCTCTCTAACTTTTTTGCAATTTTCTCAGTACGTGATCGCATTGTTTGTTAGTTTGTTTGTTAGCAAATTTTAAATAATTTGACGTTAGCAAAAAAGTACCCGAACGAACCTTGTGCGCGTGTTCACAAAATAAAAATCTTCTTAAAACACACACAGTCGTATTCGTAAAAAATAAAAACACATCGACAGTTTTTTAATCAGATCAATGGGCACCAATCCTATTTGAAAATATTTGTGATATAGACTTTTGACATTGAAATACCTATACCGATGAGCCATATCTGTCACACTTGCGACAGGTACTGTCCGTGTGACAGTGGTGTCCTGTCCGGCTTCCTCCATTTATCCTCTCCACTAAGAACATATGTGTCGCGTCCTTTCCTTAATTGTTATTGTATTATCAGCAAGCAAATAAATTTATTAAATTTAAATAAAAAAAACTCTCAAAGTGACAAACATAATGGAACAGACAAATAACTTCCACTACAACATTATCATGACAACGGAAAAAATGGACTGCAACATTAGAGAAAATTACTTACGATTCCAATAAAAATGACTGAAAAGCACTGATTCTAAAAAAAACAAGAGTGAATTGCTTACACAATTTCATAAGAAACGTTCTAACAATAGAGGTCGCTGTTTCTTACTTCACACAGATCGGGCCGCTAAAAAACGCAACGGATGCTCATATGCAAGTGCATATTTAAAGTTGAAACTGTTTGCATTTTGGTTGAAAAAAGTTAAAATATGGGTACCAAATGTGAAAATTACGAAAATTCAGTTATAAATTGATGTATCTATCCTCCATAGACAAACCGTTACTGTGATAAGCCTATGGCCACTTCCACAGATCACGTTAGTTGGTTGGCTAAGTTCAAGGGAAGATCTGTGTGCAAGTTTTTTTTTAGTTCCTAGTGCCCCACTCTGTTACAGAGCAATTCAATATATTGCATTGCAATTAACTCTTCCCAACAGAGATTAAAAACCTTTGTTCTTAGCACTGCGTAGTTGTATTTAACAAAAAGCCTTATTCTTTGATTCAAGGCCGAACACTTTTACACGGGTCTGTTACCCCCGTCGCGTTCAAAAATATGACAGACTATAGCCACAGGCAACAAGTTGCCCCCCATCTGCCAATTACTTTCTCGATTTTCCTAATCTTGCTTATTACATTGTAGAAAGTAACAGTCTAACATAAAGTTCAGATCGAATTCCCTTAATTATTTCAAAATTCGCAATGTATCCAATCCGGCAGAGAGAAACCAAATAAAATGCCTCATATGAAGGAATTTATCGATTTTGGCTAACCGATTAAAGTAGACTCGTCAATATGTGACTGCGGCATAAAATCGGCCACGACTTTTCATAAATATAGCCAACACATCCCTTATAATATCTGCCACATGTTCTCCCATTTAAAGTGTTCATTTTTATGGGGTACTTAAAATTTCATTGATAATTTTAAAATAAATAAAAAGAAAAGTATTGAATTCTTGGGCCGCGCCGATATGGTGTGGATATTTATAACTCTATGTAATACATTTGCTAGTATAAATTGTCAACCCTCCTCTCGAGAGGCGTCCTATAAATAAGTAAATACGATACACGACGATACAGAGTTCCCCCGAAGAGCTGGGCTACTTCGGGGCTTCGTTGACATGATGTCCCCCCTCCCTGTGGAAGACCATACTCGATGAGGGCGCGTAAAACGTTTGACTCCTTGTCATTCCAGCACACCCATCGCCAACTTGCAAAAATTTCAGTTACACACATTACTCAAGTGGCACGGTTTGTATCGTACTCATATTTATTTCCTCTTAATAATTCAGCAAAACAAACGTTCACTCAAAACAAATTGACCAAACCGAGTTGCTTTTGCTTGGCGCTCATGCCCGTAAAGTGTCAATTAGCAGGAGTCCTGCAGATATACAGAGCTAATGGGCAGAGGGTAAACATTTGGCTTCGGATGCAGCAACCGAATAAGAGACTGAGCGAGAGCGTGTAAAAAAGCTTTCCATCTCGGGGTGGGAAAAGACTATTTAGGGGAGGCAGGCGACACCAACCCTCACGGAGAACACCTGTTGCACAGGTCGAGCAGGAGCATCAGCACCAGGACCAACCCCATGCCCCATCGCACCGATATAGGCAAATGAAGCGAGTGTATGTGCGCTACAGCTATATAGCTACTCTGTTTAGAGTGCCTTGGCCTCAAAGAGATATTAAAGTGTATTTTGTGTTTTTATTCCTTTTTTTTCACATCTATTCTTTCCAGTTTCTAAACGGTTTTGCTTTCGCCTCTCTTTTCCATTTCAGACAATTCAATAACCCAACGGAATGTTTGCCTGACGGAGGAGTGCGTTAGAACAGGTAAGCAAGAGTGATTTCCGGTCGCCTGTAGATTGCATAAACTTTGTTTTTTCTTTTGTTTTATTATGAATGGATGAATGGTTGATAGAGCATAGGGGAGCTGGGATTTAAATTGAAATTGAATTATACTCGTTTTGTTTTTTCTCGTTGGATTTTAATTAGTTGGGTGTGTGTGGCAAAGTGTACAGTGTACACTGTACACGTACAGTGGGGGTATCACTATTGTTTTGGGATTTTATTGCCACTTGGGGGTATTAAAGTCTTTAATTTGAATTATACGCTGACGGAGAAGAACTCAAACAATAAGGTTTGACAAGGATTTTGTCTAGGTATTTAAGTTTATTTATTCAACTATACTGAACACTAAAGTCAAGCAAATGAATCTGTTGGGTGAAATCATTCCTGCGGCTTGTTGATGGGGCCATTACTTTTATAGTTGCTTTATGGCTATTAAGCATAAATTGGAACTGTCTGGTGTTTTGAAAAAAAAAAAAATCCTCTCTGTGTTCGTTTACAGTCTGAAGAATCGGAAACTATCCGTACAAATGCCTTCTGAATGGTCCCAATTCAGGAAATTCCTTAGAGAATAAAAATAAATAAATAGCAACAGATCCATATTTGTTTCCAGCCCTGAAGACGATTGAAAGCGACAGTCAATTCGTATACCGAATGGGCTGATTAAAGAAGTTTTTTGAGGATAGTTATAAACTCCTTATTGTCTGGCAGACTTTCGCGAGAAATAGAACAGTGGAAAAAGTCTTAAGGTGTAGTTTTTATTCCTCTGGGAGCTTAAACTAACACAGACCACTCGCCCAAAAGACTTCCGCTTTAGTTTAAGTATGTCTCTGAAAATTCCTGACTCAATTCATTCACATTCCTCTTGCGATAAGGTTTTAATAGCCTTTCACACCGAGCCGAAAACCGGGTTTCCGCGCAAACACTCGAAAACTTCTACGAAAACAGAAGTTTTCCAATCGTGGGGTTGTTGAAATAACACACCTTTTGGAATATTCAGCAAATTCAAATCTCACAACTCACGACTTAAAATCATTTTCCACAATTAATTGACGGGCTAATATTATTTTCATATGCACTAAATTCAATTTGTTAATTAATGCGATCGAAATTTGTAATCAAAAAAGTTTGCACTGAAATTTAACGACTAGTGTCTCACGGCTGATTGAAACGTCAAACGAAAACTAGTTGGTGGTCGGTGTGAATGCATCGACGACACGGTTTTCGACTCGGTGTGAAAAGCCTATAAGACTTGAAACCGGTGGATTTTAATAGCTAGAAAAAATCTGCATAAAACACTAGTCTGCTCACCAGTTTAAGAGGGTAACGTCAGTACTCCTCGCTTGCCCTCTATTTTCACCTTTACGTACCTATAGCTACATTAAAACTTTAAGTAAATTCCAGAAAATTTCTGATGTAGAAAAAAGTCCTCAACACAAAATCATTTTCACAACCAACTATCAAAGTATAAAAATTCTAAAAATAACCATCATTTCCTTTCCCGCTTGCTAACAACTTCATAACAATAAATGTCCAACATGTCCATCTGACATGAGTTTCATTCAACTCGTTTCTTATCGGTGACATCGTTCGGAATTAAATCCGAACGGGTTCTATCTCCATTACATTTGCATGCATTGCCCTGTCATCGTTTTGAAATGCCAAGTGTGTAGTATGGCAACAATAGAACTCAACTGACAGGAAAGTTTCATTTTCGACATTTCAAAATAAGTGTCGGGGATTTGCTGTTTTTCTTCTCGTTACCTTGCCTGATCGGCAACACTACATATACTTCTAAGCAGGTCCATCTACTGCAAAAGAGAAGAAGAATGAATGTGTGAATGAACGACGAGTGTAACCAGGGTGTAGGCATAGTGTCCCTTCGCAGGACATAGTTTGACAATCAAAATTAAACGCCTTCGGCAAATTAAACAATTTTTGAAGTAAACATTCAGGGAAGAAATCATCATCAACGAAAGTAAATTGCTCAATCTACGAAGGGTGTCCCTGGGAAAGGCGTGTGTGTGTCCTTGATGCGAATAGAAAATCTATTGAAATATATGCAGTGTGCGCAAACTGCAGTAAATGTGAAATGATAAAATTGAATTCTTCACACCATACTCGTGCATGCATGTCCAGAGCCAGTATAAGTTTCTTTATCATCCGAAATTTACATGGGGTGCCCGTGCCCAAGAAAGCACAGCAATAGTGACATTTTTGATAAGGGAATTGGCACAAGGACATGGATATGGTGTACCTTAGTAAATGATGATAGCGTTACAAAACGATTTATGGATGCTAAACCCTTTAGTAAAAGGGGGTCACCGATTGGGAATGTGTTGAAGCTATACTGAAGTTTTAATTAAAATCATAATTGCTCTCCCAGAAGTTCAGACTTTGGGGTAATCCTTTGCTTACACGCACAAACATACATAAACATATAGTCAGAAATGGGAAGAAAATTGATTTTGGCTAGAGTTGGTACGCATAACTTTTCGGAAAAGTTACTACAGCAGAAACTGGGTTAATACGAAAAATAATGTTCGAATTGTATTGAGAGAGTGAATATTGGGTTCAAGTTTTGTGCAACTTTTTAAACGGTTTAAATGTTAGTTTTTGATTCTTAAAGCGAGTTTAGCTAAACTAGTAATCCATGGAACAAGATTTACATTAACACGAGGGTATTTCTCTTGTTCAATTCCCAAATTAATTGATATTATGATGTGTTCCCGCCTTAAGAACTGACAATTTAATGTTGTGTATTTTTGATTCTCGCAAGAAAATCTTTGCCCACGAATTTTTGTTGAGAAAAGTACGCGAACAGAACCGACTGATTCAATGTCAAATTTTTGAGCGCTGCGTTCCAATGAACGCTAGATGACTAGCAGTATGTCAAATTAAATTAACATCTTCATCAGCGGTAAAGCTATTTCACAAATTATGATCTTCCCTAAAGAAGTATTTACTCGATAGATTGAGAAAATGGGAGAGAAAAAACGAGCTGTCATGCAATTTGATTCAAAACTTAAAAAAAAACTTAGGAAGTTAAAAAAAAAAGGTAAGGCTGGGAGTTTCTTTGATAAAACAAGGAACAGTGTCAATTAAAGGTCTGAACTCTGAAATTCGAGTTTAGTAATGATGCATTTACACGGTCACACATTCCTATCACGGAAAACTAAAGGTATGCTAAATACTAAATAACCGTGTTACTGAAAGCATCACCTAACACGCAAAAAAACGTGACACGTACCTGTTTAGGTCGGCCATCTGCTTTATGCGGTTGGAATTATAGAAAAGCTCCGCATGTTGATATTTTTATAACGATGGCTAAAGAAATTCCGCGCTCCTATAAAACAATATGGTTCCCGGAAGTGATGAATGGGCAAATACTTATTTATTTCATGTAACTGAATGATAAATTGTTGGTTTAATTTACTGACACTAACTACCGCTCTCATTTCACATGTTTTAAATAAGAAATAGAAATGTTTTCAAGTAGTTTCAGAAATGTTGGTGGCGGGAAATCATGCTTATCTCCGGTTTACTTATCTATAATTATTGTTAGATCATCCATGACACTTTAGACGTCTGATTTGTGATCTCATTAGGTTTGTTTGACGTGGGCCCTAGTGCGCACTGGGTTAACCCTAATGTGTTCGATATAGCACTGAACTCGTCCTGGTACTGAAAACCTGTGTTTGACATGACTTCTAGGGCGCCCTAGTTGTGCACTGAACTTACCCCAGTTATTTTGTCGGGGCAAGAACTCAGTGCTGAGTTGCGCTGTCATTTCGCTTGCTGTTATTCGTTTATTTGAATATCGTAATAAAGATAAATACAATAAATTTGATATTCAAAGGGGAATTGTTTGAAAACAACAACGTTTTTGGACTAAAACCTTATTTTAAAGATAAATGGAATGAAAAAAATCTGGAATCAAAGCTGATTACATTTTTTAGTGCATCGCATATATTGCAAACAGTTTTATCAACTTGTTTGCATTATGGCAAGCACAAGATCAGAATTGAGTTCACTCATTTTTAACAATAAACAGAACAAAATGTTATCATCTTCGTACTTCGTTCACCAAAACATAAGTATTTTTCAAATTAAAAAACTGCCAGACTTCAGGGCAGCATATTTTGCGTTCGATATGATAGCCGAATTTTCAGGGTTGTGCAGGTTTTTGGGTAGGCGGGAAAATCAGCTGACACTTCTCAGTGCGCACTAGTGGGCACTAGTGCTAGCCACGTCAAACAAACCTATTCTTACGCCTTTAGTAGCATCGATTGCGGAAACGGATCTCTCCGTCCCGTCTCATGCAAAAATGCAGTTTAAATCTGACAGCTTTCTGGATTAATGTGTTTCAGCTGTGATTGGCCTAAGATCGATGACATGAACTCTTGTTTTATGTCGTTTTCCATTGGTTTCACTCGGGGATCCACTCATTCGGTAGTCCAATGGAACAAGAAAACTGCTTCTGATTGAATCCACAAGAGTATTGGTGAAATGCCAAAAAATAATCTACGGCAGCTGTCAGTTGACTTGTATGAAATATACAAACTACACTGGTGTGAGTGCTTTTTGAGTGGATTCTGACTTCAAATCCGGAAGCGAAATTCTCTCCTCAGAATCACCAGAAGAGTATTTTTTGTGCCAATGGAACGGTTTCAGAAGTGATTTTTTCGATTCCGGACTCTCCCGGACGCTTCTTTTTGCCCAATGGAAAACGACATTAGTTGACGTCTATGAGGTTGTATCCGACAAATCTAGTCAAGAATTTCGTGACTGAGTACTAAGTTGACAGTTGGTACATGTGGCTGATGTAGAAAAAGTGGCGTAGCAGATGAATCTAGTTTTTGCGTTCACTTCATCCCTATTCCACTTCATCTACCCCCTTAGCTTCCCGGTTCCCACTTAGGTAGAACCTAATGCAAACTTTGCACTTAACCAAATGACACCTGATGTAGTTTTCCCATCCCGTTATTAGCGCGAACATGGAGGCCTAATTAAGTCACAGCCATCCGTAATTAATTTCCAAACAAATCACCAACAAAAAGAAACGACGAAAAACCACTATTCAGTATCACTCACTTGAATGAATGGTTGAGAATGATAGCGAATGTATGCGTCCCATTAACAGACAGGGAGGAGGCTACAGCGATTGAATGTGTAAAAGGGTTAGCGGTGGCAATAGTTTTCCTTGTGAAAAAGTTTTAATTTTATTTCCCCCAGATTCGAAGAGAAAACAAAACTTTCCGTAAATGTGTGTGTGTGTGTCGAATCGAAAAGTTAACCTATCAACAGGATGAATGGGTTCACAAAGTGCAAGGGAAAACTTTTGTTGGTTCTATTTAACACAACAGCCGACTCCTTTGAAATGAGTTCGGCTGTGGGCAAGCCACGCAGAAAAGAAATATGTCCACTTTATAAAACCACAAGTCCACATCCACAATCCATTATATCAGTCAATTGGCTCAAGGCGACTGGGAATAGTTCGGGGGGATGGGCCACGACGACGACGTCCGGAGTTGGGAGGAGACATTTATTCCACTTTCAGAGAGGAGTTTTCTGTTTTTCCATTGTGCTGCACCGTGCTGCAAGCGAGATAAGTCTGTGACTGGCTGACTGCTTTCCTGTAATCTGTGTTATCGGAAATAAATCAAGAGTCCTTTATTCGATTGTCAGTAATGGGATTTATTTAAATTTCTCCTTCACTTCAGCGTCTTCATTGTTGGCTGCGATGGATCGGACAGCGGATCCATGTGAGAATTTCTTTCAATATGCCTGCGGAACATGGAATAAAAAGCATGTGATACCAGAGGACAGAAGTTCGATTAGCACATTCGAGGTACATGCAATGTTTGTGAGGTTATGTAACTTTCTTTGATTTCGAAGAGTTGCCTTGCAGGTATTAGCAGACCAGCAACAGGTGATATTGAAGGGTGTCCTAGAGGAGGCGATAAATGAGCAAGATAATCAAGCTACTCTCAAAGCGAAGTTGTTCTACAAGAGCTGCATGGATATACGTGAGTTATTAAATAAAATTACGCGATGACCTATGACCAGTTTCAGTCGAACTCTTATTTTTCACTTATCCCACTTAATGGACTTCCATTCCAAAGGAGATTAAAAATTGTATTTCTTCCCATTTCAGCACAAATTCGCAAAGTCGGCGAAGGAAGACTGAAGGAAGTTCTCAAATCTCTGGGCGGTTGGCCGGTGATCGACAAAAATTGGGTTCCGCCAAACTTCACCTTGGAGTATCTGATTGGCACGCTAAGAGGTGAATACAATGAACCAGTTCTCATAGAACTATACGTGGGTGCCGATGACAAAAACTCCTCAGTGCACATCCTTCAAATTGACCAACTACCCCTGGCCCTTCCGTCGAGGGACTATTACTTGAAAGCAAGTAGCGAAAATGACCTTAGAGCCTACCACAAATACATGACCAATACAGCGATACTCCTTGGAGCAAATCCTGAAACTGCTAGTACCGAACTCGAAGATGTTCTCCAGTTTGAGATACGTCTAGCAAATGCATCTCTTCCGGAGGCTGATAGACACGACACTAGTGCCATCTACAAGAAAATAACTCTAACCGAACTGCAAAAGCAGATTCCCCAACTAAACTGGACAGACTACCTGCAAACCACTCTTGGCAAGGATATCAAACTGCAGCCGAACGAGGAGATTGTAAGCTACGCGATGCCCTATTTGGTGGATATGGGTCTAATCCTGGCTAACGCGGATAAGCGAGTGGTCCACAACTACGTGATCTGGCGTTTAGTTATGTCCATTATGACACACATGATTGATGAGTTCCAGCGGGAGAGGGTAGAGTTTCGTAAAATTTTACTGGGCATACAGTCGGAGCGTGTGCGGTGGTCACAGTGCGTCGAATGGACCAATAAGAAAATGGGCATGGCCGTTGGGGCTCTATTCATAAGGGACAACTTCAATCAGGATAGCAAGGAGACTGCGTTGGAAATGATTCACACAATTCGAGAGGCTTTCAATGAACTCTTGGCCGAAAATCATTGGATGGACGACGAAACGCGGGCAGTGGCGAAGGAGAAGGCCGACACAATGAATGAACGAATTGGCTATCCGGAGATTCTAACCGAGGGCAATGAATTAGAGAAGGAGTATGAGAACGTAAGTAACACCTCTTCCTTAAATAGATCCGCATTAAATTCTCTCTCATTCACTTCAGCTAACCATAATCCCCGATAACTTCATGGAGAACGTAATGCACATTCTGAAATGGGACTCTGACCGGAATCTGCAACTTCTTCGCAAGCCCGTCGATAAGGACAAGTGGGCCACAGAACCTGCTGTAGTCAATGCTTTCTACAATCCAAACAAAAATGACATCGGTAAGTGGAAACGGTGTTAAATGCAAACAGCACTTACATACATATTTGCATATACAGTTTTCCCAGCCGGCATTCTGCAACCACTCTTCTACAGTCAAAACTTTCCAAAGTCCCTCAACTACGGCGGCATCGGGGTAGTGATTGGTCATGAAATTACCCATGGATTCGATGACAAAGGTGAGTGCTTCGGCACACACTCATTAAGGCATTCACTTAGAAATGATTTTCCACCCCTTCCCAGGTCGGCAGTTCGATAAAGATGGCAATATGATGCAGTGGTGGAACAATGCCACCATAGAAGCATTTCGAGAACGGGCACAATGCATCATTGACCAATATTCCAAGTACAAAATCGATGAAGTTGGCATGTTCATGAATGGACGAATGACACAAGGCGAGAATATTGCAGACAATGGCGGTCTTAAGCAGGCATTCAGGGTAAACCAACTAAGAAGTGATTGTCTGAGTAAAATTGATTAGAAAATATTTTCCCCACGTCAGGCATACCGCAAGTGGGTTAAGCGTCACGGAGCTGAGTCTGAGCTTCCCGGTCTAGATCTGAGCCATGATCAGTTATTTTTCTTGAACTATGCACAGATATGGTGCGGCTCAATGCGTCCGGAAGACGCTCTCACAAAGATCCGTTCATCGGTTCATTCGCCCGGCTTCATTAGGGTTCTGGGACCGCTCTCGAATTCCGTGGACTTTGCTAGCGCATATAGCTGCCCGCATGGATCACCCATGAATCCGACTAAGAAGTGTAGTGTTTGGTAGAATCTTATTTTAAAGGAAATTATCGATTTGTAAAAAAAGAACAAAAATTATAACCAAATGAGAGTTGAATTTGAGTTTTTTTTTCGGATGTTTTAAGTGTTAAAACAAAATCTGTAAATTTTAGTTTGTATAAACGTATTGAATATACCATTTGTTACTTTTTCTAGAGAGGGAGAGAGCTAATTCAAAATTATTGTTAAGAGTAAAGCACTAACTTTTATTGTTAACTTAGACTATTGTAATTCTCTTAATTCTAGCTAATAGTTTATAAAATAAATAAATAAATGGAAACTGCATAATGCATGTAGCTAAAAAAAAAACATATAAAACTAACTAGAAAACTAATTGCATGTTATACTTCATATTCACAAAATGTACAAATTATTAACCCATATAGATAACTTTACATCAACAAGCTACACTTTAACTTCATTGCATACATTGTATATAAATAAACCTTAAAATGCTGGAATAAATAAATTGGAAAAGAAATCTAGGTTATAATTAGTTTGGTTCGACATTTTTTGCGTGCGTCAGACGTCAAATACCGAAAATGCTAAAACTGCTTTGGTACTCTGTGCCTTGTTTTTTCCGCAATGGCGGTGTCGGAAAGGGTTCACGTATAGGCGGATTCTATAAATATGTGAGTGATATCGCGAACTGATAACTTCCAATTTTTCCTGTTCTTATATCGCTTTGTTCCTGGGAGTTCCAGGCGAGCTTTCCCAGACGCAACCTTTTTAGGTAGCGAGAAGGATGTAGGATGAGAACAGCGTGACCGTTGTGCGACAAGTTGGTAACTTTTTCGAGGACACTAATACAATTTGTTATTCCTTTGTTCCTTTTAATTAGTTGGAAAACTCACATTTTAGGACTATTCACATGAGAGCCAATCGCGAACGAACAACAAGCGAATATTTTTGACACTTCAATCATTGTTCAATGTTAACCCTTTGTTGACCAAGCTATTAAAAACTTTTAAAAAAAAAAATGTTTTTTTGATAATATTTTATTTGAGGGTGTTTTAACTTCGATAGAATTTTTTCATTCGTGGGTTTGTGGATCCGCTAGTCGGCAAGAACACCACCGATTCATTTGATGTCGAAAAAGGTCTAAGACAAGGCGACGCGACGCGCTATCATGTACTTTCATTAACATCGTTCTTGAAGCAATCGTACGAAACTCACAAGCCAACACCAGAGGTACAATTTATCAAAAGTCCGTTCAACTACTTGCCTATGCTGATGACGACATTGTCAGTGGCGCTTTTACAAGTATCGAAACGGAGGCGGCGAAGATGGGTCTGGCTGGTAATGAGGACAAAACGAAGTATATGCTGTCAACGAGAAAGGACTCTCAACATCGCCGACTCGGACAAAACGTCACGATGGACAGATACAACTTCGAAGTAGTTAAAGACTTTGTATACCTGGGCTCCACTATCACTTCGCAAAATGACATCGGCGCAGAGATCAAGCGAAGAATCACTCTTGCCAATCGCTGTTTCTTCGGGCTAAGAAGGCATCTAAGAAGTAAAGCCCTCTCTCATATAGAACCAAGGAGGTACTATATAAGACCTTAATCATCCCGGTCCTGCTGTATGGTGCAGATTTTGAAGCATGGACCTTGTCAAATGCGGATGAAAACCTTCTGGAATGCTTTGAGAGAAAGATTCTTCGAGTGATATTCGGTCCAGTTTGTGACGATGGAATGTGGAGAAGAAGATTCAACGACGAACTATACGGGCTATACAGCGACGCTGACCTAGTCAAAAAGCTAAAAATACAACGGCTGAGATGGCTGGGGCACGTGGAGCGTATGGACAACAACGCACCAGCCCGACGAGTCTTCGAATCCACCCCTGAGGAACAACGCTGCAGAGGAAGACCCCACCTTAAGTGGCGCGCACAGTTGGAGTACGACCTCAACCAACTTGGTGTGCGTAACTGGAGGCAGCTAGCGAGGGACCGAGCTGGCTGAAGGGGCTTGTTAGTTGAGGCCACCAAAAGTAAAGTAAAAGTAAGTAAACCGGGGCTTATGTAATTAATAGACAATTTAAGCCCATTTCTAAACGAAAAACTCGAGTCTAAATTAAACACGACAGAAGGTATATGTTTAAGTTGTTTTTAACTCCATTAAACGTCAGAACCAAGTGAACGAAAAAGAAAATTTTAAAATTTCTCAAATAATGATGTCAATAAATAATTAACTAAAAAAAGCAAAGGGAAAATGTCGGTCGATTACAACATTGAGCACGATTTTGATATTTTGGAGGATATTGCTATGGTACCCCCAAGGCCAACTTGAAAACTGAAGCGCTACAGAACCAGAATCGATCCGTTTCTTTGGTGCCATGAAATAAGGCCAACTTTTAAAAAATTGGCATTGTTTCGCTATGCAAATGTGTTATAAAGTCAACTTTCTATAGTTGGTCTTATTCCACTCCGACAAAGTGCAATAACGCCAAATTGGTATTATTGCGCTTTCCAACTATGTTTAATGGGGCATGCTGCCCTACTGCACTGCAACCCCTCTCTTGGGTTTACTATTGGATTACGGGGTGGGTGCAAGGTGCAAGGTCTTATTACTCAAATAAGTTGGAAGTTGGCCTTATTACACTTTTTAAAAGCGAAATAAGGCCAATTTTTAGAAGGTGTTTTCATTTCAATTGGCCTTATTTCACGGCACTATTTCTTTCATTGACTAATGAAACATTTTCTGAAAGCTATCGATTCGACAAAGATTCGGCAACTTTTATAATTGATTTCTGTAACATTCCAGAAAAACCATCCAAAATAGGAAGCCTTCAAGTCTTAACGGCTTTGAGATTTTTTGGTCGAAATGTTCATCAATAGATATAGGTAACGAGAAGTTTATTTCAGCAATGTGATGTGATAACTTTATTTCGTCATTTATTATGTAGGCGACCTTCACAAAATTTCCCAATCATGAAAACTGGCTCTACAGATTCCAAACTTTGTTTACATTCCACTTTTATTTTATTATTTATTTGAATATCTATCCATGGAGCTTTGTTTTTAAATCATTTTGACATTCAGGCCTATTCGGCAAAATCTTTTATCAATTTATTCTGTTATTCTGTTATGAATTTCCCTACAAAAGTTCGAAGTGTCAAAAAATCTTTTACGGGCTCTAGATTTGGAATTCTGTGTGGAAAAATCTTTTATGAATTCTGTTAATAATCATAACAGAATAAAAGATAGAGTTTTGTGACTTTTATTATAAAAGATTTTTATTAATTATGAATTCTTGGGTTGAAATGGTTCTCTATATAATTCGTAGTCAACGAAATGCTTACAAATGGAGACAAATGCACTGTTGCCACTTTAGCGATTTTGTCGCTATTTCTAGCGTATTTTTAAGGCCCTCGGCGATTTTTAATAAAATGTTGTCGCTAAAAAAAAAATTGGCGATTTCTAGCTACTTTTCATTACTACACCACCACGTACACGAATCCGCTAAAAGTGGCATCTACGACCCATTCGAATATAATTTTTCACATCGCGACCTACGTTGGTGGTTGCACATGTAAAAGGCAGATGTTTAGTAGGTGACGAGACAGAGATTTTTGTTGGGGATTTTTATTTTTGTTGGTTTTTTTTTAATGTAGTATTTAATTTGATTAATAATTTAATAATTAACAATTTATTTTAAAAATAAATACATATTTTTATGAACTTACATTCAAATTGATATTTTAGGGATTTCAGCGGCAACACTGGACAAATGTAATAAATGTTTATAAAAAGTGTACCTAATTGAAATATGTAGTTTCTAAATTTATATTTTTGTTTAGCCGAAAACACCCATCACTTTTGCTGGAACTAAGATTTAATATAGTAACCCATTTGATCTTCCTGATGTGGGTAAATTCAAAACTTTTACTCCTTTCACCGACAATTTTATGCTATTTTGCAAAAAATTTATCAGGTGCCCACTTAGTATTTACAAAAAAGAAAAAAACAAAGCTGTTTGTTTTGAAGGTTCGTAACAGATTTCAATTTTCGAAGTTCTATAACAGAGTTTCATAAAAGTTCGAAACCCAGAATACGATTTATAAAAGATCTGTTATGGTCGAGACCTTTTATGATTCATAACAGAAAATTCATAACAGAATAAAAGATTTCGCAGAATAGGCCCAATTGTTTCTGTTATCGTCCACAACATTTAAATGCCTTTCGGATTAGGACCAACTCACGCAGCATTTCTTTCTTCCGACCAGTTTTCTTCTCCTTTCAAATATTTTTTTGCCGCTCATCTGCAAGTCTATAATTTTTGTTTATATCAGCCGAGTTTTTTTGAGCTTCGATCTCAGCAAAGCAAAGTAAAGTAGGCCTTTCAGCACGCTAATTACAACAACTATTGCGAGTCCCGAAGTGTCAATTGGAATGTAGTTGTTGTAATTGTGTGCTGAAAATACTACTTTGCTTTGCTTTGCTGAGATCGAAGTTCAAAAAAACTCGGCTATCGCAAAACATAATTATGTTTGCACTAAAATACATAGGTACCTTATTTTTGTTTAAAAAAAAAAACACCAGTTAATAAAGAATCCATAAAGTTTGTTCCTAAAGTGTTCCTAAAGATTTATGGCGCTAGAATATGCAAGTAAAAGTTAGTTTCACGCTCTCTAGCAGAGCCTTCGACACTTTTCTGCGAGCTTTCCATTCACTGGTTAAAATTTAAATTGAAACACTACCTTGGTACCCTTGGTACCTTATGAAACGGTAATTCATGACGTCAGCATTTATATAAATATTGACCCCTTTTGAACACATCCGAGTATCGAACTTGTGGAACGAGACTTTGGAACCTGTCTTTTTGAAACTGAAGAAGTTGTCAAATACAAAAGAAATTTGTTTTTTGTTTTGTTTTCTGTGCAAAATTCGCCCGTTTCGGCATCGGCATCTGTTTAGTGTTTTATTTTTTTAAATATCTTTTCGAATGGACTCTAAAAGTACAAAACCAATTAAAGATTTTATATAAATTCTAATATCTAATATTTTCCTTTCCATAAGAACCCCTAAAAGTCTGCCAGTATGGAGAAAACTGCTACCGCAAGAATCCCATTCACTTTGGCGAATTCTCTCATCCTCATCGTATGCGAATACTATTGGCAATATTTTGTTTTCAGTTTTCAATATTTCTTATTATTTCCTAGTTGATAACATCTACAAGAAGGGAATTCATAGCAATACGAAGGAATATACAATTCCAGATGAACTGCTAATGTCGAAAGACGTAATCATTCTCCAATTGAAGTTACTGGAGAAACTGTTTCCCAAATTAAATTGCAGTGCAAATACTAGTAAAGCAGCACCAGCTTCTAGGGTTGTTGAAGGCGGAGGATATGTTCTCGGATCTTCCATACCCGACCCATCACAGAAGGTAAGTAACACATTTTAGTTTACTTTTACCTATTTTACACAATTCGATTTGGCGAAATAAAAGAATGATGCCAAGGCGCATCGAGCTCGTAGTCCGGAACCTGTTGCTGGTACTTCAAAAGCTGCTACATCTACCTCAGTCACTGATGGATCAATACTGTCCAAGAAGCCCAAAATTAACAAGAACATAAAAGATTACATTCCCGTCGTTCTGCCAAAGGGTCAAGCTGCGGAAAAACTTAAGAACGCCGCACCCTATAACATGTTCCTAACTGCTATTACAGCTTCAAAACCTACGCATAATGAACCTCTATCAATTACTTTGCAAGGTAAGCGCAACAAGTTATACGATCGAAGGTATTAGAACCATTTCCTACAGAAATCTTGGATGAAAGCCTTGGCGAAATCGAAATGACAATGCAAATCAATTTCATGGTTGACATTGGCTGGTTGCTGGGTCACTACTACTTTGCTGGAATACTGTAAGTTTGAGCAATCTGCCTTGGACGTGGTGGTTGTAATTTATTTTTACAGCGATAAGCCACTGATAGTTCTTTATGGAGACGAGAGTGCCGAAATCAATACTATTTCACAGCATAAGCCCCAAGTAACGGCCATAAAAGTAAACATGCCGACACCGTTTTCCACATCACATACCAAGATGATGCTGCTCGGGTACACAGACGGTTCGATGCGTATCGTTATTTCAACAGCTAATCTGTATGAGGACGATTGGCATAATCGCACACAAGGCCTTTGGATAAGTCCTAAGCTGCCTGCGTTGCCAGAGGGGGCGGACACTGCTGTTGGGGAAAGCCCAACTGGTTTTCGAACAGATTTAATGCTTTACCTGGTTGAGTACAAGCTACCAAAGCTGCAGCCATGGTTGGCCAGAATTAGAAAAACCGATTTCAGTGATGTCAAGTAAGTTTAGTAGGTGTGTATGTTATCGTATTTCTCTCCTCTTACACGCGTTTGCAGTGTGTTTCTAGTGGCATCAGTCCCAGGTGGCCATCGAGAAGGTAAACGCGGTCACCCATGGGGCCATGCCCGTCTTGGACAATTGCTCGCCAAACATGCTGCGCCAATTGATGAAAACTGTCCGGTGGTCTGTCAAAGTTCGTCCATCGGCAGCTTGGGTCCCAACGTACAGTCGTGGATACAAAATGACTTTGTCAACAACCTCCGTAAAGACGACAAACCCCTTGGCTTGCGCAGGATACCGGCCTTCAAAATGATCTACCCCAGCTATGGCAATGTGAAAAACAGCCACGACGATCTTCTCGGCGGAGGCTGCCTTCCCTACGGCAAGAACGTGGACGACAAACAACCGTGGCTCAAGGAGCACCTACATCAATGGAAGTCCAAATCACGTCACAGGTCTCAGGCAATGCCACACATCAAATCCTACACTCGCTGGTCTGATGAGGGAATCTACTGGTTTGTTCTAACGTCGGCCAACCTTTCCAAAGCAGCATGGGGAGCATTCAATAAGAATTCCAAAATTGAACCGTGCCTTCGTGTGGCCAACTACGAAGCGGGAGTTTTATTTCTACCCAAATTTGTTGTAAGTTGATTTATCGATGGATGAGTGGAAAACTTGTTAAACTACTTATTTTTCAAGACCGGCGAGGAGACATTTCCAATGCACAAGAGTAGGAACGGAGTCCCGGCGTTTCCTATTCCATACGATGTCCCACTGACGCCATACGGTCCCGATGATAAGCCCTTCGTAATGGACTACTTAAGGGCTTGATGTTGCTGAAAGCTAAACAAATAAACACTTCTTTGCGCTTTTATAAAATATATACTTTATTGGTTAAAAATGTTCTTAAACTTAAAGCATTAACAGTTTCATAAGTACACAACGTGATGTCTGGTTAATTTTTTGTTATACTGTATTCGTTCTGGGCATGATTAATTACAAATAAAAGAGAATTTCTGCCTACAGGATTTGCAATCTTCGAAAGACTATGTGAGCGAGGCGAACAGTGTGTACGGCACATAGGTAATTAAGAAGTTCGGGCTTCGGCACAGTCACGTTGTCAGTCTTAGGAAATAAATGCAGGCAGCAGAGTTCTGACAAGCAATTTGCAGAACGGCTGTGAGGTAGGATCACGTGCTGGATAGGTTTTGATAATAACTTTTTACAGATCTTTTGTCGACAGTTGCTTGTTGAGGTTATAAAGAAACACTGTGCTGATAATGTTGTTATAAGGTCTGGTTAAAAATGAATTTAGGACAAAACAACAGCAGAGCTGTTGGAAAATTGAAGTTTTAAGGTTTTGGAAAATGTCGACGACCCGAGGGGATCTAAAAAAAAAATTAACCAACGAAACATAACCAAGGAAATATAGCCCACACCATTCGCACCCTCACATTTTGCGAGTTAAAAATCAAAACTCCTCACGCAAAACTCTCTTGTATTCTCCCACTCTTTCCCTATCACCTGAACCACACATTCAATACTGGAATGGGGATTATCACATATTCAATTGCAATTTTAAATTCTACAAACTAGAGAACAACAAAAACAGTTGTACGAAAATAAAACAACTTATTTTTCATTATATATCTTACGTCAAAATGGAAGACAACTCTAATTCTCAGTCGCTCCGTATCCGTCTTCTCCGATTCAGTGACCAGGTCTCCTCCTCAGTACTGGCGAATAGCAAATAAACGAAATTTCCGCCAATGTTAAGGGCCGCCGCCAAGTAGAATACCAATCGCCAATGCGCCAGAGTCTCGTTGCCGTTTATAATCAACCCGATAACATAGGGCGCCAAGAATCCACAAATATTCGCCGCTGAATTTGTCAGTCCATACATTGTGCCCGCATACTTTGGACTCAGATTAATGTGATTCATTTGATTGCCGGCGTACACGGCTCCTTGGAACGCACCGACAACAGCGAGCATAAACATTACCCACACCCAATTGCAGCCGACATAGGCAACGCCGATCAGTCCAATTGACGGCACTATAGACGCGACAGAGTTCCAGAATTTGTACGAATTCAGCACCGAGATGTAGCTCTTCTTTAGCATCCAATCCGCCATCATCGAACAGAGAATGCCCACAATCCAAGCAGTGAGGTATGGAATCGCGTTTAGACGCGCATTCGATTCGATGTCAAAGTGGAGAATTTGGTCCATGTAGGTTGGCAACTCGGTCAGTTGGGTGTAAAATGCCCAACCCTGTCCGCATTGCGTGATCAAAATGGCCCACAGTGGAATCGATGTCAGAATTGACCCCCAGGGAATATCTTCGTCGCCCTGCCCATCATCAGAAAGTACTTCTCCATTGCGTCGCGGCATTACAGCTCGTTCGATGTAGTTGCGCTCTTTATAAGATATCCGCGGATGGGTGCTCGGCTTATCGTACACCAACCACATCCAGAAGCAAAACCATATCATACCGATTATTCCAAAAATGTAGAATGCCAGCGGCCATCCGCCTAGGAACTCCAACGAGCACAACCATCCGGCTAGAGGGAGCGACAACACCGTTCCGATGTTAGAGCCAGCATACACTATGGCTGCGAATTTATTCCTTTCCACCGGTGGGATCCAGTGTGCCAACATTGCATGCATTGCTGGGTAGGTGACCCCCTCGCCCATTCCTTCAAGAATTCGAACAACCACCAGAGCTGGCAAGTTCCATCGCGCGGCGAATGGTGTCAGCAAAGTAAATATAGCCGTTATGAGGACTCCTATACCGTAGATCCGTTTTCCTCCAATAATCTCTGCCATTCGGCCACCAGGAACTTGTGTCAATATGTATCCGTAGAAAAATGAGCCCAGGACAATGCCTTGGGTTGCTTCGTCCCACACGAATTCACCCTCAAGCGCGGGCTTCGTCTGATTGCTCCACGAATGCACCGGACAGGTGTCGTCCTTCACCGTGATATTTGTATGGGGTATAGCAGTTTGATTAACCATCGCTACGATCGCAACGGACAGATTAACGCGCATCGCGTATACCACCGCGAATCCAAGGAAGCCCATAAAACCGAAGATGTGTCGCGCCTTTGGGAAGTCGCCATCTTCTGCAAGAATAGAAAATAAACGTAATTGGTGCGGATTGGAAAATTTCAATTTGAAAACCTTCAACTGGGTTTTCGGTCGTCATTTCTCTGTAAACAACAGCCATTGAGTCGCAGAGCAGAACTTTAAATGTGCCAACTGTTTTCAAGTTCAACAAGATTTGCGAGCATATTCGATATGAACTCAAATTTTAGATAACAGAGAAACAACACAAGTGACACATTGCACAGTTATAGATAACTTGGGCAGTATTTCCGTCTGACCAAAAAGGAACAATACCTAGTTCCCATTTGTAGGTTGACTTGAACTTGATAAATGTGGGTAACAACGTCACTTTTTGAACTGGTATCCTAATCAACCAGATGCTTAATGGAAAATAAAAAACGTATTTGGCAAAAATAATGTGCAAGCACGATAGTGCTTATCAAATGCGATGTTTGGTGGAAATGAATGCAAAATGTCGGACGACGAGAGCGGTTACAAGAAACGGAGGTCGTCAAAAATATCTCTTATAGTAATTGTTGAGTAATTGTCTAAAACTGCATCACATCTTGAAACCGAAATACGAATTTATGCACCAGACGTCTGACTTGGCCAAGATCGGCAAGATGTGTTTCAAGGCAGTGGGAGCAGTAATGGACTGACTGGTGCACAATGCACAACCCAAATCAGTGACGAAGAAGGCTGTTACACAAATCCCTCCAAGGACACTTATGTGCTTTGAAAAAGGACCGTTGAAACAAAGCTATCGCATGTTTGACTTTGAATATAGATATTTCTCAAACTGTAGGGTAGAACTGTCAGCAAATTGCAGCAACATGCAACCGCCTTCCCAACATTTGCTGTGTGATTCATGAAAAATTATCCATCAATTGTTATCTCTTATCAAAACAAATTGCGACTGAAAAATAGCAAAGGTCGTATTTTTGACTAATTTTCATAACGCCCACAGCACATTTTCATTCCGTATATTCGCCTATATCAAACCATATGCTACACTTACCAACATGCCCATGAATGAGAGGCGTATCATCGAAGCTGTCGTCAGTCATAGTTCCCTCGTAGGTTTCATCTTTATCATCCATGATATGCGTTCGTCTACCTACATTACTCGCTGTCGGGTCGTAATACTCCACCTCACTTCCACTATCGGTCATATTTGCAGACTTTAGCTCTTACTAGCACCTTTGTTTTAAATGTCCAGACCCATCAAACGGAACGCTTTTATGCGTCAGTTAAACAGATTAAGCAAGCAAGACACGTAGTTGATTTTTTGTGATGTGGGTACTCATAAGATATCTGCTTACGTCACGATATGATGTTTCCCTAAATATATATCGCTTCCATTGGGCTGGCGCTAGGAACACTTCGATTTAACAAAACAATTTAAATTAATCGCAAAAATAGTGTTAGGGTGATTTTATTATTAGTTTTCTATATCTAATTTCGATGCAAATGCTGTTAAGTTGATCCACAGAAGGTAGGTACCTGATTTATCTATTGGTGTGTTGTGTAGAATGTTGGAAGAAAAACAGTAAACTGTCAGAATCAGCTGCTGCCAGTCGTCATGGTCATGGTTGGTTGGGCGGTTTTCGATTTTGCTATTTGGCAACTTTCTACCTTTTTTTTTTTGTTTGTTGTTGTTGTGTGTGCTAACGAGACTGTAGAAGTTAAAAGCGGGAAACGTAATCGCAAAGCACTAGGAAAAGATAAAATAGGGGGCGTTACGTTTTTCTATCGATTTGAACCGAAGTCGTTACGGAAATATTTGTATATATGCATGAATTTGGTTACATAGGTGCGGTGGCAGTGGTTAGTTACTAGTGTGATAGGGTTCCTAGGCTCAAACCACGGAAAACGACAAATTACACTTTTCGTTTATACAATTTTACGTTATTTTTTCACTGCTGAACCTCTCGCGAATGAAGCTATAGCATGAGCGCCTAAACCGAGGCCTAAACACATAAACACACGATCCGCCATAAAGGAATGGAAATGGAAGCTGCCTTTGAAGCCGTAACTAAACAGCTGCAATGAGAAACGCAGAGTCAACTGATGGGAAGCTCTGTTAATACAGAACCCGGATAAATACGCAATCCTTAATAGCAATTAGTTTATAATTATTATGTTGTAGTCACACTATAAATTCTGACAACGACATCACATCAGAAATCAAGCGAAGAATTACACTTGCCAACCGCTGTTTCTTTGGCCTAAGAAGGCAATTGAGATGTAAGGCCTTGTCAAGAACCACTAAAGACACTCTATGTAAGACCCTCATCATCCCAGTCCTACTCTATGGTGCAGAAGCATGGACGCTTTATCAAAGGCGGATGTAGATCTCCTTGGTCGTTTTGAACGTAAAATTCTTCGATTGATTTTCGGTCCCGTTTACGTTGACGGGCTTTGGAGGAGGAGATTGAACAGCGAACTCAACGAGCTGTACAGCTGTAAAGTGCGCATCAGTCGACTAAGATGGCTAGGACATGTAGAGCGAATGGACACCAACGCTCCGGCCCGAAGAGTCTCCGACTCCAACCCGGAGTGACAACGCAGTAGAGGAAGACCTCGCCTTAGGTGGCCCGCACAAGTGCAAGGGGACCTCAACCAACTTGGAGTGCGCAACTGGAGGCAGTTAGCCAATGATCGCGCTAACTGGAGAGGCGTATTGGTTGAGACCCAGGTCCACTCCGGACTGTAGCGCCACCTAAGTAAGTAAGTATGGAGTCACATGCCCATTTGATTTGTTCAACTAATTTAGATTCTTTTTATGGTCAGTGAAAGTATTTTTGTTTCATTGTTATGTTAGACTTTTGAATCCCAGTACGAAATTTATATAAGATCTGTTACGGCGTTTAAGGTTAGGTGTGTATAGGAGTGTGTTAGGTAGGAGTGAATAGTATGCACAATAAGTGTTAAATGTCCTTTTCTATTGCCCAGTCTCTAGCAGGAATGAAAATATTGCCTCAAAACTTTGGTCTCAACCACTCTGTACAGTAAAAAGATTATTTGTTTATAGTCGCTTCATTTAATAGTAAATATCTTTTTCATTGTAGGTACTTCGGCACACATTTCAACAGTCACGATAAACAATACAAAATATATAAAAATAGTTACTTTATTTTAAATGCAAGACTCACGTACTGATACCCTCTGTTAAATACTCCAATTTAATTGGCAAAACTAGAACCGAAAGGGAAAACTATGTTTTTCTGAACGCCTGATGTCACCAAAGTTTCGTAGTGATAAGAGTTATCTATGACCGCAAATGGTTGCTTTTTGGCAATATGTGCTTGGATTGGGGTCCAAGGTACATGGCAACAATTTAAATAGTAATTCTCCAGTGCGGTTGCAGAAATAACTTCATAGGCGAGGGCATGGTTCTCACACCAAATAGATGCGCTTTTAAGGACATTCTCCTTCTTGCTCAGGGCAGTTGCTTCTTTTGCAGTACGAAAAGTATACAAGGTTACCACAGGTGATGGACCATTAGCTGTAAAGTGCTCCTGGGGAATGTCGTATACAATTGTTGCTGCGTGGGTCTCCTTTGTATCTGGACGAATTGTTTTAGCATTCAATTTTGAGATGACTTCTGAGGACTTATTTAAAGCGTTCAAAAGAGTTGGGTCCTTTAGTGCTTCATCGGAGTAGGGTTTTAGTTTAGCTTTTAGAATTCTACTGAATTTCTCTGCACACGACTCTTGAACGAAAGCACATTTTATACCGCCGGGATTTAATGGGTGTTCCAATGATTTGGCCAGGTAGTATGCTGATGCATCTAAGTCGGATTGATGGAACACGAATAAAGCCAGGGGCTCTGTTCTATTGATTTGCGGGGTCATCTAAAGAACACAGTCGATTTACAGAGTTTAAGCTGATAAGAAATAGATTATAATTGGATATGTACCTTGGTCTCAGTGCCGGGATCGTAGTCTAAATTGTCCAGCATGGATTGTGTAATTTTGATGTTATCTGATATATTTTGTAAGGAACTTGTCATGGCAAAATATTGATAAGGATCTTATATGGAATTTATGAATAGGCTGTTAAAGACAGAATAGTGTTCTCTGTAAGTTCAACAAGTTGAGGAAATCTGACAATTCGTTCATCGTTATCAAACTCTACCTTACTTTACGATTACGTTTTAAGAAGCACGAAAATGCACGAAAGTTGCTCCATTTCAACAAACAGGGTGCCTGCACGTATACATTATTATTTAGATATGAGTACCTACCTAAACAAAATATCGCGCCGCCCAACTTATGTATGTGGTATTCGATTCGGCTTCTTCAGATTCGCTTTCAGATTTCGTGTGTCTCATCGAATATAAAAACCAAATAAAACGATAAAAACATCACTTGGTATTTTTTGTGTTGATATTCTTGCGATTCGAATATGTGTAGAAACTTTTCAAAGCGTTTTTCATTCACTGGCTAAATTTTAGAATAAAACATTCGAAATTTGCGTTCCGATTGATTTATTAATTTACAAAAATAGATGTATAGTAAAAATTAACGAAAAGCTGAACAGACTCCATTTCCACCAGTTGTCAAACTCAAACGCAGTTGTATTGGTAAGTCTGATGTCGATTTCGATTTGGCAAACAGGCCAATCTTTTTGATCGAAATTGCTTTTCATGTTTGGTTAGAAAAGAAAATAAATTTTTTTTTTTGATCTCAGATCACTTTTGAGAAATCGCAATTTTTTCTCAAACATACAAATACTTTCACTAATACCAATATGTTTGTAACACAGTTGGGAGTTACGAATTGTTTATCGTTGGAAGGAATGTTTTTTTTAGCTGAATTGTTCATTTTACGCGTATGGGATTTAGTTTTTAAATTAAATTATTTCGAAAAAGTCAATTGAAATTGATTTCCAGTGCAAGTGAAAAAGTTTTTTTTTTTGCTGCCAACTAATACATACAAGAACCAATAAAATTCGGATTTAATGATCAATTTGGCAGCAGAAATCTGAAATCTCAGATGAAAATCAGAAAAGCCAAATCGAAAACGACATAAGTTACCCTTTTGAACTTTGAAGCGTTTAGAAATTGCACTACAAATTGTCAAATCTAAAAATACGTTAATAATAAAAATCCGACCTTCGCTGATGTGCTGATTGAAGATGTGCTAAAGTTTAATAATGTCAAAACAAAAAAATATTAAACTATGGGTACCCACTTTATTTAAATATCTTGATCTTCGATCTCAGCAAAGCAAAGTAGGATTTTCAGCACGTAACTACAACAACTACGCTCTACTAGACACTTCGAGGACTCATAGAAGTTATTGTAATTTCGTTCTGAGAATCCAACTTTACCTTTTGTATTTACAATTTGACTTATGTCGTTTTCGATTTGGCTTTTCAGATTTTGATCTGAGATTTCAGATTTCTGCTGGCAAATCGAACATAAAATCTGAATTATATTGGTATGTGTGTGTATTGAGTTGGCGGCAAAAAAAAAAACATGTTTGCACTTGCACTCGAAATCCATTTCAATTGATTTTCACACATTTATAGTACTGCATTTCGAAATCATTTAATATAAAAACTCGATCCCATACGCGTTAAATAAATAATTCAGTTAAAAAAGCAATCCTTCCAACGATAAACAATTCGTAACCGACGCTGTGTATCATAAACATTGGTGTTAGTGAAAGTATGTGTAAAATCTGAGGAAAAATTGAGATTTCTCAAAAGTGATCTGGACCCCAATTCTCGAAAATTCTCGCATACGTTTATCAATCAAAATCTCCGATGCTATGCGAAAAACTGAAATTTGCAATTCTCGAAATCCGCATACGAGAATTTCTCTTCGAATTGTACTCGTCTGCATTTTCCATGCGGATTTGCGCCTCGCATACGGAATTGTGAGTTTGACACTTCGATATACTTCAAATTACGGTTTGTGTTTTGAATTATGTATAATTCCATTGCGCCTAACTGCTCCATACTCCATTGCCAAATCAACAAATGCTAAGCCCAAATCACCCAAACCATTGCAAAAACACATAAATGTTCACTAAACATACAAGTATTTTATTATATCTCTTGTTTTTGTCAATCAAAAATTATAATACGAAACCAATTTAAATTTTAATATTGCTCTTTGAATTGATGGGATTTTTTTTTCACAATCTGTCAAAAATCGGTTACTTGACGTACTCAAAAATTCGACCTCGTTCGAGAGGTGAATATAATTTTCGCATAGGTGGAAAAGAAAGCCGAACAGCTTTGAGAATACCAATTTTTTCCGTATGCGAAAATTTCAGGCGGATTTGCTAGTATACGAATTATGCTATGCGGAATTCGAGAATTGGGGTCCTGAGATCAAAAAAAAGATTGATTTTTGTGGCAAATCGAACATGAAAAGCAATCTCGATCAAAAAAAAAATTGATTTTTTGCCAAATCGAAAACGACATTAATTCTAGGTAACAAATGGTGGTGAATATTAAATATTTAAATGCGTTGGCTCAACAACAGGGGCCCAATGGTATACAATGTTTGTTTTCTTAAATCTATTTTACATAAAATGTGGCTGTCTTCTCGAATTCATACTCGTTTCAGACAGGTTTCTGCGGTTTCAGCCACGAAAATGCAAATTCAACTCAATCCTCTTTGCCATATCTGCTTTTAGATCCAAACACACCACTAATACGAACAACTGTGCAAAACAAAACAGACAAAACGAGACTGTCAAATTAGCACACTCCCTCCTTCTTCATTTTCCTTGTTTTTTCTGCCTGTTTTTTCTCTGATTACGCCATTTCTGTATTCATAGAGGTGGTATCGCAGGAAGACCAACAAGTGCTTCAACCGACTGAGCAAGAACAAGAATCGTGACTTTCGAGTGCGCTAGAATTTTATATCTGCTACGCACCAGAGAGCAGAGACAATACACCAGTACTAGCCACTGCAGCAAAACACTAGTCTCCTCGTCGACAAATAAGGAATTTCCACAAAATCGAATCACCTTTTACATCAAACCAAGATGACAGACCTCAACGAAATGATGACTTCTCCATTCGTCCGAGTTAAGGTTCGTATTTAATGCTATAATTATATAATTTCGGTAGAATCTAGCTTAATTGAACATTTTTTACCCATTTGCAGCTGGTGGGATTTGTGCATTTCATATTCCTTTCGAACGCGATGCTTGGTACGTGGGGCAATGGCGCATACGTATTCTACAACTTACTCTTCATAATCTCACTGTTCTGGACAATACACAGTAAGGACTCGGTTGAACCGATACAAGCGGTGAGTAACTAAACATAGTTAGCACTCGCAGACTAAAATAGCTTTCGAAGAATGTATCTTTTTGATAAAGACAAGATATAGGAATGGGCGTTGAACTTTTCGCATGTATCTATTCCTATTGCATTTAGTGCCAATTAGCTGGCGTTGTCCCAGTCTGTAGCTCTCTCTTTCTTGTTATCAGACAAGTGAAATAAATTTTTATCTAGTGTTTTTATCGTATAGCAGTGCTCTGAGTAATGATGTTTAATGCATGCACAATGGGGCGAAACCTACCCCCTTTTCTTGTCTGAATAGGGCTGCGTGACGTGCAATCTATACATTCCGTGGTGGAATCGAATTTCATATCGCCTGCGGCGGAATACAACCAAGTAACTGAGTAGAGTTTGCGGCGTAGTTGTCATTTCTTCGATATCATATATGTATACATTTGGTCATTCCCGCATGATACAATTTCATTTTTAGCTTAGAAACAAACAGCTCAACGCATTTTCAGATGGTATGGAAACGAGGTCGATATGGGGGTGATTGTTTTGGCACCTTGCATGTTCCCTACTTTTGTGTTCTCGGAGGTAATAAGTTCGTCTGCGCAGGTAGTACCTAAACGTGTGCAGAAATAAATAAATCTAGAAACGTTTTGGAATATTTTAAACGTAATCGGTCTGTCTGCTCTACAAAGGGGCATGGAAAACATCAATTTGATTTCAAAACTATTTGGAAAAATTACAGCTTGTTGTCAGCAAAGGAAAAAGAAGAAGAAGAAGCGCGTAGTCGTGAGGTTTTTGATAAGTGCAGTGCACATGAGTAATATTTGTTGTGTAAATTACCCGCTCAATGAAATTTCTTATGATGTGCCCTTCAAGATAACCACAACCATGCATTGTGCACAGTCATTATGCCTTTGTCATTATACCTTTGACACATCGAGTAAAAAGCCATAAAATACAGTCCGCGATACCAATAATCATTTTTAGTGTCCAGGCTAAGTTTTGCGAACTCACATTGGCGAAATTTTCCATACAAAATTGCATATTGTAACCTTGGAAATATTTTAGTGTGAAGGTTAAAAATGATTATTGGTAAGGCCCAATCTGAATAGAGCGCAAGATGGGCGCATTATCATACGCACACAGTATCCCTATTGGGAAGTAGGGCTCCCAGGCCCGAGGTAGTACGTGTGAGTTAGTGAAAAATGTGTATTAGTGGTGTGGACAGCACTGAACTTGTTCTGCAGAATTGATCCATATCCGGAAAAGAATCATGTCTTCCGAATCTTACTTAGCCACTGGCAAAATGCTCAAGTTGACTGACTCCGTGAATCATTTGAGAAAGGAATACAAATGTTTCGTGGTCTAAGATCCATGGTCATGCGACCTTTAATAATCCACCCCAACTATGCAGTTCTAAAGGGCTTCCCACAGTTCGTCGAACTTGTATTTGTGGCCCACCATGCACACAACTCTGTTAACGCCCATCACCCCCTAGTTAATGGATTATTACTTTTTTTCTGCTGGTGAACCACCACATATTCGGTTTCCGTTCTTGTTTCTGGACATGCAAAAAGAGCTTTCAAATTGAATGCCTATGAAAGGAAATAACAATAAAAAAAAGAAAAAGAACAATCAAATCTGAGTGTGGAAAGTACCTAGTCAACGTGATGAATTGTAGAGTCCGTCCGTCCAGGACTCTTAATGTTCGTTTGCCTCACGCACGGCTATTTAATTATAGAAGACGAAGTATAATCGCCTTAACCACCCTCCCGGGAAGTCAAACACCAACAATGGCAACAGCGCACACAGGCCAATGTCAATTCGTTAGTTGGCGCTACCTACATTCTTATCGAAAGTAATATTTAAATTTTCTCTGCCACCCTTAAACTCAGACTCCGGATGTGGGGCGAAGGCGCCTTGTGAAATATTGATCTTTTCAAGTTGAATGCAGGGTGAGCCAATTTGTTGAAAATAACTAAAGAAAACAGGGAACTGGACATGTACACAAAGTTGTTGGTACTTATCGTACATTTTTCACCTTATTTGAGGTATCATTTGATAAATTAGTTATTCATACGCTTGTTTGGCTCTTGAATGCAAGTAATTGGTTAAACTTTGCCATCAGAATGCAAAACTCATGCAATTGCTCAAAGCGTTCCAATCATTTAGTTCATTATTGCTATCAGCGGGAGTGAGTCATGTGTATCTTAATCGGGGATTGCTTCATCTATTTAAAATTATCAGCTTTCAACAATGCAACGTGTTTGCTTTGCTTGTGTGGACTGACCTTGGCGCCAATTTAAACGCAGCTGCTCTTCGAAGTTTATATATATATATATTGCGACGGACGGAAGTAACATTGGTCCCGAGTAGTCTTCAATTCGAAAACCACTAATGGTAAAGTGGCAAAAGGCAAAAAAACTCATTGGCTTTGGATCGCGATGTTGCCTAGTGCAGTGTGGAACCTCACTATCTTGTACCCCTTTTTACCCAACCTAACCAAACCTTACTTATTGGTTTTTGAAAAATAAAAGAAAAACCCTTGCAGTCGTTACATCGTTAAAGGAGGAACTGCACGTGTATATTCAATAATATCTCTTGAAAAATAAATACTTGGGACCTTCAATATTGAACAACGAAACACTTCGATGACGTGTTGAATGGGTGAGGAAAGGCCAGTACATAGGTGGAATAAAGATGGGTCTGGGCAGGAAATATTGTTAGCGGAAGAATGCGGCTTAATTAGTTAAAACACCATCTGTTTCGTTATCTCGTTGAACATGTAACCGAGACTGAAGCAGCACTTACGACTACTACTATCGTAAGAAAACTGTTCATATTTGTTTACAAAGCACAACTGTATCTCTAGGGAATATCTTTAACACTGGCCAACGAGGGAAGTGGTTGGGGATTAATTATATGTACCTACCAACGTAACCCCTTAAATCAAACAAAAATCGAATTGACCGAGAGAAATCGGTGGTGGGTCGATCATGCACTGCGTGTGAACTCAGTAATGTCACAGATGTAGCAAATGGAACTGCTGTTAGTCGACTTTGTTCTTGTTTCAATCGATATTGTTGCAATAAATTTTTGGCTGCGGAAACTTTTCCTGGAATATTCGGCAAAAGGGAAATCAAATAGCCTATGAATAGGTTTGTTCCTTTATTTTTGTAGTAAGAATGGAAAAGGCTGTCAAAATGGCAGTGGTGGGGATAGATTCTCTCACAGAGAGACACTTACGAAAAAGTTAGCGAACGCTTCTGTAGTAATCTATGAAAAATGGCAGATACACAATTCAAAACTTCAAAAAAGTGGTACAAAAAGTCGCTAAAATATTTGATAAGCTCGAAGAATTTGCTAATTTACTAACCAGTTTAGCTATGACAGTGATTCGGAACTTCTTTTTGATGAATCCGAGTATGTGAAAGAGTTTGTACAGATTTAACTACTTACAAGCATTCAAGAAGAGGAAAAAGCGACGCTGCATTAAAAATGGCATGGAACAGATTGTCTCTTTTTACAGCAAGAAAGAATTTCGTTGCCAGTATTGAAATCTTGAGGAGAACATTCAATATTATTTTTCCGCCTGTTGATACCATTTTAATACGCAAAAAATCACAACAAATGCACGCATATGCCAAATGGGATAACAAACCTCAAATCAGCTGTTAATTGTAAGGTGACTGACAGCTTTAAGCCTGAACAAAAGTGGGAAAAAGTACAAAAAATTGGAAAAAATCGGATGTCCTACTTCATCCCATAGTACACTCTGTATACTTTTGTCTCAATTTAAAATTTGCACTTTGTGGAAAGCTCGAGCATGTTCCAGCTTTCACTTTTCTAAAGTTCTGCAAACAAATACACTCAAGGAATTCATTATCGATTTGCCGGTAGATCACGTCCCAATCATATAATTCCTGTCAGTTTCAAAGGGAAAAGCTCTTTTTGCACTTCACTCGGCTAAATTTGTTTAGAATTGCTCTGGAAATTTGAAATGTAAGCAAATGTGAGCTTCCTTAGTTCGGATTTTGTTCATAGATGTCATGTAAATATGCGTGTGTTTTCAATGAATTTCGAGCTTTTCACTTTTTTGTACTTTTTCCCACTTTTGTTTCGATGTAGTTCAGGCTTTACCACTTTTTACACCAAGAAATTTGTTGAGTAAAAAATCGTAAGATTCTCAGTGCTCTCTCGAAGCCACTCACTTTTCCGAATTTTTCGAGCTAGGGATCGGCAAATGAGTAAAAATTCGTAGAATTCTTAAGAATTAGTAAAAATTCGTAAGATTTAAAAGTAAAGGAATAGACCTTATGTAATTTTTTTTTCTATAGGGAGGGCGTAGAATGCATCATGCACCGTCAGGAAATTTAAATTTTCCTGGTGTGTCAGACTTTTACTGACTAAACTCCCCCTCTCCCTTTGGCTTTCTTCAACAGCTCCCTGAAACCACTATTCGTATTACTTCGGGGGGCCGTTATTTTCCTTCTACCTCACAAGTCACAAACGTCCTCTTCTTCTATGGGTGTGCTCTGGCTTTCTTCTTGGTTTTGAGCACGGTTTCGATGAACGCTGTTTCCAGCTGCGTTCGCTTGCGATCATCTTCCCAATGATGTTTTCGGGGGAAATATAGCCTATCTCCGATTCCAAATTCTGTCTTTCCACGGTCCACCTGCTGCACGTGAAGAAGGTATGAAAAGCGTCGTCTACCATCGCCGTACTGGCATGTCGGATGTTCAACTTTCCGCATCCTGTGCAGGTATGCATTCAAATTTCCATGTCCGGTTAGAAACTGCGTGGTATAATAGTTTATTTCTCCGTGTTTTCGCGTTGTCCATTCAGCGACGTGTCTGATCAGCCTGGCGGTTGATCTACCTCTTGTTTCAGAGTTCCACCTTAGCTGCCATAAAAGCTTGGTGGTCTGTTTTGTTTCAGTCGTTGCCGCTTCTGCTCCTACTTCCGCTCTCCTCTCATATACAAGCCTTCTCTCTGCGGCTAAGAGGTCAATGGGTGTCACTCCTGCAACGACTAGAGCGGCTGGTTTTGATACAGTGCGGTAAGAACTTGCGATGCGGAGGGCTCCGCGTCTCTGTACTGCTGCCATCTGTTTCCTGTACTTCTCCTGTTTGAGTGCATCTGCCCATATTTCGCATCCATATAGAAGTATCGCGTGTGTGATTGTCACCTTACGTCATTAAAGTGCCAAAAATTTAGTTGAATTCGGAACAGCCGAATGTTGCACAGTTTTCAGAAAAGTTATTGGTAAATCAACAATCATTATCTGACTTAAGATGTTTTCGATTAAAGA
Source organism: Cheilosia vernalis (assembly GCA_949126925.1). Taxonomy (NCBI): domain Eukaryota; kingdom Metazoa; phylum Arthropoda; class Insecta; order Diptera; family Syrphidae; genus Cheilosia; species Cheilosia vernalis. The sequence goes on from OX421360.1 coordinate 57,831,626, forward strand.
AAAGAATTTCCCTTTCTATGAAAAGAGCAAATCTAGAAGTGCTTCTATGTTTCATTGAAAATAAAGCCCTTTTCCAGGTTAATTCTTAACAAGACAGAAGTGTCCATGATATTTTTAAAGAATTGCCCTGAGCTCACCAACGCAAACTAGCAAAATGTCAAATTGAAATGTTTGTTGTGTGTTAGGAACAAATTTTACGCTACGTGATCCCAAAGTATACAATAATACGTGGTAAAAGTAAACCTAAATTTAATTATGTATATTGATTTGGCCTATGAGCAACAGAAAACCAAATCTCACATAATGGTGTCTCCTACTATTCTTTATTCTATACTCCATCGAATTTCATTAAACAGAACAATTCTGAATTTGGCGGCAATTCTCTCGAATCTTCAGTGGAAAACGCTATTAGGAATTTATCTATGAACTAGCGGACATGGCGAACTTCGTCTTCGCCCCAATTTGACGCCTTCAGGAAAATTCCAGAGTGATAATAAAACACAGATTCAGGTTCAAATTTCTATGTGATTTCTTTGAATAGAATCGAAATCAGTAGAGAGCGATATGATAAACAATGCTTTTGGATTTATTTTCCGGTGCAAAAATAAACAACGAAAACGGTTTGCCAACACGCGAACAGGCAAGTTGACCGTGCGAAAAACAGGGAAATTCGAGATTCGCCCCACAGACTTCCAACGATTGGCCTTGCGATTTATTGATTATCATCGCAAAAGCTTGATTTGATTTAGATTCCGCAACACAATTATGATCGATCCCACCTTCAGCTGTAGAGTATGTGGCGGAGTTCCTGGCACATCAGGCGAGTTGGAAAATTCCCTCGGATAGTTGGTCGCTTCATCTTCGTCGGTCACGCTGTCAACGGATTGGTACGAATGCAGTTCTCTAGCGATTTGACTTTGAATAATGAAATTCAAGCTATTGACGTTCTTATACTTTGCCGCTAGTATTGCACGTTAACTAATCCAATCGAGATTTTTTTATAATTTTGTGGAGTGTGTTTCCCGATCACTTTGGTGATGATTTCCTCCTTCGACGATGTGAACTCGCAGAAAATTTCAGGGAACGATATCAATCCAGTCGAAAAATCAGCCGGAATTCAGCCATTGCCAAGCGCCAGCAGTTTTTCGCGTTTTTCCGGAATTTTCTTGGTTTTCCGCCAAGAATTTTCTATTTTTCCATTCGAAAAACCATTCCCCGGGAACAATCGTACAAAAAAAAATAATTTTCGCTATTTCGAATTTTCCGTAGGGTTTTCACAAAATGTTCTTTCGTAAAAACCTTCTCCGGAAAATTACGAAATTTTTGTTTAACCAAATCGTCTCAGCCGTTCTTAATTGATCAATTACTGTACATTTTGACACCATTTTTATATACATAAGAAGATGTGATCGTGAAACACAATTATCGTGTCATGTTTATAACTCTTCCGCTTAATTTGTCAACATACTTAAGGGGAAATAGGAAAATTAAGCGGCTTAAGAAGCAGACACAAATTTAATGAAATCAATTCTATTCCAACTTAAGCTATAACCAGAACCTCCCAGGAAATATCGACTACACCACACCAGAAGTACAGCTCGATAAGAATTTCCAGGTCTCCATTCCCACTAGATCATTCTGGGAGGAGGGAGCATTCCTGGATGATGAATCGATCCATTTCTTCACAGATGGTTCGAAGACTGTGGACGGTGTTGGTGGTGGTGTTTTCTCCGACAGACTAAATCTTAGTCTCTCCTTCCGTCTTCCTGATCACTGTAGCGTTTTTCAGGCAGAAATAATGGCGATAAAATAAGTCTTATCTTGGCTGAAAGAAAACGTGATATCTGCTAAAGATATCTGTATCTTCTCGGATAGTCAAGCTGCTATCAAGTGCCTGGAATCAGTCCCTACAAATTCCATAACAGTCCAAAACTGTCGCTCGTCTCTCAGAGAGATGGCAGAACAGTTCAATATTCACCTCTGCTGGGTGCCGGGGCACAGGGACATTCCAGGTAACTGTAAGGCTGATGAACTCGCCAAACACGGAACTACACTACCTATGCTTCCATTTACGGATTCCATAGGTATTCCGATCGCTACTTGTAAACTCATAATAAAGCTGGAAGCTATCAATAGAACAAATCTTAGTTGGACAACCGGCTCGACATGTCTAGCGACAAAGCGGATCTGGCCAAAGCTGGATCTAAAACGTTTTAGATACTTGATCTCCTTTGATAGGAAGCACATCAGTGCTACAATAGGTGTCATCACAGGACACTGTCTCATAGGCAGGCATGCAACAAGGCTTGGCGTATTGTCTAACGATTTTTGCAGAAGCTGTCTTGACGAGGAGGAGGAAGAAACCATACTCCATCTCCTCGGCGCCTGTCCGGCTCTCTCACAAAGACGAAAACTCCATTTAGGAGCGTTCTACTATAATGATCTAAACGATCTAAAAAAACACAGACATTCATAATTTCCTTCGCTTCATCAGAAGCTCCAATTGGTTCAACGAGTAGGAAGAATTGAATCTTAGATTCATGTGGTATCACAAGGGACCTTATAATGCCGGCAGCCACTTCAACCTAACCTAACCTAACCTAAGCTATAACCAAACTAATCAATGAAAAGTGCTGCCAAATTTTAAGAAAATATAATACTTGGTGGAACAATTGCTTTCCAAAATAGTCTACCTTTAAAATTGCATCGAAGCTTAATCATCAAGAAACAGATGCGGTCTTCTTTGATAGTATGAAGGGCAAGCTCAAGTGTGTACACGTGACGCAATAAATTACAAGTAACAATATAATTTAATTACAAATAATGTAGCTTATCAGACTCATATATCAATTACAAATCTATACATTCTCTTTTAAAGCTTCTCAACCTAATCGGATTCCGTCGTGATTCATTCTAGATAATTTCGTTATCAATCGAATATTGCAATCTTAATCGTAATAAGTCATCTTGCGGGAGACCAATATTCAGATAGTGACTGATAAGGTACATAAAGCTTGCTTTCAGTTTCTGACCTAGCAATAAAATTACCAACAAACATATTTTTGTACTGTCGGAATGTTTACTTCAAAGACTACGTGATTACTCATAGCTGCAAATGTTTTTCTTTTGATAGCTATCTCTAAAAAAATATCTTTTCTATCCAAGAACATGAAATGAATCAGTCCCATCTCGCCATCTGCTCTATTTGTGATCCTTCTTTTTGCTGGTTTTACACAATGAATTTGTTTAGCTTTTGAACTGTGTAATAGTGGACTTTCGAGGCAGATCTAAATCAAATGTTGTCTTATGTACCCATCGCTGAAGTCAACGTGGTGTCAAATTTAGGTTGCAGATATATTTTACGTAACTTAAACTGTGGGTTACAAAAGAAATTAACCACGAAATAAGATTTGGCGTGAAACAAAGGTGGAACAATGCGGGATATAATCTCCTGTCTAGGACTACGTGCTTTTGTTTTCAAGTTATTTACTATTTGTAGTACAATATGGGGGGCCAACACGCGATGAACTACCACTAAGTTGAGTTATCGTCCAATACCTGTGTTCCAATTAATTAGCCACGCTATGATGCATATAAACGTGACCGTTCTTTTATTTTTTTTTCCTTATCGGTTTATCCTCAAGAAGTTGGGATTAATTTCAAGAGTTCATTGCGATAACGTTGGTGCTAGTGAAAGGCCATCACCACCGCATAATGAAACATTCAAATTAGCTTCAGTCACAAGCGCTGCCTCTTTGCTCCCCCCGCCTTCAAATCAACCATCTTAATACCTAAAAAAAGACTGCTACTGCAGTTATTTTAATTTCAAATCATTAAATGACAGCTCGCAACAAATATAACAATAAGTTCCCGTCTTCATTTACCTAATTCATCTCATCAACGCATACGTATGTTTCTTTTTTTTCTAGGCTCTCGTGATAGATGCTTGTAGTATCATCTTTGACATAATATCCATCATAGTATATATCAATTCGATGAGTGAGTTTTCTTTGTCGCATTTCACATCAAATAAATATCACACAGTTGTTTCTCTTCGATATCGATTTAATTCACTTCTTTTTAGATGGATGGGCGCTAGCATTTACAATAATCAATCTGATAATACGTCCCTTATCGGCAATCCTGCTGTACAAAGAGTATACACATCGTGGTGGTGCTGCCATCCAAACGGGATCGGTTTTTCCCACAAGCCAACAGAGGAGCTACCAAGATATTGATCGCCCGGTGCAGCCAGTTCCAACGAACTCTTCGCAGCCCGGGCCAAATGTTGCAAGTATCTTTTAAGAATGATAATCATTTTGTACCTAGTCGTTACTTAATCTCGTTTCCTTCGTTTTAACTTTTGTTTGTTAATACGATTTTGTTTAAAGTAGTTATTCTTAACTGAAAGATGTTTATTTACACTGGGATGGGTAATGAAATAATGTCGAAACAAAAGGGAATTACTAAACCAATAATATGTTTTTATTTGAATTAATATTGTGCAAATATGTAGTATGGAACTTGCAGGCGATTTATATTCCAGTTTGTATTGAGAACACAATGTTCAGAGAGAGAGAGAGAGAGAAAAATTTAAAAATGGCAATCAGTAGAATTATACAGAAACATCTCGAAAAATAAAGTTGCGCTTGTTGCATGTACTGGCGTTTACATTTTCCTGTCAGACTGACTCACTTTTAAGACTCTTCTTCGTTGCTTATTGCTAGGATAATTCGAAGAGATCGTATAAGAGAAGCACTAGAATAAGTGAGTTACAGGCAGCTACATCTCCGAAGGCGCGGTCCGCGTATTTCCTTTTCCGTGTTGTTACGCTGATTTCTTCTCAAACTCGTGTTCAATGTTGAATGGTTTGGTCAAGTTAAACCCCCCTAAACTGAGCTTTTAGATCGAAAACTATGAAGGGGCCCACGTGATGTTTCCATTTCAGATACCTTCGGAACGCGTCGACGGGACACTTGAAAATATTGCATTTACATAGCACAGGGGCAATATTCAGTAATTAGATTCTCTCATTAGGACATATGTAAATTTATATTGCTCAAACCTAGGTGCACCTGATTGGTCCTTATCAGTTCGTATCAGTTCGGCTTCCGGCCAGAAAAGTCCACCACAACTTGGAGAAAACCCAGGAACATCAAATCGGTACAAACCACCTTTTCATCGATTTTAAGGCCGCCAATGACAGCATTTATATGGACGAACTATACAGAGCAATGTCTAGTTTTGGCATCCCTGCCAAACTCGTCCGTTTGTGCAGGATGACGATGGAGAATGCACGCTGCTCCATCAAGGTGGGTAAGGAACTCATGGATACCTTCGAGGTTATATGTATATATATATATTTTCGAGAGATATTCGAATCAGACCACCATTGACGGGCCTCTTTTCGTCTCTCTACCACTATAAATCTTTACTCAGAAAGATTCTCTGAATTTCTTCAGAGTTCTTCCCTGGGTTCGATTCCTAGTGTTACCGCTAGCATCTGTTTTTTATGTTTTATCAACCGGGGCTCAACTGAATGATGTCCCAAGATCTTCATTCTTCTCCCAGCCAATCCCAGTGCCAATGATGTTGTAATGTTTTTTGCTGGATGTGTCTGATCACCGCCTGATTGTCCAGTGCAAGGATATTTCTTCCCTCCACCTGACACTCAAAGCAAGTAGTCCAACCGCATGCAGCACAATGCAATCATCTCAGCCTGGTGAAATGCCAACGACACGCGGTGTTCCCAAGCGGCCCCCCATCTAAGTACTAACCGCTAACTAACCTTCGATGTTAAAAAAGGATGTAGACAAGGCGATGTGGCTTCTTTAACATCATTCTTGAAAGAATAATGCAAAACTCAAATGCCAACACCAGAGGCACGATCTTTCAAAAGTACGTCCAATTACATACTCGGGCACGCCGACGACATTGACATAATTGGCAGAACACAGCGGGATGTAAATGGAGCGTTTGTGAGTATTGAGGTTTGGCGGTAAATGAGGGCAGGACAAAGAATATGTTGTTAATTAAAAACCCAACACCGACGTCTTGGACAGGACGCCATAGACGGATATTACTTGAAGGTTAGGGATTTTGTCTATCTAGGCTCCGCTATGAACTCAGACCATGACAACATCGCTGAGATAAAACGACGAATAACTTTTGCCAATTGCTGTTTTTTTGGGATAAGAAGGCAATTGAGTAGCAAAGACCTCTGTCGAACAACTAAAGTGACCCTTTATAAGACCCTAATCATGCCAGTCCTGCTATATTGCGCAGAGGCATGGAACCTTTCAAAAGCGGGGGAGGTTACCCTTGGTTGTTTCGAGAGGAAAATTCTTCGAGTGATTTTTGGTCTCGTCTGCATAGACGGTGAATGGAGGAGGAGATAAAACGATAAACTGTACGGGCTGTTCAGCGAAATCGACCTAATCAGAAGAGTAACGACAAAGGTGGCTGGGTCATGTTGAAGGAATGGACACCAATGCTCCGGGCAGAAAATCTTCGAATCCATACCTGAAGGACGGCGCAGTAGAGTAAGACCGCGAATCACGTGGCGCACGCAAGTGTAAGGGTATCTTAACCAACTTACCGTGCGAAACTGGAAACAGCTGGGGCCAGATTCTGTAAGGCGAAACGATTAAAAGTTTTCGTGCGCACGAATGATTTGCGTTATGTTACACATGCAAATTTCTTCGTGCAAATGAAAACGTTTTAACGTTTCGCCTTACAGAATACCGACCCTGGCTAAAGAACGTGCTTGCTGGAGACGCTTGTTGGTCCACCCTGGACTGCAGCGCCACCTAAAGTAAGTAAGTAAGGTGTACAAAATTGAAAGGACATCGTAGGTCCGGTTCAGTTTCAAAAACTGAAAAAACGTTGCTGCATTTTCTCTTTGCAGACTGTGCACGGTCCCGCTGAGAAAAATATCGCAAACAGACAGAAAAAAGCTGCTACAACTTTTCCTTTGCAAACTAAGTAAGAAAATTATAATAAACCCAACTTGATGAGTTGATGCTGCACTGCGCGAACTCGTCAAGCGCCCTTGAAAGTCAGATACGAACTGCGATCTTAACTCACTGACCCATTTGACGAGTTGCTTTGTGCAGTCCTGTACTAATACTATGACACCTTCGATCAGGAAGGATTTCCCTGTTCAATGAAGCTATACTTACTTTACCTACTTAACACAATTAAGACAGAAAAAAGGTCGCTATCGATTTTCTTCTATGTTATTGGGAAAAGCATCGTTAAGTGGTTATGGCGTTCAAGAAATAGCGGTTCCAGGCATCGGAACAAAATTCATAAACTTATGTGGTATTCGATTGGGCGCTCTCAGAGCACTTTTTTTGCTCTCAGGGCAATTTTTATGTTCGTTTGGTACAGGAAAAAGCAATCTTTTTCAGATTTCAGAGCACTTTTGCGAATCTAGATATTTTCTCAGATTTACCAATACAAGTGCGTTTGAGTTTGACAACTGATGGAGTTTGTTTACATTTTTAGTGAATTTTTTCTCCAGCAAAGAAAGGCATTGCATCGGGTGAATCTATTTGTGTAAATTATTTATGTATATATATTTAGAAATCAATCGGAACAGCTATTTCTAATGTTTTAATACAAAATTTAACTAGTGAATGGAAATCGCTTAGAAAAGTGTCGAAGACTACACATATTCAAATCGCACGAATATCAACACAAAAAAGAGCAAGAGCAAGTTTTATGTTCGATTAGCCACACGAAATCTGGAATCTGAGAGCAAATCTGAAGAAGCCCAAACGAATACCACATTAGTAGAACCTTGCAGTAGGTGAACGCAAATAGTTTACAACTTTCAGAGTTGTAAAGCTTTGTGCCACTATATTGGTAGAATTTCTACCACTGGTTTACTTTTGGGCGCTAAATCTGTTCAAACAAATAGGCGAAGCCGACGAGGTAACAGGGAATTCGGCGAAGAAAGCTAAGCTAAAAAGCAGCGAAGACCTCACCCTAGCCATTATTGATCTCAGCAACCCTGATGGGAAACTTGCGACCGACAAATGGCTCAAGGTTGAGGCAAAGATCCTGGAGGCCATGATATCAGAGGGAGAATCTGCTGACATCAATAACACCTGCAACTTCGATTTGGCAGGTTGGCGGAAGGCAACAAAGAGTCTTTTGACTTTTTAACTCGCTGCATTCGAAGCCTAGGAGAACTGTGGCCTGGTGCCAAACTAGAAGCCATTCCTGTTTCAGCCCTACCACTGCGGACCCTAGTGCACGTATGGATACCTCCTCCGGTTCAACAATCCATACTTAAACTGGTAGGTCTGCGGAACAAAGAGCTGAACGTAGGTGAATGGAAAATCGTGAGTTCCAAACCGCGGGAGAAAGGTGGCGGTAGGGACCTACGCATTGTGGTGGATCCAAAATCCGCCAACCTAATAAGATCCGCAGCAGGGGTCGTCAAATTTGGGTTGGGGAACATCAAGTTCTCCTTCCCCAGTAACGATGACCAGCGCCGGAAAGCTAAGGGTGGTGCAGATTAATTTGCACCACTTTCAAGCTGCCACCGACGACCTGTTGCTCTTCATGACCGATGAGAGTGTGGACGTGGCCCTAATCCAGGAACCATGGCTAAACAAAGCCAAAATCCAAGGACTGAGGTCAAAAAACTACACTCTCCTGCATTCCCAAAAGGCAGGACTTGAAATCACCCAGTACCATCATTAAAGGTATAGCCGTCTATACGGATGGTTCAAAAACAGAAAATGGAACAGGAGCCGGCATATTCTCAGAAAGGCTTGCTATTAGCCAGTCGTACCAACTGACCGATCACTGCAGTGTCTTCCAAGCTAAGATATATGCGGTTAAAAAAGCAGCACAGACTATCTTATCGATGGGACTACCAGCAATGGAAATAACCATCTGTGTGGACAGTCAAGCAGCACTCAAAGTTATCGGCTCCAATCTTATTAATGCGAAATGTGTTACAGATTGCCTCGTGGCGCTCAGGGCTATACGTCATCACTTAATTCTACTTTGCTGGGTTCCGGGACACGTTGGGGTGGAAGGGAATGAAAAGGAGGACGAATTGGCCAGATACGGCTCTGATATGAACCCTCAGCTTGCGGACGGATTGGTGTTACCGCCTTTCAACACTGCTAAGACTTTTATTGAAGGCGTCACCACACAACTGGCTAAGGAACAATGGAGCAACACCATCGGTTGCGTCATAACCCGAAGTCTGTGGCCTGTGATTGACACCAAAAGATCAAAGTTCCTAATCTCCCTTAATAGAAGCCAAATCCGGATGATCGTCGGCGTTTTAACCGGACACTGCATCATAGGAAACATGGCTAAAAGGCTAGGACTTTTTGGAAATGACTTCTGCAGAAGCTGTAGAGACGAGGAGGAAATAGAGTCCGTGGAACATCTTCTATGCCACTGCCCAGCTTTACAGGAACGCCGCTCATCCTGTATGGGAGCTAGGTTCTTCGAAAGTCTGGACGACTTGGTAGGGGTACCCCTATCAGACATAAAACTATTCCTCAACAGATCGAAGTGGTTTTGTTAGCCACATGTCCTTGCATGTACAAACAGGGTACTCACAATGGGCCTTCATGGCTTCTGGGTGAAATTTGCATCGGTTGCAAAACTGCCCTCCCAACCTAACCTAACCTAATAGGCGAAGCTAGTTGACGTTAACAACGTTGGATATCCTTTGTCTTGCTTGGTTTTGCTAAACATTTTCCTTAATAAGTACAGATCTTTATTAACTTACAAACTTAAGTAAATACATTTATTATCCAATTTTGCTTGTTAATTCGAAACAAATAATAATAAATAGAAAAGAGAGAACTTAGCATAAATGTTTTTTTGTTTGTAAAATGGACAATGTACAATAGATTGTAGAACAACAAGTTCATAGAAGTTCGCTTTGGATATTTGTTATTATGTTTAGAATCCTTCCTTGGCTGGGCGATACTGATAGCCTTTGGGTCCATCGGCTACACAAGGTACCTAAGAATATGAAAGTGTAAAATTTTCAAAGTTCAAGTGTGACCCTGTTTGGCTTACTTGTACTAAATTAAAATAAATTGAGCCCATCAGTTGTGACGCTGAAGTGTTGGTCTTCTTTAGGCACGAGAAGAGCATATCATCACAGACGCAATGGGATCTGAAAAAGAATAGTGGGTTAGCCATGTGGATCTGGAATACAAATCATTGGACTCACTTGGTGTACAAAGAGTCATTATTTAGATCGTATCTCATTTGGTAGGCTCTAATTTTTACCGGACACAAGTCGTGTGTTCTACAGCAACGATCCATTGTTGATTCTTGTCCAAGATCATGGTATGTCTCAGCTATGTCACCAGTGCCACACCATTTTGTACCTTTGCGGGATAAAGTAATTGTTAGTTATACGAAAGCGAAATATCACTGTTCTCGTACCTGGTATGATTCCACTCAGTATCGAAAGGGGACTCTTTGGGAATATATTCGTGGCTATACTCGTTGGTGTTGACGTTTCTACCATTTTGCCCTTACCCCTTGTGGCCAGGGCTTTAAGTCGGTCCATACGTTCACATTGACCCATTAGTTTGAGCATTTCTTTGAAATTGATCTTCAGCGGTCTGTTCAAACTGGACAGGTCATCGAGGAGGATTTTTCCCTCGTTGTCGTTACTGTAATAGACACAAGAATTAGTATGACAGTAGCAATCAAATAATGTTCTCTAAATTAATGGGTAGATGTGGAAAATCATTTACAAAACTGTTATGCATGAATGAACAATCACAATATTATATATTGTGGGTGCAATTTCCATTGTTCGATCATGTGCGTCAATTGATGAAGATTACTTTGACTCCTATTCATATGACAATTATAAAGAAAACAGGGTGAGGTTAAATCCGATGGAATATTGATAGCTTGCTTTTGATAGGAGAGTTACGTGACTATTAGAACAATCGCACATTGGTCCGGAGACAGAATACAAAATGGATACATTCCTGTGAGTCTGGCTGACAATGTAAGGTGAGTCTAGCCTGCCTCACCCATTTCCTCTCTGTACTTACTTATTTGCGTGTAAATTTGAAAAGTTCGTTTGCCAATAGGATTAATACTTTTTAAGCTCCTGTTGCAATAGATTTTTGATGATTAGTTTTGAGAATTTGATTTTATATGCCACTACATGCGGGAACTATTGTGGGTTAAAGTTTTTTTTGGTTCTTAGACAGCTACTTTTTAACGTTTTATTCAATGATTTTAGGTTGCAATCTGACTGTACACGTCACTTCATTTACATAAGGCCTGTTTTTGAAGTTATTACTTCTTTAGGCGCGTTGGGCACTTTTAGATGGGAAGAAATTAGTGAATTCGCGTTACCTTTAAAACGACACCGCGTCACCGTCACCGAGAAACCGACACCCGATAGATGGCGCTGTTGTCCATTTTCTGAGAAACTCAACCGATCCCAATGAAACTTTGTTTGTGTGCATGGATGTATGCAGCTAGAAAGATAGGATAGTTTTGGACTCGATAGGTGGCGCTGTTGTAAAATAATATGCATTATTTTTCATGTACCTACAATAGCGCTTTAAATGAAAGTGAAAATTGTAATATAATATTTGTAGTAGTAGTTTATAATAATCAATAATGAAACACTTCATTTAAAAGTATTTCCTGACGATTCGAAAAACGCACATGTAATTGTTCAAGTTATAACTTCTGTCGGCACTCCCGGAGTGCCTGTCTTTTTTTTTTAGCTTCGATCTCAGCAAAGCAAAGTAAAGTAGGATTTCGATCACGCAACAACTATTGCTAGTCTCGAAGTTTCAAGTAGAACGTAGTTGTTGTAATTTCGTGCTGAAAATCCTGCTTTACTTTGCTTTGCTGAGATCAAAACTCAAAAACGGCTATAGTCAAGCAGCTTTCAAACTGACAGTTGCTAGCACAAATTGTTAACCTGCATTTTTTCACATTGATACGTATTCTACTTGAAAACGCATCATCAAGGTTTATTGTCGTGTCGATGAACTAAACTCGATTGACCGTTTCAACATCAATGCATCTGTTCTCTCATCGTGTCTAAGTAATTGCAATTAAAACAGATTCTCAAAACCATTTACTGTCACGAAATTACCACTTCATAACCATTATATTGTGCACGCAATTAACCCCTGCCCACGGGTTGCCTCTTGAGCAATAATCTTGCCCTGTTGTCGATAACGATGATTAGCTTCAGCGTCATCAGAGAGTGACCAATTTGCTGTAATGATTGCAACATTTCTAGGCCTTAAGACTTCACAGTCTACTTCAATGCCAAACGAAATGACCGGTTGCATTCAGCCAAGGTGCTAATTAATTCAATGGAATAAACCATTATTACTGCAATTTAGTAGACAACTTTTGTAATTTGAAAATCTACTGACCACGATACGCGAAAAGTGTGGAACGCATGTAAAATGGAAATCGTAATTATTAACCAGACATTATTGAGGCAGGTATTATAGTGCACTACTGTTAGGTTTATTTTTGAATTTATTACATCTCTAATGGTGATGTTTATGATGGCTGTTACTTTGCAGAATATACCTTTGACGAATTGTTTATGTTTAGTAACGTACTAGCCCGCCGCACATTTCTGCACTGCAAATGTAAAAGTTAATAAATGCATAGAACTTATGTTTGATTAAAAAACTGTACGTGTACATATTTGTTAACGTGTTCCGTGAACTCATGACTAGCTTCAGGATAACACAGAAGAATGAGTTATAGATTCAGAGACAAGCTTGCTAAATAGATTTCTCTTAAGTTAATTACTTTGAATGACGGATCCTAACCCATTGCCGTTCTGTCTGTCGGTTCAGACCTAAGCGCTGTCTGCTCTGGGGCGCAGAGATCCTTGGGCTTTATCGATGATTGGTGCGCAAGAAATGGGCTTTCAGTGAATCCTCTTAAAATTACGGTTGTTCTTTTCACGAGAAGGAGGAATGTCACTGGTCTGACTCAGCTTGTGCTAAAAGGCGTCACTATCCCGATCTCTGATGAAGTCAAATATCTGCGAGTAATCCTCGTTAGAAAGCTTCTTTGGTCCAAGCATGTTGAATCAAAAACCGATAAAGCACTATCAACTTTCTGGCTTATCTCCTAAAAGGGTCCTTTGGATCTATACGTCAATAGTAAGACCACTTCTCCCATATGCATTGATTGTATGGTGGAACAGGCTTTCGCAGAAACGTTTTACTGCCTCTTTTGGCTTCCCTAGCACTCTGGGCTCTGCTCTAGATGCTATGATGAACCTTCCCAATCTTGATTTTCCTATCGTGGGTGACACGCTGAAAATCATCTCTCGGCTAAAGGAAGCGTGGTTTTTGGTACCACACGCATTGGAATTTTGAAAAACTAGTGCGACAATTATCCTTTGACCCCTTTCTTATGGATATGCCGTCTGACGCAATGACTCCAGAAATCCTACTGCGACAATACTATACCAAGTCAACTCTCCTCACGCACGGACGGCTTTAGAACCGAACAGGGGTCTGGTTCTGGAGTGTTTGTGGAAAGCGCAGAACATTAGACTACACTACCCCTTAGGTAACCATGCGTCTGTCTTCCAAGCGGAGATTTGCGCTATATTGTGACAAACAGGTTGAGGGCTAGAAGCATATGCGTTTGCAGCGATAGCCGAGCTACCTCGTCTAAACTAGTGCTTGAACTCAAGCTATCTCTGAACTTTGTCGGTAGGCTAAACACAGTGATTCTTGTTTGGGTCCCAGGTCACACTGGTATCCAGGGAAATGAGATCGCTGATGAGCTTGCCAGGCTGGGTTCAGAAGAAGCTCTCTCAGGACCTGAACCAGCGTTGGGTCTATCTCCATCTGTGGTTAGGCTATCCATTGATACTTGGGTTTCTCGTGTACACGAGCGTCGGTGGCGTGACTGCGCTAGTAAATTTAAACAAATCATATCCCGCATAGAAATTTATCGAGGATTTAATACCATGTTCCCACCAACGTGATTTAGCCACTTGCTAAATCCACTTGATTTAGCTAAATCATCTCATAATTTACGTGATTTACCATACATTTTCGTGATTTGATTACTAATTACGTGATTTAGGCGTGTTTAATTTTTAATTACGTATCTGTCATCGCAAATCCACACAAAATAAAATCGAACATACCTGCATCGCTTTCAATTCAGTTCAATGTTATTCAACAAACAAAAAAAAAAACAACACAAAATATCAAAAATATTATCCCAAATTCAATTTTCTTCGTGTTTCGGTGTATTTTGGTATTTTTATTAAGTACCTACAACAATCATAAAGTGTTTTATTTTTGGCAGAGGTGTGATAACAAAAACTAACCTCTCCGAAGTGGACGAATTCTTTCTGCTGGATGTCAAACTAAATCACATAAAATTCGGTGGAGACGCCTTTCGTGATTTATAAATCATATCAGCTAAATCACGTTGGTGGGAACATGGTATAACGAGATTACTGCAGTTGTACAGATAAACACTCTACTGAAAGGTAGACAACAGCGCACGCCAATCCATAGGACACACTAGAAAACGTGACATCACATAGGACAGGCAAAGAAAAATATAAGGAATCTACAATCCACACCCCTTATGACTTGTAAGACATCGCTGTAATAAGTTTAGCAAATTGTTTAAAATAATTTTAGATAAATTCGATCAACGAATGTGTTGATTTAAGTTTTTAGGAAATTTTCTGGAACAGGGTGGCGTATACGTAACATTTTCAAATTCGTTCATCTTACAACACTCCTAATCGAAGCAAAGCTTGCACCGCATCCAAGTCAGCGTCGATTTGACGGGATAACTGATTTGCCAATGTTGGGAATAGCCGGGCTGCAAGATCTAAGTCGTCATCGATCAAAGAAGGAGTCCATCCTAATTGTCAGCAGCGACACAGATTCAACTACAATCTTTTCTTATCGAGTTTTTTAGTCTCTGTTTGGGTTTGACACTATCTTACCCATTTGCCTTCTTCTTGGAGTAAATAGCTCTCGGGTCTAGACCTGATATGAATCAATAAGAGGCAGACTCTTTGGCGCATGTGCTCGGCGTTGTCAAAACACGGTTTTCTTCTTGGTACCACAATGACTGTACAATGTACATTCATCTGATGCTTTCTGAAACGCCATTCAAATGCCAGTGCTCTACTAAGTCATCCCAATTTGTCAAGTCATTACCATTTTTTTTTTTTCAAATTTCAAGTAGCTACTAATTATCTCTTCACTTTTGTCGGGTGAAGGCATGTATTGGCTTCCACCACATCGTCCATTTTTAGCGCCGTACTCTTTGTCTGAAAGTGGTTTCGATATATATTTTATTCTTATAGAATCGATGCTTAAATTCGCAGTGTACAGCGTGACTCATCTGAAACTTGTTCGTCTTTCTAGTCTCTTCTATTTGTTTTTGTAGATACGCTATTTAATTATATGCATCAAAAAACAAATCAACCTCTTGAAATAGATTAAAGCCAAGGAATAGATTAACATGCAATAACCCACATGATCTACTAGTCTATATCAGGTAGCCAGTGCGACCTTCCGAAAGAAGCTTCCATTTAATGTGTGTAGAAAATTAAGCCAATCTGACAATTTATCAACAAAAAAGAAGTCCTACATGCCTTATAACATGCAACTAAAATGCCGGCTTAATTTTTTTCATTTTATTTAACTAATTTCGGTAATTATGTGAACGGCCGTTGGGTTACTTCGGTAATGACGTTTAAAATTCATTCCCTTCCGTAACTCCTACTTGGCATGCGATCAATTTGCTAACTTAGATCGATTTTTTCTATTTTCTGCAAAACGCCTTTGAATTTAACCGCAAAAAGGAAACAGCCAAAGATAACTCGAAAACCTGAGTCTGAATCTCTCGAAAACAAACACTCAATACAAATATTTGATGCGCTTGGTATTTTATTTGCATTCACCATTATTGTTTCGCAATTTGATACGCGAATGAATTTCCACCACGACATCACGATTAACGCTTTCCATACTAATCGGCCAATCATGATCTGAAAACGAAAAGAGAAAAGCTAAACCCAACCCTCTACACTCTACAGCATCTACTCTCTGACACATTGAATTTATGGACTTTTGTATTAGCAAGTAACCAATCGAGTCTAGTTTTAATGAACGTGCTCTGATCAGTTAAGCGATCGATATTATTGCCCCAACGATTAAAATCTGGAGCACTGGCCGAAGTCGCAGTGCCTGTTTAAATTTACGGTGCGCACGCGCTCTGACTAGGTGAGACCAACTTGTTTGGGAAATCTTACAGAACCTGTAATAGAGGCTGTTTTTTTTTTCTAATTGGTCTTTGGCCTGAAAGTAAAAGCAGACTTTGGCTCTCTTGTTGCGGGAAAACTTGTTCTTGTGATCTTGGGAGCAGTTGCGTCGCAGTTTGGTGGTAACACAGTTCTAATTGTCTTGAATGAAAGTGCCGAACTGTATAAGTGAGCCGTGCGACTTTTACTTTTAACGTGATTGTGTTTTTTTGTTTTTTAGGGGATCGAAGTACTCGTAAGTTGGTACTCATCAGAAAGTTAATTGAGAATCTGTTGTTTGCTGTCGAACAATGGCACACTCATTCCATTGACTTGAATGTGGGTTAATGGGCCAAGAGAACAGTTTTATTAAGAAAAAATTAAAGACGGTAATTAGATGTTTGTACTTCGGATCGGTTGGGCGAGACCATGATTGGTCATTGACACCTTTATGGTGTAACAGATATCAAGCGGTAATTATGGAAATTGGTTACTTTTGGTGTGAGATCTTGGACAGCTTCGATATCTTTTTACAGAAGCTCTTCTCTCTTTGAGTTTTAATACGAAATCGTCAATATTGTACTTAACAGAGTCGAAGAGGCTAAAGATCTGGGTATTGTAATTGATCCCAGGTTCACCTTTGCACGTCACGTTGATTTCGTTTTTGCTAAAGCAAACAAACTTTCTAGTTTTATAAACGGATTAGAAAGGAATTTTCGGATCCTCATACCCTTATTTCACTTTTTATTGTGTTAGTTAGGTCTCTGTTAGAATGTGCTGGTATTATATGGAACCCTACAAAATATATTTTTCGGAAAATGTGCCGGAACTTTGAAATTCCTTACCAAACTCGTTTCAACTTTACGATGAAGAAGAAATACCCATGACATCATGTTTGTAAGGGACTTATTATGCTATCATCTTAAGTGTTCATCTCTTTTAGCTCAATTACCAATCTATGCCCCGGCTAGACCTTTAAGGGAAAGATATCTTCTCCTTCGACCTGTTCACAGAACTAACTACGGACATAAGGATCCTTTATCCAGAGCTATTGCTTCATTCAATTAGGTTTGTAATTATGTTGTTTTCCATTTTTCTCGCAATTGCTTCAAAAGTATTTTATTTGATTTATTGGTATTACCTTAGTCTTAAGTAGTTATTGTTCTTTAATTTAAATAATAGATATTTATACTTGTATGTATAGCTTAGCTAGTAGATGAAATTAAATAAATAAATTTTTGATTTGCCAGTGTGGATTTTTAGATCCCAATTATCACAATACTGCTTTAATTTGTTTATTTGCAACTGGAGAGTATGGGGATTATCAGAAAGAATAATCAGATCATCCGCGTAGAGCAAAACTTTAACATTGACATCGCCGTACTTAATGCCTCGTGCGATACTGTCACAGGCATCATCTATAAAAAGTGAAAACATTAAATGACTTAGAACACAACCCTGTGGAACACCAGATTCTGTAGGGAAAGTGGATGATTTCAGTTTACAGCCTCAGACGAGTTAGCAAGAAGTTGATCGTAACCATTTTTGTCGATAATCTCTACGTTGCTAATTTAAAAAAGCTAGATCGGAATCCAGCCTGGAAAATGCTGAGGATACTATTCCGCTCAACCCAACTCACTAGCCTATGGTAGGGAAATTGGGTGAACAGTTTTCTTAGTGAGCTAAGCATTTTATAGGATCACCTCTTTTAAAAATGCCACATATGTTAGAGGTTTTAAAAAATATCGGGAAAGTCTCTTCAAGAAAGATTTTATAGTTTTCGAGCAGAAAAGGATCGCCTTTTTTTAAAAATGCCATATTTGGGAGATTTAAATATGCTCTAGAATGCATACGAGCAACGTCTGCTTCGATTGTTTATAGAACTCTGCTGGAATACCATCAGGTCCTGCAGCTTTATTATTTTTCATATTTTTTTAATGCTAGGTACCATCAGTTCTGACATCACTATAGTGGAGTCCAGTTCTTCTCTATAGGCAAAAAAGATACAGATGATAAAGAGGTCTGGGCGTTGGAGATCTCGGAAGCAAATCAACACTGGTCGCAGTCGACATTTTTTTTGTGACATTCGCTCAACAGTCGAACATTTCTCCAAAAAGCTTTAGAAACTCTGCGAATTGATAAAATAGATGCCGACTTTTCAAAGTACTTTGTTTTTTTTTTTTTTGAACTTACACAATTTGAGTCACATTAAGAATGAAACTGCTTTTGTTATATTGTGTTAAAACCTTTAAATATTTACAAATATTCTACTTACTATATCTCGATGAGTTCACAGTTGAGCAGTAGCTTTTGTGGTCCCAGCTCAACAACTGCAATTGTTGAATCATGATAATAGATCATAATCAGTGAATCGTTGCTCACTCGGTTCCCACTATTGTAGTCGAAGATAAATTGAAAGTCGTAAATTAAAGTGCGTTGCATAATTTTTAGCGAAAGCTTCTCACCTGTATGTTTTCATTTGTCGCAGACTCCTTTTCTCAATGATTTGTTGTGTTATCGAGGTGAACGATGGAAAGCCTTGAAAACTTTGAAAACTTTCCGGCAGGCTAAAACTTATCGTTGGCTTTGCCAATGCTGTTGTTAGAAATCCCAAAATCGCACTCAGTAGAAGGAATAAATATTGCAGACGTCTCTTTTGGCAAAGCAGCACCATTTTTACAGATTTGCTGTTGTGTGTCCTTGCAGATGAAGTTGGTGATTTAATTTTCGCTCAATACAATCATTGAAAAATGTTAGGGGCTTTTTTTTACTACATTCCAGTTGAGTGGCAATTGATAATAATTGATTTTATTTTCCCCACACTCTGGGAACTGTATTTCCTTGTTTGTAATGAACGATTTCACATGTGCGGTTTCTAGAATATTTCAAAATATAGGGCTTGAAGGACTGTATTAGTATTGCGTGCACATAGGACGAGCTTATGAATGCGTTAATATTTAAAACTTGTGTCCGCAGATATTCTAAGATTTCTGAATCTCAGACACGGGGGTTTTTTTCGTGTAGGTAATTAAATTTAGAACAAACACATTTTCCCTCTTATTCCAATACGGTAGTTGGTTCTAAATGTATTATGTATAGCTTGTATGATATAGTTAGAAGCCTAAGGAAACAATTATTTCCAGTTTTTCATGTCTATACTTTGAAGGGTCAGCAGAATAAGCAGCTGTTCTGGGTAGTTTAATTGGGGGCACTTCAATTTTGTATGAGCAAATTAATTATAAGTTCAATACAGATGACCTTGTGGTCATGCGGATAAATAATAAATTTTTTGTTTAACCTTTTTCAGGTAGAAACTGAACTCTTCATTATTGAGAACAACATGGTTGCGGTTTTTTCAAAATTACCCCGCCTTTGCTTGGCTTAAGCCAGTAAAATTGCGTTATATTATTTTTAGGTTATAGAGAATAAGATTGTACATAAGTTTGTTTGGGGGAAGTATGGAACCACGTTACCATATCACTGCGGCCATAATTGGGGATTTTCTCCAATTAGACTTCGCTCATGATACCGGATCTGGTGACGAATCCTAAAAGACCTTTGAGAAGTCTGCCAGATATGCCCTCTGCGTTAAGGCAGAGTTCACCAAGAAGGTGTTGAGGCAGTTACAGCGAAACAGAATGTGTTCTTCCGATTCTTCTTCCTCGTTTCATAGTCTCCAAGTTTTAGTTTGGGCTTTTCGTGCCATAGCCATGAGGTGTTTTCCGACTTGACTTGACAATATCCAGTGAGGAACCTTGTAACTATACGAATCTGACTCCAAAGGCCTAGAAGTTCTTTTGTTCTTACGTGGAAGGTACTTGGCATGAACATTTTGGGTTGTCTGTTGAAGGCGTAGCTACTTATAAAATGTAGTTACTCCTATTTGGAACAAACTCTGAAGTTCTAAGCGGACTTAAATGGAATTGCACTATTTGAGAGTTCCTTCGCATTCATTCATTGACTCAAACATTTCTTAACTATGGACTGTTTCCAAGACATGAATCATTTTCCTACGATGACTTAAAGCAAACAAGTATACACACCATCAATATTATATTTATTTTTTTGATTAAGAAACACGCTTTTGGGAAAGGATTTAATTGCTTATTGCACACTTGGTTATGAAGCAGTTCACAACACAATCGTCAAAACAAAACAGGAGAATAAGTGCATTCAAAACCCCAATTCCCAAGTCTGGACATGATGTACATACTTCATGGTTGCCACTATTTTTAAAATTTATAATTTTCCCCGACTTTCCCTGACCAGTTTTGAAGTTTTCCCTGACCAATACAGTTGTGGACTCAGTGGGTCGATAGTCAATGTGCTGGACTACTGAGCGAGGGGATTCATCTTCACAAATTACATCTTCAGTTTTTTTTTTCCACTGCTCATCCAACTCTCTCGAACTTCTGACGAAGATCGGAGTGTATAACTGTCATGAAAGAGGGCCTCATAAAGCCGTTCAGACTCGGCATAAATATCGTAGACCTCTTCTATAAATTGACACAAAATATAGAGTGCGACAAATGCATAAGAGATTCAATAGGCTTTTTGAAACGAAGAAAAACACACCGTTTGGTGTACCTATAGTTTATAAGCTTATGGTTGGATTCATCTTGTTTCTATGGTTATCAGAGATCGTTATAGTGCAACGATGAATGTTTTTTGTTAAAAAGCATGGATGAAAACAATTCCAGCAAGATGTGGCCTCAACAAAATGGACCATTGTCTCGAATTATTACACCATCCAACTATAGCTTTGGTCGATTTAGATCTACCCATTTGCTGGTGCAAATACCATATCCACAAAATGCATATTCAAAAAATGTTTACTAACAGACTAATTTTTCTTGCGATTTCCCACACATAAAACAATTTTCAACGGGCCTTACCAATAATAATCATTCTTAAACTTCACACTAAATATTTTATAGGTCACAATATGCAATTTTGTATGGAAAATTTCGACACCGTGAGTTACACAAATTTAGCCTGACCACTGAAACTGATTATTAGTATCGCGGTACATGGTTGCAGTCTCACTAGGTGACTTAACATTGTGATTCTGTAAGTCGCCATCGTATACCAATGCGACTTCCCTTAAACGTCAAACGCATGCTACTTCTTTTATTAACGTTGTCGAATACCTCATATTCAAGCGCGCCCTTATTCAGCAGGCACGTTTCTTTTGCAAAACCCTTCAACGCTGTAACTTCTTTAAAAAAAAGAAGAAGATGAAAACACCATGTCGTCAACCATATCCACACATCACGTGCCAGCAATTCAGTCTTGTTCAATCGATATGCACGCTCAGCCCACCATCCCTGTCTTCCATTCGACTATTACAAAGATTATAATACTTTCCATTTAAAGTCAAACAACTTACGCAATTGCAATGCGCGTTTATTAATGTTTATGCTAAATGACACTCTGGTCTGAACTGTGTCTTTGGTTATGTGTTCAATCGTAATTGTGAATCAAAATTAATTGCCATCACTTTCACTGACGCTTTTTTCATGTCGGTTAGTACAGCCAACTTTTTTTTGGTACAATAACATTTTGCTGCCAAAAATCGCCATCAGTTAGTCATTGTTCGCTTCATGGTCTGGGATATAGCAAAACATTTTCTGAACTATACTACAACTGATTGACAACTGCTAGCAAATTTGTTAAATCAATGAACTGATTCAGAGGTATGTACTTGTCATTTAGCACACTTACGGTGAATACCATTTTGTTGTCTTAACACGCAATAGTCTGAGGTAAGGCGGTGGGAAATGTCTTATAACTTTGAACGGACAAAAATTCACGCAAAGTATTCTGGATTGGAGTTGGAAAAGGAGGACATTGCACCTTTGACAGCAAGGTGTTCTGGCTGACACTGTTAGTGTCGTCTGTGAAATGTTCCAGGTGGCCTATATGAGTATCGAGATTTATTTCTTAAGGGTGGTAATTTTTTAAATTACAATTCAAATCATTTGAATACGTAATTGAATAGACTTTTTGTGAAATTTTAACAAAGAACTAAGCCCGCAACTGGGTTTTTATGTATTTATTTCAACTTTCTAACGAGAAGATTCATTTATAGACTTTGCGAAATTACTGCCAAACTGTAGGGGGCGTGTTTTTTGTTACTGGTGGTGACATAAAATAAAACTGGATAATCCGCAATACCCCAACAAGGCTATGGGATATGTGAGGAGTATAGTTTCAAAACTCTTCTCTTCCACTTTTTAGAATTTTGAGTAAACCGAACACAATTGTTAAAAGCTGCTAAAATGACACTAGCGATAGATTTGAAAGCTAAATTGCAAGTTTGGAATGGTCTTTATCTATTTCTTATGGTCTTGAACCTTTATAGACACCATACAAATTATAAAAAAAAAACAATTTAAATTGGAAAAAAAAAGTTTTGAAAATGACGATTGGAATAGGTGACTCTTGAATTTAGGAATAGCGGAGTTTTGAAAAGAAAGAAGAGTTTTTCTAACGATTTAATACAAATGTTTTTATTTTAAAATTTAAGGTCACAAAAATTATATTAATTCAAAAAAATAAAACTTAAAAAAACGTCCCAGCAATGTCCCTGAATTATTTAAACGAAAAAAAATAAAAAATCAAAAGTTTCAGTGGCTTCATACCGAAATGTTTAAGGAGCATACAAATTATAACTTCAAGGTCTTACATACGAAGATCTTTGATTACGTCTTATTCTTCAGAAACTTGACTTGTTCCAGGTTCTGTATCAAGATTTTCATCCATAAGTCTTTTATAAAACAGAAGTTTATCAGATTTTTCCCACTCATTTAATCTATAAATAAAAATTTACTTATAAAACATTATTTTATCTGCTAGGTTACCAAGGATATTTTCTTCACAAGAATTATTGCAACACAATTTAGTTACTGCCTAAACACAATGAGGCCGCTGTAGTAGCGGTATGCAGCGGTAGCACAAGCTGCGCTGCACACACAAAAAGTGTATACAATGAAGTAGCGCGATGTATCATATTCAAACAAATTGCTGTTCTTTTTTATATATTTTTATAAAGTGGATGAGAAAGATTAAATAAAATATTTTTTTTTAAATTTACTAGTTTTTTGGACATCGCAATCTTCAGCCTTATAAATTTAAACTACATTGAACTATATCTAAAATTATTGCCACTGAACATAAAACGAAAATTATTTCGATTGCTTTTGTGACATGCAGCGCGACAAAAGTTAAAAGTTGGCCAATATGTACTATAGCCGCTACTACACGCTGCAGAGGCGCCGCTTATTATGTTCACGTTACATGTAATCAGTGTATTTAAACTTTGGCAACGCTACATACCGCTACATACGGCTACTTCGGTTTGCATGGGAATAAGAGAGTTTCACGGGTGTTTGTAAAACGATCGCAGGAGGTGGCGCAGTGCAGGAAAACCCTTAGTTGGAATTAGGGGTTTTTCGGGATTCAAACCTGTGACCCCTCGCTTATTAGTCCAACACACATACCACTAAGCCACTGCGCCGACTATATTATTAAGCTGAAAACTGAGTACAAGATATTCTTCGGGATGTAGGCTTACTTAAGTTTCGCCCAAGTTTTACCCAAGTCGAAAATGGGGTTTTCGATTTATGAGCAGTTTCTAAAATAAGAGCTTTAAAAAATCGATCGTACGATATTAAAAAAGAAAAACGGAGTATGCTATTAAGTTAAAAATTACTATATTACCCTAGAAATTATTTTCGTTACAATGGTATCTATGGATCGTTTTCGAGATAAGGCTAAATTTCAAAAGTACAGCGATTTGATACTTAGATATTCTTAAATATGAGCTTTGGTTGAAATCTTAATAACCGTTTCCGAACAGATCCAACTGGTATTAATATTTTATTTATAAAGTACCATTAATTTTGAGGTTACCACGCAAGGAAAAAAAAACCGCCCCCAACTGTAGGCTGACGAGCTCCCAATTGAAATTTGAGCCAAATCCGAACAGCTGTTTAGGCTGTAGGGCTCAGGAGCATATGGACAGAAATGTTGAACCCACTTTTTTAAGTTGCCCTATCATCGTAATGTCAGAATTAATAATCATCTTCAGTTCTACGACAGAATATAAGTCAAAGGGAAAACCATTTCTTAAACTTTTCAAAATTCAATAGAAACACAGACAAGAAATCAACTTATTCGTAGACACACTTTTACCATAGAACACTCGAAAGGTTAAAATAATTCCCGCCACTTTTAGCACAACTGTTCGAGAATGCACCTGTCATGCAACAAGTCTTGTTAACAAATAAAATTCGCTTGAAGTGCCTTGCAGCTATAAATTGACATAATTTGTCGCAGTTGGTGAGAACTTGCGGGCATATACCATCATACAAGACCACTCTTTTAACCGTAATTGTGATTTCCCATAATAACAACTGCTGCGGGATTTTCCCGCCTCATTTTACCAACCTATACTGGTGGTAATTTACCTTCGAAGGCCATTTTGCAGCTCAATTAACTCGAAGGCTTATAGTGTCATATTCATATTTATCCAAAAATAGACCAAGCATTCATATCAATCGTTTCTGTATCTACTAATGCACTCGTTCTGCAACATTACGTTTTCGTCAAGCGAAAACGACACTCAGACCGGAAATATTTCTCTAAGCCAAGGCCGTATACCATAAAACAAGATCTGACGGCTTATGATTTATTCACACTTGCGTAACAAATGAGCTTGCATAATTTTGTGTACGGAAGCTGAACAATTAAAACAAAAACAGAACAAACGCATTTACATTGTCCAAAAATGCACAAGACTACCTCGTGGGTTCTGTAAAAGGAACAAATCAAAAGCGAGCGGTCTTATGGACTCTTAAGGCTTAATAAGCGGTTTTGAATGCTTCAATCATCGATTGATTATTAATTTAATTAATTCGAAGAGCGTGCCAGACGGTAAATAGAGATGCATCCAAAAGCCTCCGTTCGAAACTGAAATTATTCAAATGAATTCATGAAAACCTATTCAGTTTTGCTGGCTGTCGGTTTCCCTTTCTGGGAAAAGTTGCTAAGTAGTTTTACCTGCTTTGAATATTCGAATAGACTTTATTTCTGTTTTTTTTTTTTCTCATATTGTTGCTAATCAAAACGAAAGAAATAAAGAATCGTAATAATTCGCAGATAATCCAGATCTGTAGTGCGTGGAAGGCACAAATTGAATTGCCAACTGATGCGCGGAGACAAGTTCGGATTTTGTTTGCTTTCCAGTTATGTGAACTTCTTTCGTAAGGGTTAATAATCGCATGGATGTATGGAAGCTGTACCTATAATTTGGGGAGATGTTGTGTATCTGCAGACACCACTGTAAAAATGGATTGCACAATGGATTTTTGATGAAAAGCAGGTTAAGTATGAGTAAGTCGAATCGAGTGAGTAAGGGCATGTAGATCGTGTAGTAGAATAATATATGGTAGTTGTGAAAACCTAGTATAAAAGATGTATATTCTATTGATAAAATATAAGAGCTCTTTGTTAACGTTGCAGTTGGAATTTAAAAGAGTGCTTATTTACAGCACAAAACTTACTTTCCATACAGTTTCTGCTGAGTAAGTGGTTATATTTTTAAGTGGCGAATTGAAATGTCAAGAATCTCAGACTTGTTTGCTTCTTTATTTACCCTCTATTCTATTATGAACCGGAATCCATAAAAGCTTGACTGTATTGTTGAAGGCTACTTCCTAAAGCATCACCATACACAATGGAGTTATACATAGATACCAACTGCTTTAAGTGCCGCTGACTGTCTGACAGTGTGCATTGAAAAGAATGTCTCTCCAATATTAAGATTAATATTTCCACATGTTTTGAAAGCGTAGTCTTTCCATGGTAAATCACTGAAACTTTTTTTCCAAATGACTACCGGTAGTAATGGTTCGACAGCCACAGCCTTGAAATCAGTTCTAAAACTTAATAAACCAGGCGAAATTATTATGATTAAGCAATGTACTATGGACAGCCACTAGATAGCTCAAATCCCCTTCCAACACAAAGCCGGAGATATATTCTATTTAACTTTTGAATGCAAGCAAACGAAGGATTTAATTTCAATAATGTCTCATCCCGGTAGGCGCAGTGTCTCAGTGATTAGTGTGTCGGACTACTAAGCAAGGGGTCCCAGGTTCGATTCCAAAAAAAAAAAAAATTCCAGAGCTAAAGGTTTATTTCAGAGGTATACGAAATAATTTTCCCTGACCATTTTTCACAGATACATAATAGCAAAGACTAATTTTATGCATGCATGTTTTAAATATCTATATACAGTGAAGTCTCACTTATATGAACTCTCAGTTATATGAATTATTCCAATATATGAACCACAGAATTTTTGTACTGGAATTCAGTTATATGAACTGATACTCTTAAGCGAATTTGTGTTTGCAATTTTTACGAAGTAAAAACAGTTATTTTGTCTAGACAGATTTTTTTACGTTTTATTTTACTTATGTTATGTATTTGTATTTGGTCGTGCAAGTCAGTTCGTGCTCATTTTCGAAGAAGCAACATCGGTTCGGTGGTGATTTGAACTAGCCCAACAATCATTAGTTCATATAAGTGAGATTTCACTGTATATAAAAATGGTGTAAAAAATGTATGATAATTCATCAATTGAGAACGGCTGGGCCGATTTGGGTTCGTAATTATAAGGAGCTGGGCCCTATTCCACAAAACAATTTATCAACTTTTCACTTTGCATTTTGCAAATTTTTCGTAAATTTGCAAAACTTTCTGTTCCTCAAAACTATAAAATTTGAAAATTGTCAAGTCGAAATTGAAAGTGTAATTTGCAAAGTATTTGCAATTTTTATATTTTCTTTGCAGTTTCTGTTCCACATACGTTCTCTTGTGCAAAGTGCAAAGTAAATATTAAAAAGTGTAATTTGCAAAGATTTTGCAAATAATTATGCTGTTTCCCACAAAAACTTCAATCTCTATTTTTGCAAAGCAAATTTTGATAAATTTGTCAAAAGTTTGCAAGGTAAACGATCGCCTTACTAATTCATATTGTTATAACTAGTGAAGCTTTCAAAATGTTAAGACGTGAGTTTTTGTTCTACGATAGTGAAGACGCGGTTGTAACAAGAAATTATAGAGACCGAATTAATTTTTCGGGACTACAAAACTTTAATTTTAAATAGTACTTTCGTTTCAATCAAATTCAAGTTGACTTCCTTTTGAATGAATTTGGAGAAAAATTAGAGCACAATACACAGCGCAATCATTCTCTTTCGGAGCTACTGTGCTGGCATTGGCTCGGAAATGGTTGCCAATACCATGGTGTTGCAGTTATGCATGATGTTGCAAAATCAACAGTTTGCAGAACCATCCATAGAGTTGTCGACGTTATAATAGACGCTTTGTTTGTTTAAGGGATATGATAGTACTAGACCCAGGTATCAATTTGGTAGAGAATATGAACATAATTTTATATTATCTCAACTTAATTTTTGAAGTGAATACGCACATTATACGCATTCTGCACGCTGCGGATCTGGGGAGTGAACAACTATTGAATGTGTTACGGAAATCGTAAAGGTAACGGAAGTGAATCCTCTCGAATTGTAATTCATAAAATTGAAAGCAATTGAATCTGTGAAATTCATAAGCACGGTTTTACACAGATACTAGACTACTGAATCTGTTGATTGAATTAAATCTAAGTTGTATTCACATGAAAACAAAATGCAAACAAACACACTAAAACCAGAAAACGTTGGATTGGATTGTGTTATGATTTTTTTTTTTAAATGAATGAATGCACTTCTCTACTGATGTATTAAGATTGTAATATATAAAGGATTTTGTTCTTAAATTTAATTTCTTAGTACAATTCATTCAGTCGATTCGACGACTTCGCTCGCATTCGTAATCTTACTGTCTCTCTTGAACCCGGGGACATAGTAACATGTGTTCACTAATTAACTTAGTCACCGATGCACTCTTGCGAATGAGGTTTTTTGCCCGACAGTATAAAACCAGTGTACATATTTCTATTTGTTTTTATTTTATTAATCATGCAAATTCGTCGTCGATGGAGTTACGAGTAACTCAAATGAGTTTTCATTCAAACGAAGTTTGGCTAACATATCGATTTAAATTTCGTCTTAGTAGCCAATTAAAAAAGAAGTCTTTCTTCAGAGAACTGCTAAGGACTGAAAAAAATTAAGAAATCTTCTGCTAATAACATTAGTCCGTTACCTATTAGAAAAATAGAAAATCTACTAGGCTAAAACTATTTTTGTAATAGGGCATACGATATGCTATTTAGATCGAGTAGGAGTTTTTGATTAGTTTTGCCTTTTTAGTACATCTTTCTAAATATAACTGTTGACAAAACGAAAATACTTGCAAGACGGAACATAATATAACATTTTATTCTATTTTATTATTATTAATCTATTAACATACAATATTAAACATATATGCTAACATAATTTTTGTGAGCAGTAGCTGCGGTGGCTTTCGGCTCTGTTCTATTTTAAATACAATCTTTTTATGGGAAAAATCAGGAACAACTATTTGAAATACAAGTGTTTGGTACAATAAGCATGTATGAGCAAGTCGAGGACAACAAATCCGCACCGACAAAACAGGAAGCACTGTTAAAGAAACATCTTTGAGTTTTATAGTTGTTTTATTATACCTATTTAAGAAAACATAATTTGACAGTTCGAGTTTTTCCTGACATTCCCTGGCCAAATTTTCGTTCCCTGACATTCCCAGACTTTCCAGACTATAATTCCACTGTGCTACCTCTCGCGAACGTCTGACAAACATCCCAGAGTATACTTAACTGTCATAAAAGAGCTGCTCCATTAGACGTTTGGACTCGGCATAAAATTGTATAGATCCATTCCATTCGTCCCAAAAATGATAAACTCACACAAATCGAATGGTTGTGAGGAGCTAGGCCTTGGGTTCATGGACCTGTTGTCCCAATTATTTATTTAATTTTAACCCAAGAAATGCATGCATCTTCTTAGCCTCACTTTTATGTCGAAATTTATGACATTTGCTTAAATCGCAAGGACACCTCACAAAGTTGAGTTCCTTTTTGAGATGTACGCAGTTCACACATTTCTGTTTTATAAAATGCACATCTCTCAATAACTAAACCTTCTTGACAGCTTAAAGACGAGAAATCAAATCTATAACTGCTGGTTGTTGAATGTTGCCCCAAGACTATTTAAGACTATTATAAAGGGTTTATTAGTTAGGACGGATCGATGTCGGCAGCCTGTGGCGGATTTGTTGTTTTGGTGGCGCCTTTTTTAATCTGGTGTTCAGATACTGATGCCTGAGCACAATTGCTAGTTACACGATTGAGTAGCACGTCCAAATGATAGAACTTTATTGCCAAAATGAGTGCTAGTCAGTGTAAAGGTTGCGCTCATTTTACGGTAGATGCGGTGCCATTTCATAGTCGATTTTCCAACGTTTGGTGGCTGAATTCGAGATCTTTATTACTGCATGACAAACTCGCTTTGAAACTCACTAATTTTCAAAGGACTACAGTGTTACAACAACTTGTTTGCAGAAGATATTGACGTTAGGCTCTGACAGTATTATATTCAGGAAATGCATTTGTAACACGGTTTCAGACAAGACCGTAAATGAATGCACAATATTTTTGAGTAAAGCGGATTCTACGAGGCCGGAAATAAACGTTCTCAAAAGCCAGAGTTTTTTTTTATGGTTTTAAGGTCTTAACTGTCACAAAACGATTTTATGCAATTTTAACTTCTCGACATCGTCTGATAAATATTGGGAAGCATAATCGTTATAAAACTGTACGTCCTATCGATTCAGCTCACACAAAACGAACTTTTGTGAGCGGTACAGTATAATATCCGATATGGACTTGTTTTTGCAACTTCTCAAAAGAAAACAAGCCCACCTAGGACCCCCGGGCTAGCTTCTCGCAATTCGTTTTGTATCCAGCTTTTAGTAGTTTAATGTTGTTGTTGATTTTGCACACCGGCGCTTGTCGAAAATGTGCTTATCAAGTTGGTTTCGGAACACCGAAGAACTTTGAAGTAGGTTTCATTTAAAAATTCAGCTTCTTGCACCAGAGACAAACAGATTGAGCTTGCAAAACAACCTCCAAGAATTGGTGGCTGCTCGTTTCCGCATAACACTGACCTCTGACGCACTGCACATTACGTACAAATTTTTCGAACGTACTTCACTGTACTAACTATAAAACATTTCCTTTTGCGTACATCAACTTGAAGGAGATATCCGATTCAGAAATAAATCGACAAAGAACTGAATGATTTGCATAATTTCGGACTCGGTCAATTCAACGCCCAAGGCTTCTCAAGAGCCCCGCGGACACATCGCAACTCTGCACATAACTTACAAGTTCTGCACCACTCGTAGCCATATTCAAATATTCAAAACTACAACTGGTTTTCGAAAAAAAAAAAAAACAAAAACACCTCATTGCAAACGAAAAACGCCACAAAAACAAACAAACCTCGAGTCGAGATAATATTCAATTGCACCAGAGATCACACAGAAATCATTTAGATACACACAAACACAAATTATAAATGCATTCTGCAAGCGCACTCACGAATTTCAATCACGGAATAAGAAAAGAAATTTTCACTTTGGAGCCAAAGATACGTTTTTTTTTTGCGCGAGTAAAAAGTGTCCCACAGAGTCGGAGGGCGCGCGTTCGGCTTAATCTCACTAGAGAAAAACAACAACTATCCTCGTGTGGTTTCGATTAAATTAAATTTTTACTTTTCTTTCTTCCACTTCTTGGACGGCTGCGGTGAAAATCGGTCAACACCAACTTCACAACTCGCAAGGCACAAACACACTCAACACCTAGACTTCGTGATTTGACGAATTCATTTATCGTTTGTCTTAACAATGTCCGAACGAATGTAACCACACGGTACGTAGCTGCCGCCACCGGGTGACAGACAGTAGAAAGTGTGCACGCGTTCCAGCAGATACGCGAATTACCGTATATCGACTAGATAGATCCGCAGTGGAGCTCGATTCGTTGGTGTATCTATTCCGAACCAAACTGGTCGGTTCATCGGCGGCTACTAAAGTGGACTGCAGCTACAACAGAAACAGAGGCGCACCTGAGGTTCCACTGCTGCTGTACGATGGACCCAGCAAACTGTTGGTGGTGGTATGCTTCGAAGGGGTTATGTTTGCATGCGATGGGGATACTATACTACTTGTGTGTTTACTCCGTTTTGTGGGCATATTCTTGCTGAATGAAGCAACATGTGTTGATTACAAACTGAAATGTAACATATCACCGTTCTCACCTGTTGTAATCGGAGGAGTCTCGTCTTATTTTAAAATGGACAGTCTGTCCCGCAAGAAGATAGCCATAAATCGATAACCAATACGAACAGAAATACCGAGCAATCTTGTCTGTGAAGCCAACATGAGTTTCAATTGGATACGCTCGTTTTTATCGATAGTTTATTGGCACGATGCGAAATATTTATTAGGTCTGTTCCCTTACTTTCCGGTTCAATTCTGGCAAAATGTCACATTTCTCTTATTGCGAGAGAATTCGCTCACCGAAATGAAATATAATCAACAAAAAGAAGAGGAACGCGTTGAACCACAAATTTCAAAAATGTAATTTTTTTTCGGAGGAAATATTCAAATAACAGTAGAACAAAGCACAAATTTATATTTAAGACCAAGATTTGGATTGCTTTTATCGCAGAAACTAAAAAGTTAAATTCTTTTGCTTCCTACATCTATTTTAATGCTATATACCTGAGCACAAAATATAAATGAAAACATATAAAAAGTCAGTTAGAAATGAGATTAGATTTTGTACGATTTGACAACCAACTGTCAGCAATAACAAAAGAAATTTCTTGGGCTAATAATTGCATAATTGCAAGTTTTTTATGGAGCGGAAATGTTTTGTTCTCTCTTTTTGGCTCTCTTTTGACGTAAGGAAACGAAATTTGACTAAATTTGACAAATGTGTTCGAATGCAGACCTATTGATATCGAGTTTTGACAGACAGATGGTTTTTGCTGTTTAAGTAGATAATGCCAAATGTAAAAAAAGAAGTGAAAGACAACTCACTTATGTGGTATTCGATTGGGTTTCTTCAGATTTCAGATATCGTATGTCTAATCGAGCGTAAAAATGTCACTTGTTCTTTTTTTTGTCGATATTCGTGCGATTGGAATATGATTAGCCCTCTACACTTTTCTACACTAAAATTTAAATTAAATCGCTCGAAATATGTGTGCAGAATTGATTAACAATAAAAGATCCACTCGATTCAATGCCTTGTTTGTCGTTGAAAAATGTACCGAAAACGCAAACGAACTCTGCTAGTTATTGTCAAAATCACACGCACTTCACATCGGTAAATCTCGAGCAACTCAGAGAAAGATTCCAGAATCGAAAAAGTGGTCGGATATCGGAAAAAGATTGCCTTTTTCGTATCTATCGAACATAAAAAGTGCTCTGAGAAGCCGTATCGGATACTGGTGCAGGGAAATAACTTCCCCGGCAATAACTTCACATGGGAAATAACTTCACCTTGAGTGGGAAATAAATTCACATGCACCGGATTGCATAAGGTTCCTATACATTTTCTGAGAAATTTGGAAATTGTTTTTTCCACTTCACCTAAAGTGACTCATCTGCCAAAACTATTCTGTCTGCTGCTTTTAGACGTGACTCGAATACTGGCCGCAACCTACATCGCCGATGCGACTGTTGTGTGTGAATGATTTAAAAAAAAAACTCTTATATCAATAGATTCACCATTTGCCTGCGATAAGAATCCTCGTACATCGTACTCTCACGTGACTTGAATCTCGAATAAGACCAAACCTAACCACAATTTTTAAATTACATTCCACAGCTCTTGCTTCTTTTTTAGTTGAAAGGGGAATTCAAGTCCTGGGACATTTTCTGATTTATTAGAAAGATATTTTTAAGTTTAGAGGAGGAAGAAGATCTGTTGTTGTTGGTCTCTCGGTAGATTTCAAGAAATTGAAATCTGACTGAAAAATCTATCTGCAATGTTGATATATTTGTATAATTTGAACGTTCCATGGAAAAAGTACTCTTTTGGTGATTCGGAGGAGAGAACTTCGCTTGTCGACATTAAATCAGAATCCACTCAAGAAGCACTCATCTAAGTGCAGTTTATGTATTTGATACAAGTCAGCTGACAGCTGCCATAGATTATATTTCGGCATTTCACCAATACTTTTGTGGATTCAATCAGAAGCAGTTTTCTTGTTCCATTGGATTTCAGAATGAGTGGATTCCCGACGGAAACCAATATAATTATTTTTTTCTTTTACTCCCTTTCGAGTTTTATCGAGAAACGTCACTTTCACTTCTGTATATTTGTCTAAATTTGTTTATTTTTAATCAATTTGAATGGGTATTGTTTGACATTCCGCTAGTCATGTAGCGGTCAATGGAACGCGGCCAATATATTACCCAATGCTGGTGAAATTTTTTTTTTGAAAATAAAATAATAAAAAATGATTCCTGTTTGCTTCACCGAATGTACTTGCAGAGGAAAACTAGACGGCCATAAGAAAAATGAATACAGTATTGATTAAAAGTAGGTATGAATGAATAAGCCAGTAGTCTTCACCTATTTCAATAAAAACAACTGTCAGTTCGTAAATTTCGTCGCCTCAAAGTATATCAGTGCGATGACATTTCATTTTAATGTATTGTGTTCCGCTAGCTACTGCATTCATGCACTTAAAGCAGCTTATTAAACAAAAAAACACTGTATACAAACTCCGATTACTCAATTTGATGCCTGCCATCAATCCTAGATGGCGTCCAATTAGAGTAAATGTGTTTCTTTTCTTTTTCTTTAGGATTATTTTTGAAGCTTCTTTGAAGAGGGCGACGAATTCGATTTTTAGACAACAAAATTCAATGTGGGGAAGAAAATCGGGCACTGGCTTTCACAAATTTACATAATTAGATGGGTACTCCGCCTTTCTTCTCACGTTCAGCTGTGGATTAGCAAACTAAACTGCTTCCGTGCTCCGTGCATGGGATGTATTCCAATGGACATTACTCCGTGACATACATTTCTAAAATAACACTTTCCCGTAGTGCTTAAACCATGCTACCCACTTGACATATGTCAAATTAACCTAAATTCGTACCATCTGCAATATTTAGCTAATACTAATTCTCGTCACGACATATGTATAATTAAAAAGCTACTAATGACAACAAAAAATACTCGTAATTACGCCCAGCTAAACTATTCTATATACCACTTTTAATTTGACCTACGATATACCATCCAACGATCTCTCTCGACACAAACCCGCAAGAACCCAATTAGTTTCGTTTAACTGCATTCCCATTCGCAATGGTAAACCAATCTCTAGAGCGTCTCTGCGAAGACGGCAAAGCCGCATCATAGTGAACCCTTTCCGTTAATACAGGCTTACCCGCAAGTAATACGAACTCGCATTCCGGAAGACATAAATAAAACCAGCAAATAGAACACAGAACCCACTTAAGACCTTAACATTACTTTCAGAAGAGAGAACAGAAAAAGATGCCTGAAAGTAAAACAAAACGCCGCAAGATAAAACGACAAGAAGCTGTTAAAAGACAAGAATGATGCCGGCGAGTTCGTTATAAGAAAACGAAAGACCGACAAAAATATGACATTGTCATATTTAAGTACTTAAGCAACCACCAAGCTTATTCGTGTGTACTGCCAATATATTACCGCTGACCAATCAATGAGTATGACACAGCATAGAAGAATGAAAAATGTCATTTAAAAAAAATCGAGAGAGAAATCTCTCAATTTCAAGAGAAGTACCTGAACGGTTTTCTTACAAAAAGTTTAAGAAATGTCGTTTTGACATTTGACTAGGTTCTCTTTTAATGCAGCATCTACAAAATAAGTCGGAATTACACTTTTTCTAAACTAAATACCAATTAAACAACATTTTGAATGCGCTGACATGTTCAAGGTGAACATTCAATTATAACTTCTTCGTCCGACAT
Organism: Cheilosia vernalis; assembly: GCA_949126925.1. Lineage (NCBI taxonomy): Eukaryota > Metazoa > Arthropoda > Insecta > Diptera > Syrphidae > Cheilosia > Cheilosia vernalis. The sequence continues at coordinate 57,866,988 of OX421360.1, forward strand.
CGTTGAAGACGAAAATAAATAGAGTTTTACTTGTCAAACGTTTGAGCTGTCAGCTGTTAGTTGTGACTTGTGAGTTTTAATTTTTAATTTTTCAGTAAGTCGAAATTTAGCGAGTAGAAAGTTACGAAAAAATGAAAAGAGGGGAAATGGATTTCTCACAAATTTTTGTCAACTTTCTCAGTAAGTGATAATTTGACGTTTGCAAAAAAGTACCCGAACGAGCCTAATGTGTGCAGAAAGAAGGTCGGAAAGGAAGGACTGGCGAAATTAGGGATATTTACTATGCTTACAGTCTGTGGTGGACCACGGCCTCAACCAACAAGCCCCTCCAGCAAGCTATCTGCCTCCAGGGGGTCAATCCCTGATATCTTAAGCTGCAAAGTGATTTCAGTTTCTACAGCAGTTTTTCCTTTTATCACTGTAAAATCTGTACTTAAATGTACTAAATGGGGACGTTCGAATACCTAGTTTATGTAAAACGTCAACTAGATTCGTCGGGACTATGAATCCGAACGCGTTGACTAAGCAAGTTGAATTGTTCTTGTACTCTCGCGGTGAACGTTACCTTTGTTTGATTTTGCAGTTTTTTGTTTAGAAAAGGTCCTTCATAAATTTTCAAAAAATTATTATTTTCAAACAAGTACATTTAAAATGTATAACGTTAGCCTATCACAACACTATTATAGTTTTATGCGAACTAGTGGTTGTTAAATATCGTGCGAAAATACCTCGGGAGGTGTTTTAGATCGGCTGAAAGGCCCTCTATATTTTCTGAAGTATCTTTCGCGTACCTTCTAGCTCTCGAATGACTTTCGATGATTTTCACTTCCAGCGAACCTCCAAACAAAAAAAAAATGTTTCGTATTTTGTTCATGACTTAATAGACATGATTTTAATAGCTTTCAATTTGGCAATTAATGTCTGATTTGTAATAAAAAAAAAAAATCGAGCTGTCGTGGGACGGCCGAAAGAAGCGAATCATTGGACGTAAAGTATTGGCCCGTGTTACGTGGCGGCCTATTTAAAATTAATTTTAATTTTTCATAGTGCCAGTTAGTTTAGATTACTCTCTCTGTTCCTCTTTCGCTCTCTACACACATATATTTAAGAATTTTTCGACTTTTCTTTTTTCCTAAACCATCCCTGAATCAAGACGAACAACACAAAACAAAAATCATCCAAATCGGTGGAGCCGTTCTAGAGTTTTCATCTTCCAAGTGCGCCATGGAGGGGGAAGTTAACGCTACGGTGACGATTTTTTTCGGTTTACTCCCCATCTTTTTGAATAATTTATATGCGTGACCCACCGACCGTCCGTAAAAAAGCTATATTCGCTTCAAAAGGACAGTCATCAAATTTAAACAAATAACAGTGCATGAAAACTATACATATTTTCCAAGATCATCTGCTGGTATTGCTTGAGCAAAACTGGGTAGAAAAATATTCTTGAGGCACCCTGCTTATGGAAAAGGTCAACCATGCCACCAAATATTTGTACACCTAACATTATCGCACTATGTTCAATGAAACAACTATTTTATAAGTGCGAAAAACTTATTATTCTCTTTAAGCCCGTATGACACTACATTTTTCTCTCATTTTTTCCTCATTTTTATAGCATGAAATCATGTTGAAATGTCAGCTTCGTGTAAAAGAGACAAAATGTGTATTATGAAAGGGGTAACAATTGTTTTCCAAAGCAACTACAAATTTTTAAACGAATTTATAGCCACAAACTTCAAAGTGAGGGGAGGCCAGGGATCCCAGATTAAAGAAAAAAAACATACCATATACAGTCCGTAACATTTGGATAGCCTCACGCATTGTTTTTTTTACAATTAAGTGTTACCGTTATTTCTTCATGCTTACATAAGAAATTATATATTGAGTGACAAGGTAAGAGATTGCTCTCTGAGACTTAAGAGCCATTTCACAAGTTTCTTAAATGTAACGGAACTTTCGGAATCAATTTTGTTTGCAGTCACTAAAATGTGCATTTTTTTTTTGTAACATTAGAATAGCCTCAATCACAGTTTAAGCGAAAATTTAGAAGCGTGAGTGTCGAAAAGCTATCGGGAAGTGATAAAACTGTTTTTTTTCTATTTTCCTTTGTTTCAACTGTTAAAATGGGTAGACAAAAATCATTAACAGTAGCAGAAATGTCCAAAATAGAGGCTTATCATGAGCAGGGGCTTTCTAACCGTATTGTAGCTCATAAAATTAATCGAAGCCCGAAAGTTGTAAACAATTATTTAAAAAATCCTTTATTATATGGGAAAAACTATAAAGGCCGTAATTCTTCAGTTCTTTCTAATCAAGACAAGCGGAAAATCATAAGATTAGCTTCTAATTCCACCCACTCTTTAAATAAAATTAAACAGGAAGCTGGATTAGAAGTTAGCCGAATGACCATAAGCCGGGTTATCAAAAGTGCTGGACACCTAAAGCGACTAAAATTGAAGAAAAAACCACCACTAAACAATGCGCGTAAACAACAGCGCCTTACTTTTGCAAAATACCACATGGTATGGAATACTGATGGGAGCAGCAGTTCAAACGATTGGCGAAAAGTGATCTTTTCCGATGAAAAAAAGTTCAACCTAGATGGACCGGACGGATATAATTACTACTTTCATGATTTGCGAAAAGATAAGCTGTATTTGGATCGCCATCATAGCCGTGAGGGAGGAGTTATGGTATGGGGTGCAATATCATTTTATGGCACAATCGATTTGGTTTTTGTAGACTGTAAAATGACAGCGAAATTTTACAAAACCATATTGGAAACAGCATTGCCTCAGTTTCAGGACATTTTTGGACCATTGCCGATTATTTTCCAGCACGACAATGCACCTATTCACACAGCCGGTATAGTTAAAACCTGGTTGAAAAGCCAAAATATACAGCAACTATCGTGGCCACCTTACTCTCCAGATTTGAACATTATTGAAAATGTGTGGGGTTGGCTAACACGCAAAGTTTATGAAGGTGGGAAGCAGTACACATGTAAAGAGGAGCTCATTGAAGGTATCAAAGTGGCCTGGGCCAACATTTCACTAAATTTTTTAAAATCTTTATATGACTCCTTAAAGGATCGTATTTTTGAGGTAATTAAAAATAAAGGAGGTTGTACAAAGTACTAAAGTATTTGTATTAGTTACCGAAAACAAATAAAGATTGATCTCTTAAAAAAATTATAATTTTTCTCTTCTTTTTACTATAATTAATACGGTGAGGCTATTCTAATGTTACAAAAAAAAATGCACATTTTAGTGACTGCAAACAAAATTGATTCCGAAAGTTCCGTTACATTTAAGAAACTTGTGAAATGGCTCTCAAGTCTCAGAGAGCAGTCTCTTACCTTGTCACTCAATATATAATTCCTTATGTAAGCATGAAGAAATAACGGTAACACTTAATTGTAAAAAAAACAATGCGTGAGGCTATCCAAATGTTACGGACTGTATATTATATTGTTTTCCCCCAAAAAATCCCCTTTTGCTAGAAAAAATTAACAAAATTACCGACTGTCCCCCCAATCTGGGATCACTGCTGGAGGCAAATACAATTTAATGTGGAAATGTCAAAAAAAAAGCTGCCAGCAGCTTAAAAAAATGTAAATTGAATACATTTTCAATGCATTTTTTTTGACATATCCACATTAATTAGGCTGGTGTGTACGCACTCACTCCTATCGGGAATTTGCATAGTAATCTTTCGTCCTGCTCTAGTTTCATTTTTAAAGTCTGAAAAATGCAGAAAAAAATGTAGTGTCATACGGGCTTTTAGGACACATCTGAAATTCCAATAAATTTCGAAACCGCTTACCTACTAATAATGTTTCAAGCTGAAATGTCAAAGAATTGATGCGAGGAACAATAAAAACAAAGTGAAAAGCTGTGTAGAGATTTTAGTATCGCCACCTATATTTCAGTTTTGGAAGCGCTTTTTTCCACTCCAACTGCGTCGTGCCTAGTGAAATTTTCATGTGAAAAGTTCATTTTGACATTTCGCAGTGAAAAATTTCTAAGAAAAATGGGATTTCACGTAAACTGCGTACCAGCCTTAAGGCCCAATACCTTTGTAACGATGGGGTGTTTTTTGGGTTAATGCATGCATACTAATCAAAAATTGAAGCATCATTCAACAAGTTGATAAAATGTCATCAAATACGCCCTTCAGGAAGACAACAGTTAAATTAGTGTCATTATTTTTACTGCTACTATACATTGCCGATATCGATCAGTTGAAATGTGTAGCCTCGGAACTTGCATAAGCTAACAGACAAAAAAAAACTAACTCCCGACCACCAGCCAACCAGAAAAATATTTTGCCTCACTCATGGGTCACAACAAAGCAGTCACAATACAGACTCCACAAGTTCGTGACATAATCAAGATTTTCTTTTGAGCGGTGTCATTAGAAGATTTTATCTCCGTTTCTATTAAAAATGTTCGTCACCATCTTTGTTTGATTTATTCACAAAAAGATAAACATGAACACATACAAACCCACAACCATTATAAATATACATAAACCCACAGCTGCTTTCTACAAACGAAGCACTTTCGATTTCGTTACTATCGATTTGTGCCACACCGACCAGACGCGGGAGCCCCATCGCTAACGAAAAAATTAATTAAATTAAATGCGTTGGAATCAAACAACGAAAGCTACCGAAGAGAATCTATTTTTCAATTGTAAACCCTCAAGATACCGGGACACCACTATCTTCGGCTGTATCATTGACGTTGAGGTGCCTACTACCTGCTTGTGGGATTTTATCAATGGCGAGACAAGAGTGTCTGACGGCAGTTGCACTTAACTATATAGACGTCAGCACTCTCGACCAACATGACGTTGGCGTGTTCGTGCTATACAAATAAAAAGTTTAACCGTGAAACGGATAAGGGGCTCACCTCAAACTTGAGCGCCAACGACAACGATGCCTGAATGTGATGTCAAGATCTTTTGTTGATGGCTTGGTTGGTGGTAGGTCTAGGTACATGCTATCATTGCTCTTTGAAGAGCTTCTCCATTGAGCTAAATTTGGAAGTTATAAAACAAAGTGTGGGCGAGAGATTTCGAATGCCAAACAAAGCGTGCTTGTAAGTCACCCGGCCCATGCGATAGCTTTTGGACCGCCGAGAGGCAGCTGTGTTCAACAACCTCTTGCGCCACATTGTAACACAGTCATGCAGTCATACTCACATCTACGGAGAGAAGATAATAAAGGGAAGGAATAACGCAAGCGTCTGAACAGGGAGGGCATCCATTACTCAAGTGCGAAACTGGTTTTCGCATGATGGCACATTGTCGTGGTATTTCACATAATACCTGCAGCGACACTAAATCGCGGGGAACAACAAACGAGTAAAACAAAGAACGAAAAATATAGGTGAAGATCACATAGTAGGATGGAGCGATGCTGAATAGCAGTAGTGGTCGTCTGCTCTAATTGTACATCGGCTATAGTTGCACTTTTATATCAATTTCTCTGCACGAGCGAGTGACTGCGGTACTCTTTCGTGTTTTAGAAAGTCTTATAGAAAGACATGGAATTGGCTTACACATTGCGATTTGATTAATGGCAAGCATTTCGGATGCAGGTCTTGTAAAGCGTTTCCCGGAAATTCGCAAAGTTGCTGCTGTAGTAAGGTCAGCTAAAAAATGCATGCGCTGCTTCTTGTAATGTTAGCGATTTATGTGACAGCTGAAATTTAACGCAGTTAGCGTCCCGTATTGCATTGTGAATGATGCATTTTTTTTTGAATAAAAATTTAGTTCAAGGGTATGAATGATATCACACTTACGAATTTCGAGGGCGTATACGCAACATTGCCTAATCCACTCTCGGTTATTTCTGTAGTGCATTTTTACCTCTTGCGGTTCACACGCTCAAACGATTTTAATAAATAAGGTGTCTGTGTTTCTGGCTGCCTATCTTTGCGTTTTTACATTTTTTTTTTAAATATTAACAATAATTGAAAAAGTTGAATTTTGCTACATTAAATTTCAACTACGCAGCTATGATTAAGGGAAATAATTTTTTTTCATTCATAAGTACAAACAATGTCACGAAAGATAGTCGACGGCCGAAGAGAGTTACAGTCATAGGAGTATCAGTGCAAATCATAATTACTCTTTCTGACTCTTCCCGTCTTTACACATATTCACTTTCACACTTTTCACAGATAGGAAATCTAATGTGGCAATCTATTGGGCGCTCTCAGAGCAATTTTTATGTCAGTTTTGTACAAGAAAAAGCATTTTTTCAGATTTCAGAGCACTTTTGCGAATCTAGATATTTTCTCAGATTTACCAATACAAGTGCGTTTGAGTTTGACAACTGATGGAGTTTGTATACATTTTTTGTGAATTTTGTCTCCAGCAAAGAAAGGTGTGAATCTAAATTTGTAAATTATTTATGTATAAATAAATATTTAGAAATCAATCGGGACGGATATTTCTAATGTTTTAATACAAAATTTTACAGAGATAATGGAAATCGCTTAGAAAAGAGTCGAAGACTACACAAACGCATATTCAAATCGCACTAATATCAACACACAAAAGAGCAAGTGACGTTTCTATGTTCGATTAGCCACACGAAATCTGGAATCTGAGAGCAAATCTGAAGAAGCCCAATCGAATACCACATAAATATTTGCAAAAAAAGCTTAAAGATGGACAGACAACAAGTAAAGCGGCATCACTGCTTGTTTGCGATGCTAATGCGTTGCTGATTGAAAATGGCGTTTGAGTTTAAGAACGCATTGTTTACATCAAAGATTTAAATGTCAAGATGGAAGTTTTGCTCATAAAAGTTTTAGTCGATAGCTATATGATCGTAAAGACGATTTGTGTAGTTTTATTTTATAATTGTATCCAAAAGAATTGTAGGTATCCGCTTTTCCATCACTGGTAGGTGCACGAGAAGTTGGCCCTCTAGTTTAGATCCTCTTTGGTTTAGATTTTCGATCCTCTTTGGACATCGCGCTGAGATGGCATGGTAAATCGTTCTCTCTTAGCAAGCAACCACCGTCGCCACAAGATCACCATAAATTATTGATTTGTACCAATAATAAAAGTACGCTGGCTTTTTTTAATTATTGCGTTACACTATTTACAGTCTATATTGCACTTTAAAAGAGCGATGAAAGAAACAATTGTCATTTCTGAACATACTCTGCAATTTAAGAAAACGACACAGCTTTGATGAATCAAAATAAACTCCCGCCAAGCGCACCTTCTCGTAAAACTTGAAAAGTTCTCTTTGTTTTTTCAGTTAGTTTTTCCATTTTATTTCAGTACGTTTAGCTATAAATATAAATCATACAAAATGAGTGGAATGGAATCTCTAATCTCACAAAGAATGTACCAATCGGACTTTCGTCAGTGGAAACTGGAGCCCAGACGAAAAATTATTCCCCGGCCCGTTCAAAAGTCGACAGAGAAACCAAAGAATCGGCCTATCCAAATGGATGTGGACACAATGTAACCCTTTAAGCCTGATGTGAATGTTCCTTTCAAGCTGTTACATCGACAGAAACGAATAATTCAAGAGAATCCCCACGACCCTATTCCCCTTGCCAGGTTAGAAGACAAAATCTCCGAACAAAATGTTCAAGCCAGGCATGAACGATCGCCAATATACATGGTACCTCAAATAAGCTTGGCTTAAGTGCCCAAGGAAGTTATGTACGGCGAAAAGGGAATCGATGGTTTGATCTCAAGTATATAGTCATCGGACTGGAAGAAGGCTTCCAGCTTTGCCGTCAATAATTCCCCAATGAAACCCAAAAGCGAACCAGTCGATTGAAAGCACTCGCCTAACCGGTGGCGGAATTGTGCTGCCAATGGACTAATGGAGATTGGTCTGGCAGACTACATAGCCGACTGGGAAAAGTCGAATCCTGTCGAGTTTGTCGACACAACAAAGTTATTTTGGCAGAAAAATTTAAATATTGGTCTGTAAGTTGAACCAGTCACACAGCACTTTTGCACAGCTTATCCTGCTTTATGTTTCATCTTTTAGTTCCTCTATTTGTGATCCCCAGCAGGCAGCTAAATGTCTCACCGATGAAGAGAAAACTGATCTTGAGAATTGCCTGAGAGAGGACTCGCTTAGAACACCTTATACGCTACACCCGCCAGGATACACTGCTTATGTGCCTCGTATGCCACTCGGCATACAGTTTCGAAAGCATAAATTCACCAAATACGATCCTTTTGTATCGACCCTTATGCAGTCAAAGGGTGTTTACAAATAAAACAATTTTTCGTCCTTTATTGTGCTCTTTTAAGTTGAATTCCCCAACCCACCCACTTTGCAATACAAATCTCAGCAATCAAAGCTATGACCGCCAGAATACTCCTCAAGACCACAACATAAAAGGGCTGCTGCAGATGCTCAATCGTTGGCGACTTAATGAGACCGATTCTGGACTTGTGATACACAATCTCGATCCAGTAGCCGATGAGTCCAGCGCTAAGGAAGTGGAGCAGCAGATCACTAACTCTTTCTCTGAACGGCGACTCTTTGGGTATAGGGTAGGCAATGTGGTACTTCTAGGAATTCTAGCATTCCGCAATCATATGAATTTTCGTCGACAGAATGTAACCAATATCGTATATGACAAGTGATGAGGATCTGGTCACAGAGGCATACCCACCCCTATGCGACAGCATCTCGAGGACACGTCTCTCACTCTCCCCAACAAAGAGCAACTTTCTGTTGAGACGTGTGAATTTGAAAACACCCACCAAGTTATAGATATTTATGCAAATGTTTAATATTTAGAAATAAATCACCTTAGACCTAGTATGAAAACCAGGTGAAAGCTTGGGTTTAACTTGCATGGTATTAAACTGTTTTTGGAACAGCTCCCAATGGTAGCTGCATGAATTCTGCTGTCAAAAATATTTTTCATTTAAAGAAAACTTGAAAAAAATACCATCAAATGTGAGCTTTGAACATTTGTCGGCGCCTAAGACGGATAGAGAACAAGTAAAGCTATCTAAAAAACCATACTCAACATTAATGCCTTTTACATTTTTTATTGATATAAATTCATTAACAAATTATTTGTTATTGAAAAAGTGCCACCCGGCGGCCATTAATTACACGTATTAACAGACAGGAAAAATAGCAGCGAGCGAGAGAGGTCTTCAACCAGTCTTGAGCGAACAAATAAGAATAGGAATCTTGATGCCACTGAAACTCCAGCATCAGAACCTGAAATAGAAGAAAATTCTGTCAATTATTTTCGAAGATCATGCGTGGTATACGAACATGAACTTACCAATATATTTAGCGTTCGCATGCCAAAAGCTCTTGGTCGCTGAACTGCTTTTGGTAGCAAACTCCAACCTTTTTCCCCAATCTTCAGTTCCACTTGTCCTCTGCAGATGTTTCATCCACCTTCAGAACCTGAAATAGAAGAAAATTCTGTCAATTATTTTCGAAGATCATGCGTGGTATACGAACATGAACTTACCAATATATTTAGCGTTCGCATGCCAAAAGCTCTTGGTCGCTGAACTGCTTTTGGTAGCAAACCCCAACCTTTTTCCCCAATCTTCAGTTCCACTTGTCCTCTGCAGATGTTTCATCCACCTTCAGAACCTGAAATAGAAGAAAATTCAGTCAATTATTTTCGAAGATCATGCGTGGTATACCAACATGAACTTACCAATATATTTAGCGTTCGCATGCCAAAAGCTCTTGGTCGCTGAACTGCTTTTGGTTGCAAGCTCCAACCTTTTTCTCCAATCTTCAACTTGTCCTCTGCAGATATTTCATCCACCTTCAGAACCTGAAAAATAAAAGAAGGTTCCGTCAATTATTTTCTAAGATTATGCGTGGTACCAAAATGAACTTACCAATTTGTTTAAGGGTTCGTAGGCACATACCTCCTGGCCCGGACTTCGTGTAGGAGCAATTATTTGTCTGCTGCAGTGATTCTTCTCATCGAGTTATTCCTAAGGTAAGCCCACCTAACTGAAAAAAAGAATGCATTGAAGTGGATCCCTGTCGGCCAGTACCAAGTTTTGTATCTAAATAAATTTTATTGGAAATGAGAAATGCAATATATTTATATAAAAGAAATGTCTATTTAATACTAAGAGAAATATTTTCTAACAACAATTCATTATGCAATCAATAAAAGCAAAAGTATGTTTTAAAAAAAGGGCATAATGTAAAATTCAACATAGTAACAAAAGCAGCGGCTTGTAGTTTTTTGCGAGCTGAATCCGAGCCCAAGTCTTATTTTGTTGACTTGGGCTTGGATTTAGCTCGCGAAAAACTACAAGGCCTATATGAGAAACCATAGCTCCGGATGTTCGAGGTAGCAATTAGGTAATAGAGGTTTTCTATCGCCTTCTAGCCCCACATCTCCTTGCTGAATTATTTGTGTCTGAAGGAGCCCGAGCTTGTTAACAATTTTTATTTGGAATTTGGTCATCTATGTAAGTGGTGTATTGGTGTGAGGTGTGTATGGTAATGAACTAAAGTTTTTAATACTTACGGTTTTTGTTTTTGGGCCAGTTGGTGGTTGGGGATTCTTCTTTTCTTCGTTTTTCTTTTTCATCGATTTTATGTTTTTTCCGCATTTTCTTAATGTGCGCTGGACCCATTTGATTGCCGATTTCTTGCTGTTAGAACTGTCACTTTTAATTAAGCGCTCTGTGTCCATTTTTTATTGTCCTTGTTCTTTTCTTTTGGTTTTCTGTCTTGAGTCTTCTTTTTCGTTTCTATTGATTTTCACTATTTATTTATTTTTGACAAGAAAAGTCAAGGCCTGTCATTTATTTATTTTTGTCAATCAACGGAAGTGTTTGTTTAAAAATATACAAAATCAGTTGGAGTAGAGAAAAGCTGGCGGAAAAACAAACTAACAACAGCAACTAATAAATGGAAAGAATTCTCTAAAAACATTTTGTTTGGTTTCTGGTCCTCAAATATAAAGCCAACATTAAAGCTACACATCGTAGGAATGTAGTGGAAAATCTCCTCAAAAGATCCCGACTTTTAGCATAAAATGGTCGTTCATTTACATAAAGCACAACATTTTCCACAACTACTGCAAGCAATTTTTTAAATTACGAGGCCCACTTGTTGGAAAACAAAATGTAACGCAAACGAATGCGTCTGTGATGCGAAGGTCATTTAAGGAGGCTTACAGAATTTGCAAAGCTTTGAAAACCCGAATTTTGGGTAAAGAGTAAAGAGTCCTTCAGAATTTACAGAGCTTTGAAAATCCGAATTTTGTATAACAGATTTCAGGAAAAATTAAAAACTAACAGTCACCCCTATCGGGAATAATATTTCCCCCGGAATGTTTCCTATTCAGTAATCTTATTTACATTGCTGACAAGGGAAACATTTCCATCGGAACTTATTTGCGATAGCCCTAAGTTTCTTTTTAAGGGAAAAAATACATCTTGAAAGGAAAGTGCATAATCACTAGACCACTGCGACGTTAGACGATTAAAAGACCCGAACTGGTCCCCGCAGTCGTCCTACAGTATAACTATAAAACTATAAGAAATCCAACCCACCAATCAGCGGAATTAATTTCTTATCAGTTACAAAGTTGCCCCTTTTAAAACTTTAAGATAAAAATGTTTTCCACTGCGGTTGTGTAGACAAGAGGACATGAACTCGGTTAAACTGAAGAGGGTACTTGTCACAGCTAGACTTTGATCGAAGAAAATGACAAATAAGTCCCTTTTGACTGCATTGAGCACTTGGAAAAAATGTTAGCGACCTTACTCACTTTTTAATGGGCGGACTCATAAGTTAGAATGAGTTGAATAGGATTTTTGTCTCTGCTTGAATGCATGTACTTGTACATTCCCGAACAGCAACGACTCTCCGACAATCTCTCCAGAAGATAGCAACGCTGGGCAGTTGGTCCCATTTCCTTGCTAAGCTTTGTAGCTGTCGATGATGCAGACGTGTTAGAAAGCATTTTGTCCATAAAATCTAACTCGACTGGGTTTGACGGCATTTGTCCCGGACATTCTTGTTAAGGACATTCTGCCGTATATATTGAAATACATAACATACTTATTTAATTATTCTTATGACTTCTGTTTTGCCCACTGATTGCAAACGGGTTAAAATAATACCAGTTCGAAAAAGCCATAGTGAATTTGGGCCGATTGCGATTTTACCTTTTCCTTCTAAAGTATTCATAAGGATTGTTAATAATTTGCTATGCGATAATCTGGCTTTCGACCTAACCATAGTTGCACTACTGCATTGGTAAACGTAACTGAAGAAATCAGGCAAGCCATAGATAATGATGAAATATCTTTTCTTATCCTGCTCGATTTCTCTAAAGCGCTTGATATGGTAAATCACAATAAGCTGTGAAATCAATTTAACTTTTCGGTTGCATCCGAAAAATTAGTAGCCTCTTACTTAAGTCTAAGATTCCAGGCAGTAGTGGTTAAAACTCGTAACTCAATATCAGATTATCTTCCACTTAGTTCAGGTGTTGCCCAAGACTCAATTTTGGGTCCGCTATTCTTATCCATGTACGTAAATGGCCTTCCTAAATATTGTATAAACTCCTCGACTGATATGTACGCAGATGACGCGAAAGAGCTTCCCGTTGTAGAAAATGCTGCGTGTTTAGTTAATGCTGATCTGGAAAGGATTTAACCCTATTAGCTAATCACCTCCGTTTAAGCCCGTTTAATTCAAAATTCTTTGTTGTTTCAAGGAAGCTGGTTGATACTCTATGGCCCATTTTATTCACTCGAAGTTGAACACAACTTGGGAAGTTTCCCATATAAAAATCCCCAAGTTGTGTTCAACTTCGAGTGAATAAAATGGGCCTATGTTTCCCAAGAATATATGTCAATGGTAGCCCTATTGAATTAGTTGAATCCGCCAAAAGTTTTGGCATTACATTACTTGAAACAACTATATTAGACTGGCTATAGGCAGGGTTGGTTTATGGGGGTCTTCGCATGGGCTACACAAAAACACCTCTGAAGACAAGAAAAATCCTTGCCAAAACACTTCTTATTCCAATTCTGACGTTTGGTTGTGAGCTTTTTGGCAACTGTGATTATGAGCACAAGCGGAAACTCAATATGGCCTATAATTGTGTCGCAAGAAATATTTACGGACTAAGAAGATGACCACATTTCCTATATCGATTCATAACATCATTCTTGACAACCTTTTTAAGATGAGAACGTTGATCTTGCATTAAAATATACAACAGACGCGAAAACCGCCTTACCTTTTTATCAAGATCCATTTTATCTATTTTTCAAGTAAAACTTTTGACCTCATACCAATGCGCTACAAATTCTTGGTGGTCTCTGAGCGTCAATTCTTTAATCATGCGATTCGGCTATGGAATTCCCTTCCCCGACATATAAGCTTGATAAATTGTATAACGTTGTTCAAAGTGTAACTCAAACAATACCTGCAAACACTTCGATGATGATGATTGGTTGTTTAAGTCCTTTCCTTTACTGATATTCCTGTTGAATTTTCTTATAAAGACCTCAACTCGATTGATACTGTTGCCCTTGAAAGAAGGAATATCGATTGCACCGTGGGAATATTTTAGACTTGTTGTTGATCCTAATGAGAGAATCAAATGTTTCCAGTCCATTACGAAAACTCTTAAGATTAGTGACAAGAACTGTCCATGTCTTACAATCGATGTTGTTAAAGCGATTAAATGCAGAAATAGGTCCTATAGCAGATGAAAGAGATTGCCGAACACATATACTTGGAATTTGTATAAATCTGCCGGTAATATAGCAACTACTTTAGCGGCTAAGCTTAATGCTCCGCTTCCATCTAAGATTCTTTGGAAAATTCTACTTGAGCTTGGTATTAATAATAACAGTTGTGCTGTCTGTGAGATTGCACCCGATGGTGAAGACCAAGTGTGCCATATTAATACCCCTCACATAAGTTTAAGAAACCCATTGCCAGACCTATAGTTCGTTTCTATATATGAGTCGGATGACATTAGCATTATGGCGACGATTAAGTCCAATGCAATTGGTGAGGATGGGATACCGCTTAAGTTCGTTAAATTGATTTTACTACACATAATTGGTCACCTCACCCAACCGATAAATTTCTGTTTAATATCAGGAACATTTCCTGAAGTTTTGAAATCTGCTAGGGTTATACCTCTTGCTAAAAAGCGTAACGCCAAATCGGCCGACGATTTCAGGACAAATAGCATATTACCTTGCCTATCAAAGGTACTTGAAAAAGTAGTCGCAAATTTCTCTTCACCTTCAGAGTAACTCATTATACTTCATCAAATTCAGTCTGGTTTTAGAGAAGTTCATAGCTGTTCTACAGCAATGGTTAATATTATGAATGATATCAGGTTAAATACTGATAAATACTTTGTCTGCATTTGATTCGGTTAATCCTAAACTTTTTTGCTGGAAGCTGCGACAGTTTTTCAATTTTAGCCCTAGGGCTGCAAAGCTAATTGAGAGTTTTCTAAGTAACTGGCAATAAAAAGTAATAGTTGGAAGTAAGTCTTCCTCGTTTAGGACTATTACTAAAGGCGTTCCTCAAGGCTCAATTCTCGGTCCAATTTGGTTTTGTATGTTTATTATTCCTAAAACGGCATTGCTTCGGTGGTAACATAATTATGTCCTTTGTAGAAAACAAATGGTCTGCTTTTGGACAATTTTTTCAATTACCTTTGATAAAAATGGTAGTATTGAAATGGACCTGAAGTCATTACTACTTGGACTTTTTGCAACAGGTATTACCTTTGCTATTTTCCACTGTTGTCAGAATTGTGTTAAAAATGTGCGTGACTATCTTTGGGTGCATGCCATCTAATCCCACTGCTTTTGTCTTTACGGTTAAAAAACTTCACCAACAGATTCATGTAGGCTGCTAGCGGTAGTTCCTCACCAAATCACGGTGCACTTAATTTAATACCGGTAAATAAATCAATCAAGCTTAAAGCCGCTGGAAAAGAGTTTGGCTGGACGTACTTTTTAATGCTTATCGTGTACTAAGAAACGGGGTAACATGTGAAATACAATAGGCAAAAAGACGTTATTAAGCTCCGCGACTTGATCCTTCCAAAGCCAAGCAAAACTCTGGAAAATCCTAAAAAAAAGTCTAGTTGGCGCCTAAGACGGATAGAGAACAAGTAAAGCTATCTAAAAACCCATACTCAACATTAATGCCTTTTACATTTTTTATTGATATAAATTGATTTACAAATTATTTGTTATTGCAAAAAGTGCCACCCGGCGGCCATTAATAACACGTATTCACAGACAGGAAAAATAGCAGCGCGCGAGAGAGGGCTGTCATTCGAAATTTGTGGGGAAAATCGGGTAGGTCGTGCACAGGAAGTTGGGCTTCTAGTTTAGATCCTCTTAGGGTCACCGTAAGAGAGTCTTCAATCAGTCTTGAGCATCTATGCTTCGAGTATTTCCACAAACAAAATAGCCATCGGAATGTTGATGCCACTGAAACTCCAGCATCAGAACCTGAAATAGAAGAAAATTCTGTCAAATATTTTCGAAGATCATGCGTGGTATACCAACATGAACTTACCAATATATTTAGCGTTCGCATGCCAAAAGCTCTTGGTCGCTGAACTGCTTTTGGCTGCAAGCTCTAATCTTTTTCTGCAATCTTCAGTTCCACTTGTCCTCTGCAGATGTTTCATCCACCTTCAGAACCTGAAATAGAAGAAAATTCAGTCAATTATTTTCGAAGATCATGCGTGGTACCAAAATGAACTTACCAATATATTTAAGCGTTCGTAGGCACATACCTCCTGGCCCGGACTTCGTGTAGGAGCAATTATTTGTCTGCTGCAGTGATTCGTCTCATCGAGTTATTCCTAAGGTAAGCCGACCTAACTGAAAAAAAAGGAATGCATTGAAGTGGATCCCTGTCGGCCAGTACCAAGTTTTGTATCTAAATAAATTTTATTGGAAATGAGAAATGCAATATATTTATATAAAAGAAATGTCTATTTAATAATAAGAGAAAGATTTTCTAACAATTCATTATGCAACCAATAAAAGCAAAAGTATTTTTGAATAAAAGAGCAAAAAAGTATTTTTGAATAAAAGAGCAAATAATGTAAAATTCAAAATAATAACAAAAGCAGCGGCTTGTAGATTTCCGCGAGCTGAATCCGAGCCCAAGTCTTATTTTGTTGACTTGGGTTTGGATTTATCTCGCGAAAACCTACAAGGGCTATAAGAGAAACCATAGCTCGGGATGTTCGGAGTAGTGGCAAGGAGGTAATGAAGTATTTCTTCGACCTTCTTGCCCCACATCTCCTTGCTGAATATTATTTGGAGTCGTAAGAAGCCCGAGCCCCTTAAGAATTTTTGCAGCGAATTTGGTCATCTAAGTGGTGTATTGGTGTGAGGTGTGTATTTTAATGAAAGTTTTTAATACTCACGGTTTTTGTTTTTGAGCCAGTTGGTGGTTGGGGATTCTTCTTTTCTTCGTATTTTCTTTTCAGTACTTTTAAATTTTTTCCGCATTTTCTTATTGTGCGATGGATCCATTTGAATGCCGTTGGCATGGTGTTTGCACTTTCACTTTTTTTTGAGCACTTTTTGTCCATTTTTATTGTCTTTGTTTTTTTTTTTTGATTTTCTTTCTTCAGTCTTGTTGTTTTCTTTTCACTTTTACTATTTAATTATTTTTTTGACAACAAAAGTCAAGGCCTGTCATTTATTTATTTTTGTCAATCAACGGAAGTGTTTGTTTCAAAATTTACAAAGTCAGTTGGAGTAGAGAAAAGCTGGCGGAAAAGCAAACTAACAGCAGCAACTAATAAATAGAAAGAATTCTATAAAAAATATTTTGTTTGGTTTCTGATGGTCCTGATGTATGTGAAACTTTATTTGAATTTGAAAACTACAGCACGGAAAAAACAACCCACCTCCTAGGTAAATTACGTAAAGATACCGGCCATTGGCCAATAGGGGAACACGCAGTTAGATTAGGCATCCCACATAATACACACTGCCGTAGCTGTAATGACGCAGCCGAAAAGTAACACTCACTCACTACCTCTTCGTCTGTCCGGCACTAGCTAGGTTCTCTTGTTAAACCCTTCTTCGACTCCCTTGAAAAGGTCTCGAAAAGTAGTATTAGGGAATTGATAACCTTTTTGAATTCCACAGGCTGGATCTAAAACCTCCTATTTGATAATCTTAAACAACCAGGTCAAATGCGTTGTGGTAACAAAACGGCACAACATGGTACTACTTGGTTTTTAGTTAAATTCGCAATTTTGAGCTTCCGTAAATTTTAAGACGAGACATGCCGGGAACTGCATGACGGGCTGTTTACTCTCCACTCCGTCTATGGCACTCAATGACATCCTAGGTCTAAAACCTATTGAAACACAAATTTAAATGGAGGCTAGACTAAGTTTACACATTTGAAGAACATTTACCCCTATTCTTATCATGAAGGTTATCTGTTTTTACTGAGCACCATGGAGCCTTTAAGACCATTCAGCATGCCTCTAGACGACATGCTACGGGTATATGGCTTCCACAAAAACTTCTCCATAACTATCCCCCCTAGAGAAGACGCGGAAAACATAAACCCAATCCATCACAACTTGACATCATCTGGTACACAGACGGTTCTAAGATGGAGTCAGGGACTAGGTCAGGTAAACATATCAGTCAGCCTTGGGAAAAACTTATCCATATTTCAGGCTGAAGTCCGTGCAATCTACCATTGCGCTAGAATAAATCTAAGTTCTAACACACGTGCAGTGTGCAGAACTGCACCAGAGAATTTTTCCCTAAATTCTCCCCCAGAAAATCGCTCTTCCCCATAAATCTGGACAAAAACAACCTGAGGATCCTAACAATAATAATAAGTGGTCATGGTCACGTGAAAAACATCTCCACCGCATAGGCGTCTCGGCAGACCCTATCTGCAATGTGAGTGACGAATCCTCTCTTCACATAGGTACTCACAGATTGTCGCCATAGAAAAAATATAATTGCGGATGAAATCGACAAGAGAAGATCCTTGTCTTCCTGACTGCATCTGGCGTCAAAAGATGGCCCTATGAACATACCAGGGTAGGCACAATAAGCTTCTTTATGAAGGCGCAGTTCTTGAGCCCCTTGCAGGCTCTCCCACTTCCAAATCTAATCTTCATAAGTTCACATAGGGTAGAATTGCCGCATTGGAGCAAGCATTTAGTATACATAGTTTGCATTATTTTTGCGTTTCTAAATTGTACTATACCTAAAACGTAACGCTTAATAACCACTGAGTCATCGCGTCCATAAATAAGCAAAACTAGGTTCGAATCGCGTCCTTCGTTAACGAGCAATACGTGACGAAATTTGGTTTTGTTTTGTATGTAAAACTCTCTTAATTGTGTGACCGGCAAAGTTCAATGTTCACAGAATACGTGTGCACAACATGATTCACTCCGAAAAATCCCTGAAACTTTACCTGAATGGAAAGTTTTTTTTTACTTAACAAAATTTATGCAATGTTGCGTATACGCCTACGAGCTGCTGCTGCGTAGACACCTTTATTCAGTTACTGACATTCAGTTTTGGGAACAATGCATCATAATGCAATATGTGCAGTAGGTTTGCAGCTGTCCCATAAATTGCTCAGATTACACGGTCTTCAGTTGACGGTCAGCGAGCAATTGCAGCAAAATTTCCGGGAATCACTTTACATGACCTGCATCCGAAATGCTTGTCATTAATCAAATCACAATGTGTAAGCAAATTCCATGTCTTTCTATAAGACTTTCTAAATAACTGCTTAAAACACGAGAGAGTACCGCAGTCACTCGCTCGTGCAGAGAAATTGAAATAAAAGTGCAACTACAGCCGATGTCCAAATAGAGCAGACGACCACTACTGCAATTCAGCATCGCTCCATATCCTACTTTGTGATCATCGCCTTTATTTTGTTCTTTGTTTTGCTCGTTAGTTGTTCCCCTCGATTTAGTGTCGCTGTAGGTATTATGTGAAAACCAGTTGGGCACTTGAGCAATGGTTGTCCTTTCGATTGAGTCCCTTTGCCTTGTCTGCTGATAGCGCTAGATGAAAGGGGAGTTCAATGGCTCCCTTGTGTCATTATTAAGTAGTCTGTTGCCGCCACAGGGTGATTGTGGTGTTAAAGAAATGATATTTTGATAAAATGATACAAGTGTCGGACTGAGTCCACCTATTGCGTTGTCAATTGGCATTTGACTCTCGATAATTGTCTGTTAGGTTATAGTTTTGGTATTGCATAACTGAATTGACGAGTTGAAAAAAAGCGTGAGTAGAATTCCTTTGATTTTCCTATCCAAATTTTCAATATGCTTTTGACCGATTCAAACATTTATTAAAATTTCTAGGTGCGTTTGCACTTTAATTTTGCAATTTACATTTGCACATGTCATTCCTAAGCACTCCTAAGCTCATGCATCCAACACGCTCCACCATTGGTATAAACAATGAACAAATGATTACAGTTTACTACTCTAAAACGGCTTTAATGTCTGACACTACCTTAAAAAGGTGATTGGTAGACATCCGGATTACATATTGAATCTGACAGCAAGACATAGCTGCATCTCATAATACTTACGATGAAAGTCCCTGCAGTAGAGAAAAACAAGTTCTTTGCAATAAAAAAACAGCGTGCACAGTTTTATATATTAATATATTTCATTAAATACAAGTGGATCTATACAACATCATACAAATACACAATGTGATTCCTCAAATGACACAAAAAAAAAGCTTCCAGAGGAACAACCTAACTCAAGTTGACAACATTCTATGAAAACAATAATGAAAACAATGAAAAAATAAGTAAAAATACATATTACCTGTATGATTTATTAAATTTGAGTAACAGCTAAGAAAAGGACACACATTTTAGCTTAAGTCATTGGATGAAAAATATACATTTTATTAAACTTCCTACACACAACAGTCAATACGAAAAGCGTTAAAAGTTATAAAATACATTACATTGTGCGGATTTAGTCTTGTGGTTTGAGTTTGTATCTTGGATCGGGTTATTTCTCACAGTGTGGTTGCATTTAGGAAGAACCAGATGCTGAATTCAAAATGTAAACTTAGTGAAATAAAAAGTGTTAATACAGTGGGGAATGTTTGTTTCTGTTTTAATGAAAGGAATGGAAACCTGGATTTAACTCCACACTGTGCTGGTTGTCTATGCTGCAAGGACCAGTCTGTACACATGGTACGGACCCAGAACAAAATGTTGCAGAAGTACTATTTATATATTTCTCTTTCGCTTTACATTATCTTTCTGTTTTGCGTTTTGTTTTCTTCTTACATCTATAATATTTTTCATAATTTTCGTTTACTTTCAACACAACATAATTTGTATACAATTCCTCTATTTACAGTATATTTTAGTGCATATTTTAGTCAGTTATCCTTAAGTCTACGCAAATGAAAAAAAAAACAAGGAAAATGTAACCTAAAACAACTAAAATCTTAATAAAATTGTTTACGATCTATAAAGTCGAGTAAAAAAAACAACAAACTAAAGATTATAACAAAGTTATTGAAATAAAAAAAAAAAAATAAAAATATATAAAATATCTATGCAGTTATTATTTATGCACAACAATATTTTGCATTTTGGCAGTATTTGTTACTGTAGAGACAAAATGAACAACAAAAAATTCAACAAAGTTGGGTTATGTGGTTTTCAATTGGAATTTGCAGTTGTAACTTGCAAGTGCATTGTAGGTGTATAAGTGGGTTGAAGACATTTGGAACAGTTTGACAGGTAGTTTGGTTATGTTTTTGTGCATTTTTTGAAGAACTTTGCTCGTGTTTCAGTGACCGGGAGATGGCCAGCGACACGTCAACCAAATGGCCATCTCTAAATGAAAAACAATGCATTTTACGACTTTCGCCAGAGCTCTGTTAGATGTGTTTTGTTTAGGTCCGTTCCTTTGCTTTTGGGTCTGTGGACATTTTTACTGATTTCTAATCAAGGACGTTCCCCAGCTCGAAAATTCACATCCACTACGTAATGGAGAAAGTAAAAAAAAGAGCAAGTGACGTTTTTATGTTCGATTAGCCACACGAAATCTGGAATCTGAGAGCAAATCTGAAGAAGCCCAATCGAATACCACATAAATATTTGCAAAAAAAGCTTAAAGATGGACAGAGAACAAGTAAAGCGGCATCACTGCTTGTTTGCGATGCTAATGCGTTGCTGATTGAAAATGGCGTTTGAGTTTTATGTGGTTTTCCATTGGGACCAAAAATCAATCTTTTTTTTGATCTAAATCACTTTTCATGTTCCATTGGGACCAAAAATCAATCTTTTTTTCGATTCAGAGCACTTTTTGCAGATCTCGATATTTTTTCAGATCTACACACACTCTCACAATACCAATATACTTTGCACAGCTGTTCTACGTCATTTGAAGAAGTTTGCTTTGAAGACAAATGGGGGTAGTTTCGTGAAAACCAAAATAACGAAATACATTAAATAGCCATGAATATAATTTAGGAGGAATTATTAGCTTCATAGTTTTCCTCGTCATCTGCAGACTATGAATCACCAAAAATACTCTATTTGTATGTGCAATAGGGGAAACATTTTTCAAGTCGATATCCATTTGTGATTTCTGCAAAAACAAATGCAATTTGAACAGCTGATATTGTTGTCAAATATCGCACTAATCCATTTACAAAAGCAGATCAATTTCGTTGCATGTTCCATTTGCCCAGTAAAATCTGAGATCTGAAAAAGATTTGTGGTGGTCCCAATGGAAAACGACATAAGAACGCATTGTTTACATCAAAGATTTAAATGTCAAGATGGAAGTTTTGCTCATAAAAGTTTTAGTCGATAACTATATGATCGTAAAGACGATTTGCGTAGCTTTATTTTATAATTGTATCCAAAAGAATTGTAGGTATCCGCTTTTCCATCACTGGTAGGTGCACGGGAAGTTGGCCCTCTAGTTTAGATCCTCTTTGGTTTAGATTTTCGATCCTCTTTGGACATCGCGCTGAGATGGCATGGTAAATCGTTCTCTCTTAGCAAGCAACCACCGTCGCCACAAGATCACCAATAAATTATTGATTTGTACCAATAATAAAAGTACGCTGGCTTTTTTTAATTATTGCGTTACACTATTTACAGTCTATATTGCACTTTAAAAGAGCGATGGAAGAAACAATTGTCATTTCTGAACAAACTCTGCAATTTAAGAAAACGACACAGCTTTGATGAATCAAAATAAACTCCCGCCAAGCGCACCTTCTCGTAAAACTTGAAAAGTTCTCTTTGTTTTTTCAGTTAGTTTTTCCATTTTATTTCAGTACGTTTAGCTATAAATATAAATCATACAAAATGAGTGGAATGGAATCTCTAATCTCACAAAGAATGTACCAATCGGACTATCGTCAGTGGAAACTGGAGCCCAGACGAAAAATTATTCCCCGGCCCGTTCAAAAGTCGACAGAGAAACCGAAGAATCGGCCTATCCAAATGGATGTGGACACAATGTAACCCTTTAAGCCTGATGTGAATGTTCCTTTCAAGCTGTTACATCGACAGAAACGAATAATTCAAGAGAATCCCCACGACCCTATTCCCCTTGCCAGGTTAGAAGACAAAATCTCCGAACAAAATGTTCAAGCCAGGCATGAAGGATCGCCAATATACATGGTACCTCAAATAAGCTTGGCTTAAGTGCCCAAGGAAGTTATGTACGGCGAAAAGGGAATCGATGGTTTGATCTCAAGTATATAGTCATCGGACTGGAAGAAGGCTTCCAGCTTTGCCGTCAATAATTCCCCAATGAAACCCAAAAGCGAACCAGTCGATTGAAAGCACTCGCCTAACCGGTGGCGGAATTGTGCTGCCAATGGACTAATGGAGATTGGTCTGGCAGACTACATAGCCGACTGGGAGAAGTCGAATCCTGTTGAGTTTGTCGACACAACAAAGTTATTTTGGGAGAAAAATTCAAATATTGGTCTGTAAGTTGAATCAGTCACACAGCACTTTTTCACAGCTTATCCTGCTTTATGTTTCATATTTTAGTTCCTCTATTTGTGATCCCCAGCAGGCAGCTAAATGTCTCACCGATGAAGAGAAATCTGATCTTGAGAATTGCCTGAGAGATGACTCGCTTAGAACATCTTCTCTGCTACACCCGCCAGGATACACTGGTTATGTGCCTCGTATGCCACTCGGCATAGAGTTTCGAAAGCATAAATTAACCAAATACGATTCTTTTGTATCGACCCTTAAGCAGTCACAGGGTGTTTACAAATAAAACCATTTTTCGTCCTTTATTGTGCTCTTTTAAGTTGAATTCCCCAACCCAACCCTTTTGCAATACAAATCTCAGCAATCAAAGCTATGACCGCCAGAATACTCCTCAAGACCACAACATAAAAGGGCTGCTGCAGATGCTCAATCGTTGGCGACTTAATGAGACCGATTCTGGACTTGTGATACACAATCTCGATCCAGTAGCCGATGAGTCCAGCGCTAAGGAAGTGGAGCAGCAGATCACTAACTCTTTCTCTGAACGGCGACTCTTTGGGTATAGGGTAGGCAATGTGGTACTTCTAGGAATTCTAGCATTCCGCAATCATATGAATTTTCGTCGACAGAATGTAACCAATATCGTATATGACAAGTGATGAGGATCTGGTCACAGAGGCATACCCACCCCTATGCGACAGCATCTCGAGGACACGTCTCTCACTCTCCCCAACAAAGAGCAACTTTCTGTTGAGACGTGTGAATTTGAAAACACCCACCAAGTTATAGATATTTATGCAAATGTTTAATATTTAGAAATAAATCACCTTAGACCTAGTATGAAAACCAGGTGAAAGCTTGGGTTTAACTTGCATGGTATTAAACTGTTTTTGGAACAGCTCCCAATGGTAGCTGCATGAATTCTGCTGTCAAAAATATTTTTCATTTAAAGAAAACTTGAAAAAAATACCATCAAATGTGAGCTTTGAACATTTGTCGGCGCCTAAGACGGATAGAGAACAAGTAAAGCTATCTAAAAAACCATACTCAACATTAATGCCTTTTACATTTTTTATTGATATAAATTCATTAACAAATTATTTGTTATTGAAAAAGTGCCACCCGGCGGCCATTAATTACACGTATTAACAGACAGGAAAAATAGCAGCGAGCGAGAGAGGTCTTCAACCAGTCTTGAGCGAACAAATAAGAATAGGAATCTTGATGCCACTGAAACTCCAGCATCAGAACCTGAAATAGAAGAAAATTCTGTCAATTATTTTCGAAGATCATGCGTGGTATACGAACATGAACTTACCAATATATTTAGCGTTCGCATGCCAAAAGCTCTTGGTCGCTGAACTGCTTTTGGTAGCAAACTCCAACCTTTTTCCCCAATCTTCAGTTCCACTTGTCCTCTGCAGATGTTTCATCCACCTTCAGAACCTGAAATAGAAGAAAATTCTGTCAATTATTTTCGAAGATCATGCGTGGTATACGAACATGAACTTACCAATATATTTAGCGTTCGCATGCCAAAAGCTCTTGGTCGCTGAACTGCTTTTGGTAGCAAACCCCAACCTTTTTCCCCAATCTTCAGTTCCACTTGTCCTCTGCAGATGTTTCATCCACCTTCAGAACCTGAAATAGAAGAAAATTCAGTCAATTATTTTCGAAGATCATGCGTGGTATACCAACATGAACTTACCAATATATTTAGCGTTCGCATGCCAAAAGCTCTTGGTCGCTGAACTGCTTTTGGTTGCAAGCTCCAACCTTTTTCTCCAATCTTCAACTTGTCCTCTGCAGATGTTTCATCCACCTTCAGAACCTGAAAAAGAAGAAGGTTCCGTCAATTATTTTCTAAGATTATGCGTGGTACCAAAATGAACTTACCAATATATTTAAGCGTTCGTAGGCTCATAACTCCTGGCCCGGACTTCGTGTAGGAGCAATTATTTGTCTGCTGCAGTGATTCTTCTCGTCGAGTTATTCCTAAGGTAAGCCCACCTAACTGAAAAAAAGGAATGCATTGAAGTGGATCCCTGTCGGCCAGTACCAAGTTTTGTATCTAAATAAATTTTATTGGAAATGAGAAATGCAATATATTTATATAAAAGAAATGTATATTTAATACTAAGAGAAATATTTTCTAACAACAATTCATTATGCAATCAATAAAAGCAAAACTATGTTTTAAAAAAAGAGCATAATGAAAAATTCAACATAGTAACAAAAGCAGCGGCTTGTAGTTTTTTGCGAGCTGAATCCGAGCCCAAGTCTTATTTTGTTGACTTGGGCTTGGATTTAGCTCGCGAAAAACTACAAGGCCTATATGAGAAACCATAGCTCCGGATGTTCGAGGTAGCAATTAGGTAATAGAGGTTTTCTATCGCCTTCTTGCCCCACATCTCCTTGCTGAATTATTTGTGTCTGAAGGAGCCCGAGCTTGTTAACAATTTTTATTTGGAATTTGGTCATCTATGTAAGTGGTGTATTGGTGTGAGGTGTGTATGGTAATGAACTAAAGTTTTTAATACTCACGGTTTTTGTTTTTGGGCCAGTTGGTGGTTGGGGATTCTTCTTTTCTTCGTTTTTCTTTTTCATCGCTTTTATGTTTTTTCCGCATTTTCTTAATGTGCGCTGGACCCATTTGATTGCCGATTTCTTGCTGTTTGAACTGTCACTTTTTATTAAGCACTCTGTGTCCATTTTTATTGTCCTTGTTTTTTTCTTTTGGTTTTCTGTCTTGAGTCTTCTTTTTCGTTTCTATTGATTTTCACTATTTATTTATTTTTGACAACAAAAGTCAAGGCCTGTCATTTATTTATTTTTGTCAATCAACGGAAGTGTTTGTTTAAAAATATACAAAATCAGTCGGAGTAGAGAAAAGCTGGCGGAAAAGCCAACTAACAGCAGCAACTTATAAATAGAAAGAATTCTATAAAAATATTTTGTTTGGTTTCTGGTCCTCAAATATAAAGCCAACATTAAAGCTACAAATCGAAGGAATGTAGTGGAAAATCTCCTCAAAAGATCCCGACTTTTAAAATAAAATGGTCGCTCATTTACATAAAGCACAACATTTTCCACAACTACTGCAAGCAAATATTTGAATTACGAGTTCCACTTGTTGGAAAACAAGATGTCACGCAAACGAATGCGTCTGTGATGCGAAGGTCATTTAAGGAGGCTTACAGAATTTGCAGAGCTTTGAAAACCCGAATTTTGGGTAAAGAGTAATGAGTCCTTCAGAATTTACAGAGCTTTGAAAATCCGAATTTTGTATAACAGATTTCAGGAAAAATTGAAAACTAACAGTCACCCCTATCGGGAATAATATTTCCCCCGGAATGTTTCCTATTCAGTAATCTTATTTACATTGCTGACAAGGGAAACATTTCCATCGGAACTTATTTGCGATAGCCCTAAGTTTCTTTTTAAGGGAAAAAATACATCTTGAAAGGAAAGTGCATAATCTCTAGACCACTGCGACGTTAGACGATTAAAAGACCCGAACTGGTCCCCGCAGTCGTCCTACAGTATAACTATAAAAAATCCAACTCACTAATCAACGGAATTAATTTCTTATCAGTTACAAAGTTGCCCCTTTTAAATCTTTAAGATAAAAATGTTTTCCACTGCGGTTGTGTAGACCAGAGGACATGAACTCGATTAAACTGAAGAGGGTACTTGTCACAGCTAGACTTTGATCGAAGAAAATGACAAATAAGTCCCTTTTGACTGCATTGAGCACTTGGAAAAAATGTTAGCGACCTTACTCACTTTTTAATGGGCGGACTCATAAGTTAGAATGAGTTGAATAGGATTTTTGTCTCTGCTTGAATGCATGTACATTCCGGAACAGCAACGACTCTCCGACAATCTCTCCAGAAGATAGCAACGCTGGCCAGTTGGTCCCATTTCCTAGCTAAGCTTTGTAGCTGTCGATGATGCAGACGTGTTGGAAAGCATTTTGTCCATAAAATCTAACTCGACTGGGTTTGGCGGCATTTGTCCCGGACATTCTTGTTAAGGACATTCTGCCGTATATATTGAAATACATAACATACTTATTTAATTATATACTTATGACTTCTGTTTTTCCCACTGATTGGAAACGGGCTAAAATAATACCAGTTCGAAAAAGCCATAGTGAATTTAGGCCGATTGCGATATTACCTTTTCTTTCTAAAGTATTCATAAGGATTGTTAATAATTTACTATGCTATAATCTGGCTTTCGACCTAACCATAGTTGCACTACTGCATTGGTAAACGTAACTGAAGAAATCAGGCAAGCCATAGATAATGATGAAATATCTTTTCTTATCTTGCTCGATTTCTCTAAAGCGCTTGATATGGTAAAACACAATAAGCTGTGAAATCAATTTAACTTTTCGGTTGCATCCGAAAAATTAGTAGCCTCTTACTTAAGTCTAAGATTCCAGGCAGTAGTGGTTAAAACTCGTAACTCAAAATCAGATTATCTTCCACTTAGTTCAGGTGTTGCCCAAGACTCAATTTTGGGTCCGCTATTCTTATCCATTTACGTAAATGGCCTTCCTAAATATTGTATAAACTCCTCAATTAATATGTACGCAGATGACGTCCAGGTGCGAAAGAGCTTCCCGTTGTAGAAAATGCTGCGTGTTAAGTAAAGGATTTAATCCTATATTAGCTAATCACCTCCGTTTAAGCCCGTTTAATTCAAAATTCTTTGTTGTTTCAAGGAAGCTGGTTGATACTCTATGTTTCCCAAGAATATATGTCAATGGTAGCCCTATTGAATTAGTTGAACCCGCCAAAAGTTTTGGCATTACATTACTTGAAACAACTTATATTAGACTGGCTATAGGCAGGGTTGGTTTATGGGGGTCTTCGCATGGGCTACACAAAAACACCTCTGAAGACAAGAAAAATCCTTGCCAAAACACTTCTTATTCCAATTCTGACGTTTGGTTGTGAGCTTTTTGGCAACTGTGATTATGAGCGCAAGCGGAAACTCAATATGGACTATAATATTGTATCGCAAGAAATATTTACGGACTAAGAAGATGACCACATTTCCTATATCGATTCATAACATCACTCTTGACGACCTTTTTAAGATGAGAACGTTGATCTTGCATTAAAATATACAACAGACGCGAAAACCGCCTTACCATTTTAGCAAGATCCATTTTATGCGTTCAAGTAAAACTTTTGACCTCATACCAATGCGCTACAAATTCCTGATGGTCTCTGAACGACAGTTCCTTAATCATGCGATTCGGCTATGGAATTCCCTTCTCCGACATATAAGCTTGATAAATTGTATAACGTTGTTCAAAGTGTAACTCAAACAATATCTGCAAACACTTCGATGATGATTGGTTGTTTAAGTCCTTTCCTTTACTGATATTCCTGTCGAATTTTCTTATAAAGACCTCAACTCGATTGATACTGTTGGATTTGAAAGAAGGAATATCTATTGCACCGTGGGAATATTGCAGACTTGTTGTTAATCCTAATGAGAGAATCAAATGTTTCCAGTCCATTACGAAAACTCTTAAGATTAGTGACAAGAACTGTCCATGTCTTACAATCGATGTTGTTAAAGGGATTAAATGCAGAAATAGGTCCTATAGCAGATGAAAGAGATTGCCGAACACATATACTTGGAATTTGTATAAATCTGCCGGTAATCATGCAAAAAGTGTTACGCGAGCTTCTAAACGCAACTACTTTAGCGGCTAAGCTTAATGCTCCGCTTCCATCTAAGATTCTTTGGAAAAATCTACTTGAGCTTGGTATTAATAATGACAGTTGTGCTGTCTGTGAGATTGCACCCGATGGTGAAGACCAAGTGTGCCATATTAATACCCCTCACATAAGTTTAAGAAACCCATTGCCAGAGCTATAGTTCGTTTCTATATATGAGTCGGATGACATTAGCATTATGGCGACGATTAAGTCCAATGCAATTGGTGAGGATGGGATACCGCTTAAGTTCGTTAAATTGATTTTACTACACATAATTGGTCACCTCACCCAACCGATAAATTTCTGTTTAATATCAGGAACATTTCCTGAAGTTTTGAAATCTGCTAGGGTTATACCTCTTGCTAAAAAGCGTAACGCCAAATCGGTCGACGATTTCAGGACAAATAGCATATTACCTTGCCTATCAAAGGTACTTGAAAAAGTAGTCGCAAATTTCTCTTCACCTTCAGAGTAACTCATTATACTTCATCAAATTCAGTCTGGTTTTAGAGAAGTTCATAGCTGTTCTACAGCAATGGTTAATATTATGAATGATATCAGGTTAAATACTGATAAATACTTTGTCTGCATTTGATTCGGTTAATCCTAAACTTTTTTGCTGGAAGCTGCGACAGTTTTTCAATTTTAGCCCTAGGGCTGCAAAGCTAATTGAGAGTTTTCTAAGTAACTGGCAATAAAAAGTAATAGTTGGAAGTAAGTCTTCCTCGTTTAGGACTATTACTAAAGGCGTTCCTCAAGGCTCAATTCTCGGTCCAATTTGGTTTTGTATGTTTATTATTCCTAAAACGGCATTGCTTCGGTGGTAACATAATTATGTCCTTTGTAGAAAACAAATGGTCTGCTTTTGGACAATTTTTTCAATTACCTTTGATAAAAATGGTAGTATTGAAATGGACCTGAAGTCATTACTACTTGGACTTTTTGCAACAGGTATTACCTTTGCTATTTTCCACTGTTGTCAGAATTGTGTTAAAAATGTGCGTGACTATCTTTGGGTGCATGCCATCTAATCCCACTGCTTTTGTCTTTACGGTTAAAAAACTTCACCAACAGATTCATGTAGGCTGCTAGCGGTAGTTCCTCACCAAAACACGGTGCACTTAATTTAATACCGGTAAATAAATCAATCAAGCTTAAAGCCGCTGGAAAAGAGTTTGGCTGGACGTACTTTTTAATGCTTATCGTGTACTAAGAAACGGGGTAACATGTGAAATACAATAGGCAAAAAGACGTTATTAAGCTCCGCGACTTGATCCTTCCAAAGCCAACCAAAACTCTGGAAAATCCTAAAAAAAAGTCTAGTCGGCGCCGAAGAATATAAATTGATTTACAAATTATTTGTTATTGAAAAAGTGCCACCCGGCGGCCATTAATAACACGTATTTATACTTCACAGACAGGAAAAATAGCAGCGCGCGAGAGAGGGCTGTCATTCGAAATTTGTGGGGAAAATCGGGTAGGTGCACCGAGCACAGGAAGTTGGCCCTCCAGTTTAGATCGTTTTTGGGTCACCGTAAGTGAGTCTTCAACCAGTCTTGAGCGAATAAAAAAGAATCGGAATCTTGATGCCACTGAAATTCCAGCTTCAGAACCTGAAATAGAAGAAAATTCAGTCAATTATTTTCGAAGATCATGCGTGGTATACCAACATGAACTTACCAATATATTTAGCGTTCGCATGCCAAAAGCTCTTGGTCGCTGAACTGCTTTTGGCTGCAAGCTCTAATCTTTTTCTGCAATCTTCAGTTCCACTTGTCCTCTGCAGATGTTTCATCCACCTTCAGAACCTGAAATAGAAGAAAATTCAGTCAATTATTTTCGAAGATCATGCGTGGTACCAAAATGAACTTACCAATATATTTAAGCGTTCGTAGGCACATACCTCCTGGCCCGGACTTCGTGTAGGAGCAATTATTTGTCTGCTGCAGTGATTCGTCTCATCGAGTTATTCCTAAGGTAAGCCGACCTAACTGAAAAAAAAGGAATGCATTGAAGTGGATCCCTGTCGGCCAGTACCAAGTTTTGTATCTAAATAAATTTTATTGGAAATGAGAAATGCAATATATTTATATAAAAGAAATGTCTATTTAATAATAAGAGAAAAATTTTCTAAAAACAATTCATTATGCAACCAATAAAAGCAAAAGTATTTTTGAATAAAAGAGCAAAAAAGTATTTTTGAATAAAAGAGCAAATGTAAAATTCAAAATAATAACAAAAGCAGCGGCTTGTAGATTTCCGCGAGCTGAATCCGAGCCCAAGTCTTATTTTGTTGACTTGGGTTTGGATTTATCTCGCGAAAACCTACAAGGGCTATAAGAGAAACCATAGCTCGGGATGTTCGGAGTAGTGGCAAGGAGGTAATGAAGTATTTCTTCGACCTTCTTGCCCCACATCTCCTTGCTGAATATTATTTGGAGTCGTAAGAAGCCCGAGCCCCTTAAGAATTTTTGCAGCGAATTTGATCATCTAAGTGGTGTATTGGTGTGAGGTGTGTATTTTAATGAAAGTTTTTAATACTCACTGTTTTTGTTTTTGAGCCAGTTGGTGGTTGGGGATTCTTCTTTTCTTCGTATTTTCTTTTCAGTCCTTTTAATTTTTTTCCGCATTTTCTTATTGTGCGATGGACCCATTTGAATGCCGATCGCATGGTGATTGCACTTTCACTATTTTTTGAGCACTTTTTGTCCATTTTTATTGTCTTTGTTTTTTTTTTCTTTGATTTTCTTTCTTCAGTCTTGTTGTTTTCTTTTCACTTTTACTATTTAATTATTTTTTTGACAGCAAAAGTCAAGGCCTGTCATATGTTTTTTTTTTCAATCAACGGAAGTGTTTGTTTAAAAATTTACAATATCAGTTGGAGTAGAGAAAAGCTGACGGAAAAGCAAACTAACAGCAGCAACTAATAAATAGAAAGAATTCTTTAAAAATATTTTTTTTGATTTCTGATGGTCCTGATATATGTGAAACTTTATTTGAATTTGAAAACTACAGCACGGAAAAAACAGCCCACCTCCTAGATAAATTACGTAAAGGCCGGTATCTTTACGGGAACACGCAGTTAGATTAGGCATCCCACTCCCACATAATACACACTGCCGTAATGACGCAGTCGCAAAGTAAACACCCACTCACTACCTCTTCGTCTGTCCGGCACTAGCTAGGTTCTCTTGTTAAACCCTTCTTCGACTCCCTTGAAAAGGTCTCGAAAAGTAGTATGAGGGAATTGATAACCTTTTTGAATTCCACAGGCTGGATCTAAAACCTTCTATTCGATAATCTTAAACAACCAGGTCAAATGCGTTGTGGTAACAAAACGGCACGACATAGTACTACTTGTTTTTTAGTTAAACCGCCACTCCTACCTACTCTCTACATATACCTGTGTATTATCTATCAGCTGGATTTGATTTCAAAAAAAGTTCAATGTTCACAGAATACGTGTGCATAACATGATTCATTCCGAAAAATCCCTGAAACTTTACCTGAATGGAAAGTTTTTTTTTACTTAACAAAATTTATGCAATGTTGCGTATACGCCTACGAGCTGCTGCTGCGTAGACACCTTTATTCAGTAACTGACATTCAGTTTTGGGAACAATGCATCATAATGCAATATGTGCAGTAGGTTTGCAGCTGTCCCATAAATTGCTCAGATTACACGGTCTTCAGTTGACGGTCAGCGAGCAATTGCAGCAAAATTTCCGGGAATCACTTTACATGACCTGCATCCGAAATGCTTGTCATTAATCAAATCACAATGTGTAAGCAAATTCCATGTCTTTCTATAAGACTTTCTAAATAACTGCTTAAAACACGAGAGAGTACCGCAGTCACTCGCTCGTGCAGAGAAATTGAAATAAAAGTGCAACTACAGCCGATGTCCAAATAGAGCAGACGACCACTACTGCAATTCAGCATCGCTCCATATCCTACTTTGTGATCATCGCCTTTATTTCGTTCTTTGTTTTGCTCGTTTGTTGTTCCCCTCGATTTAGTGTCGCTGTAGGTATTATGTGAAAACCAGTTTGGCACTAGAGCAATGGTTGTCCTTTCGATTGAGTCCCTTTACCTTGTCTGCTGATGGCGCTAGATGAAAGGGGAGTTCAATGGCTCCCTTGTGTCATTATTAAGTAGTCTGTTGCATTGCCACCACAGGGTGATTGTGGCGTTAAAGAAATGATATTTTGATAAAATTATACAAGTATCGGACTGAGTCCACCCCTTGCGTTGTCGCTTGTCATTTCACTCTCGATAATTGTCTGTTAGATTATAGTTTTGGTATTGCATAACTGAATTGACGAGTTGAAAAAAAAACGTGAGTAGAATTCCTTTGATTTTCCTATCCAAATTTTCAATATGCTTTTGACCGATTCAAACATTTATTAAAATTTCTAGGTGCGTTTGCACTTTAATTTTGCAATTTACATTTGCACATGTCATTCCTAAGCACTCCTAAGCTCATGCATCCAACACGCTCCACCA
Source organism: Cheilosia vernalis (assembly GCA_949126925.1). Classification (NCBI taxonomy): domain Eukaryota; kingdom Metazoa; phylum Arthropoda; class Insecta; order Diptera; family Syrphidae; genus Cheilosia; species Cheilosia vernalis. The sequence goes on from OX421360.1 coordinate 57,900,276, forward strand.
TTGGTATAAACAATGAACAAATGATTACAGTTTACTACTCTAAAACGGCTTTAATGTCTGACACTACCTTAAAAAGGTGATTGGTAGACATCCGGATTACATATTGAATCTGACAGCAAGACATAGCTGCATCTCATAATACTTACGATGAAAGTCCCTGCAGTAGAGAAAAACAAGTTCTTTGCAATAAAAAAACAGCGTGCACAGTTTTATATATTAATATATTTCATTAAATACAAGTGGATCTATACAACATCATACAAATACACAATGTGATTCCTCAAATGACACAAAAAAAAAGCTTCCAGAGGAACAACCTAACTCAAGTTGACAACATTCTATGAAAACAATAATGAAAACAATGAAAAAATAAGTAAAAATACATATTACCTGTATGATTTATTAAATTTGAGTAACAGCTAAGAAAAGGACACACATTTTAGCTTAAGTCATTGGATGAAAAATATACATTTTATTAAACTTCCTACACACAACAGTCAATACGAAAAGCGTTAAAAGTTATAAAATACATTACATTGTGCGGATTTAGTCTTGTGGTTTGAGTTTGTATCTTGGATCGGGTTATTTCTCACAGTGTGGTTGCATTTAGGAAGAACCAGATGCTGAATTCAAAATGTAAACTTAGTGAAATAAAAAGTGTTAATACAGTGGGGAATGTTTGTTTCTGTTTTAATGAAAGGAATGGAAACCTGGATTTAACTCCACACTGTGCTGGTTGTCTATGCTGCAAGGACCAGTCTGTACACATGGTACGGACCCAGAACAAAATGTTGCAGAAGTACTATTTATATATTTCTCTTTCGCTTTACATTATCTTTCTGTTTTGCGTTTTGTTTTCTTCTTACATCTATAATATTTTTCATAATTTTCGTTTACTTTCAACACAACATAATTTGTATACAATTCCTCTATTTACAGTATATTTTAGTGCATATTTTAGTCAGTTATCCTTAAGTCTACGCAAATGAAAAAAAAAACAAGGAAAATGTAACCTAAAACAACTAAAATCTTAATAAAATTGTTTACGATCTATAAAGTCGAGTAAAAAAAACAACAAACTAAAGATTATAACAAAGTTATTGAAATAAAAAAAAAAAAATAAAAATATATAAAATATCTATGCAGTTATTATTTATGCACAACAATATTTTGCATTTTGGCAGTATTTGTTACTGTAGAGACAAAATGAACAACAAAAAATTCAACAAAGTTGGGTTATGTGGTTTTCAATTGGAATTTGCAGTTGTAACTTGCAAGTGCATTGTAGGTGTATAAGTGGGTTGAAGACATTTGGAACAGTTTGACAGGTAGTTTGGTTATGTTTTTGTGCATTTTTTGAAGAACTTTGCTCGTGTTTCAGTGACCGGGAGATGGCCAGCGACACGTCAACCAAATGGCCATCTCTAAATGAAAAACAATGCATTTTACGACTTTCGCCAGAGCTCTGTTAGATGTGTTTTGTTTAGGTCCGTTCCTTTGCTTTTGGGTCTGTGGACATTTTTACTGATTTCTAATCAAGGACGTTCCCCAGCTCGAAAATTCACATCCACTACGTAATGGAGAAAGTAAAAAAAAGAGCAAGTGACGTTTTTATGTTCGATTAGCCACACGAAATCTGGAATCTGAGAGCAAATCTGAAGAAGCCCAATCGAATACCACATAAATATTTGCAAAAAAAGCTTAAAGATGGACAGAGAACAAGTAAAGCGGCATCACTGCTTGTTTGCGATGCTAATGCGTTGCTGATTGAAAATGGCGTTTGAGTTTTATGTGGTTTTCCATTGGGACCAAAAATCAATCTTTTTTTTGATCTAAATCACTTTTCATGTTCCATTGGGACCAAAAATCAATCTTTTTTTCGATTCAGAGCACTTTTTGCAGATCTCGATATTTTTTCAGATCTACACACACTCTCACAATACCAATATACTTTGCACAGCTGTTCTACGTCATTTGAAGAAGTTTGCTTTGAAGACAAATGGGGGTAGTTTCGTGAAAACCAAAATAACGAAATACATTAAATAGCCATGAATATAATTTAGGAGGAATTATTAGCTTCATAGTTTTCCTCGTCATCTGCAGACTATGAATCACCAAAAATACTCTATTTGTATGTGCAATAGGGAAAACATTTTTCAAGTCGATATCCATTTGTGATTTCTGCAAAAACAAATGCAATTTGAACAGCTGATATTGTTGTCAAATATCGCACTAATCCATTTACAAAAGCAGATCAATTTCGTTGCATGTTCCATTTGCCCAGTAAAATCTGAGATCTGAAAAAGATTTGTGGTGGTCCCAATGGAAAACGACATAAGAACGCATTGTTTACATCAAAGATTTAAATGTCAAGATGGAAGTTTTGCTCATAAAAGTTTTAGTCGATAACTATATGATCGTAAAGACGATTTGCGTAGCTTTATTTTATAATTGTATCCAAAAGAATTGTAGGTATCCGCTTTTCCATCACTGGTAGGTGCACGGGAAGTTGGCCCTCTAGTTTAGATCCTCTTTGGTTTAGATTTTCGATCCTCTTTGGACATCGCGCTGAGATGGCATGGTAAATCGTTCTCTCTTAGCAAGCAACCACCGTCGCCACAAGATCACCAATAAATTATTGATTTGTACCAATAATAAAAGTACGCTGGCTTTTTTTAATTATTGCGTTACACTATTTACAGTCTATATTGCACTTTAAAAGAGCGATGGAAGAAACAATTGTCATTTCTGAACATACTCTGCAATTTAAGAAAACGACACAGCTTTGATGAATCAAAATAAACTCCCGCCAAGCGCACCTTCTCGTAAAACTTGAAAAGTTCTCTTTGTTTTTTCAGTTAGTTTTTCCATTTTATTTCAGTACGTTTAGCTATAAATATAAATCATACAAAATGAGTGGAATGGAATCTCTAATCTCACAAAGAATGTACCAATCGGACTATCGTCAGTGGAAACTGGAGCCCAGACGAAAAATTATTCCCCGGCCCGTTCAAAAGTCGACAGAGAAACCGAAGAATCGGCCTATCCAAATGGATGTGGACACAATGTAACCCTTTAAGCCTGATGTGAATGTTCCTTTCAAGCTGTTACATCGACAGAAACGAATAATTCAAGAGAATCCCCACGACCCTATTCCCCTTGCCAGGTTAGAAGACAAAATCTCCGAACAAAATGTTCAAGCCAGGCATGAACGATCGCCAATATACATGGTACCTCAAATAAGCTTGGCTTAAGTGCCCAAGGAAGTTATGTACGGCGAAAAGGGAATCGATGGTTTGATCTCAAGTATATAGTCATCGGACTGGAAGAAGGCTTCCAGCTTTGCCGTCAATAATTCCCCAATGAAACCCAAAAGCGAACCAGTCGATTGAAAGCACTCGCCTAACCGGTGGCGGAATTGTGCTGCCAATGGACTAATGGAGATTGGTCTGGCAGACTACATAGCCGACTGGGAGAAGTCGAATCCTGTTGAGTTTGTCGACACAACAAAGTTATTTTGGGAGAAAAATTCAAATATTGGTCTGTAAGTTGAATCAGTCACACAGCACTTTTTCACAGCTTATCCTGCTTTATGTTTCATATTTTAGTTCCTCTATTTGTGATCCCCAGCAGGCAGCTAAATGTCTCACCGATGAAGAGAAATCTGATCTTGAGAATTGCCTGAGAGATGACTCGCTTAGAACATCTTCTCTGCTACACCCGCCAGGATACACTGGTTATGTGCCTCGTATGCCACTCGGCATAGAGTTTCGAAAGCATAAATTAACCAAATACGATTCTTTTGTATCGACCCTTAAGCAGTCACAGGGTGTTTACAAATAAAACCATTTTTCGTCCTTTATTGTGCTCTTTTAAGTTGAATTCCCCAACCCAACCCTTTTGCAATACAAATCTCAGCAATCAAAGCTATGACCGCCAGAATACTCCTCAAGACCACAACATAAAAGGGCTGCTGCAGATGCTCAATCGTTGGCGACTTAATGAGACCGATTCTGGACTTGTGATACACAATCTCGATCCAGTAGCCGATGAGTCCAGCGCTAAGGAAGTGGAGCAGCAGATCACTAACTCTTTCTCTGAACGGCGACTCTTTGGGTATAGGGTAGGCAATGTGGTACTTCTAGGAATTCTAGCATTCCGCAATCATATGAATTTTCGTCGACAGAATGTAACCAATATCGTATATGACAAGTGATGAGGATCTGGTCACAGAGGCATACCCACCCCTATGCGACAGCATCTCGAGGACACGTCTCTCACTCTCCCCAACAAAGAGCAACTTTCTGTTGAGACGTGTGAATTTGAAAACACCCACCAAGTTATAGATATTTATGCAAATGTTTAATATTTAAAAATAAATCACCTTAGACCTAGTATGAAAACCAGGTGAAAGCTTGGGTTTAACTTGCATGGTATTAAACTGTTTTTGGAACAGCTCCCAATGGTAGCTGCATGAATTCTGCTGTCAAAAAATATTTTTCATTTAAAGAAAACTTGAAAATAATACCATCAAATGTGAGTTTTGAACATTTGTCGGCGCCTAAGACGGATAGAGAACAAGTAAAGCTATCTAAAAAACCATACTCAACATTAATGCCTTTTACATTTTTTATTGATATAAATTCATTTACAAATTATTTGTTATTGAAAAAGTGCCACCCGGCAGCCATTAATTACACGTATTAACAGACAGGAAAAATAGCATCGCTCGAGAGAGGGCTGTCATTCGAAATTTGTGGGGAAAATCGGGTAGGTGCACCGAGCACAGGAAGTTGGCCCTCCAGTTTAGATCGTTTTTGGGTCACCGTAAGTGAGTCTTCAACCAGTCTTGAGCGAATAAAAAAGAATCGGAATCTTGATGCCACTGAAATTCCAGCTTCAGAACCTGAAATAGAAGAAAATTCTGTCAATTATTTTCGAAGATCATGCGTGGTATACGAACATGAACCTACCAATATATTTAGTGTTCGCATGCCAAAAGCTCTTGGTCGCTGAACTGCTTTTGGTAGCAAACTCCAACCTTTTTCCCCAATCTTCAGTTACACTTGTCCTCTGCAGATGTTTCATCCACCTTCAGAACCTGAAAAAGAAGAAGGTTCCGTCAATTATTTTCTAAGATTATGCGTGGTACCAAAATGAACTTACCAATATATTTAAGCGTTCGTAGGCTCATAACTCCTGGCCCGGACTTCGTGTAGGAGCAATTATTTGTCTGCTGCAGTGATTCTTCTCGTCGAGTTATTCCTAAGGTAAGCCCACCTAACTGAAAAAAAGGAATGCATTGAAGTGGATCCCTGTCGGCCAGTACCAAGTTTTGTATCTAAATAAATTTTATTGGAAATGAGAAATGCAATATATTTATATAAAAGAAATGTATATTTAATACTAAGAGAAATATTTTCTAACAACAATTCATTATGCAATCAATAAAAGCAAAAGTATGTTTTAAAAAAAGAGCATAATGTAAAATTCAACATAGTAACAAAAGCAGCGGCTTGTAGTTTTTTGCGAGCTGAATCCGAGCCCAAGTCTTATTTTGTTGACTTGGGCTTGGATTTAGCTCGCGAAAAACTACAAGGCCTATATGAGAAACCATAGCTCCGGATGTTCGAGGTAGCAATTAGGTAATAGAGGTTTTCTATCGCCTTCTTGCCCCACATCTCCTTGCTGAATTATTTGTGTCTGAAGGAGCCCGAGCTTGTTAACAATTTTTATTTGGAATTTGGTCATCTATGTAAGTGGTGTATTGGTGTGAGGTGTGTATGGTAATGAACTAAAGTTTTTAATACTCACGGTTTTTGTTTTTGGGCCAGTTGGTGGTTGGGGATTCTTCTTTTCTTCGTTTTTCTTTTTCATCGCTTTTATGTTTTTTCCGCATTTTCTTAATGTGCGCTGGACCCATTTGATTGCCGATTTCTTGCTGTTTGAACTGTCACTTTTTATTAAGCACTCTGTGTCCATTTTTATTGTCCTTGTTTTTTTCTTTTGGTTTTCTGTCTTGAGTCTTCTTTTTCGTTTCTATTGATTTTCACTATTTATTTATTTTTGACAACAAAAGTCAAGGCCTGTCATTTATTTATTTTTGTCAATCAACGGAAGTGTTTGTTTAAAAATATACAAAATCAGTCGGAGTAGAGAAAAGCTGGCGGAAAAGCCAACTAACAGCAGCAACTTATAAATAGAAAGAATTCTATAAAAATATTTTGTTTGGTTTCTGGTCCTCAAATATAAAGCCAACATTAAAGCTACAAATCGAAGGAATGTAGTGGAAAATCTCCTCAAAAGATCCCGACTTTTAAAATAAAATGGTCGCTCATTTACATAAAGCACAACATTTTCCACAACTACTGCAAGCAAATATTTGAATTACGAGTTCCACTTGTTGGAAAACAAGATGTCACGCAAACGAATGCGTCTGTGATGCGAAGGTCATTTAAGGAGGCTTACAGAATTTGCAGAGCTTTGAAAACCCGAATTTTGGGTAAAGAGTAATGAGTCCTTCAGAATTTACAGAGCTTTGAAAATCCGAATTTTGTATAACAGATTTCAGGAAAAATTGAAAACTAACAGTCACCCCTATCGGGAATAATATTTCCCCCGGAATGTTTCCTATTCAGTAATCTTATTTACATTGCTGACAAGGGAAACATTTCCATCGGAACTTATTTGCGATAGCCCTAAGTTTCTTTTTAAGGGAAAAAATACATCTTGAAAGGAAAGTGCATAATCTCTAGACCACTGCGACGTTAGACGATTAAAAGACCCGAACTGGTCCCCGCAGTCGTCCTACAGTATAACTATAAAAAATCCAACTCACTAATCAACGGAATTAATTTCTTATCAGTTACAAAGTTGCCCCTTTTAAATCTTTAAGATAAAAATGTTTTCCACTGCGGTTGTGTAGACCAGAGGACATGAACTCGATTAAACTGAAGAGGGTACTTGTCACAGCTAGACTTTGATCGAAGAAAATGACAAATAAGTCCCTTTTGACTGCATTGAGCACTTGGAAAAAATGTTAGCGACCTTACTCACTTCGAGCTTTTTAATGGGCGGACTCATAAGTTAGAATGAGTTGAATAGGATTTTTGTCTCTGCTTGAATGCATGTACATTCCCGATCAGCAACGACTCTCCGACAATCTCTCCAGAAGATAGCAACGCTGGGCAGTTGGTCCCATTTCCTAGCTAAGCTTTGTAGCTGTCGATGATACAGACGTGTTAGAAAGCATTTTGTCCATAAAATCGAACTCGACTGGGTTTGACGGCATTTGTCCCGGACATTCTTGTTAAGGACATTCTGCCGTATATATTGAAATACATAACATACTTATTTAATTATATACTTATGACTTCTGTTTTGCCCACTGATTGGAAACGGGCTTAAATAATACCAGTTCGAAAAAAGCCATAGTGAATTTGGGCCGATTGCGATTTTACCTTTTCTTTCTAAAGTATTCATAAGGATTGTTAATAATTTGCTATGCGATAATCTGGCTTTCGACCTAACCATAGTTGCACTACTGCATTGGTAAACGTAACTGAAGAAATCAGGCAAGCCATAGATAATGATGAAATATCTTTTCTTATCCTGCTCGATTTCTCTAAAGCGCTTGATATGGTAAATCACAATAAGCTGTGAAATCAATTTAACTTTTCGGTTGCATCCGAAAAATTAGTAGCCTCTTACTTAAGTCTAAGATTCCAGGCAGTAGTGGTTAAAACTCGTAACTCAATATCAGATTATCTTCCACTTAGTTCAGGTGTTGCCCAAGACTCAATTTTGGGTCCGCTATTCTTATCCATTTACGTAAATGGCCTTCCTAAATATTGTATAAACTCCTCAATTAATATGTACGCAGATGACGTCCAGGTGCGAAAGAGCTTCCCGTTGTAGAAAATGCTGCGTGTTAAGTAAAGGATTTAATCCTATATTAGCTAATCACCTCCGTTTAAGCCCGTTTAATTCAAAATTCTTTGTTGTTTCAAGGAAGCTGGTTGATACTCTATGTTTCCCAAGAATATATGTCAATGGTAGCCCTATTGAATTAGTTGAACCCGCCAAAAGTTTTGGCATTACATTACTTGAAACAACTTATATTAGACTGGCTATAGGCAGGGTTGGTTTATGGGGGTCTTCGCATGGGCTACACAAAAACACCTCTGAAGACAAGAAAAATCCTTGCCAAAACACTTCTTATTCCAATTCTGACGTTTGGTTGTGAGCTTTTTGGCAACTGTGATTATGAGCGCAAGCGGAAACTCAATATGGACTATAATATTGTATCGCAAGAAATATTTACGGACTAAGAAGATGACCACATTTCCTATATCGATTCATAACATCACTCTTGACGACCTTTTTAAGATGAGAACGTTGATCTTGCATTAAAATATACAACAGACGCGAAAACCGCCTTACCATTTTAGCAAGATCCATTTTATGCGTTCAAGTAAAACTTTTGACCTCATACCAATGCGCTACAAATTCCTGATGGTCTCTGAACGACAGTTCCTTAATCATGCGATTCGGCTATGGAATTCCCTTCTCCGACATATAAGCTTGATAAATTGTATAACGTTGTTCAAAGTGTAACTCAAACAATATCTGCAAACACTTCGATGATGATTGGTTGTTTAAGTCCTTTCCTTTACTGATATTCCTGTCGAATTTTCTTATAAAGACCTCAACTCGATTGATACTGTTGGATTTGAAAGAAGGAATATCTATTGCACCGTGGGAATATTGCAGACTTGTTGTTAATCCTAATGAGAGAATCAAATGTTTCCAGTCCATTACGAAAACTCTTAAGATTAGTGACAAGAACTGTCCATGTCTTACAATCGATGTTGTTAAAGGGATTAAATGCAGAAATAGGTCCTATAGCAGGTGAAAGAGATTGCCGAACACATATACTTGGAATTTGTATAAATCTGCCGGTAATCATGCAAAAAGTGTTACGCGAGCTTCTAAACGCAACTACTTTAGCGGCTAAGCTTAATGCTCCGCTTCCATCTAAGATTCTTTGGAAAAATCTACTTGAGCTTGGTATTAATAATGACAGTTGTGCTGTCTGTGAGATTGCACCCGATGGTGAAGACCAAGTGTGCCATATTAATACCCCTCACATAAGTTTAAGAAACCCATTGCCAGAGCTATAGTTCGTTTCTATATATGAGTCGGATGACATTAGCATTATGGCGACGATTAAGTCCAATGCAATTGGTGAGGATGGGATACCGCTTAAGTTCGTTAAATTGATTTTACTACACATAATTGGTCACCTCACCCAACCGATAAATTTCTGTTTAATATCAGGAACATTTCCTGAAGTTTTGAAATCTGCTAGGGTTATACCTCTTGCTAAAAAGCGTAACGCCAAATCGGTCGACGATTTCAGGACAAATAGCATATTACCTTGCCTATCAAAGGTACTTGAAAAAGTAGTCGCAAATTTCTCTTCACCTTCAGAGTAACTCATTATACTTCATCAAATTCAGTCTGGTTTTAGAGAAGTTCATAGCTGTTCTACAGCAATGGTTAATATTATGAATGATATCAGGTTAAATACTGATAAATACTTTGTCTGCATTTGATTCGGTTAATCCTAAACTTTTTTGCTGGAAGCTGCGACAGTTTTTCAATTTTAGCCCTAGGGCTGCAAAGCTAATTGAGAGTTTTCTAAGTAACTGGCAATAAAAAGTAATAGTTGGAAGTAAGTCTTCCTCGTTTAGGACTATTACTAAAGGCGTTCCTCAAGGCTCAATTCTCGGTCCAATTTGGTTTTGTATGTTTATTATTCCTAAAACGGCATTGCTTCGGTGGTAACATAATTATGTCCTTTGTAGAAAACAAATGGTCTGCTTTTGGACAATTTTTTCAATTACCTTTGATAAAAATGGTAGTATTGAAATGGACCTGAAGTCATTACTACTTGGACTTTTTGCAACAGGTATTACCTTTGCTATTTTCCACTGTTGTCAGAATTGTGTTAAAAATGTGCGTGACTATCTTTGGGTGCATGCCATCTAATCCCACTGCTTTTGTCTTTACGGTTAAAAAACTTCACCAACAGATTCATGTAGGCTGCTAGCGGTAGTTCCTCACCAAAACACGGTGCACTTAATTTAATACCGGTAAATAAATCAATCAAGCTTAAAGCCGCTGGAAAAGAGTTTGGCTGGACGTACTTTTTAATGCTTATCGTGTACTAAGAAACGGGGTAACATGTGAAATACAATAGGCAAAAAGACGTTATTAAGCTCCGCGACTTGATCCTTCCAAAGCCAACCAAAACTCTGGAAAATCCTAAAAAAAAGTCTAGTCGGCGCCGAAGACGGATAGAGAACAAGTTAAGAAAGCTATCTAAAAAAACATATTCAACATTTATGCCTTTTACATTTTTTATTGATATAAATTGATTTACAAATTATTTGTTATTGAAAAAGTGCCACCCGGCGGCCATTAATAACACGTATTTATACTTCACAGACAGGAAAAATAGCAGCGCGCGAGAGAGGGCTGTCATTCGAAATTTGCGGGGAAAATCGGGTAGGTGCACCGTGCACATGAAGTTGGCCCTCTAGTTTAGATCGTTTTTGGGTCACCGTAAGTGAGTCTTCAACCAGTCTTGAGCGAATAAAAAAGAATCGGAATCTTGATGCCACTGAAATTCCAGCTTCAGAACCTGAAATAGAAGAAAATTCAGTCAATTATTTTCGAAGATCATGCGTGGTATACCAACATGAACTTACCAATATATTTAGCGTTCGCATGCCAAAAGCTCTTGGTCGTTGAACTGCTTTTGGCTGCAAGCTCCAATCTTTTTCTGCAATCTTCAGTTCCACTTGTCCTCTGCAGATGTTTCATCCACCTTCAGAACCTGAAATAGAAGAAAATTCTGTCAATTATTTTCTAAGATTATGCGTGGTACCAAAATGAACTTACCAATTTGTTTAAGCGTTCGTAGGCACATACCTCCTGGCCCGGATTCTTCTCGTCGAGTTATTCCTAAGTTACACCTAACTGAAAAAAAAGGAATGCATTGAAGTGGATTCCTGTCGGCCAGTACCAAGTTTTGTATCTAAATAAATTTTATTGGAAATGAGAAATGCAATATATTTATATAAAAGAAATGTATATTTAATACTAAGAGAAAAATTTTCTAAAAACAATTCATTATGCAACCAATAAAAGCAAAAGTATTTTTGAATAAAAGAGCAAAAAAGTATTTTTGAAAAGAAGAGCAAATGTAAAATTCAACATAATAACAAAAGCAGCGGCTTGTAGATTTCCGCGAGCTGAATCCGAGCCCAAGTCTTATTTTGTTGACTTGGGTTTGGATTTATCTCGCGAAAACCTACAAGGGCTATAAGAGAAACCATAGCTCGGGATGTTCGGAGTAGTGGCAAGGAGGTAATGAAGTATTTCTTCGACCTTCTTGCCCCACATCTCCTTGCTGAATATTATTTGGAGTCGTAAGAAGCCCGAGCCCCTTAAGAATTTTTGCAGCGAATTTGGTCATCTAAGTGGTGTATTGGTGTGAGGTGTGTATTGTAATGAAAGTTTTTAATACTCACGGTTTTTGTTTTTGAGCCAGTTGGTGGTTGGGGATTCTTCTTTTCTTCGTATTTTCTTTTCAGTCCTTTTAATTTTTTTCCGCATTTTCTTATTGTGCGATGGACCCATTTGAATGCCGATCGCATGGTGATTGCACTTTCACTATTTTTTGAGCACTTTTTGTCCATTTTTATTGTCTTTGTTTTTTTTTTCTTTGATTTTCTTTCTTCAGTCTTGTTGTTTTCTTTTCACTTTTACTATTTAATTATTTTTTTGACAGCAAAAGTCAAGGCCTGTCATATGTTTTTTTTTTCAATCAACGGAAGTGTTTGTTTAAAAATTTACAAAATCAGTTGGAGTAGAGAAAAGCTGGCGGAAAAGCAAACTAACAGCAGCAACTAATAAATAGAAAGAATTCTATAAAAATATTTTGTTTGGTTTCTGATGGTCCTGATATATGTGAAACTTTATTTGAATTTGAAAACTACAGCACGGAAAAAACAACCCACCTCCTAGGTAAATTACGTAAAGATACCGGCCATTGGCCAATAGGGGAACACGCAGTTAGATTAGGCATAATACACACTGCCGTAGCTGTAGTGACGCAGCCGAAAAGTAAACACTCACTCACTACCTCTTCGTCTGTCCGGCACTAGCTAGGGCCTGGCAACGATCTCTTGTTAAACCCTTCTTCGACTTCCTTGAAAAGGTCTCGAAAAGTAGTATGAGGGAATTGATAATCTTTTTGAATTCCACAGGCTGGATCTAAAACCTCCTATTTGATAATCTTAAACAACCAGGTCAAATGCGTTGTGGTAACAAAACGGCACAACATGGTACTACTTGGTTTTTAGTTAAATTCGCAATTTTGAACTTCCGTAAATTTTAAGACGAGACATGCCGGGAACTGCATGACGGGCTGTTTACTCTCCACTCCGTCTATGGCACTCAATGACATCCTAGGTCTAAAACCTATTGAAACACATATTTAAATGGAGGCTAGACTAAGTTTACACATTTGAAGAACATTTACCCCTATTCTTATCATGAAGGTTATCTGTTTTTACTGAGCACCATGGAGCCTTTAAGACCATTCAGCATGCCTCTAGACGACATGCTACGGGTATATGGCTTCCACAAAAACTTCTCCATAACTATCCCCCCTAGAGAAGACGCGGAAAACATAAACCCAATCCATCACAACTTGACATCATCTGGTACACAGACGGTTCTAAGATGGAGTCAGGGACTAGGTCAGGTAAACATATCAGTCAGCCTTGGGAAAAACTTATCCATATTTCAGGCTGAAGTCCGTGCAATCTAGCATTGCGCTAGAATAAATCTAAGTTCTAACACACGTGCAGAACTGCACCAGAGAATTTTTCCCTAAATTCCCCCAGAAAATCGCTCTTCCTGATAAATCTGGACAAAAACAACAGAAATGATAAGTGGTCATGGTCACGTGAAAAACATCTCCACCGCATAGGCGTCTCGGCAGACCCTATCTGCAAAGTGAGTGACGAATCCTCTCTTCACATAGGTACTCACAGATTGTCGCTATAGAAAAAATATAATTGGGGATGAAATCGACAAGAGAAGATCCTTGTCTTCCTGATTGCATCTGGCGTCAAAAGATGGCCCTATGAACATACCAGGGTAGGCACAATAGGCTTCTTTATGAAGGCGCAGTTCTTGAGCCCCTTGCAGGCTTTCCCGCTTCCAAATCTAATCTAAATTAGTTATTAGTACGACGCAATGCATAGAAATAAATTTTCATTTGGTCAGTATCTTGCGGGCATAAACGTTAAAAGAAATATCTCCATATCTTAGTTTCTGCGAAAGGTTCTCAAAATATTAAGCAAACATGTTCTTTTGCATTGCGAATCTGTTTTAAAGATAGTTATACGCTTGGACGTTCTTCATAAGTTCACATAGGGTAGAATTACCGCATTGGAGCAAGCATTTAGTGTAGTTTGCATTATTTTTGCGTTTCTAAATTGTACTATACCTGAAACGCGTCGCTTAATACTTCAACTTCAACACACTAACCACTGAGTCATCGCGTCCATAAATAAGCCAAACTATGTTCGAATCGCGTCCTTTGTAAACGAGCAATACGTGACGAAATTTGGTTTTGTTTTGTATGTAAAACTCTCTTAATTGTGTGACCGGAAAAGTTCAATGTTCACAGAATACGTGTGCACAACATGATTCATTTCGAAAAATCCCTGAAACTTTACCTGAATGGAAAGTTTTTTTTTTACTTAACAAAATTTATGCAATGTTGCGTATACGCCTACGAGCTGCTGCTGCGTAGACACCTTCATTCAGTTACTGACATTCAGTTTTGGGAACAATGCATCATAATGCAATATGTGCAGTAGGTTTTCAGCTGTCCCAGATTACACGGTCTTCAGTTGACCGTCAGCGAGCAATTGCAGCAAAATTTCCGGGAATCACTTTACATGACCTGCATCCGAAATTCTTGCCATTAATCAAATCGCAAATTCCATGTCTTTCTATAAGACTTTCTAAATAACTGCTTAAAACACGAGAGAGTACCGCAGTCACTCGCTCGTGCGGAGAAATTGAAATAAAAGTGCAACTACAGCCGATGTCCAAATAGAGCAGACGACCACTACTGCAATTCAGCATCGCTCCATATTCTACTTTGTGATCATCGCCTTTATTTTGTTATTTGTTTTGCTCGTTAGTTGTTCCCCTCGATTTAGTGTCGTTGTAGGTATTATGTGAAAACCAGTATGGCACTTGAGCAATGGTTGTCCTTTCGATTGAGTCCCTTTTGTCTACTGATGGCGCTAGATGAAAGGGGAGTTCAATGGCTCCCTTGTGTCATTATTAAGTAGTCTGTTGCCGCCACAGGGTGATTGTGGTGTTAAAGAAATGAAATTTTGATAAAATTATACAAGTATCGGACTGAGTCCACCCCTTGCGTTGTCGCTTGTCATTTCACTCTCGATAATTGTCTGTTAGGGTATAGTTTTGGTATTGCATAACTGAATTGACGAGTTGAAAAAAAAACGTGAGTAGAATTCCTTTGATTTTCATATCCAAATATTCAATATGCTTTTGACCGATTCAAATATTTATTAAAATTTCTAGGTGCGTTTGCACTTTAATTTTGCAATTTACCTTTGCGCATATCATTCCTAACCACTCCTAAGCTCAAGCATCCAACACGCTCCACCATTGGTATAAAGAGTATGAACAAATGATTACAATTTAATATTCTAAAACGGCTTTAATGTCTGCATCTTCATAATACTTACGATGAAAATCCCTGCAGTAGAGAAAAACAAGTTCTTAGAAATAAAAAAAACAGCGTGTACGTACAGTTTTATATATTAATATATTTCATTAAATACAAGTGGATCTATACAACATCATACAATTACACAATGTGATTCCTCAAATGACGCAAAAAAAAAAAAAAAAAGCTTCCAGAGGAACAACCTAACTCAAGTTGACAACAGTCTATGAAAACAATAATGAAAACAATGAAAAAATAAGTAAAAACACATATTACCTGTATGATTTATTAAATTTGAGTAACAGCTAAGAAAAGGACACACATTTTAGCTTAAGTCATTGGATGAAAAATATACATTTTATTAAACTTCCTACACACAACAGTCAATACGAAAAGCGTTAAAAGTTATAAAATACATTACATTGTGCGGATTTAGTCTTGTGGTTTGAGTTTGTATCTTGGATCGGGTTATTTCTCACAGTGTGGTTGCATTTAGGAAGAACCAGATGCTGAATTCAAAATGTAAACTTAGTGAAATAAAAAGTGTTAATACAGTGGGGAATGTTTGTTTCTGTTTTAATGAAAGGAATGGAAACCTGGATTTAACTCCACACTGTGCTGGTTGTCTATGCTGCAAGGACCAGTCTGTACACATGGTACGGACCCAGAACAAAATGTTGCAGAAGTACTATTTATATATTTCTCTTTCGCTTTACATTATCTTTCTGTTTTGCGTTTTGTTTTCTTCTTACATCTATAATATTTTTCATAATTTTCGTTTACTTTCAACACAACATAATTTGTATACAATTCCTCTATTTACAGTATATTTTAGTGCATATTTTAGTCAGTTATCCTTAAGTCTACGCAAATGAAAAAAAAAACAAGGAAAATGTAACCTAAAACAACTAAAATCTTAATAAAATTGTTTACGATCTATAAAGTCGAGTAAAAAAAACAACAAACTAAAGATTATAACAAAGTTATTGAAATAAAAAAAAAAAAATAAAAATATATAAAATATCTATGCAGTTATTATTTATGCACAACAATATTTTGCATTTTGGCAGTATTTGTTACTGTAGAGACAAAATGAACAACAAAAAATTCAACAAAGTTGGGTTATGTGGTTTTCAATTGGAATTTGCAGTTGTAACTTGCAAGTGCATTGTAGGTGTATAAGTGGGTTGAAGACATTTGGAACAGTTTGACAGGTAGTTTGGTTATGTTTTTGTGCATTTTTTGAAGAACTTTGCTCGTGTTTCAGTGACCGGGAGATGGCCAGCGACACGTCAACCAAATGGCCATCTCTAAATGAAAAACAATGCATTTTACGACTTTCGCCAGAGCTCTGTTAGATGTGTTTTGTTTAGGTCCGTTCCTTTGCTTTTGGGTCTGTGGACATTTTTACTGATTTCTAATCAAGGACGTTCCCCAGCTCGAAAATTCACATCCACTACGTAATGGAGAAAGTAAAAAAAAGAGCAAGTGACGTTTTTATGTTCGATTAGCCACACGAAATCTGGAATCTGAGAGCAAATCTGAAGAAGCCCAATCGAATACCACATAAATATTTGCAAAAAAAGCTTAAAGATGGACAGAGAACAAGTAAAGCGGCATCACTGCTTGTTTGCGATGCTAATGCGTTGCTGATTGAAAATGGCGTTTGAGTTTTATGTGGTTTTCCATTGGGACCAAAAATCAATCTTTTTTTTGATCTAAATCACTTTTCATGTTCCATTGGGACCAAAAATCAATCTTTTTTTCGATTCAGAGCACTTTTTGCAGATCTCGATATTTTTTCAGATCTACACACACTCTCACAATACCAATATACTTTGCACAGCTGTTCTACGTCATTTGAAGAAGTTTGCTTTGAAGACAAATGGGGGTAGTTTCGTGAAAACCAAAATAACGAAATACATTAAATAGCCATGAATATAATTTAGGAGGAATTATTAGCTTCATAGTTTTCCTCGTCATCTGCAGACTATGAATCACCAAAAATACTCTATTTGTATGTGCAATAGGGAAAACATTTTTCAAGTCGATATCCATTTGTGATTTCTGCAAAAACAAATGCAATTTGAACAGCTGATATTGTTGTCAAATATCGCACTAATCCATTTACAAAAGCAGATCAATTTCGTTGCATGTTCCATTTGCCCAGTAAAATCTGAGATCTGAAAAAGATTTGTGGTGGTCCCAATGGAAAACGACATAAGAACGCATTGTTTACATCAAAGATTTAAATGTCAAGATGGAAGTTTTGCTCATAAAAGTTTTAGTCGATAACTATATGATCGTAAAGACGATTTGCGTAGCTTTATTTTATAATTGTATCCAAAAGAATTGTAGGTATCCGCTTTTCCATCACTGGTAGGTGCACGGGAAGTTGGCCCTCTAGTTTAGATCCTCTTTGGTTTAGATTTTCGATCCTCTTTGGACATCGCGCTGAGATGGCATGGTAAATCGTTCTCTCTTAGCAAGCAACCACCGTCGCCACAAGATCACCAATAAATTATTGATTTGTACCAATAATAAAAGTACGCTGGCTTTTTTTAATTATTGCGTTACACTATTTACAGTCTATATTGCACTTTAAAAGAGCGATGGAAGAAACAATTGTCATTTCTGAACATACTCTGCAATTTAAGAAAACGACACAGCTTTGATGAATCAAAATAAACTCCCGCCAAGCGCACCTTCTCGTAAAACTTGAAAAGTTCTCTTTGTTTTTTCAGTTAGTTTTTCCATTTTATTTCAGTACGTTTAGCTATAAATATAAATCATACAAAATGAGTGGAATGGAATCTCTAATCTCACAAAGAATGTACCAATCGGACTATCGTCAGTGGAAACTGGAGCCCAGACGAAAAATTATTCCCCGGCCCGTTCAAAAGTCGACAGAGAAACCGAAGAATCGGCCTATCCAAATGGATGTGGACACAATGTAACCCTTTAAGCCTGATGTGAATGTTCCTTTCAAGCTGTTACATCGACAGAAACGAATAATTCAAGAGAATCCCCACGACCCTATTCCCCTTGCCAGGTTAGAAGACAAAATCTCCGAACAAAATGTTCAAGCCAGGCATGAACGATCGCCAATATACATGGTACCTCAAATAAGCTTGGCTTAAGTGCCCAAGGAAGTTATGTACGGCGAAAAGGGAATCGATGGTTTGATCTCAAGTATATAGTCATCGGACTGGAAGAAGGCTTCCAGCTTTGCCGTCAATAATTCCCCAATGAAACCCAAAAGCGAACCAGTCGATTGAAAGCACTCGCCTAACCGGTGGCGGAATTGTGCTGCCAATGGACTAATGGAGATTGGTCTGGCAGACTACATAGCCGACTGGGAGAAGTCGAATCCTGTTGAGTTTGTCGACACAACAAAGTTATTTTGGGAGAAAAATTCAAATATTGGTCTGTAAGTTGAATCAGTCACACAGCACTTTTTCACAGCTTATCCTGCTTTATGTTTCATATTTTAGTTCCTCTATTTGTGATCCCCAGCAGGCAGCTAAATGTCTCACCGATGAAGAGAAATCTGATCTTGAGAATTGCCTGAGAGATGACTCGCTTAGAACATCTTCTCTGCTACACCCGCCAGGATACACTGGTTATGTGCCTCGTATGCCACTCGGCATAGAGTTTCGAAAGCATAAATTAACCAAATACGATTCTTTTGTATCGACCCTTAAGCAGTCACAGGGTGTTTACAAATAAAACCATTTTTCGTCCTTTATTGTGCTCTTTTAAGTTGAATTCCCCAACCCAACCCTTTTGCAATACAAATCTCAGCAATCAAAGCTATGACCGCCAGAATACTCCTCAAGACCACAACATAAAAGGGCTGCTGCAGATGCTCAATCGTTGGCGACTTAATGAGACCGATTCTGGACTTGTGATACACAATCTCGATCCAGTAGCCGATGAGTCCAGCGCTAAGGAAGTGGAGCAGCAGATCACTAACTCTTTCTCTGAACGGCGACTCTTTGGGTATAGGGTAGGCAATGTGGTACTTCTAGGAATTCTAGCATTCCGCAATCATATGAATTTTCGTCGACAGAATGTAACCAATATCGTATATGACAAGTGATGAGGATCTGGTCACAGAGGCATACCCACCCCTATGCGACAGCATCTCGAGGACACGTCTCTCACTCTCCCCAACAAAGAGCAACTTTCTGTTGAGACGTGTGAATTTGAAAACACCCACCAAGTTATAGATATTTATGCAAATGTTTAATATTTAAAAATAAATCACCTTAGACCTAGTATGAAAACCAGGTGAAAGCTTGGGTTTAACTTGCATGGTATTAAACTGTTTTTGGAACAGCTCCCAATGGTAGCTGCATGAATTCTGCTGTCAAAAAATATTTTTCATTTAAAGAAAACTTGAAAATAATACCATCAAATGTGAGTTTTGAACATTTGTCGGCGCCTAAGACGGATAGAGAACAAGTAAAGCTATCTAAAAAACCATACTCAACATTAATGCCTTTTACATTTTTTATTGATATAAATTCATTTACAAATTATTTGTTATTGAAAAAGTGCCACCCGGCAGCCATTAATTACACGTATTAACAGACAGGAAAAATAGCATCGCTCGAGAGAGGGCTGTCATTCGAAATTTGTGGGGAAAATCGGGTAGGTGCACCGAGCACAGGAAGTTGGCCCTCCAGTTTAGATCGTTTTTGGGTCACCGTAAGTGAGTCTTCAACCAGTCTTGAGCGAATAAAAAAGAATCGGAATCTTGATGCCACTGAAATTCCAGCTTCAGAACCTGAAATAGAAGAAAATTCAGTCAATTATTTTCGAAGATCATGCGTGGTATACCAACATGAACTTACCAATATATTTAGCGTTCGCATGCCAAAAGCTCTTGGTCGCTGAACTGCTTTTGGCTGCAAGCTCTAATCTTTTTCTGCAATCTTCAGTTCCACTTGTCCTCTGCAGATGTTTCATCCACCTTCAGAACCTGAAATAGAAGAAAATTCAGTCAATTATTTTCGAAGATCATGCGTGGTACCAAAATGAACTTACCAATATATTTAAGCGTTCGTAGGCACATACCTCCTGGCCCGGACTTCGTGTAGGAGCAATTATTTGTCTGCTGCAGTGATTCGTCTCATCGAGTTATTCCTAAGGTAAGCCGACCTAACTGAAAAAAAAGGAATGCATTGAAGTGGATCCCTGTCGGCCAGTACCAAGTTTTGTATCTAAATAAATTTTATTGGAAATGAGAAATGCAATATATTTATATAAAAGAAATGTCTATTTAATAATAAGAGAAAAATTTTCTAAAAACAATTCATTATGCAACCAATAAAAGCAAAAGTATTTTTGAATAAAAGAGCAAAAAAGTATTTTTGAATAAAAGAGCAAATGTAAAATTCAAAATAATAACAAAAGCAGCGGCTTGTAGATTTCCGCGAGCTGAATCCGAGCCCAAGTCTTATTTTGTTGACTTGGGTTTGGATTTATCTCGCGAAAACCTACAAGGGCTATAAGAGAAACCATAGCTCGGGATGTTCGGAGTAGTGGCAAGGAGGTAATGAAGTATTTCTTCGACCTTCTTGCCCCACATCTCCTTGCTGAATATTATTTGGAGTCGTAAGAAGCCCGAGCCCCTTAAGAATTTTTGCAGCGAATTTGATCATCTAAGTGGTGTATTGGTGTGAGGTGTGTATTTTAATGAAAGTTTTTAATACTCACTGTTTTTGTTTTTGAGCCAGTTGGTGGTTGGGGATTCTTCTTTTCTTCGTATTTTCTTTTCAGTCCTTTTAATTTTTTTCCGCATTTTCTTATTGTGCGATGGACCCATTTGAATGCCGATCGCATGGTGATTGCACTTTCACTATTTTTTGAGCACTTTTTGTCCATTTTTATTGTCTTTGTTTTTTTTTTCTTTGATTTTCTTTCTTCAGTCTTGTTGTTTTCTTTTCACTTTTACTATTTAATTATTTTTTTGACAGCAAAAGTCAAGGCCTGTCATATGTTTTTTTTTTCAATCAACGGAAGTGTTTGTTTAAAAATTTACAATATCAGTTGGAGTAGAGAAAAGCTGACGGAAAAGCAAACTAACAGCAGCAACTAATAAATAGAAAGAATTCTTTAAAAATATTTTTTTTGATTTCTGATGGTCCTGATATATGTGAAACTTTATTTGAATTTGAAAACTACAGCACGGAAAAAACAGCCCACCTCCTAGATAAATTACGTAAAGGCCGGTATCTTTACGGGAACACGCAGTTAGATTAGGCATCCCACTCCCACATAATACACACTGCCGTAATGACGCAGTCGCAAAGTAAACACCCACTCACTACCTCTTCGTCTGTCCGGCACTAGCTAGGTTCTCTTGTTAAACCCTTCTTCGACTCCCTTGAAAAGGTCTCGAAAAGTAGTATGAGGGAATTGATAACCTTTTTGAATTCCACAGGCTGGATCTAAAACCTTCTATTCGATAATCTTAAACAACCAGGTCAAATGCGTTGTGGTAACAAAACGGCACGACATAGTACTACTTGTTTTTTAGTTAAACCGCCACTCCTACCTACTCTCTACATATACCTGTGTATTATCTATCAGCTGGATTTGATTTCAAAAAAAGTTCAATGTTCACAGAATACGTGTGCATAACATGATTCATTCCGAAAAATCCCTGAAACTTTACCTGAATGGAAAGTTTTTTTTTACTTAACAAAATTTATGCAATGTTGCGTATACGCCTACGAGCTGCTGCTGCGTAGACACCTTTATTCAGTAACTGACATTCAGTTTTGGGAACAATGCATCATAATGCAATATGTGCAGTAGGTTTGCAGCTGTCCCATAAATTGCTCAGATTACACGGTCTTCAGTTGACGGTCAGCGAGCAATTGCAGCAAAATTTCCGGGAATCACTTTACATGACCTGCATCCGAAATGCTTGTCATTAATCAAATCACAATGTGTAAGCAAATTCCATGTCTTTCTATAAGACTTTCTAAATAACTGCTTAAAACACGAGAGAGTACCGCAGTCACTCGCTCGTGCAGAGAAATTGAAATAAAAGTGCAACTACAGCCGATGTCCAAATAGAGCAGACGACCACTACTGCAATTCAGCATCGCTCCATATCCTACTTTGTGATCATCGCCTTTATTTCGTTCTTTGTTTTGCTCGTTTGTTGTTCCCCTCGATTTAGTGTCGCTGTAGGTATTATGTGAAAACCAGTTTGGCACTAGAGCAATGGTTGTCCTTTCGATTGAGTCCCTTTACCTTGTCTGCTGATGGCGCTAGATGAAAGGGGAGTTCAATGGCTCCCTTGTGTCATTATTAAGTAGTCTGTTGCATTGCCACCACAGGGTGATTGTGGCGTTAAAGAAATGATATTTTGATAAAATTATACAAGTATCGGACTGAGTCCACCCCTTGCGTTGTCGCTTGTCATTTCACTCTCGATAATTGTCTGTTAGATTATAGTTTTGGTATTGCATAACTGAATTGACGAGTTGAAAAAAAAACGTGAGTAGAATTCCTTTGATTTTCCTATCCAAATTTTCAATATGCTTTTGACCGATTCAAACATTTATTAAAATTTCTAGGTGCGTTTGCACTTTAATTTTGCAATTTACATTTGCACATGTCATTCCTAAGCACTCCTAAGCTCATGCATCCAACACGCTCCACCATTGGTATAAACAATGAACAAATGATTACAGTTTACTACTCTAAAACGGCTTTAATGTCTGACACTACCTTAAAAAGGTGATTGGTAGACATCCGGATTACATATTGAATCTGACAGCAAGACATAGCTGCATCTCATAATACTTACGATGAAAGTCCCTGCAGTAGAGAAAAACAAGTTCTTTGCAATAAAAAAACAGCGTGCACAGTTTTATATATTAATATATTTCATTAAATACAAGTGGATCTATACAACATCATACAAATACACAATGTGATTCCTCAAATGACACAAAAAAAAAGCTTCCAGAGGAACAACCTAACTCAAGTTGACAACATTCTATGAAAACAATAATGAAAACAATGAAAAAATAAGTAAAAATACATATTACCTGTATGATTTATTAAATTTGAGTAACAGCTAAGAAAAGGACACACATTTTAGCTTAAGTCATTGGATGAAAAATATACATTTTATTAAACTTCCTACACACAACAGTCAATACGAAAAGCGTTAAAAGTTATAAAATACATTACATTGTGCGGATTTAGTCTTGTGGTTTGAGTTTGTATCTTGGATCGGGTTATTTCTCACAGTGTGGTTGCATTTAGGAAGAACCAGATGCTGAATTCAAAATGTAAACTTAGTGAAATAAAAAGTGTTAATACAGTGGGGAATGTTTGTTTCTGTTTTAATGAAAGGAATGGAAACCTGGATTTTACTCCACACTGTGCTGGTTGTCTGTGCTGCAAGGACCAGTCTGTACACATGGTACGGACACAGAACAAAATGTTGCAGAAGTACTATTTATATATTTCTCTTTCGCTTTACATTATCTTTCTGTTTTGCGTTTTGTTTTCTTCTTACATCTATAATATTTTTCATAATTTTCGTTTACTTTCAACAAAACATAATTTGTATACAATTCCTCTATTTACAGTGTAATTTAGTGCATATTTTAGTCAGTTATCCTTAAGTCTACGCAAATGAAAAAAAAAACAAGGAAAATGTAACCTAAAACAACTAAAATCTTAATAAATTTGTTTACGATCTATAAAGTCGAGTAAAAAAACAACAAACTAAAGATTATAACAAAATTATTGAAATAAAAAAAACTTAAATATATAAAATATCTATGCAGTTATTATTTATGCACAACAATATTTTGCATTTTGGCAGCATTTGTTACTGTAGAGACAAAATGAACAACAAAAAAATTCAACAAAGTTGGGTTATGTGGTTTTCAATTGGAATTTGCTGTTGTAAGTTGCAAGTGCATTGTAGGTGTATAAGTGGGTTGAAGACATTTGGAACAGTTTGACAGGTAGTTTGGTTATGTTTTTGTGCATTTTTTGAAGAAGTTTGCTCGTATTGCAGTGACCGGAAGATGGCCAGCGACACGTCAACTAAATGGCCATCTCTAAATGAAAAACAATGCATTTTACGGCTTTCGCCAGAGCTCTATTAGACGTATTTTGTTTAGGTCCGTTCCTTTGCTTTTGGGTCTGTGGACATTTTTACTGATTTCTAATCAAGGACGTTCCCCAGCTCGAAAATTCACATCCACTACGTAATGGAGAAAGTAAAAAAAAGAGCAAGTGACGTTTTTATGTTCGATTAGCCACACGAAATCTGGAATCTGAGAGTAAATCTGAAGAAGCCCAATCGAATACCACATAAATATTTGCAAAAGAGCCTACAGATAGATAGAAAACAAGTAAAGCCGCATCACTGCTTATTTGTGATGCTAATGCTTTGCTGATTGAAAATGGCGTTTGAGTTTAATGTCGATTTCCATTGGGACAGAAAAAGCACTTTTTTTCAGAGTCAGAGCAGTTTTTCTGCTCTCGAAATCAGCTGGCACTTTTTTTGAGAGTCAGAGCAATTTTTCGAATCTCGATATCTGAGCAAGATTCACATCTACTTACACTAACACCAAAACATTTGCCTTTTGTCAAACTTTAAAGTGTGTATTAATTACGTATTTAAAAGACCAGTCTGTGAAAAATAAAGAAAAATTTACATTTGGCCGGCGCAATGGATATCAACACAAATTGAGTGGATTTTTATAAGCATAAATTGCAATTTAAGAACAGCTGACTTTTCAAACACGCACTACCACAAATGCGGAGGAAGAAAAATCTCGTTTTATGTTCCATTGGGCACGAAAAATCTGAGATCTGAGAGCAAATCTGTAAAATCCCAATGGAAATCGACATAAGAACGCATTGTTTACATCAAAGATTTTAATGTCAAGATGGAAGTTTTGCTCATAAAAGTTTTAGTCGATAACTATATGATCGTAAAGACGACTTGCGTAGCTTTATTTTCTAATTGTATCCAAAAGAATTGTAGGTATCCGCTTTTCCATCACTGGTAGGTGCACGGGAAGTTGACCCTCTAGTTTAGATCCTCTTTGGTTTAGATTTTCGATCCTCTTTGGACATCGCGCTGAGATGGCATGGTAAATCGTTCTCTCTTACCAAGCAACCACCGTCGCCACAAGATCACCAATAAATTATTGATTTGTACCAATAACAAAAGTACGCTGCCTTTTTTTCAATTATTGCGTTACACTATTAACAGTCTTTATTGCATTTAAAAAGAGCGATGGAAGAAACAATTGTCATTTCTGAAGATACCCTGCAATTTAAGAAAACGAAACAGCTTTTGATGAATCAAAATCAACTCCCGCCAAGCTCACCTTCTCGTAAAACTTGTAAAGTTCTCTTTGTTTTTTCAGTTAGTTTTTCCATTTTATTTCAGTACGTTTAGCTATAAATATAAATCATACAAAATGAGTGGAATGGAATCTCTAATCTCACAAAGAATGTACCAATCGGACTATCGTCAGTGGAAACTGGAGCCCAGACGAAAAATTATTCCCCGGCCCGTTCAAAAGTCGACAGAGAAACCGAAGAATCGGCCTATCCAAATGGATGTGGACACAATGTAACCCTTTAAGCCTGATGTGAATGTTCCTTTCAAGCTGTTACATCGACAGAAACGAATAATTCAAGAGAATCCCCACGACCCTATTCCCCTTGCCAGGTTAGAAGACAAAATCTCCGAACAAAATGTTCAAGCCAGGCATGAACGATCGCCAATATACATGGTACCTCAAATAAGCTTGGCTTAAGTGCCCAAGGAAGTTATGTACGGCGAAAAGGGCATCGATGGTTTGATCTCAAGTATATAGTCATCGGACTGGAAGAAGGCTTCCAGCTTTGCCGTCAATAATTCCCCAATGAAACCCAAAAGCGAACCAGTCGATTGAAAGCACTCGCCTAACCGGTGGCGGAATTGTGCTGCCAATGGACTAATGGAGATTGGTCTGGCAGACTACATAGCCGACTGGGAGAAGTCGAATCCTGTTGAGTTTGTCGACACAACAAAGTTATTTTGGGAGAAAAATTCAAATATTGGTCTGTAAGTTGAATCAGTCACACAGCACTTTTTCACAGCTTATCCTGCTTTATGTTTCATATTTTAGTTCCTCTATTTGTGATCCCCAGCAGGCAGCTAAATGTCTCACCGATGAAGAGAAATCTGATCTTGAGAATTGCCTGAGAGATGACTCGCTTAGAACATCTTCTCTGCTACACCCGCCAGGATACACTGGTTATGTGCCTCGTATGCCACTCGGCATAGAGTTTCGAAAGCATAAATTAACCAAATACGATTCTTTTGTATCGACCCTTAAGCAGTCACAGGGTGTTTACAAATAAAACCATTTTTCGTCCTTTATTGTGCTCTTTTAAGTTGAATTCCCCAACCCAACCCTTTTGCAATACAAATCTCAGCAATCAAAGCTATGACCGCCAGAATACTCCTCAAGACCACAACATAAAAGGGCTGCTGCAGATGCTCAATCGTTGGCGACTTAATGAGACCGATTCTGGACTTGTGATACACAATCTCGATCCAGTAGCCGATGAGTCCAGCGCTAAGGAAGTGGAGCAGCAGATCACTAACTCTTTCTCTGAACGGCGACTCTTTGGGTATAGGGTAGGCAATGTGGTACTTCTAGGAATTCTAGCATTCCGCAATCATATGAATTTTCGTCGACAGAATGTAACCAATATCGTATATGACAAGTGATGAGGATCTGGTCACAGAGGCATACCCACCCCTATGCGACAGCATCTCGAGGACACGTCTCTCACTCTCCCCAACAAAGAGCAACTTTCTGTTGAGACGTGTGAATTTGAAAACACCCACCAAGTTATAGATATTTATGCAAATGTTTAATATTTAGAAATAAATCACCTTAGACCTAGTATGAAAACCAGGTGAAAGCTTGGGTTTAACTTGCATGGTATTAAACTGTTTTTGGAACAGCTCCCAATGGTAGCTGCATGAATTCTGCTGTCAAAAATATTTTTCATT
Source organism: Cheilosia vernalis (assembly GCA_949126925.1). Lineage (NCBI taxonomy): Eukaryota > Metazoa > Arthropoda > Insecta > Diptera > Syrphidae > Cheilosia > Cheilosia vernalis. The sequence goes on from OX421360.1 coordinate 57,927,200, forward strand.
TAAAGAAAACTTGAAAAAAATACCATCAAATGTGAGTTTTGAACATTTGTCGGCGCCTAAGACGGATAGAGAACAAGTAAAGCTATCTAAAAAACCATACTCAACATTAATGCCTTTTACATTTTTTATTGATATAAATTCATTTACAAATTATTTGTTGTTGAAAAAGTGCCACCCGGCGGCCATTAATTACACGTATTAACAGACAGGAAAAATAGCAGCGAGCGAGAGAGGTCTTCAACCAGTCTTGAGCGAACAAATAAGAATAGGAATCTTGATGCCACTGAAACTCCAGCATCAGAACCTGAAATAGAAGAAAATTCTGTCAATTATTTTCGAAGATCATGCGTGGTATACGAACATGAACTTACCAATATATTTAGCGTTCGCATGCCAAAAGCTCTTGGTCGCTGAACTGCTTTTGGTAGCAAACTCCAACCTTTTTCCCCAATCTTCAGTTACACTTGTCCTCTGCAGATGTTTCATCCACCTTCAGAACCTGAAAAAGAAGAAGGTTCCGTCAATTATTTTCTAAGATTATGCGTGGTACCAAAATGAACTTACCAATATATTTAAGCGTTCGTAGGCTCATAACTCCTGGCCCGGACTTCGTGTAGGAGCAATTATTTGTCTGCTGCAGTGATTCTTCTCGTCGAGTTATTCCTAAGGTAAGCCCACCTAACTGAAAAAAAGGAATGCATTGAAGTGGATCCCTGTCGGCCAGTACCAAGTTTTGTATCTAAATAAATTTTATTGGAAATGAGAAATGCAATATATTTATATAAAAGAAATGTATATTTAATACTAAGAGAAATATTTTCTAACAACAATTCATTATGCAATCAATAAAAGCAAAAGTATGTTTTAAAAAAAGAGCATAATGTAAAATTCAACATAGTAACAAAAGCAGCGGCTTGTAGTTTTTTGCGAGCTGAATCCGAGCCCAAGTCTTATTTTGTTGACTTGGGCTTGGATTTAGCTCGCGAAAAACTACAAGGCCTATATGAGAAACCATAGCTCCGGATGTTCGAGGTAGCAATTAGGTAATAGAGGTTTTCTATCGCCTTCTTGCCCCACATCTCCTTGCTGAATTATTTGTGTCTGAAGGAGCCCGAGCTTGTTAACAATTTTTATTTGGAATTTGGTCATCTATGTAAGTGGTGTATTGGTGTGAGGTGTGTATGGTAATGAACTAAAGTTTTTAATACTCACGGTTTTTGTTTTTGGGCCAGTTGGTGGTTGGGGATTCTTCTTTTCTTCGTTTTTCTTTTTCATCGCTTTTATGTTTTTTCCGCATTTTCTTAATGTGCGCTGGACCCATTTGATTGCCGATTTCTTGCTGTTTGAACTGTCACTTTTTATTAAGCACTCTGTGTCCATTTTTATTGTCCTTGTTTTTTTCTTTTGGTTTTCTGTCTTGAGTCTTCTTTTTCGTTTCTATTGATTTTCACTATTTATTTATTTTTGACAACAAAAGTCAAGGCCTGTCATTTATTTATTTTTGTCAATCAACGGAAGTGTTTGTTTAAAAATATACAAAATCAGTCGGAGTAGAGAAAAGCTGGCGGAAAAGCCAACTAACAGCAGCAACTTATAAATAGAAAGAATTCTATAAAAATATTTTGTTTGGTTTCTGGTCCTCAAATATAAAGCCAACATTAAAGCTACAAATCGAAGGAATGTAGTGGAAAATCTCCTCAAAAGATCCCGACTTTTAAAATAAAATGGTCGCTCATTTACATAAAGCACAACATTTTCCACAACTACTGCAAGCAAATATTTGAATTACGAGGTCCACTTGTTGGAAAACAAGATGTCACGCAAACGAATGCGTCTGTGATGCGAAGGTCATTTAAGGAGGCTTACAGAATTTGCAGAGCTTTGAAAACCCGAATTTTGGGTAAAGAGTAATGAGTCCTTCAGAATTTACAGAGCTTTGAAAATCCGAATTTTGTATAACAGATTTCAGGAAAAATTAAAAACTAACAGTCACCCCTATCGGGAATAATATTTCCCCCGGAATGTTTCCTATTCAGTAATCTTATTTACATTGCTGACAAGGGAAACATTTCCATCGGAACTTATTTGCGATAGCCCTAAGTTTCTTTTTAAGGGAAAAAATACATCTTGAAAGGAAAGTGCATAATCTCTAGACCACTGCGACGTTAGACGATTAAAAGACCCGAACTGGTCCCCGCAGTCGTCCTACAGTATAACTATAAAAAATCCAACTCACTAATCAACGGAATTAATTTCTTATCAGTTACAAAGTTGCCCCTTTTAAATCTTTAAGATAAAAATGTTTTCCACTGCGGTTGTGTAGACCAGAGGACATGAACTCGATTAAACTGAAGAGGGTACTTGTCACAGCTAGACTTTGATCGAAGAAAATGACAAATAAGTCCCTTTTGACTGCATTGAGCACTTGGAAAAAATGTTAGCGACCTTACTCACTTCGAGCTTTTTAATGGGCGGACTCATAAGTTAGAATGAGTTGAATAGGATTTTTGTCTCTGCTTGAATGCATGTACATTCCGGAACAGCAACGACTCTCCGACAATCTCTCCAGAAGATAGCAACGCTGGCCAGTTGGTCCCATTTCCTAGCTAAGCTTTGTAGCTGTCGATGATGCAGACGTGTTGGAAAGCATTTTGTCCATAAAATCTAACTCGACTGGGTTTGACGGCATTTGTCCCGGACATTCTTGTTAAGGACATTCTGCCGTATATATTGAAATACATAACATACTTATTTAATTACTAGCTGACCCGTGCTCGCCTTGCTTCGCCAGAGTTTCACTTTTCAAATTTAAAACAAAATAATAAGAGCTATACAAACCCACTTCGATGCTGTAAGTGACGTGTAGCAAGAAACAAAGGAATGAATGACTTAGTTTTATAATAGTAGGGATTTTTTAATTATGTAGTTGTCGCACATAAAAACGTCACCTGCTCTTTTTTGTGTTGATACCTATTCGTGCGATTTGAATATGTACAGTCTTCGACACTTCTAAGCGATTTCCATTCACTGGTTAAATTTTGTATTAAAACATTAGAAATATCCGTCCCGATTGATTATTAAATACTTATTTATACATCAATAATTTACAAAAATTGATTCACTCGATGCAATGGCTTTCTTTGCTGGAGAAAAAAATCACTAAAATGTAAACAAACTCTACCAGTTGTCAAATTCAAACGCACTTGTTATTGGTAAATCTGAAAAAATATCTTGGTTCGCAAAAGTGCTCTGAAATTTGAAAAAGATTGCTTTATTTGTACCAAGCGAACATATAAATTGCTCTGAGAGAAAAAAAAGTGCTCTCAGAGCGCCCAATCGAATACCACATTACATTCAAATTATTAAATTTCCCTAGCGAACAAAAAAATCGACAACAGCGCCACCTATCGGGTCCAAAACTATCCTATCTTTCTACCTGCATCCAACCATGGACACATACAAAGTTTCATTGAGATCGATTGAGTTTCTCAAAAAAATCGACAACAGCGCCACCTATCGGGTCCAAAACTATCCTATCTTTCTAGCGGCACACAACCACGCACACAAACAAAGTTTCATTGAGATCGGTTGAGTTTCTCAAAAAAAATCGACAACAGCGCCACCTATCGGGTCCAAAACTATCCTATTTTTCTAGCTGCATCCAACCATGCACACAAATAAAGTTTCATTGAGATCGGTTGAGTTTCTCAAAAATAGCGACAACAGCGCCACCTATCGGGTCCAAAACTATCCTATCTTTCTACCTGCATCCAACCATGGACACATACAAAGTTTCATTGAGATCGATTGAGTTTCTCAAAAAAATCGACAACAGCGCCACCTATCGGGTCCAAAACTATCCTTTCTTTCTAGCGGCACACAACCACGCACACAAACAAAGTTTCATTGAGATCGGTTGAGTTTCTCAAAAAAAAATCGACAACAGCGCCACCTATCGGGTCCAAAACTATCCTATTTTTCTAGCTGCATCCAACCATGGACACATACAAAGTTTCATTGAGATCGATTGAGTTTCTCAAAAAAATCGACAACAGCGCCACCTATCGGGTCCAAAACTATCCTATCTTTCTAGCGGCACACAACCACAAACACAAACAAAGTTTCATTGAGATCGGTTGAGTTTCTCAAAAAAATCGACAACAGCGCCACCTATCGGGTCCAAAACTATCCTATCTTTCTAGCGGCACACAACCACGCACACAAACAAAGTTTCATTGAGATCGGTTGAGTTTATCAAAAAAAATCGACAACAGCGCCACCTATCGGGTCCAAAACTATCCTATTTTTCTAGCTGCATCCAACCATGCACACAAACAAAGTTTCATTGAGATCGGTTGAGTTCCTCAAAAAAAAAAACGACAAAAGCGCCACCTATCGGGTGTCGGTCGCTCGGTGTCGATGACGCGGTTTCGTTCTAAAAGTAACCCAAATTCATTAATTTCTTCTTATCTAAAAGTGCCCAACGCGCCTAAAGAAATAATAACCACAAAAAAAACATAAGGCAGAAAAGGTGCAGTTGCATATGCTATGCATGCATACGAAAAAAAAACAATACCGAGCACAAACGGGATTCGTTCGTGGCATGCATCATCAGATCACAATCAATATAGCGCATTTTAAATCACATTCACAATTGAGTGTGACTCCCTCCCAATCTCAATTACATTACATACCTGACCTGACCTATCTCCCTCCCACCCATGCACCACATTAATACTCCACCCACAAGGCCACAACTCCACTCTCTCCACTATCGCCAGTTCAATTTCAATTTAAAAGAAGTGAGAAAAAAAAAACAAACAACACAAAGCACAAAAGGTGTATGAAAAAAAAGAGAAACAAAAAGCATTCAGCATTCAGCAGAGAGAGAAACAGGTTTTGCCGCACACACACACAAAATTTCCTCCACTGAATGCCGGGCAAATCCGACGATCTGGCTTCAATCGAACATTTTACTTTTTTGAATTGTATAAAATTTATAGTTCGATGTTTATTGTTCAGCTTCAGGACTATGTACAAAGATGATTTATATCTTAAAATCTTTGTACATAATTGAACTTTATATTAAAACAAATCCTATTTCATTCGGTTGAGTCATTCCAAAGCTAGGAGCTAGAAGGCATTCGAGAATTACAACTTTTGTTAGATATCAGCTTAAATCTCCGCTTCCGGACAGCGGATAATGATTAAACATTATCCTAAATTCTAATATCGACAATTTCCAATGCAATTGTGAAAACCGAAATCAATTTCGTGCAGTACTTCTTGTGCCTTGAGCACACAAACTATTTAAAGCCGGAAAAAAGTTACAGTTTTATTATTAGTAAGGATAAGGATAAGGATAAGGATATACTTATGACTTCTGTTTTTCCCACTGATTGGAAACGGGCTAAAATAATACCAGTTCGAAAAAGCCATAGTGAATTTAGGCCGATTGCGATATTACCTTTTCTTTCTAAAGTATTCATAAGGATTGTTAATAATTTACTATGCTATAATCTGGCTTTCGACCTAACCATAGTTGCACTACTGCATTGGTAAACGTAACTGAAGAAATCAGGCAAGCCATAGATAATGATGAAATATCTTTTCTTATCTTGCTCGATTTCTCTAAAGCGCTTGATATGGTAAAACACAATAAGCTGTGAAATCAATTTAACTTTTCGGTTGCATCCGAAAAATTAGTAGCCTCTTACTTAAGTCTAAGATTCCAGGCAGTAGTGGTTAAAACTCGTAACTCAAAATCAGATTATCTTCCACTTAGTTCAGGTGTTGCCCAAGACTCAATTTTGGGTCCGCTATTCTTATCCATTTACGTAAATGGCCTTCCTAAATATTGTATAAACTCCTCAATTAATATGTACGCAGATGACGTCCAGGTGCGAAAGAGCTTCCCGTTGTAGAAAATGCTGCGTGTTAAGTAAAGGATTTAATCCTATATTAGCTAATCACCTCCGTTTAAGCCCGTTTAATTCAAAATTCTTTGTTGTTTCAAGGAAGCTGGTTGATACTCTATGTTTCCCAAGAATATATGTCAATGGTAGCCCTATTGAATTAGTTGAACCCGCCAAAAGTTTTGGCATTACATTACTTGAAACAACTTATATTAGACTGGCTATAGGCAGGGTTGGTTTATGGGGGTCTTCGCATGGGCTACACAAAAACACCTCTGAAGACAAGAAAAATCCTTGCCAAAACACTTCTTATTCCAATTCTGACGTTTGGTTGTGAGCTTTTTGGCAACTGTGATTATGAGCGCAAGCGGAAACTCAATATGGACTATAATATTGTATCGCAAGAAATATTTACGGACTAAGAAGATGACCACATTTCCTATATCGATTCATAACATCACTCTTGACGACCTTTTTAAGATGAGAACGTTGATCTTGCATTAAAATATACAACAGACGCGAAAACCGCCTTACCATTTTAGCAAGATCCATTTTATGCGTTCAAGTAAAACTTTTGACCTCATACCAATGCGCTACAAATTCCTGATGGTCTCTGAACGACAGTTCCTTAATCATGCGATTCGGCTATGGAATTCCCTTCTCCGACATATAAGCTTGATAAATTGTATAACGTTGTTCAAAGTGTAACTCAAACAATATCTGCAAACACTTCGATGATGATTGGTTGTTTAAGTCCTTTCCTTTACTGATATTCCTGTCGAATTTTCTTATAAAGACCTCAACTCGATTGATACTGTTGGATTTGAAAGAAGGAATATCTATTGCACCGTGGGAATATTGCAGACTTGTTGTTAATCCTAATGAGAGAATCAAATGTTTCCAGTCCATTACGAAAACTCTTAAGATTAGTGACAAGAACTGTCCATGTCTTACAATCGATGTTGTTAAAGGGATTAAATGCAGAAATAGGTCCTATAGCAGATGAAAGAGATTGCCGAACACATATACTTGGAATTTGTATAAATCTGCCGGTAATCATGCAAAAAGTGTTACGCGAGCTTCTAAACGCAACTACTTTAGCGGCTAAGCTTAATGCTCCGCTTCCATCTAAGATTCTTTGGAAAAATCTACTTGAGCTTGGTATTAATAATGACAGTTGTGCTGTCTGTGAGATTGCACCCGATGGTGAAGACCAAGTGTGCCATATTAATACCCCTCACATAAGTTTAAGAAACCCATTGCCAGAGCTATAGTTCGTTTCTATATATGAGTCGGATGACATTAGCATTATGGCGACGATTAAGTCCAATGCAATTGGTGAGGATGGGATACCGCTTAAGTTCGTTAAATTGATTTTACTACACATAATTGGTCACCTCACCCAACCGATAAATTTCTGTTTAATATCAGGAACATTTCCTGAAGTTTTGAAATCTGCTAGGGTTATACCTCTTGCTAAAAAGCGTAACGCCAAATCGGTCGACGATTTCAGGACAAATAGCATATTACCTTGCCTATCAAAGGTACTTGAAAAAGTAGTCGCAAATTTCTCTTCACCTTCAGAGTAACTCATTATACTTCATCAAATTCAGTCTGGTTTTAGAGAAGTTCATAGCTGTTCTACAGCAATGGTTAATATTATGAATGATATCAGGTTAAATACTGATAAATACTTTGTCTGCATTTGATTCGGTTAATCCTAAACTTTTTTGCTGGAAGCTGCGACAGTTTTTCAATTTTAGCCCTAGGGCTGCAAAGCTAATTGAGAGTTTTCTAAGTAACTGGCAATAAAAAGTAATAGTTGGAAGTAAGTCTTCCTCGTTTAGGACTATTACTAAAGGCGTTCCTCAAGGCTCAATTCTCGGTCCAATTTGGTTTTGTATGTTTATTATTCCTAAAACGGCATTGCTTCGGTGGTAACATAATTATGTCCTTTGTAGAAAACAAATGGTCTGCTTTTGGACAATTTTTTCAATTACCTTTGATAAAAATGGTAGTATTGAAATGGACCTGAAGTCATTACTACTTGGACTTTTTGCAACAGGTATTACCTTTGCTATTTTCCACTGTTGTCAGAATTGTGTTAAAAATGTGCGTGACTATCTTTGGGTGCATGCCATCTAATCCCACTGCTTTTGTCTTTACGGTTAAAAAACTTCACCAACAGATTCATGTAGGCTGCTAGCGGTAGTTCCTCACCAAAACACGGTGCACTTAATTTAATACCGGTAAATAAATCAATCAAGCTTAAAGCCGCTGGAAAAGAGTTTGGCTGGACGTACTTTTTAATGCTTATCGTGTACTAAGAAACGGGGTAACATGTGAAATACAATAGGCAAAAAGACGTTATTAAGCTCCGCGACTTGATCCTTCCAAAGCCAAGCAAAACTCTGGAAAATCCTAAAAAAAAGTCTAGTTGGCGCCTAAGACGGATAGAGAACAAGTTAAGAAAGCTATCTAAAAAAACATATTCAACATTTATGCCTTTTACATTTTTTATTGATATAAATTGATTTACAAATTATTTGTTATTGAAAAAGTGCCACCCGGCGGCCATTAATAACACGTATTTATACTTCACAGACAGGAAAAATAGCAGCGCGCGAGAGAGGGCTGTCATTCGAAATTTGCGGGGAAAATCGGGTAGGTGCACCGAGCACAGGAAGTTGGCCCTCCAGTTTAGATCGTTTTTGGGTCACCGTAAGTGAGTCTTCAACCAGTCTTGAGCGAATAAAAAAGAATCGGAATCTTGATGCCACTGAAATTCCAGCTTCAGAACCTGAAATAGAAGAAAATTCTGTCAATTATTTTCGAAGATCATGCGTGGTATACCAACATGAACTTACCAATATATTTAGCGTTCGCATGCCAAAAGCTCTTGGTCGCTGAACTGCTTTTGGTTGCAAACTCCAACCTTTTTCTCCAATCTTCAACTTGTCCTCTGCAGATATTTCATCCACCTTCAGAACCTGAAAAATAAAAGAAGGTTCCGTCAATTATTTTCTAAGATTATGCGTGGTACCAAAATGAACTTACCAATTTGTTTAAGGGTTCGTAGGCACATACCTCCTGGCCCGGACTTCGTGTAGGAGCAATTATTTGTCTGCTGCAGTGATTCTTCTCATCGAGTTATTCCTAAGGTAAGCCCACCTAACTGAAAAAAAAGAATGCATTGAAGTGGATCCCTGTCGGCCAGTACCAAGTTTTGTATCTAAATAAATTTTATTGGAAATGAGAAATGCAATATATTTATATAAAAGAAATGTCTATTTAATACTAAGAGAAATATTTTCTAACAACAATTCATTATGCAATCAATAAAAGCAAAAGTATGTTTTAAAAAAAGAGCATAATGTAAAATTCAACATAGTAACAAAAGCAGCGGCTTGTAGTTTTTTGCGAGCTGAATCCGAGCCCAAGTCTTATTTTGTTGACTTGGGCTTGGATTTAGCTCGCGAAAAACTACAAGGCCTATATGAGAAACCATAGCTCCGGATGTTCGAGGTAGCAATTAGGTAATAGAGGTTTTCTATCGCCTTCTTGCCCCACATCTCCTTGCTGAATTATTTGTGTCTGAAGGAGCCCGAGCTTGTTAACAATTTTTATTTGGAATTTGGTCATCTATGTAAGTGGTGTATTGGTGTGAGGTGTGTATGGTAATGAACTAAAGTTTTTAATACTCACGGTTTTTGTTTTTGGGCCAGTTGGTGGTTGGGGATTCTTCTTTTCTTCGTTTTTCTTTTTCATCGCTTTTATGTTTTTTCCGCATTTTCTTAATGTGCGCTGGACCCATTTGATTGCCGATTTCTTGCTGTTAGAACTGTCACTTTTAATTAAGCGCTCTGTGTCCATTTTTATTGTCCTTGGTTTTTTCTTTTGGTTTTTTGTCTTGAGTCTTCTTTTTCGTTTCTATTGATTTTCACTATTTATTTATTTTTGACAAGAAAAGTCAAAGCCTGTCATTTGTTTTTTTTTTTTCAATCAACGGAAGTGTTTGTTTAAAAATATACAAAATCAGTTGGAGTAGAGAAAAGCTGGCGGAAAAGCAAACTAACAGCAGCAACTAATAAATAGAAATAATTCTCTAAAAATATTTTGTTTGGTTTCTGGTCCTCAAATATAAAGCCAACATTAAAGCTACACATCGTAGGAATGTAGTGGAAAATCTCCTCAAAGGATCCCGACTTTGAGCATAAAATGGTCGTTCATTTACATAAAGCACAACATTTTCCACAACTACTGCAAGCAAATTTTTAAATTACGAGGTCCACTTGTTGGAAAACAAAATGTAACGCAAACGAATGCGTCTGTGATGCGAAGGTCATTTAAGGAGGCTTACAGAATTTGCAGAGCTTTGAAAACCCGAATTTTGGGTAAAGAGGCTTACAGAATTTCCAGAGCTGTAAATCCAAATTTTGTGCAACAGATTTCTGGAAAAATTAAGTACTAACAATTTATACATGGGAAAAAAACACCTTGAAAGGAAAGTGCATAATCTCTAGACCACTGCAACGTTAGACGATTAAAAGACCCGAACTGGTCCCCGCAGTCGTCCTACAGTATAACTATAAAACTATAAGAAATCCAACCCACCAATCAGCGGAATTAATTTCTTATCAGTTACAAAGTTGCCCCTTTTAAAACTTTAAGATAAAAATGTTTTCCACTGCGGTTGTGTAGACAAGAGGACATGAACTCGGTTAAGCTAAAGAGGGTACTTGTCACAGCTAGACTTTGATCGAAGAAAATGACAAATAAGTCCCTTTTGACTGCATTGAGCACTTGGGAAAAATGTTAGCGACCTTACTCACTTTTTAATGGGCGGACTCATAAGTTAGAATGAGTTGAATAGGATTTTTGTCTCTGCTTGAATGCATGTACATTCCCGATCAGCAACGACTCTCCGACAATCTCTCCAGAAGATAGCAACGCTGGGCAGTTGGTCCCATTTCCTAGCTAAGCTTTGTAGCTGTCGATGATGCAGACGTGTTAGAAAGCATTTTGTCCATAAAATCGAACTCGACTGGGTTTGACGGCATTTGTCCCGGACATTCTTGTTAAGGACATTCTGCCGTATATATTGAAATACATAACATACTTATTTAATTATATACTTATGACTTCTGTTTTGCCCACTGATTGGAAACGGGCTTAAATAATACCAGTTCGAAAAAAGCCATAGTGAATTTGGGCCGATTGCGATTTTACCTTTTCTTTCTAAAGTATTCATAAGGATTGTTAATAATTTGCTATGCGATAATCTGGCTTTCGACCTAACCATAGTTGCACTACTGCATTGGTAAACGTAACTGAAGAAATCAGGCAAGCCATAGATAATGATGAAATATCTTTTCTTATCCTGCTCGATTTCTCTAAAGCGCTTGATATGGTAAATCACAATAAGCTGTGAAATCAATTTAACTTTTCGGTTGCATCCGAAAAATTAGTAGCCTCTTACTTAAGTCTAAGATTCCAGGCAGTAGTGGTTAAAACTCGTAACTCAATATCAGATTATCTTCCACTTAGTTCAGGTGTTGCCCAAGACTCAATTTTGGGTCCGCTATTCTTATCCATGTACGTAAATGGCCTTCCTAAATATTGTATAAACTCCTCAATTGATATGTACGCAGATGACGTCCAGGTGCGAAAGAGCTTCCCGTTGTAGAAAATGCTGCGTGTTAAGTAAATGCTGATCTGGAAAGGATTTAATCCTATATTAGCTAATCACCTCCGTAAAAACCGTTTAATTCAAAATTCTTTGTTGTTTCAATGAAGCTGGTTGATACTCTATGTTTCCCAATGTAGTGTAATGGCATGATCATGTATATTGTGTACACATGTTCAGCATGTCAGGTACATTATATGGCGTGTAATATATACACATACACACATACACAGCATGTAATTTAGTCAGTATGAGTTAGTTAATACCTCGCTGCTGCGAGTTAGTCTTTAAGCGATTGTCAAGGTGTGAACAATAAATTGGATTTCAACTTAAGACCGTGTTTATTCTGAAACATCACACCCAAGAATATATGTCAATGGTAGCCCTATTGAATTAGTTGAATCCGCCAAAAGTTTTGGCATTACATTACTTGAAACAACTATATTAGACTGGCTATAGGCAGGGTTTATGGGGGTCTTCGCATGGGCTACACAAAAACACCTCTGAAGACAAGAAAAATCCTTGCCAAAACACTTCTTATTCCAATTCTGACGTTTGGTTGTGAGCTTTTTGGCAACTGTGATTATGAGCACAAGCGGAAACTCAATATGGCCTATAATTGTGTCGCAAGAAATATTTACGGACTAAGAAGATGACCGCATTTCCTATATCGATTCATAACATCACTCTTGACGACCTTTTTAAGATGAGAACGTTGATCTTGCATTAAAATATACAACAGACGCGAAAACCGCCTTACCATTTTAGCAAGATCCATTTTATGCGTTCAAGTAAAACTTTTGACCTCATACCAATGCGCTACAAATTCCTGATGGTCTCTGAACGACAGTTCCTTAATCATGCGATTCGGCTATGGAATTCCCTTCTCCGACATATAAGCTTGATAAATTGTATAACGTTGTTCAAAGTGTAACTCAAACAATACCTGCAAACACTTCGATGATGATGATTGGTTGTTTAAGTCCTTTCCTTTACTGATATTCCTGTTGAATTTTCTTATAAAGACCTCAACTCGATTGATACTGTTGCCCTTGAAAGAAGGAATATCGATTGCACCGTGGGAATATTTTAGACTTGTTGTTGATCCTAATGAGAGAATCAAATGTTTCCAGTCCATTACGAAAACTCTTAAGATTAGTGACAAGAACTGTCCATGTCTTACAATCGATGTTGTTAAAGCGATTAAATGCAGAAATAGGTCCTATAGCAGATGAAAGAGATTGCCGAACACATATACTTGGAATTTGTATAAATCTGCCGGTAATCATGAAAAAAGTGTTACGCGAGCTTCTAAACGCAACTACTTTAGCGCTAAGCTTAATGCTTCGCTTCCATCTAAGATTCTTTGGAAAAATCTACTTGAGCTTGGTATTAATAATGACAGTTGTGCTGTCTGTGAGATTGCACCCGATGGTGAAGACCAAGTGTGCCATATTAATACCCCTCACATAAGTTTAAGAAACCCATTGCCAGAGCTATAGTTCGTTTCTATATATGAGTCGGATGACATTAGCATTATGGCGACGATTAAGTCCAATGCAATTGGTGAGGATGGGATACCGCTTAAGTTCGTTAAATTGATTTTACTACACATAATTGGTCACCTCACCCAACCGATAAATTTCTGTTTAATATCAGGAACATTTCCTGAAGTTTTGAAATCTGCTAGGGTTATACCTCTTGCTAAAAAGCGTAACGCCAAATCGGCCGACGATTTCAGGACAAATAGCATATTACCTTGCCTATCAAAGGTACTTGAAAAAGTAGTCGCAAATTTCTCTTCACCTTCAGAGTAACTCATTATACTTCATCAAATTCAGTCTGGTTTTAGAGAAGTTCATAGCTGTTCTACAGCAATGGTTAATATTATGAATGATATCAGGTTAAATACTGATAAATACTTTGTCTGCATTTGATTCGGTTAATCCTAAACTTTTTTGCTGGAAGCTGCGACAGTTTTTCAATTTTAGCCCTAGGGCTGCAAAGCTAATTGAGAGTTTTCTAAGTAACTGGCAATAAAAAGTAATAGTTGGAAGTAAGTCTTCCTCGTTTAGGACTATTACTAAAGGCGTTCCTCAAGGCTCAATTCTCGGTCCAATTTGGTTTTGTATGTTTATTATTCCTAAAACGGCATTGCTTCGGTGGTAACATAATTATGTCCTTTGTAGAAAACAAATGGTCTGCTTTTGGACAATTTTTTCAATTACCTTTGATAAAAATGGTAGTATTGAAATGGACCTGAAGTCATTACTACTTGGACTTTTTGCAACAGGTATTACCTTTGCTATTTTCCACTGTTGTCAGAATTGTGTTAAAAATGTGCGTGACTATCTTTGGGTGCATGCCATCTAATCCCACTGCTTTTGTCTTTACGGTTAAAAAACTTCACCAACAGATTCATGTAGGCTGCTAGCGGTAGTTCCTCACCAAAACACGGTGCACTTAATTTAATACCGGTAAATAAATCAATCAAGCTTAAAGCCGCTGGAAAAGAGTTTGGCTGGACGTACTTTTTAATGCTTATCGTGTACTAAGAAACGGGGTAACATGTGAAATACAATAGGCAAAAAGACGTTATTAAGCTCCGCGACTTGATCCTTCCAAAGCCAAGCAAAACTCTGGAAAATCCTAAAAAAAAGTCTAGTTGGCGCCTAAGACGGATAGAGAACAAGTTAAGAAAGCTATCTAAAAAAACATATTCAACATTTATGCCTTTTACATTTTTTATTGATATAAATTCATTTACAAATTATTTGTTATTGAAAAAGTGCCACCCGGCGGCCATTAATAACACGTATTTATACTTCACAGACAGGAAAAATAGCAGCGCGCGAGAGAGGGCTGTCATTCGAAATTTGCGGGGAAAATCGGGTAGGTGCACCGAGCACAGGAAGTTGGCCCTCCAGTTTAGATCGTTTTTGGGTCACCGTAAGTGAGTCTTCAACCAGTCTTGAGCGAATAAAAAAGAATCGGAATCTTGATGCCACTGAAATTCCAGCTTCAGAACCTGAAATAGAAGAAAATTCTGTCAATTATTTTCGAAGATCATGCGTGGTATACCAACATGAACTTACCAATATATTTAGCGTTCGCATGCCAAAAGCTCTTGGTCGCTGAACTGCTTTTGGCTGCAAGCTCTAATCTTTTTCTGCAATCTTCAGTTCCACTTGTCCTCTGCAGATGTTTCATCCACCTTCAGAACCTGAAATAGAAGAAAATTCAGTCAATTATTTTCGAAGATCATGCGTGGTACCAAAATGAACTTACCAATATATTTAAGCGTTCGTAGGCACATACCTCCTGGCCCGGACTTCGTGTAGGAGCAATTATTTGTCTGCTGCAGTGATTCGTCTCATCGAGTTATTCCTAAGGTAAGCCGACCTAACTGAAAAAAAAAGGAATGCATTGAAGTGGATCCCTGTCGGCCAGTACCAAGTTTTGTATCTAAATAAATTTTATTGGAAATGAGAAATGCAATATATTTATATAAAAGAAATGTCTATTTAATAATAAGAGAAAGATTTTCTAACAATTCATTATGCAACCAATAAAAGCAAAAGTATTTTTGAATAAAAGAGCAAAAAAGTATTTTTGAATAAAAGAGCAAATAATGTAAAATTCAAAATAATAACAAAAGCAGCGGCTTGTAGATTTCCGCGAGCTGAATCCGAGCCCAAGTCTTATTTTGTTGACTTGGGTTTGGATTTATCTCGCGAAAACCTACAAGGGCTATAAGAGAAACCATAGCTCGGGATGTTCGGAGTAGTGGCAAGGAGGTAATGAAGTATTTCTTCGACCTTCTTGCCCCACATCTCCTTGCTGAATATTATTTGGAGTCGTAAGAAGCCCGAGCCCCTTAAGAATTTTTGCAGCGAATTTGGTCATCTAAGTGGTGTATTGGTGTGAGGTGTGAATTTTAATGAAAGTTTTTAATACTCACGGTTTTTGTTTTTGAGCCAGTTTGTGGTTGGGGATTCTTCTTTTCTTCGTATTTTCTTTTCAGTCCTTTTAATTTTTTTCCGCATTTTCTTATTGTGCGATGGACCCATTTGAATGCCGATCGCATGGTGATTGCACTTTCACTATTTTTTGAGCACTTTTTGTCCATTTTTATTGTCTTTGTTTTTTTTTTCTTTGATTTTCTTTCTTCAGTCTTGTTGTTTTCTTTTCACTTTTACTATTTAATTATTTTTTTGACAGCAAAAGTCAAGGCCTGTCATATGTTTTTTTTTTCAATCAACGGAAGTGTTTGTTTAAAAATTTACAATATCAGTTGGAGTAGAGAAAAGCTGACGGAAAAGCAAACTAACAGCAGCAACTAATAAATAGAAAGAATTCTTTAAAAATATTTTTTTTGATTTCTGATGGTCCTGATATATGTGAAACTTTATTTGAATTTGAAAACTACAGCACGGAAAAAACAGCCCACCTCCTAGATAAATTACGTAAAGGCCGGTATCTTTACGGGAACACGCAGTTAGATTAGGCATCCCACTCCCACATAATACACACTGCCGTAATGACGCAGTCGCAAAGTAAACACCCACTCACTACCTCTTCGTCTGTCCGGCACTAGCTAGGTTCTCTTGTTAAACCCTTCTTCGACTCCCTTGAAAAGGTCTCGAAAAGTAGTATGAGGGAATTGATAACCTTTTTGAATTCCACAGGCTGGATCTAAAACCTTCTATTCGATAATCTTAAACAACCAGGTCAAATGCGTTGTGGTAACAAAACGGCACGACATAGTACTACTTGTTTTTTAGTTAAACCGCCACTCCTACCTACTCTCTACATATACCTGTGTATTATCTATCAGCTGGATTTGATTTCAAAAAAAGTTCAATGTTCACAGAATACGTGTGCATAACATGATTCATTCCGAAAAATCCCTGAAACTTTACCTGAATGGAAAGTTTTTTTTTACTTAACAAAATTTATGCAATGTTGCGTATACGCCTACGAGCTGCTGCTGCGTAGACACCTTTATTCAGTAACTGACATTCAGTTTTGGGAACAATGCATCATAATGCAATATGTGCAGTAGGTTTGCAGCTGTCCCATAAATTGCTCAGATTACACGGTCTTCAGTTGACGGTCAGCGAGCAATTGCAGCAAAATTTCCGGGAATCACTTTACATGACCTGCATCCGAAATGCTTGTCATTAATCAAATCACAATGTGTAAGCAAATTCCATGTCTTTCTATAAGACTTTCTAAATAACTGCTTAAAACACGAGAGAGTACCGCAGTCACTCGCTCGTGCAGAGAAATTGAAATAAAAGTGCAACTACAGCCGATGTCCAAATAGAGCAGACGACCACTACTGCAATTCAGCATCGCTCCATATCCTACTTTGTGATCATCGCCTTTATTTCGTTCTTTGTTTTGCTCGTTTGTTGTTCCCCTCGATTTAGTGTCGCTGTAGGTATTATGTGAAAACCAGTTTGGCACTAGAGCAATGGTTGTCCTTTCGATTGAGTCCCTTTACCTTGTCTGCTGATGGCGCTAGATGAAAGGGGAGTTCAATGGCTCCCTTGTGTCATTATTAAGTAGTCTGTTGCATTGCCACCACAGGGTGATTGTGGCGTTAAAGAAATGATATTTTGATAAAATTATACAAGTATCGGACTGAGTCCACCCCTTGCGTTGTCGCTTGTCATTTCACTCTCGATAATTGTCTGTTAGATTATAGTTTTGGTATTGCATAACTGAATTGACGAGTTGAAAAAAAAACGTGAGTAGAATTCCTTTGATTTTCCTATCCAAATTTTCAATATGCTTTTGACCGATTCAAACATTTATTAAAATTTCTAGGTGCGTTTGCACTTTAATTTTGCAATTTACATTTGCACATGTCATTCCTAAGCACTCCTAAGCTCATGCATCCAACACGCTCCACCATTGGTATAAACAATGAACAAATGATTACAGTTTACTACTCTAAAACGGCTTTAATGTCTGACACTACCTTAAAAAGGTGATTGGTAGACATCCGGATTACATATTGAATCTGACAGCAAGACATAGCTGCATCTCATAATACTTACGATGAAAGTCCCTGCAGTAGAGAAAAACAAGTTCTTTGCAATAAAAAAACAGCGTGCACAGTTTTATATATTAATATATTTCATTAAATACAAGTGGATCTATACAACATCATACAAATACACAATGTGATTCCTCAAATGACACAAAAAAAAAAGCTTCCAGAGGAACAACCTAACTCAAGTTGACAACAGTCTATGAAAACAATAATGAAAACAATGAAAAAATAAGTAAAAATACATATTACCTGTATGATTTATTGAATGTGAGTAACAGCTAAGAAAAGGACACACATTTTAGCTTAAGTCATTGGATGAAAAATATACATTTTATTAAACTTCCTACACACAACAGTCAATACGAAAAGCGTTAAAAGTTATAAAATACATTACATTGTGCGGATTTAGTCTTGTGGTTTGAGTTTGTATCTTGGATCGGGTTATTTCTCACAGTGTGGTTGCATTTAGGAAGAACCAGATGCTGAATTCAAAATGTAAACTTAGTGAAATAAAAAGTGTTAATACAGTGGGGAATGTTTGTTTCTGTTTTAATGAAAGGAATGGAAACCTGGATTTTACTCCACACTGTGCTGGTTGTCTGTGCTGCAAGGACCAGTTTGTACACATGGTACGGACACAGAACAAAATGTTGCAGAAGTACTATTTATATATTTCTCTTTCGCTTTACATTATCTTTCTGTTTTGCGTTTTGTTTTCTTCTTACATCTATAATATTTTTCATAATTTTCGTTTACTTTCAACAAAACATAATTTGTATACAATTCCTCTATTTACAGTATATTTTAGTGCATATTTTAGTCAGTTATCCTTAAGTCTACGCAAATGAAAAAAAAAAACAAGGAAAGTGTAACCTAAAACAACTTAAATCTTAATAAAATTGTTTACGATCTATAAAGTCGAGTAAAAAAACAACAAACTAAAGATTATAACAAAATTACTGAAATAAAAAAAAAAACTAAAATATATAAAATATCTGTGTAGTTAGTATACACAACAATTTTTGCATTTTGGCAGTATTTGTTACTGTAGAGACATGTATACAAAATGAACAACAAAAAAATTCAACAAAGTTGGGTTATGTGGTTTTCAATTGGAACTTGCTGTTGTAAGTTACAAGTGCATTGTAGGTGTGTATAAGTGGGTTGAAGACATTTTGAACAGTTTGACGGGTAGTTTGGTTATGTTTTTGTGCATTTTTTGAAGAACTTTGCTCGTGTTTCAGTGACCGGAAGATGGCCAGCGACACGTCAACCAAATGGCCATCTCTAAATGAAAAACAATGCATTTTACGACTTTCGCCAGAGCTCTATTACAGCTTTTGGGTTTCTGGACATTTTTACTGATTTCCAATCAAGGACGTTCCCCAGCTCGAAAAGTTAGTAAAAGGAGGCAACATGTTGCACATCCACTGAATATCTTACTCAAAAAACTTTCTCTAGTAACGTCAGCAACAGCGTAGAACAGCATCTGTCAACCGTCATGCATTTGACAGCATTATTCAAGTTCTACTACAAGAAATTTGTTGCTTAAAAAGAGCAGGATTCGTAGTCGAGGGGGATTGTATCAATCGCATATGGTTCGATCCTTTTGTGTTCGGTTTTCCTATTTGACTTTCAATTGATACATCAGAAAGAAGTGTGAATTATTTTTAGATTCTCTTTAGTTCGACCCACAATAGGTCTGTTCCCTTACGGTAATGCATTCGAATATATTAGTCAAACTTCGTTCACTTCTAACCAACTTTTGCGTAAGAGAACGAAGTTTGACCTAATGTCTCTTACTGTGAGAGAATTCATCACCGACACTGTCATTCCGGCAGTCTTTTTAATTCTCACTACAAAAGCAAAGGAACAGACTTTTTGTATATACATTTTGACGGATGTCAGATTGCCATGTGCTTGACGTATCGCTAGTCACGCAGCGGTTAATGGAACGGACAATAGCATATATTTGTGTTAATTGACAATTAAAAACATCCACAACTCGAACTCAGTGCACATGTCGAACAACTTGATACAAAATTCAAGTGGAAAATAAACAAACACAGTAGTAAAATAAAAGCCGATCAACAAAAAAAAGAATGTTCGATTAGGCACGCAAAATCCGTGCATTCCAATCAAAAACCACACACAACCAACACAACAAAATCTTTAATTGTACGTATTTAATGATTTTCCTGTCATTAATAGTAATCATAAGATTCCTTGCGAGAGAGATTCTACAATTGTGGAACTACGAACATGATTTCTAGTCTCCGTTTAAGTGTTTACATAATTGCACAGACGGATAATTAAAATTTCAAAATACGCTTGTATATAGATTGTAACAATAATAATTGTTATTTTTACTCAATGATTTAGTTAGTCTAACGCTTTTTTTAAATTTCTAACTACATTTACAACAACATAATAAAATCTAGTTTTCATATATAATTCGGTTTGACAGCGAAATTACGTAATGCGGTTTGGTTAAGTCGGCCGAAACATTCGGGTTGACGCTTAAGACAATGCTTTGACAGTTTTTATGCCCATATCAAAGAACTGCTCCTTTACCTCCTCCAAAGAGTTTTCCTCGCTGAGTTCAGGATATGTTGGCTTCTGTTTTTGTTTTGTGGGAACCCAAATAAGGAATTATTAGTTAAAACAGTTTTATTAGTATTTGAACAATTTATGGTGGGTTTTCAAGACAGCTATGCCAATCTCTAGTTTGGCAATGTTTTATTTAATACTTATATATTTCGTAACACACCACGTAGCTGGGCCGTACATGAATGGAATAATTGAATGAAATCTGTTAAAAGCATTCAATGAACTCAGTTCGTGGTTGTAAAGTGTAAAGTAACTTTATTCCATTTGTTTGGAGTTCAATTCCAATGACTGCATCTGTTATTCAACCAATCAATTTAATCATTTCATATAAATACATAACATCAACTAGACTCGTTTGCGTTTCTCGCATGCTTTAGCATTCCAAACACGTCTGGATTATATTTCGCAGCCTTTGGCCAAGAATCTACTCAGTATAAATGGAAATAAATAAACGAGGCAGGGATATCTGCCTAAGCATGCTTGCGTTTATACATATTTTTGTTCGTTGGAACCGAAGTGGACCAAAACCATCAATTGGAAAAACAAAGCGAGTTGTCGGCGGACATTTTCATATAACGGGTGATTTTTTAAGAGGTTTAGAACTTTTTTTAAAAAAAAAACACAAAAAATTCGAAAATTTATTTGAATCGATAGTTTGAACCTTGCAATTTAATGTTTAAAGATAATTTCATGCAAATGTTGACCGCGGCTGCGTCTCAGGTAGCCCATCCGCTGAGTCCAATTTTGGCATACTCTTTCACACATATCGGCCGGTATCTCACGAATGAATGCATGGATGTTGGCTTCCAGTGCGTCAATCGAAGCGGGCTTGTCCCTATACACATTAGCATTGACATACTCCCACAAAAAATAATCTAATGGTGTCAAATCGCACGATCTAGGCGGCCAATTGACCGGCCCGAAACGTGAAATTAACTGTTCACCAAACTCGCCTCGCAATTGCGCCATTGTTTCGCGTGACGTGTGGCATGTGGCACCGCCTTGTTGAAACCACATATCATGCAAGTCAAGAACTTCCATTTCGGGCAAAAAAAAGTTTGTTATCATCGCTCGGTAGCGTTCACCATTGACAGTAACGCTGCGATTCGCATCGTCTTTGAAGAAATATGGCCCAATAATGCCGCCGGCCCATAAGCCGCACCAAACAGTGGCTTTTTCGGGATGCATTGGTAGCTGTTGCAATGCTTCTGGCTGATCTTCACTCCAATCCAAATGCGGCAATTTTGCTTATTTACGTACCCATTCAACCAAAAATGAGCCTCATCGCTGAACACAATTTTTCGATAAAAAAGCGCGATGAACATTTCGAACCGAGCACGAATTTTGATAGTAAAATTCAATAATTTGCAAGCGTTGTTCATTTGTAAGACGATCCATGGTTAAATTGCAAACCAAACTGAAGCTGTTTGACAGTGACACAAGGTACTAAACACACGTCAGCTGTCAAAACCAGTGTTGCCAAAACCAAACCAGCTAAAAAATCACCCGTTACTACTCAATTAATTAGGAAAACAATTTAGCATTTTGCTTCTTATCTATTCAATAACTCGCACAGAGGAAATTGTCAGGCCTTCAATAATGTCCTTCAATAATTTAGTTTTGGTCTCCTATCATATCAATCCTTGTTGTCGTAAGGATCACGCTGTGTTTTGTAAGAATGTAACCTCTTAAACGCGTTCTAATAAAAATTAAATGTTAGGTACCTACATCGCAGCCGATTTATCAACTGCCAACGGGTTCTCAATTTGAACTTAGTGCTTTTGCTGCATAAATTAAACAATTTTCGTAGCCATCTACCGCAAATCAAAGTTCAACTTTTACAGCCATCATCACAACCGTTTGAAAATGAGAAGTTTAACGAGCTTTTGATCGCGAACAAAGAAAACTTTCCTTCTAAACAAAAATAGCAAAAATTATTATTCGATTGCCTACTTTTCGGCAGAGTCTACACTGAAAAAAAAAAATACTACATAATATGACGAGAAAACCCAACCTAAAAATTCAGAAATACAACAGTTTAGGCCAGTTGCTTGGCCACGATATAAAACTTACATTCATGATACTGTTTTCGCCCCGCAACAATTGCCAGGTTTCCAATATCGAGGCATACTTTAAGTACTTCTCGAACTCCCGCAACGTGTCGTAGACATGACACAAACCTAGGTAATCATACTCTAAACCTGAGTACGTTTTGCCAAACAATCGCAGACCTTCGAAGAGAGAAAAAGCTTAAGACTCGCCCAGTCTTACCCACATATATATACAATACACATGGCTCACTTAATCAGTGGCAACACTTACTTATTTGAACACTACGCAAGTACAGCTGTTCGGCTTCACGGTATTTTTTCATTTGATAGTTATATAGGGAGGCCAAGTGGCCAATCGAGAGGCCCACCTCATAGTCATATGGTCCCAACAGGTCTGTTTTGATTTTAATTGCCTTTTGGTGCATTTGTTCTGCCTCCTGCACATACACATACATATATAGAGAGAGATAGAGAGAGTAAGAGGAGATTTGTTTTCCCCAGTCATTGTCAATCTTGTGTTTATGTGGGAAAGAAGAAATACAAATTGTTTTGTTGCTGTTTGGAAAAATTACCTCAAATCTACCCATTGTTTGGTACAACCGCCCCAGGTTGCCATAATGTTTGGCCGTTTGTACATTCACCTCGCCGAACACATCGAGCGAGAGCTGTAAGGCACACTTGTGCAGATCCTCTGATTGTTTCAGCAAGCCTTCCTCATCTGACCCATTAACGGCCATCTTATCGAGTGCAATCTCTTCGAGTAGTAACGCTTTGACACGTTTCGCTGACGCCAGCATCAGGTGATCACTGGGCACAAGGTCTTTCATAATGTCGACAGCTTTCTCCACATGTTCTCTAGCATACGCGAAATTTCCCGTACTGTATTCGTGCACGTAATACGCATAAGAGATATCTTCATGAGCAATAGCTACATGATAGTTGCGATTTCCGAATATTTGACGTTTAATTTCGAGAGCATCTTTGTAGACGTTAACGCTCTGCGACACCGAGTCAACGTTAAGCAGAAAGAATCCATAATCTAACAAAGTGTCCGCATATTTCTGGTGATGCTTCCCAAAGACAGCTCTGTGATCGGGAACAGTGGCCGATGGGGGAGGAGGGAAATGTTAACATTATTCATTAATTTAAATTTATTTGCTTAGCATAGTGATGGTAAATGATGTGTTAAATAAGCTGAAATAACAAAAGCAGGGCTACTGCCAGCAGCAGATCTGTATCCCTTTTGTGTTTTAGTTAGCATTTATTTATTTCTAGTTGTACGGCAGTCTAGAATAGGTCATCAATAGTCAATTGGTTTCTTTTACTCAGCAGTTGCTTGCGGAAGTTGTTGTTGTGTTATAGTAAAAGTGCTGTACAGTGTAAGTAGCCAGCAAGCACAAATTTACTGACCACTTTCAATGTATACGAAGTCTGAGGGAGTTATTACCGACGGCGAACAGTAAACAACAACAACAGTAAGCTAGTAAGTTACATGATTTACATTTTATGGACATCTGTAAGGAATGACGTCTTTGGATTGAACGTTAAACGATTGCAAGAGACTGCAAACTATGTATTCATTAACATGTTGAAGACCTTACATAACGCTGCCATGCAACTGATATTCATGTTTTCACCGGATATTATATTCGCGAGATGCTCAGTTTGAGCGTCGCTGCAAGGGAAAAATAATGTGAAGATGGCAGCCTTAATAACAGAGCAGTGGGCACGACGAATCTTACAAGGAACATCGTAGAAGAGTAGATCGAAGCCCTCTTATGGGACCAACTTGTGCCGCAACCGAGCGGACACCAAAAAACGAAGTCTAAAACGATTGATCGCACTAAAAATACGCGGACAGCGATTTCGCTTTTTATGACTAAATGGATGTATGGGTCTGGTGTAATCTTTCACCCGGGATTATTAACAAATGATGCTCAACTTTATTAATAAACATAATTCACGTCATTTTTGTGACAACCCACTGAAAGTTCTGGCAAGCCCTGATGAATCAGACAGCCTACGTGCTGCTTGCCATCCGGGATACCTATCTTCTCTGACGACATTTCACAACAAATAGAACAACAAAGAGAGTTAAATTAGTATCACAACGAGAATTGCTATACTTGTTGGCATTTGTCGTATTCTAAGAGCGCCATTGATTCACATGCTGCCCACATGTGTTGACATTTTACAACGAATACGTACGTTCTTGGGCACGCACAAAACACGTCAACATGATTGGAAAAAAAGCTCAATTGGGAGACAACCAAGAGAACAAATTTCCAGGAACAACCGATGACGCAAATGAAAATATTTCCAACCTTTGAGCATCCACAAAACGTCAATAAAATTCGCATACACCGATCTAGTCTCAATTCGCACAAGACATCTGTTGCATTCTCGATTCACTTTGTGACGATACGAACATCGATATAAGTATATATTGAACGTCAACCACGAGCGCCAACTATGCAAATATTTGCACGTCGTTTTGTTGCTCGCCCGCATAAATCTTATTCTTACAGCCTGCTCGCTCGTTCATTTCTCCGAACCATTCGCAGTTCGAGTAAATAATGAAAATATTGTATTATGATGATGACAAAGTGAGTTTAATTAAGCGCAAATTATTCATTTACATACCTTGCTCTGCGCGTCGCTTGACAGATTAACATGTTCGCCCGCTGGAAATCACGCTTGACCACACACGCTTTCGCCGCCTGTCGCAGTACATCAATTGCGATTCTGTAAATATACACACAAATTAGATCGTTTACGTCCCTCTATGGATTTGCGGCTATTAATGTACTTTTCGGCAATTGAAGACGACAAAGTTCGCATGGCAACAACACTCCACTTCTGGCTGTCGTCGAACTCGCTCCTCGCAAAGTACATCGATGAGAATTGTGTGTAGATATTGGCTAGCAGTCCTGTGGGTATAGTACTGGCGGGAACCTTTCTCAAAATACAAGCGATTTGGTTGAACGTATGTTCGGCTGATTTAAAACTACATAAGGCCGCTTCCGAGTGCAGCAGTCTATGGATAAAAAAAAACTCAACTGTATCATCAAAAAACTTAGACAAACATGACACCCACCTCTGAAGGCAGTCTAATCGAACAAGAATAGTGGTGTGTTCCTGTGGTAATTGATTCAACCTACTAGCGACACAAGATAAAATGTTTATGCTCTCCGACAGCCAACCAGCTTCGGAGAAGAACGAACCCAATCGTAATCCAAAACCAATCGCATCCATGTCAAAGTCTTCAGCAAACGTCTGATTCGATGTTTTTGATATCATTTCGAAGGAAGTTGTCTTGTCCACCATTTTCGGTGCCAATCGATACCGCATGATGTATTTGTTCTGTAAATGTGTGGCTAGTGGCTTGTTGCTGCTCATCAACGATGTCAGGCAATTAAAGAGCTTCTGTCGAGACGGATCGAAACGCAGAAGCCGCGCAAAGATCTCCAGGTCAGACAGTTGTTCAAACAGCATATTTTTGAGCTTCTCTGTTCGCGCCATCTAAAAGAAAGAGAGAGATAGAGAAACAAAAATAAACGTTAATGCGGGGGCTGACACAATTAAGTTCAACGAATTGATATTAATTGACGAGTTTTGTTGCTGTTTTCTTTATCAAGACGGCATACTCGGGGTATTTTGACAAATGAACGGTTAATCGTATCAGAGGTGGGAGACGCTATAGTGGAAACATAAGCCCTACTATGAGGCACAGTCAATCCAAAGTAATTAGGTATACTAAGAATAAATTATCTGAATGACTAGATTTACGTGTCTGGTCACATTTGGCCGCTGTTTCTGGGTGGAAGCGAAAACCAGTTGGAGTATTCTGGTAAACATATTGAAAGCGAAACGCATTGCTAACAGACACTAATTAAATAATGCTCAAGAATAGACAACGCTTCACATAACGGGTGATTTTTTAAGAGGTTTAGAACTTTAAAAAAAAAAAAACACAAAAAATTCGAAAAAATGAATGAAATATTTATTTGAATCGATAGTTTGAACCTTGCAATTTAATGTTTAAAGATAATTTCATGCAAATGTTGACCGCGGCTGCGTCTCAGGTAGCCCATCCGCTGAGTCCAATTTTGGCATACTCTTTCACACATATCGGCCGGTATCTCACGAATGAATGCATGGATGTTGGCTTCTAGTGCGTCAATCGAAGCGGGCTTGTCCCTATACACATTAGCCTTGACATACCCCCACAAAAAATAATCTAATGGTGTCAAATCGCACGATCTAGGCGGCCAATTGACCGGCCCGAAACGTGAAATTAACTGTTCACCAAACTCGCCTCGCAATTGCGCCATTGTTTCGCGTGCTGTGTGGCATGTGGCACCGTCTTGTTGAAACCACATATCATGCAAGTCAAGAACTTCCATTTCGGGCAAAAAAAAGTTTGTTGTCATCGCTCGGTAGCGTTCACCATTGACAGTAACGCTGCGATTCGCATCATCTTTGAAGAAATATGGCCCAATAATGCCGCCGGCCCATAAACCGCACCAAACAGTGGATTTTTCGGGATGCATTGGTAGCTGTTGCAATGCTTCTGGCTGATCTTCACTCCAAATGCGGCAATTTTGCTTATTTACGTACCCATTCAACCAAAAATGAGCCTCATCGCTGAACACAATTTTTCGATAAAAAAGCGAAAATGAACATTTCGAACCGAGCACGAATTTTGATAGTAAAATTCAATAATTTGCAAGCGTTGTTCATTTGTAAGACGATCCAAATTGCAAACCAAACTGAAGCTGTTTGACAGTGACACAAAGTACTAAACACACGTCAGCTGTCAAAACCAGAGTTGCCAAAACCAAACCAGCTAAAAAATCACCCGTTATTATATTCTCTGTATCAGCCTGTGGATGGTTCTGATGAAGAAAACTATATTAAGATGGTTGCACAAAGATGCACGAATATATTCGCAATTTAGAGGGTAAGTAATCGTAATTAAAATCATTTGGCTTCTCAGTTTTTAAATTCATATATAGGTACCCGATCCACAAATTGTACTCTGCCAATAGAACGAATACATGCGAGTGTATCCCAAAGTATGTTGTAACATTGTAACAACTTAGAATGGAGGAAAGTCGGAATAGAAAAGCAGCTCTGGCATAACCATCCACGTCGATTGAATCAACATGTCTTTAAAGTGTCGTGAATAGCTGTCAAGCAGCAAAGACAGTCGAAATTTAATCCGCGTTGCAAGCATTACCCTTCAAAAGGATAACTACATTTTGCAATAAGCTTGGGGTCCATAATCAGTCGTAGTTGGTTTAAGAAGGTCAGAAACTTTTAGAGGACAGTGTTTCGCTCTATTGCATTGAAAGCACAAACCAGGAGCTATCATAAAACATCAGATCAATACCAAGCTGCTGAAACTCTCGCTAAAAATCAATATTTGCCATCGCTTTCCACGAAATCCAGACTCATGTCAGAGAGGAATATAAATACTGCAAGAAAGCACAATCATTTTTGGATGGCATCAAACACATCTGTAACGTCACAGTCTATTGAACTGAACTGTCAAATGTTCCTTTAATTCTTCTACCATGAGCTAACGCTCGTATCTTTTTGCGGACAGAAAAGGGGATAAATGCCCGCAATTTTGAGATTTCAAGGGATATCGCATATCAAAAAAGAGGATATATAGGGGATATGTTTTTAACTTGTTTTCTCACTGAAAATGATGAGACTTAACCATGATATCAACACAAAAAATTTATGTAAATTGTGTTTAATAAACTATTATTATTTTTTAACTACATATCTGTTCAAACAACCAATGTGCCGTCATCGCCATCGTCGTCATTCGCATCTGAATAGTTTTCCATAGTAATAATTTCTCCACTTTTGGTTTTCTTCTTGTATTTGTCTAATACAGCGACTGAACGAAGCAATTCTGGCTTTGTTTTCAGAAATTTGTAGAATATCTTTCAGAAAGTTTGGCGTTTAGTATGCATTTGCCTTTTGTTGTTTTCGTGTTTTTTTTTTTTTTACAAATTCACAAGTAAAATAAAACCACCAGAAAAGACAGCCTGCAAAAGTTGAATTCACAATGGCGTGGTAGGTCGGTTCGCTTATAGTATATGACGATATATCGTTAAAAATCTGCTATGGTAAAAAGAGGAGTTTATAGGATAAAAAAGGGATTTTGGAAATTTTCAGGGGATAGTTTCTTTGACTTTGAAAAAAGGGATAATCCCCTTAAAAAGAGGATAGATACGAGCGTTACATGACACATCAAATAAACTTTTGGTCTGTTCCCTTACTTTCTGGTTCAATATTGGCAATACGTCACATTTCTCTCATTACGAGAGAATTCGATGACCGAAATGAAACATAACCAAAAAGAAAAGGAACGCGTTGAGCCACAAATAAAAAAAAATGTGAATTTTTCTATGCGGAAATATAAGTAGAACAAAAAACAAATTTATATTTAAAAACTAGATTTGAGAATAAATTAGAAAAATTCAATTCTTTTGTTTTTAATCTATGTCAATGATATACAAGCACAAAATATAAATGAAATCAAATATGAAGTCAATTACAAATTAGCATTTGAACGATTTAACAAACATCTGTCCGCAATAAGCAGGAACTAAATTGGAATAACCGCACACTCTCCACCTCAGCTGAAAAATTGAAGCCTTCAGTCAATATTACTCTGATCTATTTGCCCTCAAAACCCCACAATACGATGACGATAACACTTTATCGGTAAATACTTTCAACAGTGTCTTTTCAACCTGGAACAGAAACTTTACAATAGACAATTTTTCTCCATTAAATAAATCAACTTCCATCTCCACCGAACCCTTTGTTTCCACTAGCCTTATTGAATCTATCATAAAGTCCCTTAACAATAAAAAGTCAGCGGGTCCCGATAAGATTCCCAATTTCGTTATTCGTAAAGCTAGAGTCCCAATGGCAAAATTTCTAACACCCATTTTTAACAATTGTATTAACAATTGTTACTTCCCAATAGCCTGGAAACACGCTAATCTCATTCCCCTAAAAAAAAGGCAGCTTCAAGTAGGATCGAGGATTTTCGGCCTATATCGTTGCTCTCCAATTTGGGCAAGACCCTTGAGAAAATCCTGCTAACAAAAATACATAACCATTTTGATGACACATTCCTAATCCAACACGAACAGTTTGGCTTTAAACGAACACATTCCACAGAGCATGCTATTCTTGCTTTACAAAATAATATTTTAAATAATCTAAGACTAAAGCGATGTACAGTCGCCTGTGCAATTGAATTAACTAAGGCTTTTGACTCCGTTTGGCACGCTGGACTTCTCTACAAACTAAACCTTTTGAACTTCCCTCTTCACTTCATAAAATTTTTTCAAAGTTTTCTTTCAGATCGTAGTTTGTCCGTTCTTTTTGATAATGGAACTTCCAACCCAATCCCCATATTGTCAGGAGTCCCGCAAGGATCTATTTTGGGCCCATTCCTATTCAACATTTATCTTTCGGATTTCCCTATTCAATGCTCAAATTCCAAATCTATTCTATATGCCGATGATACGATTATATTTAGCGGTCACGAAAGACCGCATGTTGCTTTGAACGAAGTCAAAAACCACCTTAACATAATTCAACCGTACTACAAGAGATGGAGAATTGAAATAAATTTTAACAAATGTGAACTGATTTGTTTTGGGAACGCTTCGGGTCGTGGTCACCATCTGGCTGTTCGCGAAAGTAAGCAACTGTACCTAGGTATAGAAAACAACATAATACCCCTTAGACAATATATTAAATACCTTGGAATAACTCTTCATGAACGTCTTAAAATGAACTATCATGCCAGAGGTGCGCTAAACAAAGGCAAAGCGGCAGCCGCAATGCTTAAGTTATTACTAAACTCCAAAGAAGTCGAGCCAAAAACTAAACTTTTGATGTATAAAACTCTCATACGACCCGTAATGACTTACGGTTTTTTGTCCTGGTTTCAAATCACACCAAACGTAGCTTTAGAGCTTCAAAGATTTGAAAGGAAAATAATACGTAAATGCATCTCAAAATTCAGGCGGCCGTCGGGTAAATGGTTTCATAATAAAATTCTCTATGAAGTCTCAGGTATCAACCCTCTACTTAATTATATAACATCTTTGTCGAGAAAAAGGATAAATGCCCTACAACATCTTTGAGGAAAATATCAACTCTTCGGTTATAGATAGATTTTACATATCTCCAATAAGCATAGCCTGCGAGAACTCGAACTCCCTTTTTGAAATTGAAACAAACGATGATTCTTTTCTTTCCTCATTCTATAAAAAATGTCCAGCCAACGGTTATAGAGGATAAAGCTCTATTTGCAGCTCTTCAACTCTCTTCAACAATAACATTACAGAAACAAAAAAAAAAAAAAATAATAATTACATACCATAAAAATGACCTTTATACTTATAAGTAGGACTATTTTTTCTGTTCTTTTTTTATATTTTTACCTCATATCACTATTGTTATACCCCGCCCTTCATCCCACCCACTCCTCTAGGTTTAAGATCCCAGAAATGTATAATTGTCCTGATTGAGTGGACAAAACTAACTCAAAGTCAGATCCTGATACATTATTTGTTCTTCAATTAAAAATAAAATAAAAATTAAAAATATTTAATAGTGTAGCCTGGCCACTCCTAAGTCGGCAATATTAATTTTAATGTTAGAATAAGAATAACTCTGTAAACTCTATTTATGTACATACTATGTAAAGAAACAAAAATCTCAATAAAAACTACTACTACTGTCCGCAATAACCAATAACCAATAGGTCTGTTCCCTTACAATAATGCATTCGAATACATTCGAATACATTAGTCAAACTTCGTTCACTTCTAACCAACTTTTGCGTAACGGAACGAAGTTTGACTAATGTATTCGAATGTATTCGAATGCATTTTTGTAAGGGAACAGACCTAATTTATTAGCCCAAGAAATTTCTTGGGCTAATGTTTGCAGGATTTTTATGAAGGGGAATTGTGTTCTTCTCTCTTTTTGGCTCTCTTCTCTTCTGCCCAACTTTTGCGTAAGGAAACAAAGTTTGACTAAATTTGGCTAGCGTGTAATATATCGAACCATTTATCCTCAATGTAATTTTTTTTTAAATTATATATGGAGTTTGACGTTTGAAAATAAAATGCAGGTCTATTTTTCTCAATTCCACACAGACTTTGCACCCCGATTCTCCCTTTGTGAAGGCTCACAAATCAACCACAAACTCTTGTGACAATTGATTCGACGGCGATTTCCAAATTCTCCGATAATCCACTCAGGAAAACCCACACAAGTGTCACCTCTGTATTTAAGACAGGCACTCTACTATTTCTATAACGAAAAATTAAATTTGCTTAGGCAAATGACGAGAATTATTATCATAGAAAAGTTTGCGACATCTGTTACAAATTATACGTCAGCAACAACCTTCTAACCTTCCTTTGTATTCATTGTACACAAATATCCGCTTTCTACGAATAAGTATAAAATGTGATGTGCGGGTCTTAAAGTGTGCGGAATTAGGGGCACAAGGTCATCAAATACAAATACAACCTGCGAGCGCTGCTTTGTGACCTGTTCAGCCCAATTGAAGGTCCTTTTTACATGCATTTCAGTAATCATTGTCTTTGCCACGCTCTATCAGCTACTCACAGAATGTTAAACACATCCAAAATCTAGGCAAAACAAAATTGATATGTATGTATCGTTAAGACATTCCAAAGAATCCCATTCCGCAAACAGGCGGCGGAATGTATTAAGAAGATGTGCCTCAAGAAAGCTGAAATACCCAGCCATTCTATGGAACTGACAGGTACCATCCTTTCGAAAGAGAAAAGAAAGAACAATAACTCTCAAACAGGTACCATATTCAGCCTTTTGTGATTGAATTCATATTTTGCAATAAGCATCGAAGAAGGGACAACTGTACTTAACCTAACTTAAATTTGTTGTTGTCTGTCTTTTTTCTTTTCTGTTCTTTTCTGTGAAGCGAAAGGCCACTAAACAAAACCCCTTACCCATTATAAGTCGGAATATTAGATACGTTTAAGTTACTAAGAGTTTGTACAGTCTTCTGATTAAATGAAAATGTGACTGGTCACTGTGACTGTAACCTGAACGCAAAAACTAGATTGGTCGGGAAAGTCGTTTTTCCAAAGCCAGCCACATATGCATAAACTAAAAATGTCACTTTCGATTTGGCTTTTCATATTTTGATATCAGATTTCAGATTTCTGCTGCCAAATCGAACACTAAATCTGATTTTTATTGGTTCTTGTCTGTATTAGTAGGAAAGCAAAAAGTTTCGCTTGGCACTAGGAAATCAATTTCAATTGATTTTCACACTTCTATAATAATGCATTTCGAAATAATTTAATTCAGAAACTAGCTCCCAATCCCATACGCATAAAATGAATACCTAATTCAGATAAAAAAATGTCCTTCCAGCGATAAACAATTCGTAGCCGCCAGCTGTGTGTCATAAACATTGGCATTACCTAGTGAAAGTATGTGTAAATCTGAGACAAAAATTGAGATTTCTCAAAATTGACCCAGATCGAACAAAAAAAGAAGAAGATTTTTTTTGCCAAATCGAACATGAAAAGCAATATCGATCAAAAATTAATTATTTTTCTCGTCTTCAATTTGAAAAAATGATCAATATATAAAATAGACAGCAAGCTCCCGTGCACCTACCCGATTCCCTCCGCAAATTTTGAAAAGAAAATTTTCTCTTAAATCTACCTATCTGTGAATATGTGTGAATCAGTAAGCAAAAACAAACATTTTTAATTGGAGGGGGTATAGTCACTGTTGCCACTTGAAGAAAAGGTTTGTGTCCAAAACTGGAGATAAAAATTACCAAAATAATTTAAGTGCGAAATATTTGTAAACAAAGAACACTTAGTGTTGCCCAACCATCCAAAATCACGGTATTCAATTTCGTAATAGGAGCGAATTTAAATACGCTGTTGTTCAGCCCGAGCGTGTACAATTGTAAATAAATTTTAGTAAATTCTGAATGTTTTCTAATTTTATTCGTTGCAATACAACAATGCTAATGGTTTAATGGTTTAAGTCTTACAAACAAACAAAATTTAGAAATGTTGCAATTTTGTTCTATTTCTAAACACTTGAAGCATATATTTCTGTGTTTCCCTCTGTTTCACGCTGGGCTATTTGTATCAAGCTAAAAGGAGATTATGTTGAGAAATAATAAACTTTTTGGCCAAAAAAAAAAATGTGTTATCCAAAAAGTCACTGACCTATAAAAAAAAAACCCTTGTAGTATGGGATATTTCCAAGAATTTCTTGACAGACGTCGAAAACAATTCCAACAATTCTCAGTACCTTAGGCGACTCAGGTAGATATTTTGCTGCTACCAAACCCTTATCAAACTCTTTGCAAAGGTGTTTGTTTACCGAGAATGATTATCTCTAATGAAACAACGGTTGGTGTGAAAAGGTTCACTTCGCGGAAAATATAATTAAAAGAATAGAATTATCAGAACTCAGCAAAATAAATTGATTAACTTCTGGAGGAGTAACAGGGAGTACGAGGACATGTTCAGAGAAAAGGAAATATGACAGCATAAAAATGTGCGCTTTATATTTTCCATCGAGCATTTACACTTTTGTCGGTTTGAAAGTTTCCTGAAATAAGTAATTAAAACATACAATTTTTTATAGGTTAAATTGTATTTTTTTTTTTTTTCAAAACCGAAAGCGATATGTTCTTAACACGCTTCCTGTATCTGCGATTTTAATTTATTCCGGCTATTATTTCAATTTTCAAAAATATTCACTTGTTAACGATGCAATTGTGATGTTTAGACCACCAACAAGTTTTGATTTGCATTATCAGCCTACGAATAAATCAAAGCATTCAAATAAGTTGTTTCGTTTATTCAATAATTCAAAAGGGATTTTATAACGACACAAATAAAGCAATCATAAAGCAATCTTGAAGTATGTCGTATTAAAAAACAATTGAAGCGTACTATAAAAAGTACTGAAAATTATGTCCGATCGAATGAAGGGGCATTACTGATTTGCATATGATATTTGACAGCTCAGCGGATATTTTGTGTTTTGTGTTTTTGCATTCGAAAGATATCTGTTGGGCAAAATTTAATTGCAATTTATGTATTCATTTTTTTAGAAGAAAATCCTCGTGAATGAAACCATTGGACTTGTTTTTGACGAAACCAAATTATGAAATTTAAATGCTGCGATGACAACAAATTTAATAGATTCTAAGAAAGTAAATGTGGAGGTCTGATTGTTTATTGGTACCGTTTCACAAATGCTGTACATTTTTACTAAAGCTGACATCCAACTAATTGTCGACTTTAGTGCTTGATTATTAGTAAGGCCGATTGTGTCTGTTTTCGTTTGTTGTTTGTGGCGAAAAATTATTTGAATGTCGA
The DNA here is from genome assembly GCA_949126925.1 of Cheilosia vernalis. NCBI lineage: Eukaryota > Metazoa > Arthropoda > Insecta > Diptera > Syrphidae > Cheilosia > Cheilosia vernalis. Next base: position 57,961,990 of record OX421360.1, read on the forward strand.
CAGAAAAAAGGCAACGAACTCAAAGCGAAGAACTAAGGAATTTTAAAATCAGGGGTCGAATCGCGTCGTCCGTGAACGAGCATTACGAGACGGAATTTGTTTTTGTTTCACATGTAAAATCAACATAATTCGGGAAGTGGCGATTCGACCCCAGAGTCAATAGGTCTGTTCGCGTACTTTTCCGATACTCTCTCAGAGACCTGAAAAAATGCCCCAAAGTACGTGGATAGACTTCGAGCTACTTTGAGCCATTTTCATCTTTAACATCTAATCCATATCACAAATAAATATGTAACATGCCTTTTAGCAGCATATGAAACATTCGACCACCACCGATGTTTTTATTAGTTTCACAAATTCATTTTTTCTTTGCAATTGAATTTTGAGACAGATTTTGCACTTATTTCTTGTCAACTTTTTGCATTTGACATATTTATCAGTACGAGCCAAGAGAGGAACTATTCGTTACTCGTTATTTTGCTAATTTTCTCTTTTTCTGTCATTTTTGATTAAAACGTGTATAGACTTTGTGCGATTGCGATCGTTTTATACCTCGTACGCGAACGAACCTAATACTAGGTTTGTATGACTTGGTTAGCACTAGTGCTCTCTGAGATGTGTCAGGTAATTTTCACGTCTGTCAAAAACCCAGCACAACCCTGAAAATTCGGCTACCATATCGAACGCAAAATATGTTGAGTCTCAGTCAGATATCTCAACAAATAAATGACAGCACTGAATTTTTGCCCCGACAAAATAACTGGGGTCAGTTCAGGGCACAACTAGGGTGCCCTAGAAGTTAGTACCAGGGCGAGTTCAGTGCTATATCAAACACATCAAACAAACCTACTGAGACCAGCAACTCGCGCAATCCTCTTGCCGCTGGTCTCCTCATTTTTGTTTTTGAATAATTCGCCATTTTGTTTTCCTATCGGTGTTTTCCTATAATGTCAGTTTAGAGTCCGTGTGACATACAAAAGCACACAAAAAATCATCATCATGAGCAATTTTTTGTTAAAACTGAAGAAAATTTGCTTAAATTGTTTTTATTTTTCCTCAAGCAATCTACTTTGTTCATTTTCATAAATATTTTAGGCAAAAGTACACTTATTCCCAAAAAAAATAAATAATATCCACAAGTAACGAATAATTTCAAATTTACCGGATAAAATTCTATGAACACTGACAGCGATTTTGCCGACAGCAGAAGTGGCTCATATTTTTTGCGAGTGACATTTGTCAATTAGAATTTTAATGTAACATTAGCGCACCAAATCGTCGCCTCTCCGTAAAAATATAGCTTGTACGCTAAGAAACGGGAAATCGGTCGAAGTTGGGGTCTCAGTATTGTCTCTGGTCTAAATTTCAGCAGTCTACACAAATACTTAACCCAAAATTTGCAATTCACCTGTTTATGTCGTGACAGAAGCCAAGCGACAATCAATTTTCAGGTTTGACCTCGCGTCGTTTGGTATAAAACATCAACAAGTTATCTCATTAGTATTCCCTCCCGGCCAAGCCCCACAGCCACTCTCGAATAACAACAAAGATGACTCATATGCAATATGTCCCATTTGTTAATTGTGTTAGTGAAACCAAAACCATTTTCAAATTTAAAAAAATAACTATCCGAGATATACAAATAACTTTAAAACAAATGAAAAATAAAAATGACTTCGAATATATGTGCCCCAAAATATATTGTGATAATTTTAATTGTATTAGACCATCTTTGCTTGTTGTGTTCAATAAATCTATTGACACAGCTGTTTTTCCAAAATCGTGGAAGCAGTCTATAGTAACACCAATTGAAAAAGTTGTAAATACCAATAAATGTGAAGAGTTTCGTCCTATCAATTCGTTACCATTATGTGAGAAAATATTTGAAAAAATAGTGTTTCGTCAGTTAAATGAGTATTTCGAAAAAAACAATTTAATAATAGACGATCAGTCGGGTTTTAGAAGATCTCACTCATGCGAAAGTGCAATAAATCTAGTTGTAACTGAATGGAAAGAGCAAATAGCCCAAAAGAAACGTGTGTACTGTGTATTTCTTGACCTAAAAAGAGCATTTGAGACTATAGATAGACAGCTACTGCTGAATAAATTAGAAAAATATGGTGTGAAAAACGGAGAATTGTCGTGGTTTAAATCGTACTTGAATGAACGAACGCAGAGAGTTAAAGTGAATGGTGAGCTATCCGAAACAAAGGAGGTACCAGTGGGTGTTCCCCAAGGCTCTGTTTTGGGAACATTGTTATTTATTATATATATAAACGATATGAAAAAAGCGGTAAAGAATAGCAAACTTGCACTATTTGCTGATGATGCGGTGATTTACGCGACGGGAAAGAACTTCTCCGAGTGCCACACTAAAATTGTGGAAGATTTAAAAACAGTCGATGAGTGGTTGAAAGAAAATAGACTTAAACTCAATGTTAAGAAGACTCAAAGGATGATAATGAACGAGAGAATAGGAGAGGACATAAGACTGCAGATTGATGGTGAAACTATTGAAAAAGTTAAAGAAATAAAGTATTTAGGAATTATTATTGAAAACACTATAAGCTTCACGCACCATATTGACTATATATGTAAAAAAGTGTCTAAAAAAGTAGGTTTTTTAAAAAAAATACGAAGTGATATTTCAACTTTAAGTGCAATAAATATATATAACGTGATTGTGAAACCATATTTTGAGTACTGTTCAACCATTTTGTTTCTATGTAGTGATAATGTGATTAAAAGGCTCCAACTTTTACAAAATAAGGCTATGCGTTGTATCTTAAAATGCAATAGATATGTATCCATTAGTGTTATGTTAAATTCTTTAAAGTGGTTGTCTGTAAAACAAAGAGTCGTAATGAATGTATTAGTATTTTTATATAAGGTTAAGAATAATCTAATGCCAAATTACTTAGGGAAATATGTGCAATATATAAGAGATGTGCAGCCTTATTCATTACGGAATAGTAATGATTTTAGACTGCCTAATATATTAAATATGTGTTCACAAAATTCATTGATCTATAAAGGCTTTAAATTATTTAACGATCTCCCGAGTGCCACAAAGAGCGAAACAAACTTATTAAATTTTAAAAGAAAATGTATCGATTTCGTTAAGATTAAGTACTGAATGAATATTGTAAACGTGTAATGTTTGAATTTCAATAGCTCAGAAAGAGCTAGTAATAAATGCTACTACTACTACTACTATATGCAAACGATTGAATATAAATAAATTGTTAACTTTAATTGACTTTAAAATTTTCATTAGAAAAGAAATTCAGGAAAAGGTCATTTATAAAGTTACCACAAACAATTTATAAACAAGCTGGCCATTTCTATGCTCCCAACGAAACGTCATTTGCATCAATTTGACATTGTATTTATTGAAGAGTGGAAATTCGCACAAACAAAACAATAAATGAAACACAAGGTTCAGCTGACTGCGGAAAATCTTAATTAATAAATTAAATAAATAAACATATCACTGCGTGAGGAGAGCTGTCAGTTAATTAAGCCATAGATAGTCAGAAAAATGTTCTTACGCATTTTTTGCGTCAAACGGGTCATCAAAATATACGGCCGCCACAACCGAAACCATTTGACATTAGGTGAGTGTTAATGTTCAATCAGTTTACAGATAGTACACCGATACACACGGACTTGATTGATTTACAAATATAAATCAATTACTATTTCATAAATTGATTGAATTACGATTGCCCCGAAGGAGTATACCATAAATTGAGGGGTATTCTTTTTTCCCGCAGCGATCGCGAAGTGTTAATTCACTTAGGAGCTTAAAAGTTTTAACAGCGACATTAGCTCGGTTTTTTTTTTTTCCTATATGAAATACAAATAAACAATTCGCACATAGGCACATATTATGTTCAACAGGTAGAGAGGTGGAGCTCTTGGGAATCAGGAAACACGAAACACGCTACCCGTTTGCTTCGATTAAATCATATTGTCGCGCATTTCGGCTGTAGAAAATTGGCCATTGACATGATGTAAGACAGGTTAAGTTATTGGTTTTTGCTATCGGCGGATGGGGTAGTTGGCGATCATTTTTCGGCGAAACAGTATAGATTGCAGTTTCACAAGAGAAACTCGTTGTATTTGTCAAATTCATGTTTCTGTTCCGCTGACGTGACTCGGTTATTAAGTACTTTTGATTAAGAATTAATGTCGGATATATAGGTATATAATGTCAGATATATATAGTCGGTTGTAGTTCCAGTTGAAAGCGGTTATTTGTGGTTTGCCATTGCCATATACTCGTACAATGAAGATCCGATGGGATGGCGACTCTGTTTAATGATCGCCGGCCGTATCAATATCGCTTTGGCTTTGTCGCTAAAATTGTGGCATTCTAAATAGGCAATTGTTACAAAGTCGTATATAAATCATTCGTATTCATTATCAATCGAGATATGTTTTGCGGCGGCAATTATATTCTTAGATTGAACGTATATATTGTTTGTCCTCTATGAGATGCATTTCAGAGCAAAGGCCCGACGGTACTTCTTTATTTTTATTACTGGCTTCAACATGTGAGATGTTTGTTAGTAGAAGGTCACAGCTCACAGGTTTCAGAAATAGAAAGGTGTTTTTTTTTTTCAAATTCAAATTAAAATCTTTATTTATGTAATATCCTCTACAGAAATAATATTTAGTTGTACAAGTTTCAGTGAAAAATTCTAGTTCAAAATAAAAAGTACGAGGGCAGTTTGATAAGTCAGTGACTTTTTGAATTTTTTGCTTATTAACTGTAAATTTTTATTTTACTATCGTCAACTGCCATCTCTTATTAGACTAGTGTGAAATTTTGAGTAGCCGGCGTCATTTAATTTGCATTTGAGAGGTAGTTAAAGCAATAAACGTCTGCAATTTTAAAACGTAAAACGATCACCGGCGTCTATTATTCAGAGCTTTTGGATCGATTTGCTACTGAATTGAAGCAAAAACGCCCGCATTTGGCAAAGAAAAAAGTGATGTTTCATCAAGAAAATGGCCGGGTGCACACGTGTGCTGTCAGAATAGCAAAATTCCACAAATTACGCATGAACTGCTACCCCATCCAGCATATTCTCCATATTTGACTTCTTGCGACTATTTCCTGTTTCCAAAGCTAGAAAAAAAATGGATAAGCGGTAGGAAACTAACGGACCAACGCTTTGCTAGGCGCTAAAATTAAATTTTTTTTTTCAAACTACATGTTTTGCTTCGATGAGGCGACTAGCTTCGATAAATGTTTATGAATGATATTTTCCAAGCGAATTTCCACATTTGTTCCTCTCATTTTTTTCATTTTTGTGATGACTACGACTAAGTTACCTTAACAAGTAGTTTACGTTTCTGTAGTGTTAATCGCGTTTGGTAGGTAGCTTTCCAGCGAACGCACCTACTAATACCGGCTACCTAACAGGTCACCACGGTTTGCGGTATCACCTATACAAAATGCATATAGTCAACTCCCCGGAGTGCCGTCTATGTCTCGAAGAATACCAAACAGCTGAGCACGTCTTGTGCGAATGCCCAGCTCTATCCAGTACTAGAAGGAAATTTTTCCTCCGTGAATTAATAAGTCCGGAAGAACTGAAGAAGTCCTCTGCTGAAAACATTAACAGCTACATTAGGGAAGTGGAAACTCTGCTAACCTAAACTATTTTCTGGCAATTTCCGGCACAATAGACCTTTTTAGGTCGACGTGCCTCTTCATCGCCTTGGCGAGCCAGAAGTTTTATAAAAAAAAATACCGTCATTACATGCGGTTTTTCCTTATGGCGCTAGGTCGAACGGTCTTGTTCTTTGTAGTCGGCGCTCAAGGTATGTCACGTCCAGAGTACGAATTATTTCATTATTGCAATGACCATGAATGCGAGTACGAAGTTTGCGAGCGAAATTTGTTACTTCGTTACTCACGGTAGCAATTCCTAGATCTCTGTGAATATCACTATTCCTTACATACCATGGAGCATTCACGATTGCTCTTAGCGTTTTGTTTTGGAATGTTTGTATTATAGCCATATTGCTTGGTTTGGTGCAGCCCCAAAGTTGTATACCATATGTCCAAGAAGGTTTCAGCACTTGCTTATACAGGAGCAGTTTGTTGTATACGCTTAGCTTCGAAAATTTCCCGAGTAGCCAATACATTTCTCTAAGTCTGATTGCGAGCTCGTCGTGCTTTTTCTTAACGTGTGGCTTCCACTTAAGTTTTGCGTCTAGGGTCATTCCTAGATACTTCGCCTCGTTTGCGTATGGTATTTGTACCGAGTTAACAAAAACAGGTAAGTTGTTTATCCTTTTGTACGTGCAATTGACATGTGTCGACTTGGTCTCGTTAAGGGCAATTCGCCAGGTCTTTGCCCACTCGCATACTTTATTAAGAGCCCGTTGGAGTTTTCCAGTTGATGACTCGACTGACTCATCCATTGCGAGGATAGCCGTATCGTTTGCGAACGTTGCTACGATGGTCCCTTCATCTTGTGGTATATCTCTTGTGTAGAGCAGGAATAATATTGGGCCGAGAACGCTTCCTTGCGGAACACCGGCGTGGATTTCCTTGAATTTCGAGAATTCAGTCTCATGTCTAACACGAAAGAGTCTGTTTTCAAGGTAGGATTTCAATATTTTGTATAATTTTTCCGGTAGAATTGTGCTTAGCTTATACATTAGCCCTCCATGCCATACCTTGTCGAAGGCTTGCGATACGTCGAGAAAAGCGCTAGAGCAAATCTTTTTGCATTCAAGGACTTTTTCAATTAATTTTAAAATTTCCACATTTATACATCAAATTATGCAATACAATGCAAAACTTTGTCGAAAAATTCAAATCTTTGGCGTTTTTCCGGAATTTTCCGAGTTTTCCACTAAGAATTTTCTATTTTTCCATTCGAAAAGTAATTTCAAAACAATTGCAAAAACATTTTTCAACATTTTCGAGACAAAAAATCAAATTTTCAAATTTTCCTACTTTTCCGGAGGGTTTTCCCCAAAGTTTATTTCTTAAGAACTTTCTCCTGACAATTATGAACTGCAAAAAAAAAACATTTAGCCAAATCGGTCAAGCCGTTCTCAATTGATGAATGATGATGAAATTAGTTTTATTGTCAGCTTTGTGCTTAATTGGGATCAAGAAAACTGAAGGCCGATTGCGGGGACCAGTTCGGGTCTTTTAATCGTCTAACGTTGCAGTGGTCTAGTAATTTTGCATTTTCCTTTCAAGATGTATTTTTTCCCCCAAATAGAAACTGTTAGTATATAATTTTTCCAGAAATCTGTTGCACAAAATTCGGATTTACAAAGCTCTGCAAATTCTGTAGGCCTCCTCAAATGACCTTCGCATCACAGACGCATTCGTTTGCGTGACATTTTGTTTTCCAACACGTGGGCCTCGTAATTCAAAAATTTGCTTGCAGTAGCTGTGGAAAATGTTGTGCTTTATGTAAATGAACGACCATTTTATGCTTAAAGTCGGGATCTTTTGAGGAGATTTTCCACTACATTCCTACGATGTGTAGCTTTAATGTTGGCTTTATGTTTGAGGACCAGAAACCAAACAAAATATTTTTATAGAATTCTTTCTATTTATTAGTTGCTGCTGTTAGTTTGCTTTTCCGTCAGCTTTTCTCTACTCCAACTGACTTTGTAAATTTTGAAACAAACACTTCCGTTGATTGAAAAAAAAAAAAAACAAATGACAGGCTTTGACTTTTTTTGTCAAAAATAAATAAATAGTGAAAATCAAGAGAAACGAAAAAAGAAGACTCAAGACAGAAAAGCAAAGGAAAAAACGAAGACAATAAAAATGAACAAAAAGTGCATAAATAAAAGTGACTGTGTCAAAACCATGAAATCTGCATTCAAATGGGTTCATCGACTAATCAAAAAATGCGGAAAGAAATTAAAAGGACTGAAAAGAAAATACGAAGAAAAGAAGAATCCCCAACCACCAACTGGCCCAAAAACAAAAACCGTGAGTATTAAAAACTTTCATTATAATACACACCTCACACCAATACACCATTTACATAGATGACCAAATTCGCGATAAAAATTGTTAAGAAGCTCGGGCTCCTTCAGACGCAAATAATTCAGCAAGGAGATGTGGGGCAAGAAGGTCGAAGAAATACTTCATTACCTCCTTGCCACTACTCCGAACATCCCGAGCTATGGTTTCTCTTATAGCCCTTGTAGGTTTTCGCGAGATAAATCCAAACCCAAGTCAACAAAATAAGACTTGGGCTCGGATTCAGCTCGCGGAAATCTACAAGCCGCTGCTTTTGTTATTATTTTGAATTTTACATTATTTGCTCTTTTATTCAAAAATACTTTTTTGCTCTTTTATTCAAAAATACTTTTGCTTTTATTGGTTGCATAATGAATTGTTAGAAAATCTTTCTCTTATTATTAAATAGACATTTCTTTTATATAAATATATTGCATTTCTCATTTCCAATAAAATTTATTTAGATACAAAACTTGGTACTGGCCGACAGGGATCCACTTCAATGCATTCCTTTTTTTTTCAGTTAGGTCGGCTTACCTTAGGAATAACTCGATGAGACGAATCACTGCAGCAGACAAATAATTGCTCCTACACGAAGTCCGGGCCAGGAGGTATGTGCCTACGAACGCTTAAATATATTGGTAAGTTCATTTTGGTACCACGCATGATCTTCGAAAATAATTGACTGAATTTTCTTCTATTTCAGGTTCTGAAGGTGGATGAAACATCTGCAGAGGACAAGTGGAACTGAAGATTGCAGAAAAAGATTAGAGCTTGCAGCCAAAAGCAGTTCAGCGACCAAGAGCTTTTGGCATGCGAACGCTAAATATATTGGTAAGTTCATGTTGGTATACCACGCATGATCTTCGAAAATAATTGACAAAATTTTCTTCTATTTCAGGTTCTGAAGCTGGAATTTCAGTGGCATCAAGATTCCGATTCTTTTTTGTTCGCTCAAGACTGGTTGAAGACTCACTTACGGTGACCCAAAGACGATCTAAACTAGAGGGCCAACTTCATGTGCACGGTGCACCTACCCGATTTTCCCCGCAAATTTCGAATGACAGCCCTCTCTCGCGCGCTGCTATTTTTCCTGTCTGTGAAGTATAAATACGTGTTATTAATGGCCGCCGGGTGGCACTTTTTCAATAACAAATAATTTGTAAATCAATTTATATCAATAAAAAATGTAAAAGGCATAAATGTTGAATATGTTTTTTTAGATAGCTTTCTTAACTTGTTCTCTATCCGTCTTCGGCGCCGACTAGACTTTTTTTTAGGATTTTCCAGAGTTTTGCTTGGCTTTGGAAGGATCAAGTCGCGGAGCTTAATAACGTCTTTATGCCTATTGTATTTCACATGTTACCCCGTTTCTTAGTACACGATAAGCATTAAAAAGTACGTCCAGCCAAACTCTTTTCCAGCGGCTTTAAGCTTGATTGATTTATTTACCGGTATTAAATTAAGTGCACCGTGTTTTGGTGAGGAACTACCGCTAGCAGCCTACATGAATCTGTTGGTGAAGTTTTTTAACCGTAAAGACAAAAGCAGTGGGATTAGATGGCATGCACCCAAAGATAGTCACGCACATTTTTAACACAATTCTGACAACAGTGGAAAATAGCAAAGGTAATACCTGTTGCAAAAAGTCCAAGCAGTAATGACTTCAGGTCCATTTCAATACTACCATTTTTATCAAAGGTAATTGAAAAAATTGTCCAAAAGCAGACCATTTGTTTTCTACAAAGGACATAATTATGTTACCACCGAAGCAATGCCGTTTTAGGAATAATATACATACAAAACCAAATTGGACCGAGAATTGAGCCTTGAGGAACGCCTTTAGTAATAGTCCTAAACGAGGAAGACTTACTTCCAACTATTACTTTTTATTGCCAGTTACTTAGAAAACTCTCAATTAGCTTTGCAGCCCTAGGGCTAAAATTGACAAACTGTCGCAGCTTCCAGCAAAAAAGTTTAGGATTAACCGAATCAAATGCAGACAAAGTATTTATCAGTATTTAACCTGATATCATTCATAATATTAACCATTGCTGTAGAACAGCTATGAACTTCTCTAAAACCAGACTGAATTTGATGAAGTATAATGAGTTACTCTGAAGGTGAAGAGAAATTTGCGACTACTTTTTCAAGTACCTTTGATAGGCAAGGTAATATGCTATTTGTCCTGAAATCGTCGGCCGATTTGGCGTTACGCTTTTTAGCAAGAGGTATAACCCTAGCAGATTTCAAAACTTCAGGAAATGTTCCTGATATTAAACAGAAATTTATCGGTTGGGTGAGGTGACCAATTATGTGTAGTAAAATCAATTTAACGAACTTAAGCGGTATCCCATCCTCACCAATTGCATTGGACTTAATCGTCGCCATAATGCTAATGTCATCCGACTCATATATAGAAACGAACTATAGCTCTGGCAATGGGTTTCTTAAACTTATGTGAGGGGTATTAATATGGCACACTTGGTCTTCACCATCGGGTGCAATCTCACAGACAGCACAACTGTCATTATTAATACCAAGCTCAAGTAGATTTTTCCAAAGAATCTTAGATGGAAGCGAAGCATTAAGCTTAGCGCTAAAGTAGTTGCGTTTAGAAGCTCGCGTAACACTTTTTTCATGATTACCGGCAGATTTATACAAATTCCAAGTATATGTGTTCGGCAATCTCTTTCATCTGCTATAGGACCTATTTCTGCATTTAATCGCTTTAACAACATCGATTGTAAGACATGGACAGTTCTTGTCACTAATCTTAAGAGTTTTCGTAATGGACTGGAAACATTTGATTCTCTCATTAGGATCAACAACAAGTCTAAAATATTCCCACGGTGCAATCGATATTCCTTCTTTCAAGGGCAACAGTATCAATCGAGTTGAGGTCTTTATAAGAAAATTCAACAGGAATATCAGTAAAGGAAAGGACTTAAACAACCAATCATCATCATCGAAGTGTTTGCAGGTATTGTTTGAGTTACACTTTGAACAACGTTATACAATTTATCAAGCTTATATGTCGGGCAAGGGAATTCCATAGCCGAATCGCATGATTAAAGAATTGTCGCTCAGAGACCACCAAGAATTTGTAGCGCATTGGTATGAGGTCAAAAGTTTTACTTGAAATATAGATAAAATGGATCTTGATAAAAAGGTAAGGCGGTTTTCGAGTCTGTTGTATATTTTAATGCAAGATCAACGTTCTCATCTTAAAAAGGTCGTCAAGAGTGATGTTATGAATCGATATAGGAAATGCGGTCATCTTCTTAGTCCGTAAATATTTCTTGCGACACAATTATAGGCCATATTGAGTTTCCGCTTGTGCTCATAATCACAGTTGCCAAAAAGCTCACAACCAAACGTCAGAATTGGAATAAGAAGTGTTTTGGCAAGGATTTTTCTTGTCTTCAGAGGTGTTTTTGTGTAGCCCATGCGAAGACCCCCATAAACCAACCCTGCCTATAGCCAGTCTAATATAGTTGTTTCAAGTAATGTAATGCCAAAACTTTTGACGGATTCAACTAATTCAATAGGGCTACCATTGACATATATTCTTGGGAAACATAGAGTATCAATCAGCTTCCTTGAAACAACAAAGAATTTTGAATTAAACGGGCTTAAACGGAGGTGATTAGCTAATAGGATTAAATCCTTTCCAGATCAGCATTTACTTAACACGCAGCATTTTCTACAACGGGAAGCTCTTTCGCACCTGGACGTCATCTGCGTACATATCAATTGAGGAGTTTATACAATATTTAGGAAGGCCATTTACGTACATGGATAAGAATAGCGGACCCAAAATTGAGTCTTGGGCAACACCTGAACTAAGTGGAAGATAATCTGATATTGAGTTACGAGTTTTAACCACTACTGCCTGGAATCTTAGACTTAAGTAAGAGGCTACTAATTTTTCGGATGCAACCGAAAAGTTAAATTGATTTCACAGCTTATTGTGATTTACCATATCAAGCGCTTTAGAGAAATCGAGCAGGATAAGAAAAGATATTTCATCATTATCTATGGCTTGCCTGATTTCTTCAGTTACGTTTACCAATGCAGTAGTGCAACTATGGTTAGGTCGAAAGCCAGATTATCGCATAGCAAATTATTAACAATCCTTATGAATACTTTAGAAAGAAAAGGTAAAATCGCAATCGGCCCAAATTCACTATGGCTTTTTTCGAACTGGTATTATTTAAGCCCGTTTCCAATCAGTGGGCAAAACAGAAGTCATAAGAATAATTAAATAAGTATGTTATGTATTTCAATATATACGGCAGAATGTCCTTAACAAGAATGTCCGGGACAAATGCCGTCAAGCCCAGTCGAGTTAGATTTTATGGACAAAATGCTTTCTAACACGTCTGCATCATCGACAGCTACAAAGCTTAGCTAGGAAATGGGACCAACTGCCCAGCGTTGCTATCTTCTGGAGAGATTGTCGGAGAGTCGTTGCTGATCGGGAATGTACATGCATTCAAGCAGAGACAAAAATCCTATTCAACTCATTCTAACTTATGAGTCCGCCCATTAAAAAGTGAGTAAGGTCGCTAACATTTTTTCCAAGTGCTCAATGCAGTCAAAAGGGACTTATTTGTCATTTTCTTCGATCAAAGTCTAGCTGTGACAAGTACCCTCTTTAGCTTAACCGAGTTCATGTCCTCTTGTCTACACAACCGCAGTGGAAAACATTTTTATCTTAAAGTTTTAAAAGGGGCAACTTTGTAACTGATAAGAAATTAATTCCGCTGATTGGTGGGTTGGATTTCTTATAGTTTTATAGTTATACTGTAGGACGACTGCGGGGACCAGTTCGGGTCTTTTAATCGTCTAACGTTGCAGTGGTCTAGAGATTATGCACTTTGCTTTCAAGGTGTTTTTTTCCCATGTATAAACTGTTAGTACTTAATTTTTCCAGAAATCTGTTGCACAAAATTCGGATTTACAGCTCTGGAAATTCTGTAAGCCTCTTTACCCAAAATTCGGGTTTTCAAAGCTCTGCAAATTCTGTAAGCCTCCTTAAATGACCTTCGCATCACAGACGCATTCGTTTGCGTTACATTTTGTTTTCCAACAAGTGGACCTCGTAATTTAAAAATTTGGAAAATGTTGTGCTTTATGTAAATGAACGACCATTTTATGCTCAAAGTCGGGATCTTTTGAGGAGATTTTCCACTACATTCCTACGATGTGTAGCTTTAATGTTGGCTTTATATTTGAGGACCAGAAACCAAACAAAATGTTTTTAGAGAATTCTTTCCATTTATTAGTTGCTGTTGTTAGTTTGTTTTTCCGCCAGCTTTTCTCTACTCCAACTGATTTTGTATATTTTTAAACAAACACTTCCGTTGATTGACAAAAATAAATAAATGACAGGCCTTGACTTTTCTTGCCAAAAATAAATAAATAGTGAAAATCAATAGAAACGAAAAAGAAGACTCAAGACAGAAAACCAAAAGAAAAGAACAAGGACAATAAAAAATGGACACAGAGCGCTTAATTAAAAGTGACAGTTCTAACAGCAAGAAATCGGCAATCAAATGGGTCCAGCGCACAGTAAGAAAATGCGGAAAAAAAATAAAAGCGATGAAAAAGAAAAACGAAGAAATGAACAATTACCAACCACCAACTGGCCCAAAAACAAAAACCGTGAGTATTAAAAAGTTTAGTTCATTACCATACACACCTCACACCAATACACCACTTACATAGATGACCAAATTCCAAATAAAAATTGTTAACAAGCTCGGGCTCCTTCAGACACAAATAATTCAGCAAGGAGATGTGGGGCTAGAAGGCGATAGAAAACCTCTATTACCTAATTGCTACCTCGAACATCCGGAGCTATGGTTTCTCATATAGACCTTGTAGTTTTTCGCGAGCTAAATCCAAGCCCAAGTCAACAAAATAAGACTTGGGCTCGGATTCAGCTCGCAAAAAACTACAAGCCGCTGCTTTTGTTACTATGTTGAATTTTACATTATGCCCTTTTTTTAAAACATACTTTTGCTTTTATTGATTGCATAATGAATTGTTGTTAGAAAATATTTCTCTTAGTATTAAATAGACATTTCTTTTATATAAATATATTGCATTTCTCATTTCCAATAAAATTTATTTAGATACAAAACTTGGTACTGGCCGACAGGGATCCACTTCAATGCATTCCTTTTTTTTTCAGTTAGGTGTAACTTAGGAATAACTCGACGAGAAGAATCACTGCAGCAGACGAAATAATTGCTCCTACACGAAGTCCGGGCCAGGAGGTATGTGCCTACGAACGCTTAAACAAATTGGTAAGTTCATTTTGGTACCACGCATAATCTTAGAAAATAATTGACGGAACCTTCTTTTATTTTTCAGGTTCTGAAGGTGGATGAAATATCTGCAGAGGACAAGTTGAAGATTGGAGAAAAAGGTTGGAGTTTGCTACCAAAAGCAGTTCAGCGACCAAGAGCTTTTGGCATGCGAACACTAAATATATTGGTAGGTTCATGTTCGTATACCACGCATGATTTTCGAAAATAATTGACAGAATTTCTTTCTATTTCAGGTTCTGAAGCTGGAATTTCAGTGGCATCAACATTCCGATGGCTATTTTGTTTGTAGAAATACTCGAAGCATAGATGCTCAAGACTGATTGAAGACTCTCTTACGGTGACCCGAAGACGATCTAAACTAGAGGGCCAACTTCCCGTGCACGGTGCACCTACCCGATTTTCCCCACAAATTTCGAATGACAGTTCTTTTTTGTCCCTGTCTGTGAATGCGTGTTATTAATGGCCACCGGGTGGCACTTTTTCAATAACAAATAATTTGTAAATGAATTTATATCAATAAAAAATTTAAAAGGCATAAATGTTGAATATGTTTTTTTAGGTAGCTTTCTTAACTTGTTCTCTATCCGTCTTAGGCGCCAACTAGAATTTTTTTTAGGATTTTCCAGAGTTTTGCTTGGCTTTGGAAGGATCAAGTCGCGGAGCATAATAACGTCTTATTGCCTCTTGTATTTCACATGTTACCCCGTTTCTTGGAACACGATTAGCATTAAAAAGTACATCCAGCCAAACTCTTTTCCAGCGGCTTTAAGCTTGATTGATTTATTTACCGGTATTAAATTAAGTGCACCGTGTTTTGGTGAGGAGCTAACGCTAGCAGCCTACATGAATCTGTTGGTGAAGAGTTTTTTAACCTTAAAGTCAAAAGCTGTGGGATTAGATGGCATGCACCCAAAGTTAGTCACGCACATTTTTAACACAAATCTGACAACAGTGGAAAATAGCAAAGGTAATACCTGTTGCAAAAAGTCCAAATAGTAATGACTTCAGGTCCATTTCAATACTACCATTTTTATCAAAGGTAATTGAAAAAATTGTCCAAAAGCAGATCATTTCTTTTCTACAAAGGACATGTTACCACCGAAGCAATCCGGTTTTAGGGAACAGCACAGTCGTTCGATTAATGTTATTGAAGACATAAGAGGACCCTCAGATGATGGAAATATATTAAAATAATTAAAATAAATATCAAGAAGATGTTGCATCTCACAGGTAAATACGCTCCACCAACAATTGAGTAAAATACGCTGACAATTGAGAAAGAAAAGGTCAGACAACGTGTGCTGTTACGTGTGTTCCACAAAATCTACAGCTTCCAGTATATAAACTGTGCACGTGAAACGTCCATCGATGGGTTACTAATTGAAAAGCCGCGTCACTGCTTGTAAAGGAGGGATAGTCATTTAACATTTCTGTTTTGTTGTGGGTGGAAGCAATCTGGATATAATTATGTAACCATTCGCAATGCAACAAGTTTCAGGCGAATGCTTTAATGGTAGTTGAGACAAAGGTTGAGAATTGGATTGGCTATGCCTGTTTTGTTGGTTCATCCTTTATTTTTAACTGTTGGTAGAGTTATGGGACACACTTGTGCCTTTGCTCACTCATTTATATCATCACGGGTTCAGTCGGTGTTTGCTGAAGTCAAATCGGGAGCATGCTCGCCATGCTCGACTTGTCAATTAGGTTACGTGGGTGCTGAAGTACATAAGCACATCTGCTTTGGCTTCCGAAGCTTGTTATGATATAAAACCCATCACTCTATTGAGGCTCCTTGAAAACTATGTTGGCGGTCTCCCAGGTAATTATTTTAAATTTATGTTTGACATTGGTAGAAACGATTTGATTGTGGCTATAAATAAAACCGTTTCCACAAACACTTTCAAGGTCGGCGAGAAATTGAGTTCTGTCTGCGAGTCAACAGTTTGACTGAGAAATGTGATAATCTGAATCTTCAAAGGTCCTCTCATCACTGGGACTCACTCACCCAAGCCAAATGCTCATGCCACCGACCGACGTATATTGACACTTACCTAACCTCCCACGATCTTCTTGGACGTACATATACGTTATCCACGCAGTGGCTACTCTAAGAGGTAAGACACAAATGAAATGTCTTTGGCAAAATTTGAAAACTCTTGGCAGACACTTTTTAGAAAATTATGTACAAGGCGTGTTTTTTTAGCTGTGACAGATCCTCTGTCCAGCCATTTGAAAGATTCCAATCTACGTATATGCAGTTGGTTTTGGCAGATCATCACGGGACGTTCGTAAACAACATGCGGGATCTCGAAAATGCTGCGGTAGAAATGTACAAGCAAAGAAAACAGTGAAAGTGAGATTAAAGATACGAATCTGTCCATCCGACGCCGTTCGCAACAACTACTTATGTAGGTAGGTGTCCGCCTACTGCTAATTGAACTGACAGGATGAGGTATGCCCGGGCTTACCGTGGTGGAAGAGCGGAATTATTTTTAAATACTAAATGGCATGGAATTATCTGACGAAAAATACATGGCAAATGTCATTTGAGCGAGTCGCAACAACCGATAGACAAATTTGTCTCTGCCAGTAGGAATGTGTTTGAAATGTTCACAGGATGCAGGAGAGAAAAACGTGTCTTTGCCTATTCTCTGGACCTTACCAATAATCATTTATAACCTACACACTAAATATTTCCTAGGTCACAATATGCCATTTTGTATGGAAAATTTCGCTATTGTGAGTTCGAAAAACTTAGCCTGGACACTAAAAAAGATTATTGGTATCGCGGTCTATGTTTGGATTTAAGGACAACTTAGTAAGTAACATCAATCGTGTCTAAACAGTGGTGCCGTCGTATAATATGACGTTTTAAACGCGAAAGAGTGACTCCTAATAACAAAAGCTTTAATTCAAATTCACTGGTTGCAGCTGGTACGTGCAGGCGTGTGTTTTTATCTGTGATCGCCCTCACTTGACTAAAAACGACTGCCTACCACCAACAGCCGGAAACTAAAAGGAACACAATTTCTGTGATTGTCAGGTGGCAAATCTGTCCCCCGCCGGCTACCCAACTCATTAAAGAATCTTCTCGTAAAACTGAACTTCCTGTCTAGCAATGCAGGCGACCAGTTTCTGAATCTGAGTGCACTGACCGAAGCATTACGCAGTAAAACTTATGGGCGACGACTAATCGGCCAATGTCACGAGCTACCAACTGCTAAATCTTCAACTCAGCAGCGGCTATTAAAAGCGAAAGTGACATAAATCTTCAAGCACCGGACGAGGGTAATAATTGTCTATCGCTTTCACTAGTTATAAAGTGGTTCTCATAATTTCATCGAGATTGTAAGCAGCGTGCGTAGAATCGTCATTGACCGCATTAAATAAGTGCACGGGTTGCAATTCAGTCAAGGTTATTCAGATGATTGCGCTTGAAACAAACTTGAACGCCTTGCACGGCAGTAACAGAAAGGTGCAATCCGTTTTGGGTGATATTTCAAATCGAAAACTAATGTGTTGAGATCTTAAAAGCAAAATTTGGAAAACATCCGCCGAATCCACGTTATATCATTCGAAACAGATGTTCGCGGCGCTAAAAATAAACACTGACTCGTCGAAAAGCTTTTTCTAAGCAATTTTACAGCTGAACTGTTGTAAGGCAAATTTTATGTTGCGTTATACAACCATTAGAGCAGTCTTTCGATTACACATGCTCACTACGCGCTCGCCGCCTTTCCAAGCAATTAGCATGGAGTTGTGAAAAGCAACCCACATAATCATATTCCCATTAAAACAACCCCCACCCTGGCCAACTGTCAGGTCAGACGAATGATAAATTCAATTCGGCTTGTACCGAGTAAATCAATTTGTGTTCAACAGCCAACCCATCGCCGGCCGATTGCCAAACGTATAAAAGTTTGCGCGGTATAACATTATCCACCATAAAAGTGCTATAAATAGACGTGCTCATGAATTGCAAATATTTTTGGGGTTGTCCAAGAAAGCTGGCTACGTTATGCTCTATACTCGAGCTCGATTGCAGCGCACACCACCTATGAATGTACCTATTGCGCGTTTTCTTATTAATTACCATCACGGTATGTGATGCTCATACCCAAGTGATTGCTTACAATCGCTCATAGGTGTGAACTCATCAGTGAAACACATAGGAAGTCGAGAAATTTGTTTACTTTGGATGAGAATATATATTTGTTTTGCTAGATTCACATTGTTTTCACAACAGACAGATAAGAAGCGGATCAATGAGACCTACAACGCGCAGATTCCCGAGCAAAATGTAAAAGTTTTCCCCATATACATGCGAGCATTTTAGCTGTGTTCATGCTTTTACTCGAAAATAGATAAGTGATACAGTAGGCGAGTGCCACGACACGAAAATAAAACGAAAACCAACAATTAAACTGAAAGGCAAACGTACGTCTACTGCCGCAACCAATTTTAATATCAGCTGAGCAAAAAACCATACAAACTCCAAGATAATTGCATGACTGACAGTTGATGGCTGTTACACATGAAGTGTGTGATATCTCGAGCTGGTGTTGTTTTAGAAAAGTGTTTGGCAATTGGGAAGACGAAAACAAAATGAGTTGAAGCGTTTATGGGGTCTTTTCGGCGACTAATGCAATTTTACTGTTTAAACTTGACCTTGTGCTACTTTCTTGGCTGAACAAAATGAGGTGCGTGGCCTAAGCGTGGACGGTTGACATGCAATCGTTGACTTCTACAAAACGAGACGTGAGCATGTAATTTGTGCATTTCCCAATGTCTGTTATGGATTTGGAGAGAGATAGTCTTACAGTACATCTTTCGAGTGTGAGTTTTTAGAGGTTGTGGACGATTTTATTCGTTTTGATGGGAGTCGTTCAAGGTTAGCGAACTTAATTCAAGGGCCGTACACCTAAGATTGTTTTTTTTTTTTTTTTTTTCCACACACGACACAAGTGACGCAAGACGCACTTCTTGGTAGCTGTTGACTCAACTCATAAATCAGTCGACTAAGGAACTTAAGGAACATTTTATTCATTCGAAGTTGAACACAACTTTGGGATTTTTATATGGGATTTTTATGGGCCTTAAGTTCCTTAGCATGGCAAACTTCCCGCTCAAAAGAAAAAATTCGACGTTGGACGCCTAAGCACACCTGGAGTAGTAGCCAGTGTCTACAGAGAGCGCCTGAGTGAGAAACTCCCCACTGTGCATTCACCTACCACAGACGCCAACAACCAGTGGTCCCAGTATCGCGACATGATCAAGGAGGTAGCCGAAACTACTATAGGGTACCAGCCACCCCAGAGAAAAAGCCCGTGGTATGATGATGAATGCGTACGTCGGAAAAAGGTGACAGAAGATGCACATATGAAGATGCTGCAGCGCAAAACAAGGGCAGCGAGGGAAGAGTATCGAGCCAGGAGGAGGGAGGAGAAGAAGATACTGCGTCGAAAGAAGAGGGCTTACGCAGTCTCCCAGCTCAAGGAGATCGAAGAGTCTCGCGATCGAAACAACATCCGGAGATTTTACAAGAAAACCAAGCAACTGGCTGCTGGCTTCAAGACCGGAACGCAGGCTCTTCGAAACAGCGAAGGAAATCTAGTCACCGGCAGCTGCTAAATGGGCATCATGTAGAGAGAGTGATAGGGCAAGAAGAGAACCCACGTCCAGTCAATGAAGAACCAGTTCCACCACCCAGTATAGAAGAAGTTGGCTTAGCTATAAAAAAGCTTAAGAACAACAAGGCCACAGGCTCTGATGGTTTACCAGCGGAGCTCTTCAAAAACGGTGGTGATGTTTTGGTAGGGCGCATGCACCAAATCATCAACCAGGTATGGATGGAAGAAAGCATGCCCGATGACTGGGCTATCAGCTCCATATGTCCCATCTACAAAAAAGGGGATCCTATGTCTTGCAAGAATTACCGAGGCATATCCCTGCTTAATGTCGCATACAAGATCCTATCCAACGTACTGTGTGAACGTCTTAAACCGTTCTGCAACACACTAATCGGCACATACCAGTGTGGCTTCCGGCCCGGCAGATCGACTATAGACCAAATTTTTACACTGAGGCAAATCCTGGAAAAGCCCAATGAATTTCAAGTCGAGACTCACCACCTATTTATCGACTTCAAAGCCGCATATGATAGCATTCATCGTCAGGAGCTCTATATGGCGATGGCCGAATTCGGGATCCCGGCAAAACTGATCCAGCTGTGTCGCGTGAGAGCACGCGCTGCTACGTGCAATTTGGAAGTAGCTCCTCCGAACTATTCCTAGTGGAGATCAGGCGAAGAATTACCCTAGGAAACCGCTGCTACTTCGGTTTGGCAAAACAATTGGGTTCAACACTCCTAACTCAAAGGACGAAATGTACGCTCTACAAAACACTCATCCTGCCAGTTCTGCTTTATGGCGCCGAGTGCTGGACGATAAGCAGGAAGGGAGAGCTGATATTGGGCTCCTTCGAAAGGAAAATTCTTCGTCGGATTTTTGGTCCTGTGTGCGAGGAGGGCGAATGGAGGAGAAGATACAACCTATGAGCTGTACCAAGATGTGGATGTAGTCCAAAAAGCCAAAACACGTCGACTACATTGGCTCGGCCACATCGAGCGAATGGACGACAATGCTCCAGCTAAGAGGATCTTTGAATCCCAGCCCCCAGGTTCGAGGCGACAAGGAAGACCGAACCTCCGTTTTAAAGACCAAGCCATCGCGGATGCCAGAGCGCTTGGTCTGGCAAACTGGAAGCAGCGTGCCCGGGATCGCAGAGGATGGAAGGCTGCAGTGTCTCAGGCAGAGACTCTTCACGGGTCGGGAGCCCGTTAAGTAAAGTAAGTAAACTTCCCAAGTTGTGTTCAACTTCGAGTGAATAAAATGGGCCCAAGATAGTTGAGCAAACGAGTAACCAACTTACTAACTTGGAGTGCTCAAGCTGGACAAATCGTCTGTTCGAACGTTTATTTGCCATCGACAGCTATAAAGCCAGTTTTCCTATACAAACTCTTCGTACTTCAGCGATTATTATCTGAATATATGATTTGCAGACAGGCCTGCAATATGAGTAGAGTACCTATTCTAATCTATGTAAGTCTAAATGCGTAGTCGACCGAAAGTTGTGAACTTTGGAGCTGAGGGAATAGATTAGGTAGCCACTTCAATAAAAATTGAATCAATGAGTAGCCTACCCTTATTAAGAACAATCCACCTGGGCATGCAGTGGACACTGATTGGAACGTATTCAGAATAATGGACATAAGTAACACTTGGCGCTGATGTGGTGAACGACGAACATAACCATACATAGAAAACTTCCAACAAAACAGAACCCAAGACGAGTCCCCCTTTAATTCTTTTCCTACCAAGCAACAAGCATTCCTTCAGCAGCATATTTAACTACCCAGACGCCATGTGTAGGAAAATGTCATGACCCAAAATAGCAAATGACAAAATTATACACAAGAACGTGATATCTGCTATGATATTCGATTTGATTCTTCCTTGCATATGACCGCATTAGGGAAACCATATGATTACCATTCGTAACATCAAGACCTGAAGTGGTCCAATAAACGGTAGTAGATTTCATAACCTGAAATCGGCTGGGGATTCTAAATCTAGTTTAGCAGCAACCGCTCTCAGAACAAACTGATAACAAAGAAATCAATCAAGAACCTATTGCTTGGTGCAAAAACAACATTCATCCGTCCGTCGTCGGCTATTGTGCTGCACATTCCGTGCGTATATCAGACAAAGCTCTAGTAAGCAACATTAATTGACCCATTCAACAGCTTTGATTGAAATACTAAAGGCTATTCAAATAGTACGCATAGAAATGCAAACAAAATGTATATAAAAACGAGTCAGTAGCCGGAGAATTATGCGACAGCGAGTTGGTAATGTATTCCTCGCTCGACTGGATTTTGAAGGTCTTCTCCGCTGCCGTTCTCCCTTGCCGAGGGAAAAGAACAGCACATATGTATATTATATATAATCAAATATACATTCCAATATTGTATACCGAGCTGCTGTAGTGAGTCTGAAAAGAGGCAATTAACTGGCTTCAGTTGGGGTTTCCTTGATTTTGTTGGACCGCCGCCAAGGAGGCACCGTACGATTGGACTCTCCAACTCTTCAATAGCAATCGTCATCAATAGATGAAGAGAAATTATAATAAAACAACGAGCACCACACACAAAGTAAAAGTGAAAATTTCATCATCATCATCCTCGTTGTTCTCCACCAGCCAGAAGTAGCACCAGCACCACACGACCACCAGCTGATTGTGATGCGTGCAGCTCTCCAATGTCGTATTCTCAATTCTCTGTCGCGTTTTGTTTTGCTTGCATTCACTTTTATGCTCGACTATGTTAAGAAACAAGAACAACCAGGTGGAGCAGAGGATGGGAGCTCCGGCTGCGGGGGCCACTTCATCTCCATCGACGTGTGGGTGTGCTGAGACAGGGTTCGGGGTGAGGAAAAGGCTGCTCCACAAAATAACGAGAGGTGGACGACACCATGTTTTAGCTTTTAGGTCGATTTTTTCTTCTTAAGGGAATTGATTTTCTTTTCTTTCAATTTTTATTCGTGTAATGTGACGACTTACCTTGGCGTAGATATCCTTAAGAACGACAGGAGGTAAAAAGCGAAGCTGGTTAACCCGATCCATTGTGGCCACATTGTAATTGAGATTCGACACATAGCACACTAAACACTTTTTGTAAAGGGACGATGGATTTTTCAAAAGAACTTCCTCCGCCATGTTTTTGGCTTTTTATGTTGTACACTGATTTATTCTTGATGGGTATACTAACTTATTTGGTTTACTTATTTAATTCTTCTTTTTTTTCAATTTCGATTGTATCTTGCCGTCGCAAATGGATGTTTTATGTTTGAGAGGTTTTCACTTCTAGCTGTTTTCATCTGCTTTGCGCTCACTTTGCTGCTGGCTGTTCGCCCATCGCTCAGCTTTTTGCTTTGTTGTTTCCTTTTCGTCTCACTTTCGTTTATTCGCTGTCTGTGGTGGATTTTGATTTGTTTTTGTTTCAAATGAATTCGCCGTAAAAGTAATGGGGGTGTTCGTAAATAGAGGTTTTGTTGCGGTGGCAACTGTGGTGAGTATGGAAATAATTTTTGAGACTGTTATTTTTCAAACGCTGCTTTAAGAAGATTAATGTCGATTTCCATTGGGATTTTACAGATTTGCTCTCAGATCTCAGGTTTTTCGTGCCCAATGGAACATAAAACGAGATTTTTCTTCCTCCGCATTTGTGGTAGTGCGTGTTTGAAAAGTCAGCTGTTCTTAAATTGCAATTTATGCTTATAAAAATCCACTCAATTTGTGTTGATATCCATTGCGCCGGCCAAATGTAAATTTTTCTTTATTTTTCACAGACTGGTCTTCTAAATACGTAATTAATACACACTTTAAAGTTTGACAAAAGGCAAATGTTTTGGTATTAGTGTAAGTAGATGTGAATCCGGCCAATGGAACATGAAATCTGACAGCCAGCAGATTTCGAGAGAAGAAAAACTGCTCTGACTCTGAAAAAAAATGCTTTTTCTGTCCCAATGGAAATCGACATTAAAAATCCGAAAGTTACGTCTTTTAAAATATCGGCCAACAAATTCGAGATGTTGTGTTGTGTCAACTTAAATTAATAATCACTATACACAAACAAAAATTGTTGAATGTTAATCAAACTTGAAAGCCATGAACTATTTCGTATGGACAGACTAAACTGAGTTTGAAGACGCTCCTAGTTTTGCTTTAATCATTATTAAATATTTACTTACCTTCATTTTGTAGGTTAGGATGTAGGAAAAATGCTTTAAATGACACCAAAGACCTCTGGTTAACCGCTAAATTGGTGTTTTGAAAATACCGGCCACGAAACCACTTCGATTTTATTCGAGCTAAGCTGGCTACGTTTTCTTTTTTAAAATTAGTTCCCTTTTATTTTAAACGACTTTGAAAATTCTAACATACAAAACTTCAAAAATTTTGTTAAACATTTGAAAAAAAACCCCAAAAATGGACTAAATTCGTATTCATGAGATAAAATTCTAAATTTAAAACAAAAATGGACACAAATGAGAGCATTTACACAATCGCACGGCAATTTTCAAGAAGACTGCTAATCAGCGAAAGCGTTGCCACTCGATTGTACAACAGTATCAATGTGACAAGCACACCCATCCAAGCAGACCACTCGTTGATGAGCATCTGTTCGTCAAATGAAGCGGGTCATTCATGTAGAATATGCCGCTGGAATCGCAATGATTTGCCGGTACAAGAATGTCCCTGTGAATGCAAGGGTAGTGTTGTAAGTAAGACATTTTGTAGCCGGAAATCCACTTCCTAGTAATTATATTATTGTCCCTAGGGCTACATCCATCTAAAGTGCTTACGAAGATGGATGCTCCACAGAGGCGATGATTACTGTGAAATTTGTGGAACAAAGATCACACTGCCCGAGGAGAAATGGAGCTATATGAAACTGTGTTTGGCCTTCTTTCAGTCGAAATATTTTGGAGCTATTCTGAAGAACTGTGTTCATCTAGTATCACTTGCACCGATATCATATATAATCCTCTATCAGGTTTAAATGAATTCACATCTATTTTGAGCAAAAGTTTAAACAAATATTACTTAGGTGCTAGAATTGGTGGACAATCTGGAGTTTATCAAAAAGACTGACAACACTTTACAGTTGCGCGTTGTAGCGCTAGCGCCCATTCTTCTGTTCACTTCAAGTCTCTATAGAATAGTGTGGAGCAAACGCATTTTGTGACCCATTTTATCTTGTTTTTCTTTAGGCATCATCTTCTTTCATATTTTTGAATTCTCGATAACAAGATGCGTGGTGATAAAGAATACCCTTAAGCATTGGTGGAAGTTCGGAGGACGAGATCTGGATTCGGATCCAGAGTTGGATATGGAAGTTCCGAGCGAAGTCTTTGAATATTTCTAACTCTTTTTTTTACATATTCACAACTATTTGCCGAGGCCATCATTTGAAAAGAAAATAAAAGAATTTATGTAGTTTCTCGGAACTCCTTGGATTTTATTTGATTTACAGTCCCTTTACACATGATGTGTGAATAGATGCTCCATCGAGCTATTGCTCCGCTACGTGCAGTTGCTGAGATAGGAGCTAAATAAGCCACTTATCGCCTTAAGCCAGCACCCACCCTTGCCCCAAACAAAACTACTTACTTAAACAAATGGTTTTGGTACAGTCCTGGAGTTTATTACTTCGCGACAAGTTCTGTTGCTTTTTAAATGAAAACATTTTTTTTTTTTATTATAAAATTGTTTATTTTTCATAACAAAAGAGAGAAATTAATTCACATTTCAATGTTAAATAAAAAGTCAAAACATTTCTTGATTTTATTGCTCAAGTTTGACCCAGTTAAAAAAAAAAAGAAGTTAATAATGTTCAACAATTTCTTGTTTAAGACAAAAAAGTAATTAAATAATATTGAATATAATAATTGTTTAAGCAAAGTATTATATTTGACTGAATCTACGTCATTAGTAGTTATGTTTAGTACAATAAGTAGAATATTTAAATAATGTATGCATTTATGCGATTGCAATTTATTGCAGAATTAGTAAAAATAATATTTTATTTATATGAATCGTATAATGTAGAGATGTAGTATGTTTGAGATTTTATTCAAAATCTGCGAAAAACAACAAGATCATGGAAGTTAAATTCGAGAAGTGTATCCTTCTATTGTTTGTCTAGTTTCTAAATTTAGGATAAATATAAATTTATTTTTCTTTTCTCAAAATGAGTGTGGTTCAAAAATGTTTAAAAACAAAATAAATCAATAACAAACAAATATCCTTTGCGCGAGTATATCTCAAAATGAACAAGACTTAATAAATATTTCAAAAATGTATAAAATCGGGTTTCACTAATCTTTTTCTAAAGCAAAACACAATCAACATGTAATGAAAGTTCAAATAATATAGCAACGAGCATCAAAGTCAGACAGGACATTATTACATAATAAAAAAATAAAATAAATATTCGATATAACGGAGAGCACCTTACTTTAGTTTAACAACCTAAGAGCATATGATTTCTTTTTTTCTTTTATGATTTTCAAATTTCATATGCCGTAATAAGAGATTTTTGTTTTGTTTAGTTTTAGAAAATGCATCAATTTACCCTGAAGTTTTTGGTTTTTTGGCTTGTGGTTTAGCATATAATATTGAAAAAAAAAACAACTTTAAAATTTTAAATAAATAATTTTAACGAAAAAAATTAAGAAAAATTTTGTTATTGGCAATTGCGGAACCGACGATAAATGCTTTGCACATAAGTGAAAACGCACTTCCAGTCGGGTCTTTTCATCACTACCATATCTTCGACGTCGAGTAGCGGCGCAATCCCGGCTTTTTCACTAGAAATACAAATTGATTAGTGAAATGGTTTTATATTTAAAAAAGTAATAGTTTGAAACTTACTCAGCCACTCGGAAAGCGAGTTCGAAATTGTATCTTCGCTGTTTTGGAGTTAGTTTACTGTAATCGAAGGCGTCCGGTAAGAAATGATGTATAAGGGCGCAAAATGCTAAACCATCTGTCCAACTCCCGCTAAAGTTTGTTATTTGAACGTTCTAAATTAAAATAAAAGGCAAAAGAATTAAAAAATGTTCTTTGATATTGAATGGAATCTGGAAAATAAATAAAACACCCTTGGGGAATTGAGAAAAGTTGTTGAGAGATCAAATTTCAGATGACAAAAGAACATATTTTCGATAATGAACATCAAAAGACGAATATATTATACAGAAATGAACAGAGCTGATGAAAGTTAAGTTCAGTTGAAAACGCAACACAATATAGACTTATTGTACTTAAGCAGTCGAAAGCTAGATGATATAAGTACAAAAATAGCTACGTTTTGCAGGATAAAACATGGACATGGGATATAAATTCGAATAAATTCGAACGAAATGTTGAACCGTTTCACCAAAATGAACATAAATTCTTAACTCGATTTTTTTGACCTAGTTTTCTTTTTTCCTTGTATACATATTTAGTAACTTGTAGGTTTCTTTTCAACTTGTATAGTTGCTTTATCAAGTTTTCTGTCAAAATACATATCACATAAACTTCAGCTACAATAAACTGTAGGTAAGCCGTAGTGTAACAAGCACACTGAATTATAAGGTTCGTTCTGACGTAAAATTATTTAAAATTTTGCTAAGAAACTGTGCGAATGCGATCACGTATACTGAGAAAATTGCAAAAAAATGAGAGAGAAATCCGTTTCCCCAATTTTTTACTTGCTGAATTTCGACTTACGGAAAAATTTAAAATGAAAACTGTTAACTATTTGACAGCTCAACAGTTTGACAAGTAAAGCTCTATTTTCGTCTGCAACGATGTCGGAAGAAGACAGCACATTCAAACTGGTTAGTTTAATAGGTATTTAGCTTATGAAAAATTAAATTCCAACTTATTTTGTAGATGCTGCATTTAAAAAGAACCTTGTCAAATGTCAAAATGACATTTCTCAAACTCAAATAAAAAAACCGGCGAGGTACTTCTCTTGAAATTGAGAGATTTCTCTTCCGATTTTTAAGATTTGACATTTTCCATTTTTCTATGCTGAAAGTACACGAACGAACCTAATGTCAAAATGACATTTCTTAAACTTTTTGTAAGAAAACCGATCAGGTACTTTTCTTGAAATTTAGAGATTTCTCTCTCAATTTGTGAGATTTGACATTTTTCATTGTTATCTTCTTTGAAGTTTCCAACATTAACTGACAGTTGTCATTTCAGTTCATCATCAATGCCCCAATTTCCTTTGATCTCTCATCATATCTCCTAAAAGTTAAGCACTTATTCTAATTAAAGCATAATATAATTACAGCCAACTATTAAAATAAAGCATGAGTTTGTTATGACAGCTAATGAAAGACACCTAGAGATTCACAAAGAAGCATTTTATTACAAGCTCAAGTGTCAGTAAAA
This sequence comes from Cheilosia vernalis, assembly GCA_949126925.1. Classification (NCBI taxonomy): domain Eukaryota; kingdom Metazoa; phylum Arthropoda; class Insecta; order Diptera; family Syrphidae; genus Cheilosia; species Cheilosia vernalis. Next base: position 57,990,361 of record OX421360.1, read on the forward strand.
ATCCAAACAAACTATAAACAAATATCAAAGAATTTACAATAATTTACCGAAACGAATATCATTGTATATTATTTGACAAAATAAAATAAAACACCAACTATAACAACTCAAACCTCACCTAGAGAAAAGTTATTAATCTCTTCAAAAGAATAAAACTAAATCAAAATAATAATAATCAAATAGACCAAATAAAACTGTACAGGGTTAAATGAGCGAAAAAGTATTATTTCAAACAAAATTGCTGTATTTACAAAAGAGCAAACAAAGTTTGTTTAAAAAAAAAAAAAAAGTTTAGTTTTCACAACGTTGCCTTGATGATACCTCGTATTCCTGTGTTTTACTTTGGCACCACTGTAAAAGTTGGTCCTTAAAAGTGGCGGCACGTGCATTTAATGCCGGATCAGTAAATCTGAATATAGGTGTGGAACTAGAACCCCCTGGAGTTGTTGGTGTTAGCGGGGATCTGAACAAATTTCGATACAAATATTTTTTTTTGTTTATTTTAGAAAATATGTCAAAAGAAGTTTTTTTTTTTAAGAACAAATAAAAACAATAGTTCAGAGTTGAGAGGAGGTGGAAAGTAAATCTGTTTTAGGCAGTGTTTCTATGTGTACTTGGACACGATTTCAATTATGCCAGCTTTATATTTATGTTAATTGAAAATGGTGTGGGTACTTTTTTCTGATTTTGAAATGTAAGCAGGTTATTTTGACAGTTTGCTATTATGGTATTTGGTGATATTTCAGGTGGTAATATGTACCTATGCTCTAAACGATTTTAAAATATGCAATTTAACTAATCAAATTAATTGGCTTCAAAATAATTGTCTATCCTTGACGTGTGGAGGCAGATTGTCACTGAATTGAAATTGGGTGAAGTTTGACACATCTCGTTGGACAGTTTGGGAGATTAAAGAAATGCCATTAAATACAATAGGCCTGTTCCCTTACTTTATGGTTGAATTTTGGCAATATGTCACATTTATCTCATTGTGAGAGAACTCGCTCACAGAAATGAAATTTAACCAAAAGCAAAAGGAACGCGTTGAACCACAAGTTTGACTAATGTGAACTTATTCTAGGCGGGAATATTCAAAAAACAGTAGAACAAAGCGAAAATTAACATTTAAGACCAATATTTGTATGGCTTTTATTGTAGAAACTGAATACTTTAATTCATTTGCTTCTTACATCTATTTTAATGCTATACAAGCACAAAATATAAATGAAATCAAATATTAAGTCAGTTACAAATTAACATTTGAACGATTTGACAACCATCTGTCAGCAATAACCAAGTAGCCCAAAGACATTTCTTGGGCTAATATTTGCAGGTGGGAAATATTTTGTTCTCTCTTTTTGGCTCAATTCTGCCAAACTTTTGCGTAAGGGAACGAAGATTGACTAAATTTGGCTAATGCGTTCGAATGCATTAACGTAAGGGAACGGACCTACATAGTATGTTATGTTTAAGGTACCTATTGTATTTTGTATGCTGCATGGGAAGAAATGAAGTGTTTTGTTGTATTTTCTGTTTGGAAAATATAATGCCTTTCTAAACTGAGGATATTTTGGAGAAGTAACAATTTGCTGGCGTTTGAATTTAGTTATTTGTTTTCAGTGCATTTGTCATAGCTAATTTTTTCTGAGAGAAATAAGAGAACAAAAAGTTCCGAGTAAGATGATAGACAGTTCTGAATAATTTATTTTCAACTAAAATGACATTTACGCACGCTACTGCTGTCGAATTTTAAATTTTCAATTTCTAACCTCTAAACTATAAAACATCTTTTCGATGGTTACATTGAGAGCAGCAATTTTCTGATCTAAAACATGCACCCTATTAAATTCCTATTCTACTACAAATATATCCGATACGCTGTTAGATTTAAAAGTGAGCTGCTGTTAGTACAAAATATTTCAGCTAATCATTGACCTTCACAATTCTATTGGGTAGCTGTCAGATTGCACTGAAAATTTCTGGTATTGCACGACTTAACTTATGAATTATATTCCAGTGGACATTAATAAATTGTGCACAAGCTGGAATACATTGTTTAATTTTAATTTTCCGAGTCCAAATATGGCCGCTTAAATTTACCTCAAACAACGTACCAGACACAACGCAAAACTACATTATAGTAAACAGGGATACGTATAGGTAATCTAACAACATGTACGAGTATTGTTGCCACCTTTTGCCCAAATGTTATGTTTTATTTGTTGTTCTTTAAATGTTAACTGTAGGAGTTTATCTAATGAATAAAAGGCGGGTGTAGTGAAATTGTTGTACTGTTATAAAAAAAAAAATGTTCAGAAGACATTGAACTCACTTTGGGGATTGCAGGGAACTCTGTTTATCGAGCTGTTGAAACTTGGCAAATGGCGACACTGGTTTCGGTGCTCCAGTAATTGTTCTTGTTGTAACTGAAATAGACATTGAATGAAATTTCGGTTTGATTTGAAAAGCTGGTTATATAAACCTTTTGTAGTTGTTGTAACAACTCCGCCATCTTCTTTCTTGGTTTCGGTTTTTTCAGTAGTTGTAGTCGATAATCCTAGACAAAAAAATAAAAAGGAAAAACAGAAGAATGTCAGTAATGTCAAAAATTCTACATGCAAACTTGTCCACATTAGTTTCAATCTCAAAACCGTTCTATTCTAGGGTAAACAAGAGTAGGAGCAATATGTCAAAAGGAAATGATCTGTCAAAAAATGTGTTGTTTACAAATTTTTCAAAAAAAAAAAAAAAAAAAACACAACGTAGATCATTGTGGCAAACATATCGACAAGCAGGAGTGAAAAAAAAAACAAAACTAACTAAGCATGCAAGGCAGTCTTCCAAAATGTCAGAAAAGTGGGGGCTTTTTCTGTAAAGGACAGAGGCATTTTCAAAAACTGATTTTACAAAAACAAACATAATAATGAAGTGGGACAACATGGTTTACATTTAGGTTTATGCTGGGTGTATGCCAAATAAATGATCATGCTAAGCCTTAGATTTTATTTTGCAATGGCGGGTGACAAAACAAACAAAATGACATGACAGCGCATCATAATTAAAGCAAAACACACAAGTAAACACAAACACACACTACTAATTTGTTTGTAAACTCACGAAGAGAGGTATACGTAAATATATTATTTTGCGTTGAAAAGTATCCGGCTGTTTAAGGAGATTTCGAGTTCTATTTGTTTTTTATATATATTTTGACAGAAGAAGTGGATGCAGTGAAAGAGTTTCCATTCATATATTTCTTTCTCGCTCTAGTATAATTTATTTTGTTTTTTTGTTACCACACAACCAAGCAAAAGTATAAACATAAACCATATTGAGTCCCTCTTCGGCATACAAAATACAGTGCTACATAGATTACGAGTGATTTTGTCAACTGTCACCTGTCATTCAACATTGCAACTAATGCATAATAACATATAAAAATTCTAGGGCAATAGTGTGTGTGTTGATTGAGATACACCAACAAGAGTGAGTACTTTAAAAAAGTGAGCGAGAAAAGCAACAAAGTACGATATTTTTTTTAAATTTTCTTGGAATGGATGTTTTTTTTTTGTTTAATTCTACAACAAATTGGACAACAATGGCGTCCCATCACTTGAAGGACTGTCATCTAGCGAGCGCGATCTAGGAACCATTCATCAGTTGTTCGAAGGCATCCTCTACGTTGCTCTCGTCGAGTAGGCTCACATTCGGGATGTGCGGCATGGTATGGCTCCTAGACAGGCCTGAGCTTGGATTCTGTTTACTTATGGAGGCTTTCTCACTCGTTCTTATACGGTTGATCGAAGATTTTTTCACAGACACTGTAGTCATTTCATCAGCTAGATTAGTCTGAGATGAATTGCGAGACAGGCTGTTTGGCGACTTCTGGCCGGTAAAGTAAGCCTCGACGGTCTTTTGTTTTTCAGATATTTGCGTTCTATCGTAGCCAGCTTCGTAGAGCTTGGGGAGGGCGAGTGTGTGACCGGATTTGGAGCGCCGCAGGGCGTTGGTGGTGCCTGTGTTGTTGAATTTAGGGGATGGAGGTTTTGCGGCGTTCTGAAGCTGACAGATTTGGTGCCATGAATCGCATTTACTCAGCTTATTGGGCCGACTCTGTTGGCTGGTGTACTCCGTAGAAGACTCGCCGAATCTATGCGACATGCTTGTGAAGGCGCTCACATTGTTAAAGACTATGTTGCGAGGGATTTCGTCTTGACTATCGGGCTGTGGCGTTGCAGGTACTTCAACAATCACCGGACCCCTGGTCACTGAGGGATCAGAAAATTTACGCTGAGACAGTTTCGGGCGCTGAGTTGAAGCAGTGGTTTCGCTTTTTGTCAACGGGTTTTGATAGGCATTTGGTATGTAACAATGTCGCTGCGGAGGACCGAATTTTTTCAAAATCGGAATATCGTCCTTTGCTAGGGAGGATTTGACTATGTCTGGGGTGTCATCGGGAGCTGACGATTTGTAGACGTGAGTCTCCTGTTGATGGATTTCGGTCTTTCGTTCGGCCTTCACTTTCTGCGAGTAGACATCCTGCTGGACCGAGTACATATCCTGCTTGATTGCGGCGGCCTTTTGCTCTCGGGCTTCACGTTCCAAGCGGGTGATTTCCAAGACATTGCCCAAGCTCTTACGACGAACTTCCTCGACTTTTTCGTACAGTTGGGACTGTGATTGCACCCGTTTGCGTCCGTCTAGGGACGCCTGCTTACAAAGGCCAGCGTTGTTGATTTGCAAGGTCTGAATGGCAGAACTTGCTGACGTTGCAGTCGTTTGGAATTGCTGCTGCGTATAGGTCGAGCTGGAGTGCTGAGACTTTGTAGAGTGACTGATGTTCTCGCTCTTTGTCGGCGCTTTTGGTTTGGGTTGCGCGGCCGGCTTGGAAACCTTTTTCGCCTTTGGAGCTGTTTGCTGTTGAAGCGACGTCTGTGGTTGCTGACGGTATTGCGTGGTGGTTTCAGTCTTGGGAACAAATGACGGCGGTTGCGATTGTTGGACTACTTTCGGAGACTGATGTTGTTGGGCCGGGTCTTCTGTAAATGCTGGTTGTTGTTGGCTTTGCTGAATCTTTGGGGATTGATAATATTGTGGATTATCCTCAATCTGTTGCGGGACAAAGACTGGTGGTTGTGGGATCTGCTGTGCTATTGGAGACTGGTAATAGGATGGGGGTACTTCCGCCTGAGGTTGGAACGCTTTTTGCTGAACAAATGGTGAAGGTTGTGGGCTCTGCTGAGTTTTCGGGGACTGATAGTACTGCGGTGATTGCGGAATCTGCTGAATACTTGGCGATTGATAGTATTGCGGAGGCACCTCAGCCCTTGGTTGGTATTTTGATTGAGGTTCAAACACTGGCGATTGCACGCTTTGCTGGACATTTGGAGACTGATAGAACTGAGGCGGTATATCAGGAGGTAATTGTGGGCTCTGCTGAATATTTGATGACTGGTAATATGCGGGAATCTCAGGGGGCGACTGTGGGCTTTGCTGAATTTTCGGCGATTGATAGAATTGAGGGGGCACCTCAGTTCTTGGTTGATACACCTGTTGTGGTGCAATGACTAGAGGTTGTGGGCTTTGCTGGATCTTTTGAGATCTCTGTGCTTGATTTTGTGTAATAGGAGCAGTTTGATATTGCTCTGTAGGTGGATAGTACGGAACGACATCCCTCGGTTTATCGTAAACCTTTGTGAAGCTGGTCTCCAACGGAATTTGTGGTAAATTCACAACTGGTTGTGGTCCTGGATAGCCCCTTGGTGTCTGGTTGTATTGATTTTGAACTGGGTGAGTTCTCGGTGCCGGCATGGGATGGTAAGCTTCCCTAGAGCTTGAGTAGTCATCTGGGGTGCTTGGTCCCGAATATTGTTGCCTGAAGTTTGGACCACTATCCAGATACATGTTGTCGGCACTAGCTTGAGACGTATATGCTACTGACTCAGGTGTTTTCAGAGGCGAGTTGTACACATATGAAGGTGGACTTGTTGGCCCACCTTGGAGAGGCAGGGAGTTTGGAGCCTCACGTCTTGGTTGAGGATAGACGTTCGGTCGCTCTTGGGGAAAGTTCTTGGTTTCTTGCGACACTTTTCGACCTCGGGGCGGTGCAACAGGTGGTTGCTGATGATGGTAGTCTACCAGGGGAACGTAAGCCGGATTTTTCTGGTACTCTACAGTTTGCTCCTGCTGCTGGGATTTATGTGGTTTCGGGCCAATGTACTCTGGCAAACGGTTGACCTCGAACTTTGTCACCTCTGGGAATAGGGGTTCCACGATTGGGGCTTGATAGGCCCTGCCATCGGGAGACATACAGGTGCTTGGTGCGATGTTTCGCTCGACTTTCTTTGACACCTTTTCCGGTCCGCTATTCCCAATGTTCTTCATAACGGACAGCAGACTTTTAGCTGCTCTCGAGTTTTTGCCAAAAACTTCATCATCACTCATATGGGCGGTCCTATTTCCAACAGTCACGGCCTGTTGGCTCACCGGCTTCCGCATCACTTTAGCCTCGACTCGATACTCGGTCATGCTTTCCAAGTCATCGATATCGTCGTCGGTCATGTCGGCCTGAGGGAAGTTCGAGTTCAAGGCATCCGCGTAGTAGTCGAAAGGCTGTAGACTGTTAGGACTATAAGCAGGCTTGTTAGGGGTTAGCACAAGAGGTTCAGCATTTGGGTTGGTCAGGGAGTCTTCTCTAACTACCCTAGGTATCACGTACTCCGCGTAGGACGCTGGCTGACTGATTGACGAATAACTTTGTTGGCCATACCCACCGTTTTGATACTGATAGGGCTGTGCGGCGTTTGGTAACGACGGCCTCTTTTGAGCTATCTGCTCTTTGAACGAATGGTGTCGCTGTACCGCGCTCAATGGTGATTTGGATTCAAACTTTGAGGCTGCCATTTTGAGAACACTGTTCTCCGGCGGCTTCACTGCCCACGGCAGGCTTACAGGTGAGTTGGTTGCAGTGTTCTTCTTAACCCATGACTTGGTTGGTGAATGTGGGTAGCTCGGCGACTCGATGGCTTGCTTCCTAGACGAAACCGGATTGTAGGACTTGGTAGGGGAAAAGCTGGTCACAATGTTCACGGGTCGCTCCACCGGAGTCGGCTTGAATTGCATCTGCGTCGTCTCAGGAGAGGTGTCAATCGGCCGGAAGGCAGATTGGGGGTTATGACTAAACTGGTTCATGTGAACTGGCTTAGGAGCCACCACTTCTGACCTCTGTTCGTTGCGTTCTTTTGCCTTCAAGGCGGATGTGAGGACACTTGAACTGACCTTGGGCGGGTTATGCTCGTCGGCTTTCTTCCAAAAGCTCTTCGCCGAGGAGCCCTGCCCGCTTGGAACTTGCGATCTGTTTGAGTTCGACGCTGACGATCCGGACTCAAAGACGTTCTTAATGTTGCCAAACTTGTTCGTCCAATTCGATACAGACTTGGAGGAGTTCCACCCCAAACCGGGAGCAGCATTCTGTTTCTGGATAAATGCCAAGAATTTATGATCGTTTTCGGTTTTCGGCTCGAAATTCGGAACCACTTGACGTGGCCTACGTTTGACGCTGACTTGAACGGTTCCGCGTAGACCCTTCACGTTGAAGGAGCTCTTCTCCTCGACCTCTGAGTCTGTGTCGAACTCTGGGTTGTAGCGATGCGTCTTTGGTATGTCAATGGTGTTGGCTCGCTTCATCATTTGTTTCTTGCTGTTGAAGCGGTTGAACCGCGATGAATCGGGCGACATTCGGTTAATCAGGTCTGGCTGATTATCCGTATGCTTCGATCGGTTGTACTGGTTCTTATCTTGGACGTATGACTCATTCGGCTGCTTGGCATCACTGAACGTGACTCTGTTGTTCTGGGCTGTGTATGAGTCATACGAATCCGACAATGGCCTCTTGCCAGACGATGAGTCCGCCTGTTCAATGGTCATATACTCCATGCCAGCTGCACTTTGCCTCTGGCCGGGTGCCGGAGTTCCCTTCTTCGTTCGAAGCTGCACATCTGGGTAGGACGAACCGGCCTCTGTCGAGTGCTTAAGATTGCTGGGAACGAACTGATTGGGACGAAACAGACTCGACGAAGCTTCCTGTGAGTCGTGGTTACTCAAAATCGCACCCATGGATTGTTGCTTTTGAATGGCAAACAACTGCGGAGGCGTTGTGGCCGCATTGCACTCCGGAGTAGTGCAGTTCGACAGATTCTCGATCATGACCATCTCCTCCATGTAACGCCTGGCATCAGCCAACTCTTCTTTACTTACACCTACCGTATGCCTGTTGTTGCGATTCTTCCTCTTGGCGAACCTTTGCCTATTGGAGCGGTGATTGTCTGCCTCTGGTGACGACGTTTCTTCAGGGAAATCCTGTTCCCCTGCCGCCCCTGACAGTTTGTGCGGAGCTGTCAGTCCTGTCTGTAGCCGCTCCACCAGTGCCAGTAGAGCATTCTTCTTACTACTGTCCAAAGACAAGTCGTTGCCCTCCTTCAGGGAGCTCTCCAACCGATTCAGGGCGTTCGTAACCTCCTTAATCAGACTCATGTCGCTCTGATCCTCGATACCTTCGATTTGCATAGAATCCCTAATGCCTGCAGCTATCAAGCGCAGATCCTCGCCACTCTCCGTGCCCGAGTCCTCAATCTGTTGAGCTGTCACTCTCAGACCTGTACCGCCCTGACCTAAGGAACTATTTTTACTTACTTCACTACTTAAACCACTATCACCCAACGAATTGTTATTGTTACTACTAGTGCTACTTAAATGTTTACTATTGTTTTTAAGACTACTTTTCAGATTGTTGCTGTTCTGATTGGCTATTGCTGTTGTTGTTGTAGTTGTTGTTGCAGTTTTTGAAGTACTAGAAGATGAACGTGCTTGCGGCATGTTTTTATGCAATAAGCCTTGCAGCAATGGTATCAACAACGACTCACCCTTGCTGTTGTCAGACACAGAGGCTTCGTTGTTGTCGTCGTCGGCGGTTGCTTTTGTATCGAGTTTCTTATCCTCAACACTAGATGGGGTTGCATCTTTCTTAACAACGATAGTCTTTTCGACCACAATGGTTTTTTTCGTTTCACTTTGTTTTGGTGGTTCTTGTTTCTTGGTTATTGTGGTCTTCTTGACTTCTTCTGTGAGTTTCTTTATTTTCGTTTCATCTTTCACTTCCTCCTTCTTTTTGTCAGCTACTGTATTAATAGCTGTTGTTGTGGTGGTTTCTTCGTCCTCCTCACTTTCGGATGCTGTGTACTCTTCTACAATTTCCTCATATTCACTACAGCTACTTTCGTCATCAGCAATGGCGGCTGTTTTGACATTTTTCTCTGTATCTAGCTCAGCTTTTACGCTTGCTACTAATTCAGCACATGCTAAGAAGGAATAGATTTTAAAATGTAATTGTGTTCGTTTGCTGAATATATTTTTGGCGAGTACTTTACACAAAAAAAAGAAAAAAGAAAGAGACAACAAGAGAGAAATACTGCTGATGTGAATAATATACTTCTATTTATTTGTTGGGATGTCACACAGTTTTCAGAGAAAGTCTCCAATTGTTGCAAAAACTGTTTGCTTCTATTTAGACCGAAAAAATGGCCAAAAACACAAGGAAACATGTTCCGCTCCTCAAAATACTTGCAAACTTAACGCCGACACAATAAAATTGGCTGTCAAATGTCATTTGGAGAGTGATTGCGCTTTGATTCAACGGCGTAGACAATTATCCTAGTTTACAGAGGGAATATTTAACTAAATGAATAATGTTCGAGATCTTCGTTGGTTTCGCTGCGTACAAGCACAATCTGACTTAATAACTGACGTTTATATTTTCTCACAGATTGTTGCTGTGTTACCCACGCATGCCAAGAAGCAAGAACACATAGTGTTATTAGAACTCTGACATAAGTACAAAAAGCTGTCACAGGTTCCAAAAAGAAAAGTAACTTGGCACGTTCAAAAATCTTGTTATCTTATGTCGAGTGGATTTGTCTATACTAAACGTACCCCGAACGCAAAAACTAGATTGGTCGGTAATGTCACTTTTCCTACGTCAGTCATATATAAAAACTACCAGCTCAGTCACTCATACTAAGTCACAAATTTCTAGACGAGAATCGTTGGCTGCCTCCCCATAAACGTCAACTGAAAAGGTTTTTCGTGTGGCCGATCTATGTCAATCAAAACTGAGACACATCCAGTCAGCCAACTGTCAGATTTACTAAACTAGATGCGTGGTGAAAACTCCCACTAACTTTATTTCTGACGTTGCAAAAGGTAACTTTACAATGCAGTGCAAGAAATATAAATTGTCTCTGGTAAGAAAGTTGATAAGTTGATAAAAACAGTCCAATGACGTTTGACGCTTGACATTGTCTCGCCGAACAGAGCTACAACATTCAGCGAATTTGTTTTAGGCTTTTTACACCAAGCCGAAAACCGTGCTTTCCTCGAAAACTCGTCGATGCATTCACACCGACCACCAACTAGTTTTCGTTTGAAGTTTCAATCACCTGCGAGACGAGACACTAGTCGTTAAATTTCGGTGCAAACTTTTGTGGTTACAAATTTCGATCGCATTAATTAACAAACAAAATGAATTTAGTGCATTTAAAAACAATATTAGCGCATCAACTAATTGTGGAAAATGATTTTAAGTTGTGAGTTGTGACATTTGTTGGGTCAGCCATTCTGCTGAATTTGCTGAATATTGCAAAAATTGTGTTTTCATTCAACAATTTGACAGTCTCCATTCTGTTTACTTTAATAATGTGTCAGAATAATAATATATGGCGGGATGAGGAAACTAGCACATCAGAAATGGTTTACAATAACCTATTTCACTGTCAATCTATTACATTCAGCATTTTGACACTCCACTTTATAGTTCCACTACCTGTATGGCTAAGCTCCAACTTGAAATTTTTCTAACGCCGTACAACGTAAAAATTGGAAACTGTGTGACACCCAGCAAAACATCAATTATCATTGTAGAGTTTAATATTTGACACGTTACAGATGTTGTCGATACTACAATCATAATGAAAAATATTGTACAAAACGAACATTTAAAGACGCACTGTATAAAGAGAATGTTTAACTTTAAACAACAACAAAAGATATTTAAAAAAAAATAAACATTGTACAACAACAGTCAACATTTTATATAGATAATATACCTAAGCAAGACACTATTTGTTAAATACGTGAATCTGCTCGACCCTAACCAATATTCCGATCTAGAAATGCAATAAAAAAATGTACTATTTAGGTGATTTCATATTACTTTGCAAGCATTTGAATTTAGTAGTTCCACCACCATTTTTTTTTTAGAAATATGATTTTGTGCGTAGGGAGGTGTCACTTTTGTCCTAAGTAAAGTTTATTTTTTGTATTATTATTAATTTAAAATTGTTCAATTTAAAAATGATTGTGGTATTAAATATTTATTAAATAACTTAGGTTTTAAAATTAATTTTACCTTCGCGGTCAGCCATTAGTTGTCTTAGACGTGCACGTATTGATCGACGTTCCTCGTAGCTTGTTGACTTTTCAAGCTGTCGAAATAAATTATTTTCGTGTTTCTTAGTGTCTGAGTTGGATTTTATATTTCAATTGAAGCTTACCAATTCCTTTAAAGTTTCTTCGTCCCAAATCTCCTCGAAATCACAAGTTTCTCTGGCAACTGGTGATGAAGAGCTTCCACCTGCGGCGGCGGATTTTATCGTTTTCGTTACACGAGTAGTTTTAACCTGAAATTCAAAGTCAAATTATTTTTTTTTTAAATTACAAAAGTAGAGTATTTTGATTGGTGTAGGTATGAATATTAGGTTAGACAAGTCAAGCTTGAACAGTTCCATTGCTGAAATGAGCCTTGACTCTTGAGTAGTAGGTACTTAAAATTTTGAACCATATTGACAGTTCTCTAGATTTAAATCGATGGGAATTTAAAAAAAATACGATTAAAAGTGAAAACAGAATAATTTTATGCTTGGACGTCATAAATTCGCAGCCCGCTTTCCTTTGAAAACTAAGTATGCAATAAAATAATTGTTCACACTCTTATACTGCACATACATTTAAGGACTGAGAGAAATCCCATATTTAGCGTCGCAGAACTTAAGCTCAAATTGCAATTTGGGTTTAAAATAATTTCCTGCACAAGTTCCCTCACCATTTAATCAAGTAGAGCATTTTTAGCCGAAGACTGCGTACATAGATCTCAGGCTTCATATTAACAACATTCTGCAAAGACTGTACTCGGGCACAATAATTATTGTTTGACGGGCGTGGTAATTGTGTGGCTCATTCTCTTAAACCAAATTTGGCCAGTTGAAGAAAAAATAGTTGCGCTTTATGTGCGTTAATAATAGACGTCAAAATTGATTGATTAGTTCAACAATCGGGAAAATTCAAGCATCCCCTTAAGTTTTTATTTAATGCGTCACGTTTCGCAAGCTTTTGAGAAAGCTTCTCATTTCCGGCGTTCGGATTTGGTATCAAGTTGCAGTTGTCGCACATTTGACAAGTAAAAACTCACTCCAAGACTTTGACAAGCATTTTAGAAGACCGGTGTGCAGCTCTAGCTAAAAAAACAAGTTTTCGTTTCAAACTGTAGGCAATGTGGCTGTCAAAATTTAGCGCAGTAGATAATGAATGTAAATGGGCGCCCTAAATTTTGACAGATACATGAAGAACATTCTGAAACAAAAGTTTGATTTTTTAGCTCGAGCAGCGTATTAAGCATGAGACCTTAAAAATTCGCGTATAATAAATATCTCAGTCACTGTTGAGTACCGCGTTTACAAAGAAAAGTCTGGACCATATTTGATATTACTCCTGTTTTTTTTTAGCTTCTTGACAGTTGGAGACTCGCAATAGTTGTTGTAATTGCGTGCTGAAAATCCTACTTTACTTTGCTTTACTGAGATCGAAGCTCAAAAAAACACGCCTATTACGTTTGATCGGCAACATTGTGAATATAACTGGTGTTGCCTATATGAATGAAATATCCAGCTAATGAATATCTTCAAAGGATTAATAAACAACAAAGCAATAACAAGTATTTTTTTCTTTCAATTTAAACGAACGGCGGAAGACTGAAGAAATAATTGAGCCACCAAAACAAACTAAACCGATTGTCTGCCCTCTTCCACGACATATCTTGCTCTAAAGTAGTTTAACCTAAAAAACTAAACTGACCTCCGTTGGACGCCACTTTCGAACAAAGTAACCCTGGAAAATCGCACCCTGCCTCCTATCAATTTATTTTCCTCTCGAGTCAAGAGGATGCGCACGTTTTGTATATCTTGAAAGCCTTTCAGAAAGAATCATTTAAAAAGCACCTTCTTTTCAATCAGAACGTATTCTGTTTCTTATAAGAACCAACATCAATCGCCCGTCAATCTATTTTGGCCCATCCTTTCCACACACATTCCTTTCAAAAAAAGAAATCAGTTTTTCTGTAAAATTCAAACCGAATCCCTTAATGGATATAAATCGAAGTGTATTGAAAAATTAAGAATGCCTTCGACGGCTATTTATAAATTTTCTATAGCACTATTTATCTCAGAGTGATTGGGTGTAGGCCCACGATCGCTTTTTCTAATAGCACGCGCACAAGTCAAGAGCACGCGACGCGTATTTTTCCCAAACGAAAATTCTCTATTTTTGGACACACTATCATTTAGCCGAAATTTGCCCACAAAGACTTCTCCTCCGCATCTGGCTGGCAGAGCGGCCTCAAGCCGTTACTCTCTTAATCTAAAATGGCGATCGTCCATTTCACTTGAAATTTTATTTCTCTACTTTATCTCTTTAATGACACAATCTGCTCATACCCAAATAATAACTGAAAACATATTCGAAAGACGAAATTCTTAAAATCGCCATTTTTGGTAGTCGCCTACCTTCTTAGTCATATGGCTAAAACGAGAAACCCCCTCAACAACGCAGAAGAAAAACATTTCATTTGGCCAGAGCTCAAAAACGATTTTCTGACTGTTTACTTCGTAAACAATGTTAATTGATTTGAATTTTACTCGAATAAAATGTCGCTTGCAGCAAAGAAGCAAGTGCGTCTTTGAGAAACTGTGTTTTCGTCAAGTCATCTTCACGCGGAAATCATACGGACGCTATTTTAAAATTAGCATTTAAACGTTCTTCTAACAGGTAACGATAAATTAATTAATATTATGATCCACTTCTTGTTTTGGTCATATCCAACGATGAGGGCTGGGTGTACGTACATACATCAACAAATGCGAGACGAACAACAAAAACATATTGGCAGCCAACCCATTAAGACATTTGGCACTGAGAACACAAAACGTCAGCAGAAAAATCGCGATACCCACAATGATAGCGAGTCCCCAGAATAAAATGGCATATCCTTGAGGTTTTACCATGGACTTGCACTTGTGAGTTGGGTGGCGGCAAATTGTTAATCATTGACAAAGACTTCGTCGCCGCCGGTGTCAGCATGAGAAACGCAAAAACAAACTAAACGAAATGACACAAAGGCGCGGCACTGCATCGAGGAAATGCACTCAATGAGCAGGCAAATGTGTTTTGGCCGCAATTTACGTAGACTCATTAGATTGATTTTCGAACGACATCTATTGGAAGCGACATGACACCGGCGATGATTAATGGACCGTTTGAGGTATTTCTTTGGCACGATGAAAATTATTGAAAATTGTTTAAGAAAATAGAGGAAATTCGAAATAAAAATAGATGTGTCTGCTAAAATGGTCGATACAATTGGGATGACATTTGGTACCTTCTTTGAAGTGGCAGATAGCTATAGGTGTTTTGGCAACAGCTGGCTTTGACGTTAAATTGAACACACTTTGGGGAGTGTGAGCATGAGCACATGACTGCTCGCTCGATCAGAAATTGACACGAAAATTGAAAACGTTTCAATGTTTCAATGACATTTCAATAGTTTCGAAGGCGGTCCATTTAGTCAGGGTTAGGGTTGATTTTTTTTTTTTTTTTTTTCGTTTTTGTCTGCAATTGGTATTGGAGTACTTATGTAAAGTGCATTCGAAAGTTTACACAACCGCCCGAAGGTGTTAACATGATTTTGGTGCTCTGGTGGACATTAAACAAACTAACCACTGTCAAAACAGAGAAAAGTACTCATGTTTTCTACAGTTCTTCAACAAATGTTTACATCCAGAATGCAATCTGTCAAACTTTCAAGTGACATTAATTGTACAGTTCTTCAACAAATGTTTACACCCAGAATGCAATCTGTCAAACTTTCAAGTGACACTGATTGTGTTGGGTGACGTGTGATTTATGAACAATACATTTTATATGTCAAATGAAATGAAATAAACTGAAGTCTGCTTATGTAAAGAATTTCATAAATAAATAAGCGAAGGCAAATAATTAAGAACCACTTTCAATGACTTAAATACAACAAATTCGCTTGATTTTTTTGTTATTGGGAAGATTGTGCAGAGATGCAGAGCTGTGTGTAATATGTTTTACACGGTAGAATTTCTACCACGAGGCGAACTCTAGTACAAATAAAAAGGCACACCACATGACTAACACAACTCTAGATGTAAGCCAGGAAAGAGGAATAAAGATGCTTGTTGTCTTAAATTGTAAGCAATACTGTTATTAAATAAATAAATAAAAATATGTTAGGAACGGGTACTGAAAGCAAGCACAGAGGAGACAAATATGTCTATAAACGGAACCTTACTCTGCCTGACAGCATTTCTCACTCTTTTCGTTGACCTATATTGATCACTTAACTCCTATCACCAAATGAATTGGGTACGTTTATGACAGTAGTTTGCTAAGACTGGTGAATATAAACGCTATACAACTGCCAAAAATCTCGGTTCACCGCTAACAAAATACGCTAAAAGCGCACGCTTGGTTTCAGCGCTTTTGTAAGTCTTATCTGAGTCTGAATGCAATCACTAAAATCATGGACCCTTTGGATAAATCAAAAGTCTCGGTTCAGCGCTAACAAAATACGATAACAGCGCACGCTTGGTTTCAGCGCTTTTATAAATCTTATCTGCGTCGGAATGCAACCACTAAAATCATGGAGCAGACCCTTCGGACGAGTCAAAAGTTTTGGTTCAGCGCCAACAAAATACGAAAAAAAAAAAACGCACGCTAAGTTTCAGCGCTTTTGTAAACATTATCTGATGAGTGTGAATGCAACCACTACACTCATGAAGCGGATTGTTTGGATCAGTCTAAATTCTTTAGCTGAAAGATGTTTCACTGCAATATAAAACCAAAACGTCACGGTTGACACAAAATATCTTGGGAGGTTTTAAAAGAAACAGTGAAAATGGTTAGATCTCGTGAACATCGAAACAGGTACGATGAAGCTTCGAGTCAACTTGAGTTAATATCGCTGGCTTACAATCCACTTATGTTCTCCGTTCTTAAAAGATCCATATACCCGCATCATTAAAAATCCCTTTAACAGACTTTCTACAGAGCCCCCCTGAACTGAGTTAATTTCGACTGACATACGGCATACCGTCCGGCATACAGATTTGTGCCCCAATCTTCTGTCAGAATCTTCCGCATTTTAGACCAGCCACAAGGCAAAAACTCAAATCGTCCTCATTTATTAATGCAAGTCCCAAATTAACGTTCAACAAAAGATATACAAAAAAAAAAAAAAACAAACATGCCACGATGGTGAACAATAAATTTTCGCAAAACTCAAAAAATTTCCCACATTTGTTGGCAAGACAGCCACACTGAGGATGGGAAGAATTGTGAAAACAGGCACGTCCGTGTCCGGCCCACATGTTTTCTTCACGAAATTGACGTAATGTGCATACGCTTTCTTTCTGAGTTTACCAATAAATGTTTGACGAAGTCAAGCCATATGGTGGGTGACTGAGCGGCGCAAAGGAGAACGATCACGCCGATCGTGACCAAAATAGGTCCGGCGTTGTACCGTTGAATTTTTACGCACGCTGGTCTACGTTATTTCCCAAAATTAAATTTTTAAATTTAAATTTAGTTCTTTCTTCTAGTAAGTTCATTTTTCTTTTCTTTATGTTTTTTTTTTTTTTTTTTTGTTTTAAATTATAGTTCAACATTATGGTAGAAGGAGACAGAAACGTTTTTGGCACACATGCTGTGAATGGCAATCTGGTATCGACATGGACAATGGTGCCATTGGAATATGAAAATACGTGTATAGTGGGGGAGACTGGTGTACAAGGTTCGTGACATCAATAATGGAGATCGCCTTAGACGAAATGTGACGTTTAGAAGTTGTAATTTGTATATTTAAAAAAAAAAAAACCAAAAGTTATGACAGCATTGAACTTTTGAGTGTCTTATATTTATTGGCACTTAAGTTGGTGTAGGATAAATTGTTTAACATAATAAATTATTAAATGGTGTTTTACTCAGTTGAATAAGGCAAATTTATAATCGCAATGTTTTATTGGAAACAATTTTATAGGCAATAGGCCAGCTGCGAATCGTTGACAGACTACTAACTGACAGTTTGGAAGACATATTTTAAGTGTTATTATTGGACCTGGCGATTTTCCAATATTTGATTGTCTATATTATACTTCGGATTAGTGTTATGAATACATAATAGATGCTTTGACCGTGGAAACTTTTTGAAATATAAACGGTGTTTTAGTGGAAAACTTTTGATGAGTTTTCTTCAATCAATTTGTATTCGTAAGGACGCAATGTCAATATTTACTGCTTCCCAGTTTACATTTGATGAACTTGCGCACATTTTTATTTTTAACAATATGGGATGTTGGCGAGAGAAGATCTCGAATTTTCCGCAATGAATATTGACTCCAAAAGCAAACGCAATTATTAACCACAATTCAGTTAAAAAAATTCTCCTACAATTACAACAAGTGATTATTCAATTCTGATTATACACTTTCAATTTACTTTAGTGTTCTCAAATACAAATTTGTTGGCCAAAGGTCCCACAAGTTTTGTCCTAGCCGCAAAACAACGAAGAAATCAACAAAAAATAGTGGCACACGCTTGACAGATGACAGCTTGTCATCCTGCAACTTCTGACGTTGCCAGATCCGTCGCAACAGTGGGAATTGTTCAATTAAAGAACTACCAGAAATTGCAGTTGTTAACACAAATGTATGGGAAAAATAGGATTGCGTGAGATTAGGTCAGCTTAAGCCAATGTTCGATGTGATTATAATAGACTTAGTAGCCCGTATGATATCTCAGCGTTTAAATAAAGAGAATTTTCGTCCATTTTTGACTCAACGTAAGCGCACTCAATCCATTTATGGTTGAATCTTATCTAAAATCATGCAATCAATGACAGATAGTAGAAAGATCAAAAACAGGTGTCGTTGGGCATGCAAATTAACACACAAAAAGTAGGACTTTGAACTAATCCAATCGTGGGCTATTTTCGAAACTACAAAAAAAACAGTCGTTTGATTAGTTATTTGTAGGAATTTAGAACAGATTTTTGTGCAAATGTTATAGTTGCATTTGCAAAGTGTATTACCATTTGTGTGTCTGTAGTTTGTAAAAAAAAAAATGTAAACAAGTGTCAGTAGAATTTGTGCTTTGACTCCGAAAAGGCGAAAAGAGCAGGAAACAGATTTGAATTTTGAAATGCATAATTATGATTCGTTTAAAAATGGCATCCATTGTTAAAACTGAAAGTCATAATTAAGCTGGATACCATTAAAAAAACAAACCTTAGGTAGATAAGTGGTAAAATATGTCTTTGGGCAAAATTGGATATGAAACGAAGTAAGAATTTGATCTTTCTCAAACGCACTCCTGGTGAGCACTGGAGGTAAAATGTTCTCTGCGGAAACACCGTATTGAATACAACTTTGCAATAGAAGTTCGTAAGAGGTTTATTGAACATTTAGTCAAATTTGGTAAAATTGATCGCGGTCTAGTACAATTCGGTTATTGTTTACTGGTTATTCTAAAAAGTGATCCCACTTTTCTTGGTAAGCACTTGCAACTACGAGTATATGTGTAGTTTGTGGCAGCAAGAGCCTTTTATAACTCGAAACAATAAGTGCTTACTCGCTAAAACCCAACAACCACATTGTTAATAAGACTCTTGGGGCCTTACCAATAAACATTTTTAGCTTCGACTCAAAATTTTAGTAGTTCACAGTGGCTTTGTTTTGATTAAGAATTAATCTCCTAATCTGATCAGATTAACATGTAGAGTCCGGTTTGTGAACACACTCTCCTCAGCTCGGAATATCAAAAATACCAAGCAAACAGAACTTTATTTGACATTTTGTCATACAAAAAAAAACATATCCGAATTTTCTGTAATATAGCGACTTCTCTTAGAAATACAACAATCAAACCTTTCATTTTATTTTGTAGAATTAAATTATAAGCTAATATTTAAGGAATTTCGGAACTCATAATATTTTATCAATTTTTGCCAATTTTGGGTTGTTAGATTTGACGGTAGTTGACAACATGTGGTGAAATTAATCTTGTTTTTTTTTTTTTTTTTGTGGAAACACCTCCGGATTTATTTGTAATCTCTTGCCGTAAACCTCTTTCTAAATTTATTTTTAAAAAGGGGTTGTGTACATATATCGAGTTGAGCAATTAAAGACGTTTAGATTTGCCTGGGGTTTATCTTTTACATACAGACTTAAAGCCTATAGAATAGTAAAAGTTAAAATAATACAATAATTCATTTTGACTAAAACGTCAACTTAAATTGTCAGCTTGTGTATAGATAACTGGAAGTATTTATATAGTTTGGTCAATTAGTTACTTATGACGCGTTTTTGGTACTCATGCAACTCTTTATTTTAACAAACAGCACTTGGGTGAAATTCGAAATTCGAAATTGTTTAATGGATGTCGTTTTGAAAAACTTGCAATTAGATCCTTGGTTCGTATTTGTTTGGTCTTGAATCAAAAAAAAAGACGAAAAAAACTGTCAGACTGCTGTCAGCACCTAACTAATCCAGAAACTTGAACTTTCCCATTTTTGTATTCTACTCAGTGCTCTGTTGACATTCCGATGTGTAAAATGTTTCTTAGTGTCGATTGTTTTTTTACCCAGCTCGATGTTTTAAGTGCATAAATTCAACGAACTCGTTAATATTTTCGCTCAAGTGAAAACGGTGTAATTGTTTACTACGACAGCTCTAGAACGCATGTGGTATTTATCAAATTTGAATAATATTTGAACAAGTGAACAAATAAAGACGCTCCCTACTGTGAACTCTACAGTCTACACCACCTATTCCAATATTTACATTCTCTACCCGCGGTACTGATAATCATTTTTAGTGTCCAGGCAAAATTTTTCGAACTCACAATGGCGGAATTTTGCATACAAAACAGGCATATTGTGACCTACAAAATGTTTAGTGTGAATGTTAAAAATGTTTACTAGTACAACTTTATTGATGCAAATAAGTGTATTTGGAGGTTGTCCGAATGGCAGCGCAACAGTTTTCCGCGGACAAAAACGTAACGGACTACACAAAACAAAATAGCAATTTGGAGAGTACTTAATTTAAAGCACCGACAGATCCAACCTAACTTTCGACAGATCCAACCAAACTTTCCAAACAAGAAATGCACCCTTAGAACTTAGAAAATCATTAGTCCGATAAAAAGCAGTGGCAACCTTGTGTGTAAACGGAACTGAAAGAACGGCACGTCTCACTGTTGACATATGCGATTTCTTATGAAAAGCAAGACCGCGATAGGGTGTAACGTGAGAGCTACCTATGAAGTGGAGCAAGACCCAATTGACAGCTGTTTTCCTATGGCGAGTGCTGTCTTTAAAGATATTTTCATGCAACGAACCACCGTCATATACTTTACAGCGTCAAAATGCGTTTGCATGTTCTAATATGAAGTGTAAGGCCCAAGACCATTTATCCAACAACAGGCAACGTAATCCACACCTTTGAGTGTGATAATTCATTGGACGACAAGACTTGGCAGCTTTTAACATGACGTTTTCCTCAATTAAATAGAATGAGTTTCAAATGAACAACTTTTCCGGTGCTCCAGCTGTCGTCGATTTGTCTCAAGTTTATGGATCTTGCTTTCCAGTAGAAAAGCCCTCAAATTACAGTTTTTTTTTTTTTTCTTTAATTGAGTCTCGCTGACTTTTGATTATCGTTCGGAAAATGTATTTTCGATTCAACGAATAAAGTAAACTTTCCTAAATCAATCATCCGTTTTTTTTTAAAACAGTGTAAACAGACACACTACGACTGCCACCGCCCACGTAAATTCCCAATCTCATATTTAAATTAAGCTGACGGCGTGGTCTACATTTGTATACAATTTAGCTCCACACCTAACATGCATTACACCGCACACAAACTCACAATGAAAGCGAATAGGACGAACAAAAAGGCTACAATCTCAAGAATGTTCATCATTTTTACGTAATTCCTCGCCTCACATTGTGCCCAAGTACTATTTCCATCAAATCTATATTGAGTGTCACTTAAAACAGAAATCTACTTCACATCTTACACGCCACTGTCCGCACTCGGAACGTCTTAAATCTAAACTGACTTGATGTTTGGACAAAAATGTAATCTTTTCTAAATTTACTCCGCCAAATTGCACGACCGAATTTTTCAAATTGTGTCTTTATTTTTATTTGCATTTTTTTTTCCAAATTTTTGTCGCACTAAATATAAAAAAAAAAAGAATTGTTTTGCGGGAAACTCACCTCAGCTGTGGAAAGTTTTCAACATACAATGGTTTTTGCCTCCGTTTCGTTTCCTATTTGCGGTTATCCCAAAATCAGAATCCTTCCTTGAGTTGTTGCTTTATTTTTGCCGCAATATAGCAGAAAAAAAAAATCGTTCGACAATTTTTTTACCAACAGCAAAAAAAAAGTGAAATTATCTCCGAACGTATTTAGGTAGATATAGAAAATTCCTCTTCGTAAAAATAGGATGATTACGAATCTATTTTCGTTCGTACAGAGATTTTCTTGTGGATCTTGTGGATGTTCTTCTTCTTCGTTTATTTTTCGGTTAAACTTTTTATTTTTTTTCTTATTCAATTTCCATTAAAGTTCAGGTGTATGTGCTTGCACATTCAGTGAACTTTTTAAGAACCAACTTGAAAAAAAAAAGAAGATTCTTCTACCCCACACACTTTGTGTTCTGGATGGCGGAGTACAGCAGTAGATAGATGGATTAAAAATGATGGGTGGGTAGCGGCGAATCAAGTTCGTATTTATTTACTTTTAAATCATAAATTGAAATTCTGCTTGGATAAATATTTTGCTAATTTGAAAATTCCTATTTCGTAACACTTTATGCACACGGAACACACATTGGAAAATTGGAAAATATTTATTGGAAATTCGAGTTGCACACAGGGGGAATATGTATACAAAAATTGCACGCGTTGGTATTTATTTTTAATTGCAGTTAAACTGGGTTTCCTTTTATTATACAGAAAGAAAAAAAAATCCCTTTTCCCGAAATTCCTTTTCTAGCCGGACCAAAAGAGTTGAAAGATGTAAATTTGGCCGTGGTCTATGCTGTACTGAAAAACTTTCGAAATTAATTTTCTGCTTAGAGCAGCACCGTTCCGAACTAGTAGGTACACGGTAGCTAGATACTTGCGGACGTTGGATGCTCATTCATAGCTTTTGCTGTGTTTAAATATGCGAACGTTGCGGCGCGCTCGATTGCGCATGCGGTATACTGTATACACCTGATAAATTGGCCACCTTAGGTGGCTCTCTTGTTGTTCTTTTCGAATGGAAATGGGAACTTTGTTCTCTTAAGCCGATTGAGTGTATTGGCGTTGCGTGCACTTAATGCACATTTGTTGCACTTTATGGTCAAGGGTGGACGGTAAGACCGAAATCGAGAACAACATTCTAATGGACACGGATGGTTGGAGAACTTTCTTCCAAAGTTTTCCTTTTTGGGGGATCGTCGAACTAGTGCGTTGCAGGAGCTATTTTTGGAGCCAACAACACACACAGCATACGTATGGATCGTGGTGAATCTGGAGAAGCTGAATATGCATCGTGCACATATAGTTTGGGAGATATTTTTAGAGGTCAGTGTGGCATTGCTGTTAGCTGCTTAAAGTGTATAGCTAACTAGACTCTGAATAAAAAAATGAATTGAAAAAATCGTCTGCCTTTATTTTTAGATGTTGATGGTGTTTATTTTTAGGGGACAGTGACCCTTCTAAAGGCGTTGGGCAATGTGGTAAAATGCAGGAGATTTATCGATGACGGTTTAGTCCCAGTAATTAAATGGTTCAGAGGGTAAGAGGTGAGAGTGTCAGAAATAACTTGTGGCAAGGTGCGGCTTTTTATTTGTTTTTATTTGAGTAAATTGGCGAGGAGTATAGGCTACATCAGACATGTTTTGGATGTAGCACACTTTAAAAACGCAAAATAAAATAAACGAAACTGAGTATTTTTGTGAGAATGACGATTTCTTAAAGAATTTGCAAGTGTAAAAACGCAGATTTTGTACAAATTTACCTGTCAACAGTGGCTAGAGGTACAAACCAGGGTTACCAAAGACTCATATTAAGCTTTGCGGACTTTTCGGGTTTTTAATTTCAGAATGAATTAAATGAGTGAAATTGTGAAAGGCTTCAACGAAAATGTCAAGTAATGCGTTGTGTTATTCGCAAAGAGCGTTGGCCGCCATCTTGAATTCAAGGAAAGCTTTGCTTGTAAAGAACTCCTTAGAAATATCTCTCTACAACTTCACGCTTAAAATAATTTGTTTATGATCGATGTTTGTCGACTAAATCATGTTAAAACAGGAATTCTTATCGTTTACTTTACAGTTTACGGCGCCAAGTCAACAGTAAGTCGCAAAATAACCAAAGCCTACCCAACATTTAGGTTGTTGTTTGAAAACGTATAACCTCACTTACCCCTTGCTTTTTCGAATTATCAGCGGCTGTCCCCCTCCGAAGATCCTTTTGTGGCATAATTGATTCCATACCTGTCATGAGTACACTCGCACCAAGGAATTTATTAAGCAGTGATCGTGCCTCCCGATCTTCCAAAGTATCACCATCCACTACCACTAGAGTTTCAAAAAAAAAAAAAAATCATTTACAAAACTGGTCACGAGGAGCGGCTTCCTGCACTTACCATTGTCAGCATTTCGCATGCGATCGAGGACGTCGTCCACCCCAGTCACCTTGGATCCGCCGCTATTTAGGAAAGACCTAGTGTTGACCTTTCGTCGAATCTCGGTTTCATCCTCACTCTCTGTCACCACCTTAGAGTGTTTCCTCGAGGTACGTATCTCAACGTCACATTCGTTGTCAGATTCATCGTCGTATTCAGTTGACTTGGCTCTCACTTCATACTGATCTGCCGCGTCAGCTGTAGCTCCGGAATTTGTTCGAGTACGGAGAATAAGGCCTGCTTTGGGATAGCCACTGGATTTCTCCGTCACCGATGAGGACGACTCCTTGCGAATGAACTTTTCGCTCATCTCTTTGACGGATCCGCGGCGAACCATTTTCGAGGTGTTTTTGCTAAACTCATCGTCATCTGTCAAGGCGGGAATTTCTCCAGGCTGTAGAAAGGTCGAAATTGGTTAAGAATTCAGAAATGCATCAAGACATCAACTTACCTTGTATTTGCCGATCTTCTGGACCTTGGTGACACTCGTCAGTCCGTCTTTGGAGAGTTTTTCTCGTTTCACTGTCTCACTGTCACGACGATCGTACTGTGTTTCCATGTCGACCAAGTCCTCGGGATTGGTCGAGTAGACTGTCACCTTGCGCTCACCGACGGGCTCGGCTCCATTCTCCGAATAGTACTTTTCCGTTATGACTGTTCCGGTGACTGAAATGGATAGGAATGTGGTTAACACTTAGTCGGCAAGTTGCGTGTGCGTGGACATACCTTTTGTGGTTTCACTGGGCTGAGCAGCCTTGCTGGTGGTCGTAGCCTTCTTCTTTAGAGCCCGAATGCCAAACAGTGGCCTGCCGTCGTCATCGGTTGGACCGATGCCGTAGCTAGAGGTGATGCAGTCCTCGTCCGCTGGAACTCGCTGACGATGGGTCTGCTGAGTCCTTGAAGTGGAGGACGATGAAGTGGAAGTCGTTTTCTTGGCCGACAGAACGCGAGCCACCTTCTCGTTCTCCGATGGCTTCTTGAGAATATTCTTCGTGGCCCAGATGGGCTTGGAGTCTTTAGGCTCGTCTTTCTTTGGACCCGTTCGCTTTGGAGCTGTCGGCTCTGCGATCCTTCGAACCTCGGTAACCTTGGTGATCTTCTTGGTGGTCTTCGTTTGAGGGCTGATGCTTCGCTCTCGTATTGTCTCTTCGCGTTCCTCAACGTGGCGCGACTCAACAATGGATTCCGAGTCAATATCGTCCGATGGCTGATACCTGTCGGGACGCATTGAAGTGTCCCGCCTTGGAATCGGACTATCCCGTATGGAGGAGGAAGACGTCTTTCTGAATGTCGTGATCTTCGTCATTTTCGATACCTCCTCCTGGGTCTTCGTTTCGAGTAGCTTCTTCACAACTCGAATCTGGGCACGGATGCGCCTGCGCTGTTCGTACAATGTCACAATGTTTAACATCTCTTCGAGGAGATCCAACTCAAAGACGTCCTCAATGTTGGGAATGTCTGAGGAGCTCAACTTTCTCTTCGGTTTCGCCTCCTCTTTGTGCTTCAGACCGACGCCGAATTTGACGGCACTCCTTGGACTTGGCTCGTAGGGCTCTTCTTCCATGGACGACTTACGGGAATAGTTCGTTTTCGTAATCTCAAGCGAGTCTCGCCGGGTGTGCTCGAGAGAGCTCTTCGTATGATCCATGTAAGACGGTCTTCTATTGCCAGGCCTTGGCGAGACGTCTCCTGGAGATGACTCGAAAATATTGCGACGAGCCGCGACGGTTTCGGGGACTCCTTTCGATCTGGGAGCCCTTCCGAGGGACGTTGGCGTCGAGGGTTCATTCCCAGATGGCCGTCGCGGACGTCTGGAAGTCGTGTCTTCGGTAAGCCGATTGGAGGTGGACCTGTGCGTTGTTGTGCGCTTCTGGGACGAAACGGTGCTCGTTGATCGAGCTGGCGAGTGTTCGTGATCCTCGTCATCTGGAATAGAGGTTGGGGTTAGGGGAGTCGTGTCCTTTGGACTGCGATATGATGTACGTGTTGTGTGGTGTTTGTTTGTTTCTTCCTGCACCGAGCTGAAGGTGTAGTCTTCGGGCTCGTCGACAGGTTGCTTTCTACTTGGGGAAGGTGTGTTATCGTGGGGAGTTCTACGTTTTGGCGAATGATCTTCGGGGTATTTCTTTGTAGACGATCGCCTACGTGCTGTGTACTCGGAGGTCTCACTTGTCTTCTTGTAGAGATCGGTCGGGTGTCTTGGCGAGTGATCGTCGGAATACCTACGTGATGGGGAATGGTCTTCGGGTTGTTTTAGTGTCCGAGACGTGGTGCGTGGAGATGGTCGAATCTCAGGGTGGCTTGATTTGCGAGTCGGGGACCGTTCAGAAGATTGTCGTATTCTTGTAGTTTCAAAGGTCGAAGTCTCGTTCTCGTTCAAACGGCGAGTCTTTGACGAACCATAGACGTCCTCATGTACGTAGTCTGGTTCCTGAGGGTAGCCATCATCGTACTTGGGTGTGAATTCGCCCGGATATCTGGAGTCTGATTCATCGGATGGCTTGGATGATTTTCGCGAATAAGTTGGCGACCTTGGCGCTGGCTTCGTGGTGGAGGTTGTCTTGTGAGTAGAAGTCTTGTTCTCGAACACATCCTTTCTCTTCGAAATGGTGTCTGTAACCGGTTTCGAAGGCCTAGAGAACGCTACATCGGGTTGGTCTTTGACGGGGCTCCTCCTTCGTGGAGCGCCTTCTACGGGCTTATCGTCCGGCTTATATCCCAGGATGTCGTCCAGCTTTACTTCTGGCTTAGGCTTCTTGTCCCACACTGACGGTCGTGAGAGAATGTCGATTTGTCTGTCGGTGTACTTCTTCTCCTCCCGCTCGAACAGGGACTTGGTTTGCTTGACCTTCCTCACCGTGGTTGGACTGTCCTCATCGTCTGGGCTTTCCGGATAGCCTCGAACTGGACTTTCGGGTTCCGCTTCACTTTGTCTTGAGATTTGCCTCTCAATGCGTGCCACCAACTCAGGCGATCTTTGTGGAGCCGAGGGTGCTAACTTTTTAGCTTTCGTTGTGAACTTGTCGACCTTTTCCGAAACGCTTAAGACACACTCATCGGTCCTGAGATCTTCATCCAAGTCATCGATGCGGGGCCGTTCAATTGGCTTAGGAGTCGAGGTAACGACTTCCTTGGTCACACTCTCGGCGGTCTTTAGGAACTTGTTGACCTTTTCATCGACGGTAAGCAGGCACTCGTCATCTTCTGGTACGTCTTCTTCGGGCACATCACGACGGAACGGGGCAGAGGTCTTAGGCCTACTTACTTCTTCGGCCGTGCTTATGAACTTCGACACCTTGTCGTGGACGCTGAGCAAGCATTCTTTGTCAACGTTGTCTCCAGTCACAATAATTGGTGTGGGACGTTGTGGCTGCGATTCTCCGTCTATGAACTTCCTGGTACGGTGCTTGGTTGTATTCTCAAAAGATTCATTGACCTCGGTAATTTGACAGCCGACAAAGTCGTTGGTTTCTTCTTCAAATATCGGTATGTTCTTGACAGTTGGCTTCTTTCGTGGCTCTTCCTCAGGTTCCTGCACATTATCGGGATAGCGAGGCTTTCCGGTGTACAGGTCCACCGAAACCGGGGTCGGGACGATCTTGTTTGGCGACGGCTCCCTGGAGCTCTTTGCATGTTGAATGTCAATGACCATAACGTCTTCCATGTCCTGGCTATTGATCACCTTATCAAACGTAGTCAGGTTTATTGTTTTCGTGCTTAAATGTTTGCTAGGGCGCCGTTCGGTCTTCGGAGAGGTTTTACCCTGGCTGATGGGTTCGAGTGGCTCGTTTTTAAGGGGACGTTTGATGACCGGAGTCTTGATGATATTCTCACTCGTGGATCGGGCCATTTTCTGAACATCCCTGTCTACCTGGGTCACACGGTGGACTGGAGCGGATTCCTTGCGATGTGTCACTGGCAGCTTTCTGGTTGGTGTCCTTTGCGACAGAGGCGAGTCAACATCCTCGAGGTCTGTAGGAACCTCCGAATCGCGCTCAGAGTCCGTGGCGATAACTGCGTCCTTGTGAACGGTTGTAGTTTTCTTTGTGGTGGTGACGCGGCTTACTGTTGGCTTTGGAGTGCTCAACTTTGTAGGAGACTTCTTTGACGGCGAAGGCTTGAGTTCAGGTGAACTGATCACCTTTGTTGGAGACGTTGGCGGAGACACTTGGAACTTGGCTGTTGTGATGTGGGTCACCTTCGGCTTGGACTTGTCAATCGAGACAGTCGTCTTCTTAGTGGTAACAACTGACGAGGTTATGTCCTCCAACTTGACAGATCTGGTCGGGCTTGGTGATTTTCGGGACGGGCTCGTGTTTGGTGAACGGTACGGAGATTGCAGATCGACTTCACTCGTTGGACGCGAGGGGCTAGAATCTGGGGAAATACTTGGAGAGTGTTTCCTTTCGGGCTGTCTAGCGCCAGACCTTGAATCTGATGGGCCGCTTGTCAGTTTAGTTGGCTTCTTGGGCTGGTCCTTGGTTGTCTTTGGGCGAGTGGCCGGCACTCTCGTGACAGTGGTTTGGGTTGTGGTTTTTGTCGTGCTTCCAAATGTGGTCTTCGGAGTGGGTTTTCGACCCGTCGAAGGCAACTCTGCTGGAACCCGTCGTTCCGTTATTGGCTGTGACCTGGGATATGTAGGTGTGGTCTTTGTTGGAGCCTTGTCTCGAGTGGCTGGTTGGGTCTTCGGACGAGGCGATCTGCTAAGATCCTGCTCTTCGAGAGTGGAACGATTCCGAGAGGTCGTGGTTGTCGTTGTGCTCGTAGTAGTAGGCTTACTGGGGCGCCGAGTCGTAGGCTTGTCGACTGGAGATTGTTCCCTTGGGCGGCCTTTAGGATAACGCTTTTCAAAGTCAGTTTCTTGTACGGTTGTTCTGGTTTTGGTGCTTCGGACGGTAGTTTCATCAACATCAGTGGTTTTGGGTCGCCTTGGCTGGTCTGTGGGCGACTCATCGCGGGGGTACACCTTTGAAGGTGGCTTACCAGTCGGAGACCTGTCTCGAGGGTGATCATCTCTGGTTGTCTTCGTAGTTCTTCGTACATATGTCTCCTCGGTTTCCTCATCACTTGGCCGGTATCCTCGTGGCTTGTCTGATGGAGATGTTCCACGAGGGCTATCATTTGGTCCCCTTGGCTTTCCAGAAGGAGATCTTGGACGACCTTCTGGATACCGGTCTTCGAATGTCTGATCTTGTGTTGTCGTGAACGTCGTTAAAATAACAGTTTCATCAATATCTCCGGGCCTTTGCGGCTTCTGGAACGGTGAGGTTTCCCGAGTATACGGTCTGGAGTTTGGTTTCTCCGAAGGCGATTGACCACGCGGGCGCTCACCCTTAAAGGTTGTTGTCTCAACGGTTGTTTGAGTGATTGTCTCGTCAGTATCCTCCTCGCTTGGTCGGCGTCTCCTAGGCTTTTCCGAAGGGGAAGTTCCACGAGGACGATCTCTTGGCGAGCGATCATCAACAGTGACACTATCAGTTGTTTCCTTGACAGTTCTTTGAACAACTGTCTCGTTTGTCGGTCTTGGACCTCTGACTTTTTCGGTTGGAGACCTATCACGAGGATACGTTCTTGAGCCGGGTTTCTCTGATGGCGATCGGTCTCTTGTTTGTTCCAAGGTGGTCCTATCCTTAGTCGTCTTGGTTGTGCTTTGAACGAGGGTAATATCGATTTCTTCGTCGGACGGCTGGCGTCTTCTGGGCTTCTCCGTTGGAGACCTGTCACGGGGATACGAGCCGGGCTTCTCTGATGGAGACTTTTCCCGGGGACGATCCTTAGGCGACCGCTCTGTCGTTTCTTCTAAGGTGTTCCTATCCTTTGTCGTCTTAGTTGTCCTTTGAACGACAGTGGTATCGATTTCTTCGTCAGTTGGCTGACGCCTCCTGGGCTTCTCAGATGGAGATGTTCCACGTGGCCGATCCCTCGGTGAACGATCATCGACAGTGGTACGATCGGTTGTTGTTTTGACAGTCCTTTCTACAAATTTCTCACTTGTAGGTCTAGGACCTCTGGGCTTCTCCGTTGGAGACCTGTCACGGGGATACGAGCCGGGCTTCTCTGATGGAGACTTTTCCAGGGGACGATCCTTCGGCGACCGCTCTGTCGTTTCTTCTAAGGTGGTCCTATCCTTTGTCGTCTTAGTTGTCCTTTGAACGACAGTGGTATCGATTTCTTCGTCAGTTGGCTGACGCCTCCTGGGCTTCTCGGATGGGGAAGTTCCGCGTGGACGATCCGTCAATAAAACGCTGTCAATAGTAGTTGTCTCAGTGATTGTCTCATCTGTCTCATCGTCCTCATCATCACTTGGTCGGCGTCTCCTGGGCTTTTCCGATGGAGACGTTCCACGTGGGCGATTCGGAGAACGATCTTCGACGGTTGTACGATCAGTTGTTGTCTTCGCAGTCCTCCGAAAAACTGTCTCGTCAGTAGTTCGTGGCCCTCTAGGCTTTTCGGATGGCGAGGTACCGCGAGGACCTTTTGGCAAACGATCATCGACTGTTATTGTTTTCACCGTTCTTTGGGAAGTACTCTTGTCAGTTGGCCGTGGTCCGCTAGGAGATCTGTCGCGAGGCTGTTCTTTTGGAGACCGAACTGGGGATTTTTCCAAAGTTTTCCTGTCTTTAGTTGTTTTGGTTGTCCTTTGCACAACAGTCACATCAATTTCTTCATCAGTTGGCTGACGTCGCCTAGGCTTTTCTGTTGGAGATGTTCCACGAGGACGATCTTTAGGCGAACGGTTGGTGGTGGTGTCGGTTGTTGTTTTGACTGTTCTTTGGATGATTTCCTCAGTTTCTTCTTCGCTTGGTCGGCGGCGCCTGTTCTTGTCCGTTGGAGATGTTCCACGAGGACGATCGTTGCACTCACTGGTAATTGTATCATCGGTGTCTCCTTCGCTGGGTTGACGTCTTTTCGGAGATGTTCCACGGGGGTAGTCCTTGGGCGAGCGATCTTTTACAACGGTTTCTTCCAAAGTTGTCCTGTCCTTTGTTACCTTGGATGTCTTCTGGACAAGAGTGGTGTCGACTTGCTCGTCAGTTGGTTGGCGTCTCCTAGGCTTTTCGGTTGGAGAGCTTCCGCGGGGACTAGCCTTAGGCGAACGATTGGTGATGTCGGTAGTTTTCTTTACCGTGCGTTGGGTAACCGTTTCATCAGTTGTTCTCGGTCCCCTGGGCTTCTCATTGGGAGACTGACCTCTCGGTGTCGGTTTCTCTGATGGCGACGTTCCACGCGGACGATTGTCGTGATACCGATCCTTTGGTGATCGATCATTGATTTCCTCTCTTGTCGTCTTGGTTGTCCGTTGAACGACAGTAACATCGATTTCTTCATCAGTTGGCTGGCGCCTTCCAGGCTTCTCGGTTGGAGAGGTGCCTCGTGGACTTCCTTTCGGCGAACGATCGTTGGTGATTGTGCGATTGGTTGTAGTTATGACAACAGTTTCCTCAGTTGGTCTTGGAGCTCTGGGCTTTCCAGAGGGAGACTTGTTTCGAGGGTAGTCTTCAACATCTGTCTCTTCAAATGTTGTTTTGTTCCGAGTTGTCTTCGTAGTCCTTTGGACAATGGTCTCCTCGGTGTCCTCATTGGGGTACCGCCTTCTGGGTTTGTCGGAGGGCGACGTACCGCGAGGGCTGCTAGTCGGTTTCTTTCCTGTGGGGGACCTATCACGCGGACTAGTTTCCCCATCAGTTGGCCTCGGTCCCCTTGGATAGTTGTCAGTGAGTTTCGATCGAGGCGATGGGGAGCGATCACCTGGTCGCTTTTTGCGTTCCTCGACAACTGTCACATTTGTGACAGTCGTTTCATAAGCGTCAGACGGTCTGCCTCCTGTGGGCTTGACTGGGGACTTTCCTCTAGGGTGGTCTTCCGTGTCTGTTTCTTCAGTTGGACTTGGACGCCTGGTGGGTTTTTTCTGCGGAGAGTGATCGTCAACATCGAATTCGTTCACTATTGTAGTACCCTTGGTTGTGCGGGTGGTTTTCTGAACATACGTCTTATCGATGTTATCAGTGTCGATGGGGGTTTGGCGCCGTGGTTTGTCTGATGGAGACTGGCTTCGTGGACGATCTTCAGTATCCGTCTCCGTTGGAGAGCGATCGCATGGAGAGTCATCCTCATTCGTAGGTCTTGGGCCACGTGTTGGCTTCCCTGATGGAGATCGATCGCGAGGCCGCTTGTCAACATCACTGATGACGGTTGTAGTCTTCGTCGTCTTCGTGGTATTCTTGACTGTGCTATCACTGGGACCTCTCGGCTTCTGTGTTGGGGATCGATCACGGGGATATTCCCTTGGCCGCAAGGAATCGTCGTCAATCAGAATATCCCGTGTTGTGGTCGTGATCGTCCTTAAGGTAGTTTCATCACGAGGTTTTTCATTTGGAGATTGACCTCTCGGGCGCGAAGAAGGCGAACGGTAGTCAAGATCATCTACGATCGTGGTATCTCTGGTTGTTTTCGAAGTCCTCCTGACTGTTGTATCATCGGTTGGACTACCTCCGCGAGGTTTATCTGTGGGAGATCGTTCGCGAGGATAACGATCGTTGATCGTTGTGTCTCGAGTTGTTGTTGTTTTTGTGGTGCGCCTGACTGTTGTGTCATCGGTTGGACTACGACTTGGCAGTTTATTTGTGGGGGATAGAGGTCCGTAAACATCGTCCTCGAATTCTTGGGTAGTGGTATCCCTTGTTGTGATTCTGGACGTGATCGTTTCGTCCGTTGGACTTGATCCACGAACTGGCTCTTTCAACGGAGACTTATCATGAGGACGATCAACGATGTAGGTTGTATCTGTTGGCCTGGTACCCAATGGTTTCTTATTCACGGGGGAAGCGTTTCTTGGACGGGCAGAAGGTGTGCGTTCATCAACAGTCTTTGTCGTAGATGTGGTCTCTCTAACAGTAGTTTCGTCAACCTGTGTTGGCTTACGATTCCTACCCAAAGGAGATCCATCTCTTGGACGAGAAGTTGGCGAAAGCTCGTCAATTTCGTCCACGACAGTTGTGTCTCTGGTTGTAGTTTTCCGAACCGTAGTTTCACCGTCGGTTGGCAATCCACCTCTTGGACGTTCCACACTCCTTGTGGTAGTCGTCACAGTTGTTTCGTCAATCTCGTTTGGTCTTGTGCCTTTGGGAGTCTTACCTACAGGTGATCGATCACGCGGCTGATCGCCAGTTTTCTTGTCACCTGGCTTGAAGCCTCGACCTACTGGTTTTTCGGTTGGAGATGTGCCGCGAGGATACTCGACCTTTGTAGTCTTGGTCGTTCTGGTGGTAGTGTTTTGAGATGGATAGTCCTCATCATCGCAGTCTTCAATGCTTACAGTGTCACTCGGCTGCTTCTTTTGAGGACTGGGCGACCTCTGGCCGGGCTTGCGAGTTACGTAAACCGTATCCCGCTCGGTGTTAATAAAATCTTGGACTCTGTTCGTCTTCTCAACCGTGGTTTCATCTTCCATTCCCAAAATCTGACGACACCTTTCGTCGAAGGTTTCACTGCGGTCTAGCGGAGGCTTTGAGCCACGGGGCTTGCCTGTCTCGTTTGGCTCATCTTCAGGACGTTTTGGAGTGCGGCCTTTATCTTCGGGACGATTCGGCTCGTTAACACCCCCCGGATGTTTGGGTTGATTTGCGTGTGTACCTATAGGTTCATCGGTCAAATTATGTGGTCTACGGCCTCCATCGTCGGGCCGCCTTGGCTCGTTTGGACCCAATGGACCTACTGGCTGCCCATCACCGGGACGTCTTGGTTGCTTCACACCCGATGGGCTGGTTGGTTCCCTATCAACTTGAGTTGAATTGAGGCTGCCCTCTACGGGATGCTCGGGCTGTTTCAGATCCGATGGCCCGCCGTCCTCATGCTCACTGTCGGTCGGTCCTCTTGGTCGGTTGCCATCTTCTGGGCGTCGCGTCTGCGTAACACCCCGCTCGGTATCCAGGAAGTCTGTGGTGACGGTTTTCTTGTCTGTCTTGCGAGTTCTCTTGAAGAGCGAGTCTTCTTCATCGTAAGTTTCCGTCTGCGTTGGCCTACGGTACTCAAAGTCACTTGTCGGCGAGCCAGCCCTTGGCGACTCCGGCTCAAAGCCCTCGTCATCCGAAGTTGGTCGCTTGGATGTCGGTCTCCGTTGGCCCTTCGTGTCTGGGACATAACCTTCGTCAAGGTCCTCCGGCAGATACCCTTCCTCCGGTTCGCGTCGTCTTGTCTTTGTCGTGTCTAGCGTTATGCCATTCTCGACTTTAACTGTTTTAGTAAATCTAGTGGATGGGGAGGAGGATGATGGCTTCGTGGTTGGACTAGTGGATGGTGCTACTTTCGGTTTGTCAGTCGCGGACTTTGGTGCAGTATGAGGGGTGGTGCTGGTTGTGGTTGGTGCTGGTGATGATGCGTTTTTCGTTGGTCTGTCTGATGGTGATGATCGGTCGGCTGAAAATATGCGATCGAATGGAAAGATGTTAGTGAAAACAACATGTGATCGTATGAGAACGTATGTGTTGTGTATAGCCCAATAGGTATACTACTGTGGGAGTAAACAGAACCTAACTCTACCTTTTGGAGCACTAGGGATGTAATGGGGATAGGATACTTGTTTGTTTGTCGTCTGATTGTGTTTTTCGGTGATTTCGGTGGCCCTGTTCTGGGACACATATCCCTGGGGCTTGGTTTTCGGCTTGCTACTGTATAGGGTGTCCGGTTTGGTTGGCTTCGTGTCTTGGGTTTTCGCAGATCTTGTTGTTGTTGGTGTTGTGTGTTTGGTGGCTGTATCAAGGAGTGTGTTTATTTCATCTTCGGTGTTGTAAGGCCTACGGGAAGTATTGGGAGTGGTACCTGTAAAAGGTTTTCTTTAAACTTTAAGCTTAACCTAGGTGACAATGCAAACAAAAAAACCAAAAAAAAAAAAAACACAAATAACCAAAGCGGGATGATGCCTGTCACCCAAAATACAAACAAAACATAAGCTAAGCGCACACATGGTATGGATTGATCTTACCAAGGAGCTGCCTGTTTTTCAGACGGCTGGACGGAAGTGTTGCATCGGACGGACCAAGCTGATAGTATTGTTCCTTTTTAAGGATCGGTTCCTCAGCAATACCTTCGCTTGCAAGAAAACCTTCGGTTGCGGCGAAGATTTTCTTGCGCAGTATAGGCTCAGCCGAAACGGACTGCTGATGAACTGAAGGAAGCATAAGCGACAATTGTTGTGGTGGGTAGGTGGTGGTAGGTTAGGGAGTATGTTCTCACTTACCTGGTGCAGGTTTGCCTGTTGTCTTGTCCGTGGGCTTGGCCGTGATTTTCCTTGTCAGCGAGTAGTCAATCGTTTCGTTGGCTACGTGGGATGGAGCCGTCTTGCTGATGGGGCTTCTCGGACCAGAAACTCGTCTGGTGTCGGTTGTAATGGGTCGGTGAGTCTTGGTCACTGTTGCCGAACTGATGCGGCTTGATTCCGAGTTGGTTACGCTCTCGTGCGACGGACTACGGCCGTCGCGTTTCGATGGCGAGTACGAGTTTCGAATGGAACCCACGCTGGTGCGAGGCGTTGTCCGTTCGGAGATGCTGTCACGACGGATCGACTCCACTGGGGAGGCGCAGCGAAGAGAGCGGGCGAACGCCTGATGGGCGGCATCGGTGCGCTTCTCGTATGTTAGGCTGTTGCTTCGGTCCGAGGAGACTGATATGGTGTCGTCACGGTCAACGCTGGGTTGACGACGGTTTGGGGTATGAGGAGAGTCCTCGTACTGAGGTGCTGATTGATTTGGCATAGCATGGCCAGGCTTGGGGGATGGGAAACCATGGGTGGTTGTAGTTGGCTCGTGGGCTGAGGGGTGCCTTGGTGAGTCACCGGATGGACTGTTGGCCTTCACCGAAGGGAATCCATGTGTGGAATAGCCGTCAGATGGCGATCTGCGATTTACAACTGGCTCCTGACCTGACGGACGCCTTGGCGATTCGCTGGGGGATGCCTCGAAGCGCTTGGGCGAGTCTCTAGTTGGAGTTCCGGCCCTTACCGATGGAAAGCCATGAGTGCTGAAGTCGTCAGTGGTGGAAGTTACATGGCGACGCGTTTCGTTTGTCGAAAAGTTGCTTCGCGTGGTAGAAGTGGAGTCCGTTGCCTTGGGGAATGTCTCGCCAGGGCCCGGACGTTCGGTGTTCACAATATGCACCCTTTCAGTGGTACTGTACTCGTCGTGGGTGCTTGGCCTCTGCGATGTATACTGCTGTGTTGGCTTGTCCGACTTCACCGATGGAAAACCGTGCGTTGAAAAGTCCTGACTTGGCCGTCCGCCAGATGGTGATCGCCCACCTCTAGGTTCCTCTATTGGCTTGCGGACCGACGGAAATCCATGCGTCGAAAAGTCCTGATTTTCATTGTGGCTCTCCGCGAAGCTCTCAACAGTCTCCGTTGAGAAGCGACGGCTTTCGGAGAACTTTGTCGAGCTCTTCGACGACTGTTGGATAACCCCGGTCGAGGTGAATCCATTAGTTGAAATATCCTCCGTCTGAGGGCGGACAAATCGCCCAGGTGTAATAGGGGCCAATGCATCGGGAAATCCGTCGGGACCACTGCGACTGGGACTGTCGCGATCAAGGACGAAACGGTCGCGCTCGGTTTGAATGAAGTCAGTGACTTTCTCATTGCGAGCGCTCTGATTAAGGTCCTTCTTCATGGTCTTGTTTGTTGAGACCACTTCGACGTTGTCAACCAAATCACTGGCACGGCGAGTTGGCACGGTACGAGTCACTGGATGCTGATTGGTGTCCCGCAGGATCTGTGTAGATCGCTGATCCACAGTTTCCGAAAATCTCGGTTCATTCACATTCCCACCGCGCGACTTTTGCAATCTTGAGTAGATATCGTCCTGTGACGGGGTTTCGGGAGTTTTTTGAGGACTCACCGGGCCGCTGGAGTCACGGGTGCGCGACAACCGTGAGAACACATCCTCGGAGTCCTGAATTCGCTTCTCTGATGTCTTCTGTGTGGTACTTGAGCTCGAGGATGTCCTCTGCTGCTGATTCATGGTCTGCGAAATTGAGCCCGAGTCAGCGCTAGCTTCGGTTTCGTACCGCTTGGTCTTCACCGTGGTACCGTCGGGAAGCTTCTTCACTGTGGTGATCATTTTCACACCCGGCTTCGGGTACTCGACAACATTCGAGACTATGGCACCCGGCTGAGACATCAGATGCTGGACGTGTTGCTGGTACTCGGGCGAAGCCTTGTCCATGTCCACGTACTTCATGCTCTCCTCGCGCAAGTTGTTGGTCGTTTCATTCCTCTCGTTGCGTTCGTTCCGCTCGCTTCGTTGATATTGCTGCTGATCGCTATGAAGAGCGGTATTATTTGCCGACGAAACCAACTTCTGGTATTGCGGATCGTGTGTCAACCGCCTTGGTTCCATATCAAAGTCGGGATCACCGCTTGAAATAACCTGTGACGACGACGACACGACCTTAGACGATGATGATGTCACCGAACTGCTCTTCATCTCTGTGCGCCCCGAATTGGCATCGCCAACTACAATATTCTCCTGCAAGTGTGTCTTCGAGCTTTCGGCAGCCTTCTTCACAAAGTTCTTGTCATCGCCCTGGTGAGAGGCGCTCGATTTCTGTTCATTTCGTCCGGCAAACTCAGCTCGACCTCCAGGTACCTTCTCGACACCTACAAGCATGAAAAATAAATATTACAAAACGTTAAAGTACTACCAAATTAAATCCATTGTACGCACCATCTGTTTTGGCTAAGGTCTCTGTACGGAACGCGCGCCCATCTGGACTAACCTCCGACGAAGTTTGCACATTCCAACCAGTGGTGTCTGGTACGAGTACACCTCCGGCAACACCCCCGCTGTTGCGAAACTTAATCTCACGCAACGGGCTCTCTGAGTCGCGCACTTCCTTCGATTTCAAGCTCTGAAAGCTCTGGTCCACCAGTGAGTCGCCATGACTCGGCGTCAATGGAGTCTTGCCGAAGCACAGATCTGTTGAAGGATTCATAATGTCACCTCCTCCTGGGCCGCCCGTAGAATAAAACTCTCTAAGTCTCGACTCACGTAGCTTGTACAAATGCGAACGGATCTCTTTCTTTCGACCAAAATCTTCGGATTGTTGCCACTAGAACAAGAAACAAGTTTTCGAATTAGAGCCAAATGCTTATGCGTCGTTATCGCCTAGAAAACTAAAATGTTGTCGTTCGATCGATGTTCGTTGTTAAACTGAAGCTACAGCTTTCTGGCAACCGGTGAGCTGGTCTAGCAATACTCTAAGCTAAGCTCTCTGTGCGATTACTGTGAATCGGGGGTGACACCGCCACTTGGCTTAGTCAGCAACACAAGTCTGGTGTTAGTAAGGTGACGACCCACGCAACCACCGACGGCCAAATGCTTACCATTTCTGGTCGTGCTGGTGCTACAAAAAAATCATCAACTCGGTCAGGACTGCGTCATCGATGCAAAAAGAGATTATTTCGCAATCGCCTGTGCACCTATCACGTTCGTTTATTCGTTTCATTCATTGAGGAGGCCATTCAGAGAGCAATCGCTCGTAATGACATTCATTTTATTATACCTGCTGCAAATGTTGCTGCCAACAAAAGTGCACACGCGCAAATGGAAATCGACGGCGAATGGATGTGTATAACAATGCGATTACACGGCTTATGGCTATTAAAAGCGTATTAGAGTTGGTTTTGAGGTTTTCGACTGAGTTGGAGATTACGTCATGCTACCTCTGGTGATGGATGCTTTTTCTTAGACAATTTGTTTGCCAGAATATTCACTGTGATTGTGGGCTGAATCTAATGGAGTCGTTAAGATGGTTGAATACGATAATGACCTGCTGCTGGAATTGCAT
This sequence comes from Cheilosia vernalis, assembly GCA_949126925.1. Lineage (NCBI taxonomy): Eukaryota > Metazoa > Arthropoda > Insecta > Diptera > Syrphidae > Cheilosia > Cheilosia vernalis. The sequence continues at coordinate 58,029,344 of OX421360.1, forward strand.
TAGATTGCGATCGAGTGGCAATTTCTGGTTTAGCAGAATGAATCGACATGAGTCTGAACTGAAATTTGAAAGAATGGAGCAGAGCAATGACTTGTAGTGACACCTACGGTACGGATAGTTGTTTTTGTTATTCATACTGGAATTCAGCTGCAACAATGGTCGTAGAATCTCGCGAGCCTGGTGTGACCCAGTTAGAAGCACCCATTCAGCTGCGAATTTTACAAACAGTTTCCGAATTTAGTCCGTGTTTCCCTAATATGGTTCAAAAAGAAGAGGACTATTTATGAACTCAAAGTCTTGCGAAGCTATTTAAATTTATTTATTTAAATAACAACGAGCTGACCTGTAATCTGTAAGCTGCAAATGCAATTTATGAGATCTGTCATAAGTTTAGGATATCCAAGTTGCACGATTGGAAAACAGCAAGTCACGGAGACCAGTCATTTTGTATTATTCCATTTCTTTATTAGGCCTGTTTTCTTTAGCTTCGATGTCAGCAAAGCTAAGTAAATTAGTATCTTCAACACGCAATTGCAACAACTACGTTCTGCTTTACACTTCGAGGACTCACACTAGGTCGTTCCCAGCAAGAGCAACTTGGGAGTAAATGTTCACTTCTGACAACCAGGACCCCAATTCTAAAAAATTCTTGCTTACGTTTATCAGTCAAAATCTCCGAAGCGATGCGGAAAACAGACATTTGCAATGCTCGAAATCCGCATACGAGAATTTCTCTTCAAAAGTTGATCGTCTGTGCGTTTTCCATGCGGATTCGCATCTCGTATACCTACGGAATTGTGATACTTCAAAAAATGTATTGTTTTTTGATTTGTGTGTGAGAAAATAAGAGTCAAATTAAAATATATCAAACAATTTAAATAAAAGAATTTATTGAATGATATTCCTTCGCATTGACATAAATGTGTTCGTTAGTGCCGTTCGTTCAAAGCAGTCTTGGGGCTCTCGGATAGGTCAGTAAATTTCAATAACTACGCCTAACTGCTTCATTGAGAATCTAACAAGTGCTGAGCTCATATCGTCCAAAATATAGCCACCGCGAAAACCGACAAATAATGTTCGTTAAACATTACATTAGTATTTTTTTTTGTAGATCAAAAACAACTATTTCCAACATATTTAATTTTTTTTTTTTTTTCACAACCTTTCAAAATGGTTTACTTGACGTTCTGTAAAATTCTGCCTCATTCGAGAGGTGAATATAATTTTAGCACAGACGAAAAAAAACCCGAACAGGGGGTAAATTCTGCTTCTTTGAAAGATTGAATCGAATAATAATCATTCACATTCACTTTCAACCATTGCTTTAATTCTCTCGATTCATTAGCAGGGTTGTCAGGTTACTAAAATCGAAATCGCCAACCTTAAATTGAAAGTCGCCAAAAATCGCCAAACTTATAAATCGCCGAATTAAAAGTATAATAAAATATAATAAAACCAAAAGATGAGAACAATTCATTAGATACAAACTTGTTAATAAAACAAAAACAACGTAAAAAACAAAAGATCAGCTTTGTATGTACTCAATGTACCTACTCATATATTTCATCGTGAAAACCATCTTCATTAATCTTGGCATTTAATGCCAAAAGCATTTAAACAGAAGGTTCAAAATTATTGCAGCAAATCGAATGAATGCGTACTCATTATTCCCACTCTCGTTGGTATTTAAAAATCCGCTGTTTTTTTGCTTTTGTACTCATTTTTTTGTTTGATTTTATACTTTATTTTTTATTTACACAATCAGATGTCCATGTTTGGAAATTTATTGTGACAGATTATTTTAGTTTGACACATTAATCATTAATTTTAGGGATTACTTCGAATAATTCAATAATTCATTTGAAAATCGGAAATCGATAATTTTTTGTTTATATAGGTACCTTTTGGTTTTTTTGAATGAGTGGAAAATATAAATAAGTAGGTATGTAGGCTATATTAAGATTTTAATTCGAAAATGAAAAATTGCCAAAAATCTAAAGTTTTTGGGTATGTCGCCAAACTGATTTTCGTATCGCCAAATGAGACTTGAAATCGCCCATTTGACTATAAATCGCTACATCTGACAACCCTGTTCACTAGCTACTAATAAGCGATTCTCGCTCAATAAGTGAAACTGGCGTGGTGAATTCAATATCGCAAACCGTGTTTTATGAAATTATGTTCTCTATTTTCAAAATCTCACTAAAAACATTTGTTAGAATTGTGAAAATAACACATTCACTAGAAAATGAGAGTATTAAAAAAAATTTATGAAGTTTGGTTTCACACTTTCGTAGAACGCGAATCGAAATTGCGGTGAAGGGTGAAAACATTTTCGTTTCGCTTTTTCACAGAAATAGAATTGACCCCTTATCGAAAATTCGCTCGTATACGAATTATGTTATGCGCGAAATTGAGAATTCGGGTCCAGAGGGAGTGCTGAGAATATTTTATGTTGCCACCCTTGTATAATATGGATCTGTTTGCAAAAGTTCCTCTGTTTACAGCATAAACTAGGCGTTGATTTTGATTGGCGGAAATGCATAAAGGAATGCATAAGTAAACTCAATTTCAAAATAACAACTAAATATTAGGGATACTATTAAAATTTGGAATAAGTTACTTTTTTATCTAAGCTGCAATGTTGTTTGAAACAAATTTAACTTATTGAAATTTGTTATCAAAAAAATTGATCCGTAAAGAAAATCTACTATACAATTAAATTGATGTATAATTTTTTACAAATACAATCTCACTGTATATTGCGATCAAATTAAAAAAAAAAGAAAATTCCCCGTACAAAATGTATGGAAAATAAATCTTTACAAATTCTGCAATTTGCTTTTAAAATGTTCCAAATTTCTCGCCATATAAAAATTTGTTACTTTGCTTTGCTGAGATCGAAGCTCAAAAATCCACACCTATTGTTAACAAAATTATACTAAACTCAAAAATGTCAATTAATAAAATTCAAGAATTATAGGGAATTCTCGTTCATGACGTACCGGCTTTAGATCGAACAGACGAGAGCCCAACCTTACTTGAGATTCGTATATGTATAAACAAACAGGTGCTTTATTCACAGCTCTTCAATTCAAATATCAACAGACTATTTGAAATCTTATTGGGGCCCTATGGAAACTTATGCAAAAATAATAAGACTAGCCAGGCACAGCCAAATTCAGATTTTGTGGTGACCTAGAATCTGAAAATGTCGCTGAATTCCATGGAGCATTACTATTGTATTACTGCTTAATCAAGTGTTTTTAAACGCAAGCGGATTACAATTATGCATTGCCTACTTTTCCAAAAACGCATTGTTAACGCATCAACTGCGCAAAACAACAAAACAAAAACAGAACATCGTGAATGATTATGATGTAAATGAAACTTTGACATTTCGTAACTCGTAGTGGCTTAGTGGTTAGTGTGTTGGACTACTAAGCGAGGGATCCAGGTTCGAATCCCGCAAAAATCCAAATTCCAACTCAGGGTTTTTTCACTGCGCCACCTCTCGCGAACGTCTGACAAACATCCGAGAGTATAACTGTCATGAAAGAGCTTCTCAATCGGCCCGTTTGGAACCGGCATAAAATTGTTAGATCCCTTCCATTCGTTCCAAAAATTAAAAACTCACACAAAACGAATGGTTGCGAGAAGCTAGGCCATGGGTCCCTACAGACCTGTTGCGCCAACTATTATTATTATTATTAAGTAAAATAATATATTTTGTAATAATTTGTTAATTTTAATTTGATTTGCAGTAACAAATGCAAAAGCGTCAGAAAAGCAATGTGCATAAACAATGCGGGTTTTTTTACGTTTTGGAATTCAGCCAAAGGTAAGACAGTGCGAATGCCAGGTTCCTAGTCAGTGTTGCCAGTCTGGGGGTTTACCCCCAGATTTAATTGCTGGATTCGGCTTCCTAGATGTACGAAAGCATTTGAAGCTCTTTGACATGTTTTTTTTTTTTTTTTTGTGAACAATCTGGGGGAGAAACTTTTAAGACAGAAATCTGGGGTTTTCTAAAATACTATTTTATTTGTATTTCGTTACAATATCCTTTTGGTAGCCTTAAATGTGTGTTTTATTTTAATATACAGTTAAATTTATCTATCGGTTCTCCAAACCAATATTTAAGAATGAAACTTACTTGTGCTAATATCTTTGGAATATTTTTGTTTACAAAACAAGTATTTAAAAAAAAATGAATGCTAGTTTCATTAGGGAAAAAGTTATAGTTTTTTTATAATACGTAGGTAGTTGCATAAATATATTGCCGGACTTAAGCAAAAAACTTATTTGTAAATCCTTATAAACAACAATTTCATCAAGATGAGTAATACGCTTTTCACACTGAGCCGAAAACCGTGTTTTCGTCGAAAACTCGTCGATGCATTCACACCCACCACCAACTAGTTTCTGTTTGACGTTTCTGGTTTCAACCAGCTGTGAGACACTAGTCGTTAAACTGCGGTGCAAACTTTTTTGGTTAAAAATTTCGATCGCATTAATTAACAAACAAAATGAATTTATTGCATTTCAAAATATCAATTCATTGATTGTGAAAAATGATTTTAAGTTGTGAGTTGTGACATTTGTTCAATCAACCATTTTGCTGAATTTGCTGAATATTGCAAAAGGTGTGTTTGTTTTCGAGGAAACCGACATTAAACGACTCGTTTTGAATATTGAAATATGTATGGGAAAACTTCTGTTTTCGTAAAAGTTTTCGAGTATTTTCGCGAAAACCCGGTTTGGCTTGCTGTTAAAAGGCTGCTTAAATTCTTACAATATGTTTTTGAAATGCAACTTTCGTTAACATTTTGCGTTGAATTTATTTGGTGCACACTTTTGCCTTCGGAAAACCAAGCTTACATGTCACCGATTCAAATTCGAAATTCATTCTTTGAAGTCGTACAAAAATATGTTAAAAAAATAATTTAAAAAAATAGGTTTTTTTTTTGGAAAAAATAGCCAAATCAGGGGGTTTTCAGATTTATCTTGAGGTAAATATTTTGACCGCTTGGCAACGCTGTTCCTAGTGTTGCGGCATTTCGAATAAAAAATAGTCTTATTTTGTCCTTTTTCCTATACCATTTGAAATATGAAGTTCTAAGGCCCATTTTATTCACTCGAAGTTGAACACAACTTGGGGATTTTTATATGGAAAAATGGGCCTAAATGCCTCAAAGCACTAGACACTAAATGAGCTTCGGATAGTGGAGTCATTCCTAACCATGCATACACTTTCAAGAATAATTAATAGACATAAGACATGTGCAAATATGTCCAACCAAAGGCATTCGCAACTAAGAACAACATTGAATGATAAGAAAAGAATTTTTAATCAACCCAAGATAAATCAAAAAACGTCGGAGTTCTTCTCAACAAACAAGCCGGTAAAAGTTGGCAACGTTTTGCCCTCCAGTTGTCATCGTTCCAGTTAGGCAACTTAAAAGTATGCGTAAGCATATGAATAAAGCCTCAAAATGACACCAATCTTAGTTGTCACTTCTCAAAAAAAAAAAAAAAAAACAGAACAAATCTAAGAACCATAACGAGTTTAACTACCAATAAACTTTTGGTTTTTTCAGGCTTTTTTACTGTCTTTTTGTTGTCTTTCTTTCTGGTCCACACAAAATGAAAAGCAAAGATAACATCACGTAATATTTACACTCGGTCTCCTGCAAACAGAATTCGAAACTGATTGCATCACTGTTATTGTGAACATGCGAACTATCCCACACAAGGAAGTATAGTAGTCAAAAAGTGTAAAATTATAGTTAATACACTGCAACTACAGTCAAAATTAGCAAGTTTTCATTAATCAACTGCATGAAATCACCGCCCAAAACAAAAACCAGTATACGAGTATCTATCTGTCTATCAAATCAACTTACGTGCGAAATTCAAATTGTGATCTTCCTCTGTGTATCTCACTCGAAACAGAACTAAATCATTATTCGGTTTCATGTTCTCCTTCTCAGCCGGCTAGCCTCGTCGATGTGGATATTTTGTTTTTGCTAAAGAGAAACTAACACTACCTTTTCACAGAAAGAAAAAAAAAACCCACCGCCAGACTAATACAACACAAAATGTTGACAGAAATGTTAAAGTTTGTATACTTCATGACATCATTTTGATAAGACAACAATAAACGAAGATATTAATATTTTTCGAGGTCATGAAATTAGAAGAAACCAAAACGGATCAACTCCACTACTGCATCGAATGGATATCGATAAATGAAAGTATCAAATGGAAATGAATTGCCACTACTGTGCAGCGTGGGTAGGTTAAAGTGACGTGACGCCTACTGTTTAGTGTTTGAGGTGGTCTCCTACCTAGACACTGAATTACCATAATTATTTTTTGCAGGTTGGCTGTAATGTAAAATAAGCGCAACCGAGCCAGCTAACCTGTGGTCACGGTTAGCACTGGATAGGCACCTATACGATTTATGTATCGCGATCGGAAATGGGTTGAATATAGGTCAGAAAGGAATTACTCCGTTTCGGTTGGTGGGGTTCTTAATGACACTTAATGGTCGTGGTTGGATCATATGGGCTTAAGCGGTGTAACGACGTATGGGAGGATGGGGATGCCTATGTACACCCAATCTTGTTCGTGCAAATTGTTGGTTTAGTAAATGTAAATGCATTGGAATGGGGTAAACAAAAGATTGTTGCTTTTGCTTTCAGAACTTATCTGCGAAACGTTTTGTTGTGTATATATTTAGATTTATCACGAAAGTATGTAATTCGAAATGTAGAGTACACACTCAGCGAGGTCTTATCTGGAAAAGCATTGTTCTTCAACAAAAAAAAATATGTTGAGGATAGCTGTTTGAGTCATCAGAGGAATTCCTTGACTGAGGTAGGCACTTCAATGGACTTTCTTTGTCTGGCGACGAATGCCACAACATCCCGTCGATAAGGGAGGTGTTCCGCTTGTTCAATGAATAACCGCGAGCAAGAGAACCGTGATGACGCAATGCCATTTACAAGAATGTGACGATGAGGCCGTAAGTTTAACAGTTGTGATGAATCACATCTGTGTTCAGAATTCTAAATAAGGAGATGTTCCCTCATGCCCACAACACATGTGCTGCAGTAAATAGTTGGACTGGACATGCATTGCATCGGCTAATAAGGGCCACTGTCATTCGCCGACTAAGCAGCTGATGTGGTTACAAGACAACCAAAACAAAAACAAACCCGATCACCAGTGTCAAAAGGCGATGATGCCAAATACTTGAAATTGCAATTAATTTTCTTTTGTGTTTTGGTAACCCTTGAATTTTGCAGCAAAATTTGGAAAGAGGGACATAAAAACTTGTGTATTCTAATCTTGCTGCGCATTATGAATTCTGCACATGTGTTTTGGGCATTAGAAAGCATCTGCAGTGGAAATACTGCTGTGCATTAGATGACAGAAGTATTTATGTAAACTGGAGTGTACTATTACTAGGTTTGTTTGACGTGGTTAGCACTAGTGCCCACTAGTGCGCAATGAGATGTGTCAAAAACCCTGTACAACCCTGAAAATTCGATTACTAACAAAATATGTGGCCCTAACGTCTCTCAGTCAGGTATTTGTATTAGTATTTGTATTATACCATTCGTTTTGTGTGAGTTTTTAATTTTTGAACGAATTATGCCGGTTCTAAACGGGCCGATTAAGAAGCTCTTTCATGACAGTTACACTCTCGGATGTTTGTCAGGCGTTCGCGAGAGGTTCCGCAGTGAAAAAAAAATATGAGTTGGAATTTGGGTTTTTGCGGGAACCTTTTCGAACCTGGACCCCTCGCTTAGTAGTCCAACACACTAACCACTAAGCCACTGTATTACACGCAGAAAAATCACTTATTTAAAATCAACCAACTTTCGGTTAAAAACTACCAAGTTATACTGTTAATATAGCTCTTACAGAGTTATTGGATTAAAAATAACCGAGTCAACTTGTTTAACGAAACTCGGTTAAAAATGACCGATTTATCAATTTCCTCTCCAAATTTTCTCGGTCGTAAATAACAAACTAACTAATAACAACAGAGTAACATGGTTGATACCAACTGATAAAGTGTGTTTATTTTTGACAGTATGATTTAACCTTTTAAACTCGCTAGTTTTCAACAACAAATACTCGTTTATTTTCTATAGAGACTTAGGCCCATTTTATTCACTATCGTTCAACTTGCCGACGACTCCGAGGTTGATCAACTTCGGAGTTGATTTGAAAGAGAGAGTTGAGCGGCAAGTTGAAAATTGCTTTTATTCACTACTTTAATTCTCAACTCTGCTGTTGAAATTCAAAAGTTGGTGTACTTGCAGTTTCTAAAATATCCCTGGGATGTTTGTGACAGATGACACACAATAGGTCTGTTCTTTTACTTTTAAATCTTAAGCTAGGTATGTTCAGTTAATATTGTTTATTTGTTTTCATTCGGTGGTGAAGTCTTGATTGAGAAGCACGTAATAATAAATCAATAAAAAATTAAAAAAAAAATGGAACAAAAAGATGAAATTGCGATTATTTTGGCCGCGTACGTATTTGAAAGCAGAGAGGAAGATGAATAGACACACAAACTTCGGCGTGTTTGGACGAAGGGTTGAGTGGCGAGCATTTCAGCGTCGGAGCGGCTGAAATGCTTCCCCTATCTGCCGGGGAAAATTTTCGGTTAATTCATTTCCTTACCTGATTCAATGTACACAATGCACAGAAGACGGTTTTTAATTCTAGACGCCGAGAACACCAGAGGCCTGGGATTCTGTTGCTACCAAATTTAACGAACTATGGCAAATTCGAAACTGCATTGAAGCAGTGGATGGAAAGCATGTGGCGATGATCGTACCACTCTATGCTGACAGCATATTTTATAATTTAGTTTATGTTTTCTACAGAATATTTATATTAAAAATAATTTCTGAACAACAATAAAGATAAGACAAAAAGCAACTAAAAAGGATCATTAACATTTCCAGATACTTTTACAAGCATCATAAAACAGAAACTACAAAATATACCTAAAAGAAAAAGTTATTAGAAAGGATCATAAATATTTCTAGATCTTTTTGCAAAGGTCATAAAAGGAAGAATACAAATGACAAAACAAAAAGCCATATAAAGGATCATAAACATTTCCAGATGTTATTGCAAGCATTATAAAACGGAAAACACAAATTGAACTCGTCTTCTTCGCTGCCCGAAAGTTTCAAAAATTAATATTTGTTTATTTTTTCCACTTGATTTGAAGTTCGCACAGTCAGAGAACAACAATTATGAATGCTCTTCACGTCTGTACTATCCTAACTCTCCATTAACAATGCCGTGCACTGTGCACTGTGCAGCCACACATCTCCTTGTGCATTGTGTATGTGTTATTGTAATGTCGAGTGTTGAGTGTTGACTGTCGACTCTTATCTCCCGCATGCGGTCTCTCTCTCCGATGTACAAATGAGAACCAAAAATCTGACATTTTTGGCGTAAAAATCCCAAGTTTGCTCTACAACGTCTACTATTTCGGGGAGTTGAGAAAACCCACAGTTGATTAACTTTCGGTTTTCTCAACTTCGGAATATCCAAAGTTGAGCGAGTCAACTTTGGGTGAATAAAAGTAATTCTCAAGTTGAAAATAAAAATCCCCAAGTTATGTTCAACTTCGAGTGAATAAAATGGGCCTTAGTTGATTTTAACACTTTTTTTTTAACCGAGCAAAAATTGCACTCGGTTAAGGTTAAAATTTCTGGGTGAAGTATTTATTTATTATAATAATCCAAATCGATACTCACCATCTTTTCATCGATTTCAAAGCCGCCTATGACAGTATCTATAGAGACGAGCTATACAGAGCCATGTCTAGTTTTGGCATCCCTACCAAACTCGTCCGTCTGTGTAGGATGACGATGGAGAAATCTCGCTGCTGCATCAAGGTCGGCAATGACCTAACCGAGACCTTTGATGTCAAAAAAGGATTTAGACAAGGCGATGCGCTGTCATGTGACTTCTTTAACATCATACTTGAACTCACAAGCTAACATACGAGGTACGATCTTTCAAAAGTCTGTACAATTACTTGCATATGCGGACGATATTGACATAATTGGACGAACACACCGAGCTGTCACTGGCGCGTTTGCAAGTATAGACACAGAAGCGGCTAAAATGGGCTTAGCGGTTAACGAGTGCAAAACAAAGTATATGCTGTCAACAAGAAGGGACACCCAACATCGACGAATCGGGCAGAACGTCACAATAGATAGCTTTAACTTTGAGGTAGTAAGGGACTTTGTCTACCTTGGCTCTGCTATAACATCTGAAAATGACATCTCATCAGAAATCAAACGGAGAATAACTCTTTCCAACCGCTGTTTCTTTGGGCTGAGAAGGCAACTGTGTAGTAAGGCCCTCTCCCGAAAGACTAAGGAGACTCTGTATAAGACCCTCATCATCCCAGTCCTGCTGTACGGATCTGAAGCATGGACTATTTCCAAGGCGGATGAAGATATCCTTGGTCGATTCGAGAGAAAAATTCTTCGTAAGATATTCGGTCCCGTATGCGTTGACGGGTTTTGGAGGAGACGATTCAACGACGAAATATACGAGCTGTACAGCGACATCGACCTAGTCAAAAAACTGCGCATTGGACGTTTGAGATGGCTAGGACATGTAGAGCGAATGGACATCAACGCTCCGGCCCGCAGAGTTTTCGACTCCAACCCAGAGGGTCAACGCAGTAGAGGAAGACCTCGCCTAAGGTGGCGCGCACAAGTAGAAAACGACCTCAACCAACTTGGAGTGCGCAACTGGAGGCAGTTGGCTAAGGACCGGGCCAGCTGGAGAGGCTTGTTGGTTGAGGCCCTGGTTCATCCCGAACTGTAGCGCCACCTAAGTAAGTAAGTAAGTAATAATTGTTTCACATTAAGATAGTATCTCATAATTTGTGATGGCTTTACAATATAATTTAAGAGCTTTAAAATTACAAACAATAAACATAATGAACTAATTACATGAATAAATGGAAAACTTACATCCCTTTGACATTAAAATATTATGTATCACTGGCCAAGTGTTTGAATAGTTTAGTTTTAAATGTGCTTGTGTTAGAGATTCTCCTTAGTGCAATGGGTAGCGAGTTCCACATGACAGTGGCATGGACGAAGAAGGTACGCTCTGGTTGCAAGCAATTAAATCCGAGCCTTAGCAATATAGCTGTTCGTTGTGAGCTGGCAAAACTTAGTCTGCTGTGCAAGCACTCCGGTTGTTGAGTCATTATGATACCGTGCAAAAGACTAAGTGTTCTAAACTTAATGAGGTTGTCGAAAGTTAGGCCCATTATCTGCAGGGAGTAGCAAGATATGTAAATTGTAAATAACATTTAATTTACGCTTAGTGTTGTGGTCAACATGGCAGAAAACCTCGCAACCATACAAAAGGATAGGTAGTATAGGTAAGGGATTTAACAAGTAGCATCTTAGTTTTAGTGGGCAAACAACTTTGTGTAGACCACAGAAGTCGGATGCCATTGTATACCTTTCCAATTGTAGCCGCAACATGATCGGTCCAAGTGAGTGTGTCATTGAAAAGTATGCCCAAATTTTTAGCCTTTTTGCACGGAAGCCGGATTGAGCGGGACTCAAAAGGTTATAGGTAGTTGCTAAGATGCGCTTGCTTGCATCTGCTTCAAAATCGTCTTCTCAAATACATTAGACATGAACGGCAATATTGCGATTGGTCTATATTCATCTATATTCATATATTTATCTAAGCCTTTTTCCACGATAATCACAGGTCGTTAGAATTTGGTTAAAGATGTGAGTAATGTATTTAGGAAGGAAAGGAAGGAGAAGCTTTGAAAATTTAGGATGTATTTCATCCAAGCCTATTGCATTCCATTTAACGGAAAGCAGATATATAAAAAAATGAATGATAGCAAGCGAAATGACAGCGAAACTCTGCACTGAATTCTTGCCCCCTAGTTGTTGCCCTAGAAGCCATGTCAAACACAGGTTTTCAGTACCAGGGCGAGCTCAGTGCTATATCGAACACATTTGGGTTAACAAACCTACTATCGCAGAGTAAAATTTGACATTTTTTTACTGTAAATACAGTCGAATCTCAGAAAGATGAACTGATATAAAACATGTCCAGTTCATCTTTCCGAATTGTTCATCCTCTTAGGCTTCATCATTTTTTAAGGAAGAACGTATAGCCATACAAAAAACATTAAATATATAGATATCAATGTCATTAAAAAAAAACACGCACCAGTTAGCCGAAAAACCCGACTTCTACGCGTTTGTGAAACAAGATTCATTGAAAGGCATTACAGTTATATTTCCTTTGTAGAGCTCTTCAAATGCATCTCAATAAGTCTTCGAAAGCATTGACACTTTTGGCAGCGGTCAAAAAAAGTGATTTCCTGTAAGCCTGATTGTATGCGAAAAAACTATTAACTTTAACACTGCCCTTATAAGTTTTCCTATAGAATAAATCCTTAGATTTCGTTTCTGCATTCGACCACACAAAAGGAGTTCTAAATTCTCTTAAGAACATCAGAGAAAATGCCGACGATTTCTTCAGTTATGCTTTTCAATCCGCATCCCAACTTGCCGAAGACCTTTTTGAAGTTCAATTAAGAGCTTCAAGAACTTCATTGAAACAGACAATACGTTTCAATCCAGAAACCTCTTCCACTGATTCCAATTTTAGAGTACCTATACAGATTCCTAGCATAGATTCGTTAATACGAAATCTTACGGACAGATTTATGGTCAACCGTCAACGAAGACGTTCTACCGGTGCCGTGAAATAATTTCACGTTTAAAAGCGCAATAACACCAATTTGGCGTTATTGCACTTTGTCGGAGTGAAATAAAACCAACTGTTGAAATATGGCCAACTGTTGAAAAGGCCAAATTTTCAGATTTGCCCTTATTTCGCTTGGCCTTATTTCACGGCACCGTTCTACCACCGTTTCAAGCTCTGCTCCAAGGTTTTGCTGTAGTTGAGCGAGTGAAAGAAATGGAAAAGCCGAGTGATCCATCTACCGAAATTTTAAAATTGCTTGATATTTCTGACAAGACTTACTTTAGAGGCATAAACTTTTTGCTGTAGGTTTGGGCCGCGCTTCCAGTAACCACATCTAGTGTTGGAAGATGTATGTATGTATGCATTAATTAAGTATGTTCGTTTAAGTACATACGATTTAAAAAGTAATAAAAATCAATGAATTCCTCGTAAGATTTGGTACTTCAGTGGGAGACTTGATAAAGTAAAGTCGTTTGTACTTTAGATCCAAGAAAGACACTTTAACACTTTATTTTCCTTTTAAAATTTTATGAAATTTCAGGTTTATAAAGTTTTAACAACGCGTGAGGCCAGACCTTTCGAGTTTTCCCCATGAAGTGAGTTGCCACTCCAAGTTTAGTTAATCCATAGCCAAAGATTTTTTTTTTTGACAAGGAGTGTAGGTACTGATAGGTTATGTGCACTGGAGGTATATTTTGTTCTTATGTCGCATTTGGAGGAATAATTTCGTTAAGTGCTTTGGTACATTCAACTTATGGAATAGGGACTAGTCTTCCATGCCCCAGCGGCAGTAAATTTGACGTAAGTTTTGGATTCTCTTTTTGTCGAACTGTTCACTGTATATAGTCTGTCAAATAGGTTAAGTAAATGTGTTTGACATGTATTTTTCTGGTTAAAAAGGATAATTCTCATACCCATGTACAGAAAATACTACTCCCCAGGAAGGCATAGGGCTTGGGTTGAAAAGAAGCAGCAGTACATATTACTTATATGGACCAAAACTAAAGAAGGTGCAATAAGGACGTTGCTGCTCCGCTTTTACTGCGTCAGAAACACAGTCGGCAGTACCTACTAATAAACATTTTTAGTGTCCGCAGGCTAAATTCACAATGGCGAAATTTTCCATACAAAATTGCAAATTCTCACCTAGGAAATATTCAGTGGGAAGGTCAAAAATGATTATTAGTAAGACCCAGTGTGTCACACCCGGAAACCGCATCACCTACAAAGTTTATTGAAAAGCAACAAATTCCTCTTCTAATCAATAAATGTAATAAACACTTTCACACAGCCCGTATATGCATTCATTGATTCCCCACTCTTACAACCAAATCGCTTCAAGCTCCAGTTAGAAACGTATTTAGCTTAAAAAACAAAACGTGACCAAATGCAATATCATTTAAAATGACTTCATTTCCAAGCATCTCTGATCGAAAACAACAACATTTCCAAACGCAACCCTCTAATTAGCTCATCAGTGTGCTAATTTATTAAACCGATTTCGATCATTGCCACTAAAAGAGTGTACATTCGCGCAGCAATAACCTGCGCATCTGACACTCGCTATCAGCATGAAATTACCATACACCCAAAGTTATCAAGAACCAGAATCTGATCCTCAAATGAAACTGGTTTCGTCCCACCGATCGGCAAGATCCAGTTTGGCTGTGCAACAAAAACAACCACAAAAACTACCGTGACATTGAAACCTCAGTCTAATGTCTCTGACATCATGAATGCGAATAAATCTTAAAAAGTATCCAAGAATTATATGTCATCCCGGTTTAAGCAAAAAATCCGCCAACCATGTAGGACGTTCGTCAAAGCCTACACTTTATTAAATTTATCTCTGCAAACAACACGCTCCACACACCTTGCGAAAATAAATACAAAAAAAAAAAACTAAACGCAGTAAGTACCACAAAACAAGTTCAATCCTTACCGAGAATTCGCCTCCTTTTTTGTTGTCTCCCAATCAACTCGATAAATTAATCCCAAATTCAACAAAAAAGTACCATGTATCTGAAGAACAGGTTCAATCACAGTTCTTGAGATACACTTAACTGATATTGTTCGGCTGGCTGTTTGTTATTTATTTTTTGGGGATGCTTTGTAGGTCGATCACTTATTAACCACTCTACCGTGTTACACTACGCCTCACTTCAAAGTAATTCAAATTTTCACTTAATTTCAACAAGGGAGAAGAAGATTATTTACAAAACAAGGAACAGCTGCAAAGAGACAGAATGCAAAAAATATTTAATTGCAATTTTTGCACACAACAAATCCACTAACTAAGCGAAAAAGAAAAATTAAACCGACAGACCATACGCACTGTGAACTGATTCTTTGGGGGGGAAGAGTTTTGTATTTTTACTTAATTCAGCTTGAAGACACGAACGTCTTGATCGAGCACCAAATTCTCACTGAAACTGAAACCGATGTCGGACTTGGAATGGAAGCTAAGTGCAAGATTCTCGCGCGGCAATTCACCTAGTACGCAGCCCAGATTCATCGTGCGGACAAACGATCGACGACGACCAAGACAACAACAGCGACACCGATGATGATGACGATGACGACAGCGACAGCGAAAAGCGATTCCAACCTTTTTCACCACCGCCCTACCCCACAAAACCGGTACGAATACGGAATACCTTATACCCATGAAATAAGCTTTGAGTATCTATAGATATTTATTTCTCTCGACTGCAAGGTGGTAGCCAGCGTTGTTCTAAAGAATTTTTTGAGTTGAGCCATTCTCCGAGCCATTTTACGAAAAAGTGAGCCACAATAGTTACATGAAAAATTTATAAAGTCGTTCAATATAGAAAATTATAAAATATACATTAAAGAAACATTAAGAAAGAATTATAACTGAATTCAAGAAATCCAAATAAACTGAAAAAGAAACACTTCTAACATATTCTTATGAGACCTTCCGGAGGATCGAAATTTATACCATCTAGTTGATTTTTTTAAGAACTCTTTGAAACTCATAAGTGTGTGAATGACTTGATACCTAACTTAAGCGATTTCGATTATTTGTCTTAGGTATGTTATTTAATGTTCAAAAAAATGTGGAAATCGTGTCATAAGTCTGGTAAATTGAGTTGAGATAAGTTTAAAATTGTTCATATTACTTTTAAAAAATATTGGATCCAAAACTTGAAATGATGTTAAAATTGGATTGTTAAAATTAATGTCGGTTTCCATTGGGGACCACCAGAAATCTTTTTAAGATCTCAGATTTTACGCGGCGAATGGAACGTGCAACGGAATTGATCTGCTTTTGTAAATGGATTAGTGCGTTCCTTAACAGCAATATCAGCTGTTCAAATTGCATTTGTTTTTGCAAAAATCATAGATGGATATCGACTTAAAAAATGTTTCCCCTATCGCACATACAAATGGAATATTTTTGGTGATTCATAGTCTGCAGATGACGAGGAAAACTATGAAGATAATAATTCCTCCTAAATTATATCCATGGCTATTAAATGTATTTCGTTATTGTGGTTTTCACGAAACTACCCCCATTTGTCTTCAAAGCAAACTTCTTAAAATGACGTAGAACAGCTGTGCAAAGTATATTGGTATTGTGATAGTGTGTGTAGATCTGAAAAAATATCGAGATCTGCAAAAAGGGCTCTGAATCGAAAAAAAGATTGATTTTTGGTCCCAATGGAACATGAAAAGTGATTTAGATAAAAAAAAGATTGATTTTTGGTCCCAATGGAAAACGACATTAATCTCTGTTTTTATTTTTAGCAATTTTTTTTTTTTGTACGAAAGAATTGTGAGTTTTAAGCCAAATGTGAGCCATTTCTATTTGGCTCGGAGCATTGAGCCAAAGCTAAAATATTTGAGCCAAATTACCCAATTGAGTACTTCAGCACAACGCTGGTGGTAGCCCATACGCCATACATTCCCACAGGTTTAGCCCCCACACACTCGTCACTGTCGTCGTACCCATACAGAAAGCGCGAATCAAATTCAATTACACACGAATGCGAGATCGCATCGCAGACCACAACCAAGCAGTACTTGTATTTGTCATGCGGGGGGAACTTACGGAGCAACAATAGTGGACCGCGACCGATATATATCCGAAACCGATTTAGTCATTTTCTATAAGGCGGACGCCTCCACGGTTCATTTTGCACCGCTAGAGACCACACGATTGCGTGATCGTGAGGAGACCGACCGGCTTTTTGGAACATTCTTGATGTAAACTGTCCCAACCGACGACGGACGGACCGTTTTACATATTACATTATGCAGCGATCGGTAGACGTGCGGGATGAGTCATGGTGGTGACGCGCTCGTTTGCCGACAATCGACTTGCTGGTTGTTGTTGGAGTTTAGAATGCATAAATTACAAGTGCATTTGATGGAGGAAGGTCGAGATTTATTGATAACCAGTAAGTGTCTTGGATTTCTTTGATTTGGATTTCAAATTTTTAATTGAGTTGAATGGCTAATGGTTTTGAGCGAGTTATGGCTTTTATCGGGCCAACAGGTTAGGGGACAAATAGCTATCAGATCGGGGCAATTTATATAGGCAGATACGATTAGGTATATGGGGGATCGTATATTTTGGGGATCTGGAACCTCGTCTCTTGAAATCTAAATTGTAATCATCAGTATTGATTAATTTGATAGGGAAACGGCAAGAATTTGTTGCATGCTGCAGAGAGTAGGAGCGAAGTTGGTGTGCCATGTCACGTTGCGATACTTGTCGCGTGATTTACCAAAAAGACACATATTTTGGTTTCGAAAACGAGGCTGTGGCTATCTGATTTCGGAGAAAATCAGTTCCCAATAGGACCTCAAAGGTTTTTGTCTTGATGCCATGGATGCGTCGTCAGAATCAGGTTTCTGTGGCTTACCCTTTTCCAAGATGCTAATCGAGATTGGTTGCCATAAGCGACTCGATCCATTGACAAAACTCCCTATATACAGGATGATTTTTTTACCCTCATCCTAGGGTCAAATTATACCTAACCTAACCTAACATAATACTTGCAATTTGCCCTTACATATATGTTTCGTATTTTTACGAAGTATGCAGATCAATGATCACGTTTCTACTATAGAACTAGTCATTGCGGTGGTCTTCGTCTTGGAAACGTTTTTTCAAAATACATATCTGGTAATCTATTATTTATATAGGTCTGAAAAGAACGACCTCCACTTTCCTTACTATTTTGGTGCGGAATGATGCGTGGAACCTAAAATGTGGCGGTCTAAACAACCCAAAGTTCCACTTCCAATTCGAGCCTCCAATCTATCAAATAAGTGTAATTCTCCACTAAGCTAATTCTAGAACCAGTCGGAACAAACTAGAAACTTCTCGATAGATAGCAAAGTGGAGAGCTAATTGAGCTAAAGCGTAGTACAGAGATGGTGCGCAACGAAATTTCCCGCGTGGTCTCCAAAAGGACAGCGAAACGTCTGCAAAAACGCAGTTGAAAATAATTTGTGGAGAGTTCCATTAGCTGCTACACAGGTAGCAGTGTTACCAGCACTTGCCATTTACACCCGACTTGGATACTCGGATTTCACTGGATCCACAAAATTGTCATTTGGGAATTAACCTAATTTAGACTACTTACTTTAAAGTTTGGCTATTTTTAGGCTCCTAAAAAAATAAATACTTCAATTGCGAACGTACTCTTTCCGTACAAAGTCCCAGTTACATATAGCCATATGTAAAATGAAGCCGTAAACATTTCCTTTTCCTTTTTTTTACCACTTAAACATGATGGTTGAACTCAATCTTGGTCTTCAAATTTATGAATTATCTGTGTACAAACCCTTAGCATTGAATTTTCTTTTTAGAACTGGGTGGCAGCAACGCATAGTCATCTAACGACTAGTAGCAGGTCATGCCAATGTCAAATTATTTTTACTGTTGAAATATTTAAAAGAAAAGAAAACAAACTTCAAATGTACATTTATGTTGAGGTATATGGAGTTCGACATGCCTTTAACGTGTTGCTAGTTAGCTAGCCGTCAACAGAACGCAAGCACTGAACCACATCGCTACGTCAAATACTTGAATTTCGATGCATGCGTTATTGCGACACAAGAAACATTTTATTAATGGAAACCAGGAACTTGAAGCACTACAACAAGTGGCTAAAATTTCCACTGCCGGAGAAACCAAAAGAAAATTGTGATTGTCAACGTCTGACAGTAAGATAAATCTTCTTCTAAAATTTGACACAAAGTTTTAGTCCCAAGAACAAAGGTCACTATAAAAATTGGGTTTTGAGAAACGATTTCTAGTGTCCTACATGAACCTATTGCGCACTTGTTAAAGTGTGGGCGCACCTTAAACTTCTTTATTGCACTTATTATAATCGTAAACAGAACATTTTTATTGTGAATGGAAAAGTTCTATGTCAACGACAATCATCTTTAAACTATCCCAACTCCACACAACCCACTATATACGTACACAGGTGTCAACTTATAAATCGATCAACAGGCGTTAGTAATATTATATCCATGTACGAGTATCAACAGCTTTGCTAACACTGCTATTAACTAGATAAAAACGCAAATGTACAGCAAAAGTTTACAAACGGAGGCGGTGTTTTGACGGAAGTTTATAATTATTGTTAAGAGAGTTTTCATTAGATAACCAGAGAACAAGCATCCATCATTGGGAAATGGAATGGAATTCCTAATACGGTTGAGGTGAATTATATAATTGCGATTTGCTTGTGTGGGTTATGTGATTTACTTGGGTGATTTTCAAGAACACATCAGTAAGATGTTTAAGCTATAAAACGAACGGTTGCAAACTGAATTCATAAATCAAAGCTACGAGTATATGTCTGAGGGAAGGTTGCCATTTTAAAATTCAGTTTTGAATCAGTCACAAAATGTCTTGTCTCGACAAACGCCCTCATTGAATTGTATTTTCCAAAGAATTAGCTTAATTAAATTATAAATTGGGTAGTTTATCACTTAGATATGCATAGATGTGTGCGATTTTAAAATGGATAATATCTTGATTGTAATTAAGTTGAGACGCCTCCGTTTGTGAGAATTTAGAGTTTAGACGGCTGGCGCCCGGTTGGTTTACGCCTTTTGATTGAAGTCTTATGGCTAGTAGAGAATTTTCTACTCCAAATATAATTTGTCCGTTATCAAGAACTATTAACAAAATAACGGGATCAGCAAAATACGTACTTGTTAATGAAGAAGGCACTGGTCTGCGGAATCGTTTCCTTAAAGCAGTGCTGCCAACATTATAGTTTGAACACACCACCTTTGTTCCTTTATTTTTGTAGTAAGAATGGAAAAGACTGTCGAAATGACAGCGATCTCTCAGAGATAGAGTTTGCTAAATTTTTAATACTAGTTGATTCATCTAGCGATGGATTTTTGTTGATAAACTCGGATATGTGAAAGATTTTGTACCAGTGGTCCCGGATTAAGGGGGAGTTTTGATGCATTTTGAATGAACAATGTAAAAAAAGGGACAAGCTTTAAAAAAAGAAAAAATGCAAAATCTCTGTGACGTAGGATGTTTAAAAATAAAATTAAAACGTATTTTCATTACGAACAAAATTCAATGAATGAATTATTGTTTATATTAAACATGAAGAAAAACAGCCCATCGAACGTCTAAGTAGGACTTCATCTGCATCTGAATTTATTCACTCGTTTTGATATTATGTCTGTTAGAAAAGGAAATTATTGTATAATAGGTATGTGAATTTTTATGTGATGTTAATAAAAACAGTTACAGTTTTCAAGTTTTCCTTATGAAAACAAGTGCAAATTTCACTTAGGGAAGAAAAGTGGGATTTTTTGGAAATTAGGATAGAAAACTAAAGCTTTTCCTGATAAAAACATGGGAAAACAGTCTTCAAAATCTGCGGGAGCAATGGTTTGTCCTGACTACAAGAGAAGAGGAAAAAACGACACAGTATTAAAAACTACGTGCAGGAAATAAAAACAAACTCACGCGTATAGGTAAGATTAGACTGTATGCCAAGTGGTCATAAAATGCCATTTTCTGACAGTTTTCCTGTCAAAATATGGTCATACAATGTAATGGGCATTTCTCATATGCTCTAATGACATGAATGCCACATATGACCAGGCTGATTTTGACAGATAAAAATGCCCAAATAGCATATAGTGTAATCGGACAATAAGCACGAATGCCAGCATAAGCCCTATATGCCCATATGCACTTTATTGAAATTTCGTTATGGATTGCTGGCATTTTTGATGGAACAAGAATTATTTTGTTGTCATCGGTGTTTGATGCGTTCGTAGAATTGGGATTTATTTTAATTTTTTTCTCTTTTTTTTGTGGATTAATGAATAAATGAAGTAAAAACCAATACGCAACCTCTTTATTCATTTTTGACCACAATCAACGTTGAGCAGTGAACACCATAAACAAATAAGATTAAACAATACCTATTATTTTACTGCAAGAAAATTTCAAACTTCAACTTTTTTACTTTGTTTTTCTTTACAGCATTACCCTTCTACAACATTGGGTAGTAAATAACAAATGCCTTAAATGACCATCAAAGCAAATATGACCATATTAGGTATATAATTGTGACATTTTCTTCATTTGACAGCTTGTCGGTCATTTGCCTTTTGGCGGTCATATGCATAATTGGTACAGTCTAATCTTAGGACGATACATTTCCAAACATCTGTCAAAATTCAGCTGACTGACAGCTTTTACAATTCTTACTCCAAGAAATTTGTTGAGTGAAAGATTCGCAGTAGAGGCGTAATATCTTGATCTCTTTAATTAATTTTTCGAGAGCAAGTTGAGAAAGAAAAATATATCTTGACGCCTCTTTTACGAATTTTACGGAGTTAAGGTGAAACTTCGTAAAAGTAAAGGAACAGACCTCTATTTAAAGGTTGGGTTGTCGGCTGGGGAGCAATACTACTCTGTGCCTCATTTGGCTCATTATGAGTAAACATTGTACGAGTACCTACTGACTAAGTGTCTACTAAGTGATTGTGAAGAATTCACCTGTCAAACTTGTACAGGGCATTGTAAGCACTTTAAAATTCCGTCAACGGATGCTGTCCATTATTTGTCAAAAGTCTAGACCATTAGAATTTGCTGTTACCAATAACTCCGAAAAGTTAAAAAGCCTGCGTCGTCCGACTTATCGCCGACATTTGCTCCACATTCAAAACATGAATATTCATATCAACTGATGGGCGGTTTTCTCACACCATCCGCCAGCAAGTAGGCTGCTTTTTGCCTAATCAAGAATTACCATATTAATGCCAATTTGTGACTCCCAAGCGCCACTGGTTTTCCTGACATCAACCTGCATCCATAAATCATGACATCATGTAAATGACAAAAAAAAAAAAAAACATTATCAATCCGCTTGACTTCATATTTCATATCTTGTACGCCATTGCTTACATTTCAATTGAAATTATGCTCATGCAGCATGGTCGTGTATGCACGTCGATTGAGAAGGCCTTCTTATAATTATTTGATTTTTTTTTTTTTTTGTTAAGTTGCACGACGCTGTCTGTATAACTGTCAGTTGTTTATTGCGCCAGATCAAGAGCAGGCCCAAATTGTCATAAATAATAATATCGGATACGTGGGCTGTGGTGGCGACTTCATGCCTCCCAGTCGCTTTATCATAAACCGTTGATCGTTGTCGTTTTCTTCTTTCTCAACTCATGTCACTGTTGACCGTGAACACAAATTATTAGTACACAGAGTGGCAGAGTCCAGACCAGAATGTATCATTCTGCGAAGACCCCCACGTGTCACGACACCACAGTAAAATTCGTCCGAAAATGAAAAGTTAACATCTTTTAAGTCTATAAGCGAATTAAAAGTAAATTTTAGTGTAATTTATGAATGGACATTTAGGGGCATTGCCTTAGATTTGTTTGACATGTAAAATCACACAAATTAAATAGTCGATCGTAAAACTGAAATTATTAAGACCACGAGTTTATTGAATTCGTTTTGTTAAAATTTAAATTTTCAGTACCGCTGCATACGTCTTAGATTCAATTATGACGACGTCTTCTGTTGTGGGGGCTGAGTTTTTAATGAAAGAAAGCACGCTAGAACCAGATATGTACATTTGAGTAGGTTTTGGTTTTTATTACCCAGAAAAAATAGCGAATTTTAATGTGCGTTTTAAATATGAAAAGAAACAACTACAAGGACAAGGTATCGGTGACACTTTTAAGCGTTTTCGGTGATTCGAATTTAAAATTAAGGACACAATATTTTTGAAATCATCAATTTGACTCTAAGTTTGCATTTTGGTCAATCTCGTTATTGCCGTTAACTAAACAAAACTAAATTTAAAAAAATTACTATTTTCAAAAATCCATTGTACGATAATATAGACAAAAACTGAGTTTTCCATTTAGTTATAAATGACCACATTACCTTAGAAAGGAATTTTTGTTACAATCGTATGGACCGTTTTCGAGATATGTCGAAATTTCAAAAGAACCTTACCTTTATTCGAATTTTTAGCCAGAAACTGGGTATGCAGTCATGGTAATCTCACCTACCTAAGCTTAAATATCAAGTTTGTTGAAATTGTTAGAGCCGTTTTCGATCAAATCAAACTGGTACGAAAATGTTATATGGGAAGTAGCATTAATATCACCCCTATCGAGGTATCCGTTCGGAAAAAATTCCGATACGAAAATCAAATCCGATCGGAACTAAAATTGCGTTCGAAGTATCCGTTTCGGAACAAAAAGAAGAAGCATATAAACGCGTTCATTTCGCATTCAAATATTCCGCAGCAATTAGTTGTCGGAGAGCTTCGGAAAAAATGTGCCATGTAGCTGTCAAAAGTAAGTGGTATAACGCGGTTCCACGCAATGCGACAGGGTGCGCTACATATCATCGGCAAAGTTTTCCGAAAGTCGTATCAGAACGGATACCTCGAATGGAATTTCTCTGATTCCGTACAGATCGGAGTAAATTCTGTTCCGAACGGATACCTCGATAGGGGTGATTGAGGTTAAATTGCAAAACAAAAAAAAAAACCCGCACTGTAAGCCCACAAACCCCAAATCCGAAGTTTGAACGAAATCCGGGCAGCCGTCAGCCGTTTGGTCTGAAGGCCTGTGGAAGAACGGACAAACAGACAAAGAAACGGACAGATCGGACAGAATTTTACGATCCACTTTTTTGAGTTCCTCTATCATTAATGTCAGAATTGATTATCATCTCGAGTTAGAATTTTTGTAAGAAAACAATATCTTTCGCTTACTACGTAATGGAGAAAGTTAAAAATACGCCATGTAGCTGTCAAAAGCAAGTGGTATAACGCGGTTCCACGTATACTGCGACAAGGTGCGCTATATTTCATCGGAGAATTTTTCCGAAAGTCGTATCTGAACGAATACCTCGAATGGAATTTCTCCGATTTCGTACAGATCGGAGAAAATTCCATTTCAAACGGATACCTCCATAAGAGTGATTACTTTTTGTCTACTCCTGCTGTCAAATTAAATGGGGAGGCGTTCGCGAAACATTCATACAAGATCGGGACTCTTTATCACAAGTGTTTGTAAAAAGTGTTTGTTAAAGTGTTTGTTAAAGTAATAAGTGTACTGTTTAACAATCATTGCTGATAAACTTTGAGTTTACATTCCGATTGTTTAACAATTCCTGTGCCTTGATTTTGTGCGGTTTTTTCCGCAATGGCGGTGTCGGAAAGGGTTCACGTATAGGCGGATTCTATAAATGTGTGAGTGATGTCGCGAACTGACAACTTCCAATATTTCCCTGTTCTTATATCGCTTTGTTCCTGCAAATTCCAGGCGAGCTTTCCCACACGCGACCTTTTTAGGTAGCGAGAAGGATGTCGGATGAGAAGAAATGACAACAGCGTGACCGTTGTGCGACAATTTGGTACCTTTTTCGAGGACACTAACAATTTTTTGTTCCTTTGTTCCTTTTTATTATTTGTAAAATACACATTTTTGGACTATTCGCATGAGAGCCAATGGCGAACGAACTGCGAACAAGCGAATTTTTTTACACTTCAATTACTTCAATCATTGTTTAATGTTAAATTCGATAGAATTTTTTCATTCGTGGGTTTGTGGATCCGCGAATGTCTTATGTAGGATTGTGAATAAAGTGTGACAGTTCGCCGCAAGAATTTTCAATTGCTGTAATAATTGTAAATTGAGCTATTTAAATCGATTGAGAGTCCGATTTTTTTTAGATTAGACTTAAGATTAATTTAATTTAAGGCTTTGGTGGTAAATAGGGTAAATAGTATAAAAATCAATTTTCAATTCATAAATACAATTAAATTCATTTGTTCGCAATTCGCGCTCATGTGAATAGTACTTAAAAAAGTTTTCAAAAACTGTGATTTCAAAATGAATATGTTAAAAAAATAACGCGTAAATAGTGTAAATACTACAAAATACTAAATTTATGTAACAGCGTCAGAAAAAGGCACACTTTTCTTTCATCGCCCCTTTTATATGGACTTTTTAAAACTAAATTGAAGGAGATTTCAAAAGTAGATATTGATATAATTTATAAACAAAATTCAATTAATTTTTTATATATTTATAAATAAAAATCAAAGCTAAAGGTTTTCATTTTAAAATTTGTCATTTGAAAACGAATTGCATCTTAAGTACTGTCTAGCTTACCCGCAGAACAACCTTAAAGACATCTAATTCTAATGTTATTTGGTTGTTTTGGGTTTATTTATAAAAGAAACGTTGTGAGAGAGTGATCTTTTTACAGTCTATATTGTATTGTGAAACTAAAACTAAAATTTATAACCTTTCTCTAACAGTCCGGGAGATTGTTGCGAAATTCTGAAAAGTAACAAATAAAAAAAAGAAAAAAGTGTCATTTCTAAAGCTATTCTGCAATTTAAGAATTTTCGCACAATATTTAACAATTGTTGGCTCTCCTAACACTATAATCGTGTTCTGATACACAGCAGCGTTATATTTTATAGAAATTCATTTGGAAATCACTGCGTTTCTAAAATTTCCAAAGTGAATTTTCATACTAAAAAAAGGGAAAAAGTAGCAACAAATAGTATGAGGGTCCTCGAAAAAGTGCCAAATTATTGCACTACGGTCTCGTTGGTCACAGCGCGCGGCTCACTCACACACTCAAATCCGATTCGGAACGTTCCCTAGCGACATCGCCTCAAAAACCGCACAAAATCAAGGCACTGATTAACTTTGAGGTTATGTATTTTCCAATACGTTCCTTGACATTTCAAAGCAAAACAAAAAAAAAAAATTCGTTTAATAGCCAACTATGCAGGTTAAATATCAATCGACTTGGCTTTCTGCTGTTGCACCAACAATTTGTTTGCCAAATTTATTTGCGTTACCTACATTAGTTAAATTAGGAAGGATGTCTGGTCGTCTTTTTTTCATGGATATTTTTCTAACATTCTGTTTCTAACCAAAGGTATCAACAGCAAAACCATCTCTGCAAACAATATGTGAATACATGCGAATGTCCGAAACCGAATGGGAATTTCTACATTATTAATAATGCTTGAATGGATCGGTTGTTGTTTTCCTTTCTGGTTTTCTTTTTTTTTATTGCAGATCAATGATGTCATCGACAAGCGACTTTTTGTGGTGTATGTGTATTGTATATGCACAGTATACTCCAGCGATCGGCGTTGATTCATTAGTTATTTATTTATTTCTTCTCATTTAACGATGCCATACTGTACGAGAATATATATTATACATTGACATACTCACCATTTTTCTCAACAAATCCTCATCTCGTATGGATGCCAAATCGCATTCAATTTCCATTATGATGCCTTGATGGCTGGGGGCGGAACACACCTGAAAGATTTTAAGCAAAACTAATGAATTATTGTTAGGTTAACAAAGTAACGTAACCGCAATGTACATAAGTCTATGCTCAGTTGAGTGGATAATCTGTCAAAATAAATTTATTTATATGATCCAAGTGAATGAGTTACCAAACATGGATATACGTTCGGGGAAAACTGCATTTTGTTATTTTTTTTTTTAGATTTTCCCACTAAACAAGCGAATTTTCCATTTCGGTGAATTAGGCCTGTTTGTTTGGTGGTGTTTTCTTGTTGACATCATAAATCGTGTGTTCCATGGCTGGAAAATCTATGTGAGTTATGGATAGTTTGGCTGATTTGATTGATTGCCGTTAGGAGTTTTGTTAGAAAATCATTTGCTGTTGTCATTTATGCTTTGTATTTATTTTGCGGTCATCACTATAAGCTGGATTCGTGATTTGGACTCAGTCACGTCATTTGGAGAAAAAGTTATGAAAATTATAATCACTTTGATTTGGAATACTTAAATGAATTAAAGATTTCAAAGAGAAATGCTAGAGCTATTGTTTAAAAGGCAAAAATGTTTGATTTTTAATTGGAAATACATATTTGCATAACCACACAAAATTTATTTGACATATATTATTTGACATATTTGGGTGAAAGTGCTGTCGCATCTTTAAATTGTTTTAATTTTGCAATGTTGTTGTTGATTTATCTGTCAGTTTTTTGGTAGGTATACCTATTATATAAAGTGACAATTAAATGCAAGCCTAGGACTGCATGAACATATAAATCATCTGCTACCTTTTATTGGGCTGAAATCCTAATTCTATGAACTCCATAGCGAACAACACAATCCAAAAGGATAGTCCTGAGTTTTTACAATTCAAATAAATATGCAATTTATTTTGTTTAGTTTCCATAAATATATCAACAGAGATAAACATTTTGAATGAATTTAAATTACACCCACCATCTGACCGTCTGACAGTTAAAAAAATTGACAGATCGGAATATATTGGCCTATTGCCTTAACGCGTCCGTGTCTAAATGACTATAGTAGAAGAAATCCCTCATTAAAATTATTCTCCTATGTATATCGTTTTTCAGAAGTTCAAATTTTGTCTGTCATTCGAACTTTGAACCCTTCGCTTACAGTATTAAAGATCACACTGTCCACTGCACCTTCGCCCACACTCCATTCATATAAGGAAGTAAAAAAAAACAATCCCATCCAATTACTCTTGCCTATTTTCAATGTCACATCACGCACAAAGTCACATATACCAATTGAGTCAACAAACATCACCTAACGACCGTCTACTTTACCAATGACATGACAGTAACACACGTCATCATAACACAATCCACCAAGAAAAGAAAAATGTCAGAAGTTAACATTTGCATCAACCGCTTAAGTGGTGATCAATCACACAACTTAATTTTTATTAGTTTTACGAGCTTTACCTACTTATTATTATTTGCTTGTGCTTGTTTTATTAACAGACCCTGGAATCGGCCGCCATATTTGTTTGTTTATACAAATTTAGACATTTTATTGAACACTGCAATTTGTTGCATTGGGACGCACAGATCTCTACACACACAATCTCCGCCAGTGGGTATATTGTAGTACAATATTGTGAAAAAGCTGTTTTAGCCTCTCATGCACAGCAGTGCTGTCAATCAGGCTCAGTTGACCGATATGGACATTTGTCGACGGAACCAGTAGTGGCGCGCCGTTCGGATGAAACATTTATTTTATTACAATAATTTCTAGGCTAGTGCTTCGATTAAGGTGCACCTAGAAATTGGGAGACATTTTCTATTTAACACATTACTTGTGCTTTATTTGAATAGTCACCGAAAGTATTTGACACCAAGTGTCATTTATCTGCTGGGTGACAGCGCATTACCTAATTAGCTAGTCGAGCTGACTATGAGTATGATAATTAGGATACTGTTCATCTTCCCTTGTGTCACATCCAAATTAGGCAATATCCACCTCGTTTTTATGCAGCCAAGCATCCAGTAACGCTCATGTCAGATTGACGTCAAGAGCATTAATTTGTCAAAAAGTGGAGGCGTGACGAGAGAACTTTTTAACTATATATTCTCCCACATGCTTTTGTTTTTTTTTTGTTGGTTTTTCAATGACTTAATGGCCAAGTTAAACAATAGTTTTGCACCACATAAATAATTGCACCTGGGTCGGTGCAGTGGATGACTTTTTGCACAGGTGGTCACGAAAGAGGACAGAGTTTTATACGGCTTTTCCATTTGTGGATTCAAGTCGAAAAGCTTGTCTCTAATGACCCATATCGTGAGTGTCCCAAAACCAACCAATTGAATGGAGGAGTTCACTCTTTTTGTAATTTAATTTGGAGTGTGTTCTGATCATGTGTCGTGTATATGCATCTGCCCACGAACACTTTATTGGTGCTGATTAATATTTATTTATCGATTTTAGAATTCGCAATTACATATGTGATACGAACGAGTAGGTTGCGTGTGTTGATTCAGTTGGATTTTGTTTAAACAGATGAGTTCTCATTTAGGTGACACATGCTGGGATAACCTAGCACAAGGTTCACATGCTCAAAAACTGAATCACTTGTACAACTTAAATGTATGTAACTCTCTGTGCGAATGAAAATTGCAACTTAATCACAAGGGCAGCACTCCCATTTGGGAACAGTTGTTAATGTCAGTTGCATTGCCAAAACTTAATTGAAATCAGTGATGGATTTGGATTGTGGATGCTCGGTGTCGCCAAATTTGTAACAGATATTGTACTAGTGCATACTAGAAACTATAAAGTCGACAAACGAGTAGGTACGTAATGTGGTTGAGATTTAATTGGGAATTATATATTTCAGTAAGGAATGAGATAACCTTTAATTTAAGTGTTTAGAAACGTAGTTGCATGTATTAACGGAAACAGTCAAGAAAAGGAAAAGTAATAGAGTCAGATTCGTATTCCATTGAGCTTAATTCCACGAAAAGTTTCCAGTGTACATCAGGAAAGGTTTCTAATATCGTTTGTTTCCCTAAAATAAAAGTGACGCGCCACAAAGCACATCAGTTTTTCTATATGTTGGGAAATGGAGCTGTAAGAAACGAGAAACGAATATTTCTTTACCCGCTTTTGATGCAGACATTGGCGACGTTCAAGTATCAATTTTAGTAAGTCTGACAGCAAGGTGACTTGATATAAGGTTAATACTTTCAGCATAGAAAAATGAAGAGTCAAATCTCAAAAATCGAGAGATCTCTCGATTTCAAGAGTACCTGACCGGTTTCCTTACAAAAAGTTTAAGAAATGTCGTTATGACATTTGACGAGGTTCTCTACAAAATAAGTTGGAATTAATTTTTTTATAAGCTAAATCAATAAATCTAATCAAGAATTTCGTGACTGAGTACTAAGTTGACAGTTCGTATATGTGGCTGACGTAGGAAAAGTGACGCTACCGACCAATTTACATCTAGTCCAGATCAAACTATTCTACTATAGAATTTTATATATACCTACGCAGATGATTTGTTAAATATCTATAATAATTTTTGGCGCAACAGGTCCGTAGGGACCCTAGACCTAGCTTCTCGCAACCATTCGTTTTGTGTGAGTTTTCATTTTTGGAACGAATGGAAAGGATCTACAATTTTATGCCGATTCCAAACGGCTAATTGAGAAGCTCTTTCATGACAGTTATACTCTCGGATGTTTGTCAGACGTTCGCGAGAGGCGGCGCAGTGAAAAAAACCCTGAGTTGGAATTTGGGTTTTTGCGGGATTCGAACCTCAACCCTCGCTTAGTAGTCCAACATACTAACCACTAAGCCACTGCGCCTTCTTGAATACTACTACTACTTAAATATCTATTCCAACAAAAAATCGAAATTTAAGCGTAGAGGATGTCTATTAATATTTTAAGCACGCCAACATTTGATAGGTCACAATTTATCATTTTGGTAATAAATTTCGCCACTCTGCGTTCGTTTAGTTTAAATTTATTAATTAACTGTCACATACAAGATGTCACAGGAAAAGTTGCATACATCTCTGGTCAGACTTAAGCTATACGTGTCTTCTCGTCACAGCGACCACATGGGATTTGTTCGTCGACTATTTATCGTTAATATTTATTAGCCTTCAAATATATTTTAAGCAATTACACCAAATTTTGTATGACGTTATCGACTGGCAGTAGATTTGTTGCATCTGAAGAAAATTCTGTTGAATTTTCGACTCAAATAATGTCTTAACCAACACAAATTCAATGGGTCTATCTGGCACGATAAAACACTCACCAATTTACTATTTGTCTATTTGTCAATGCGACGTGATGTGCCTTACAAAAACCTTTATTAACAGACAAATGTACACCAACGCACAGTAGCCAATGAATGAAATCTATTTATGCCCTTAAATAGAGGTGAAAAGGTTCCAAATTGTACGCTCTGACCTCAGGATGCATTTCCATTACTCACTCACCCGTCACGATTTTTCCAAAAAAAAAAAAAAACCCAACTCGATTACAAATTCCAAACACAAAAAACTATGTATACAGATACATATATAAATGTTTTTAACTATCTCACACTTGTTATGGAAATTGATAGATGAATTAAATCCAATGAGCCACCTTTCCAAAGAAATTATAAAATACCCCAAAGGCAATACATTTCGTTTTCGGTGAGTTCAGTCACTTCTCGTAAAACATGTTGGCTGTCGAAAATTATGGTTGCATGACCGAAAACGTCAAATTTATGGATTTGGTTTGAACAAAGAAATACAAAATTGTGTGTGGGTTATATTGATTCAGATGGACGAGTGCTTTTTTACGATGGAAATTATAAAAAAGATAAACTGATTAACGCGTCTAATATAGATGAACTGATGAACCGTTACTAATGACATTTGGAATATACGAATCGCGATTTTCTAGGAAATTACTAAAACGATTCTATGAACGTCAGTAACTATTTTTGGTGTCAACTTTAGATTTTATGAACTCACATCCATTCGTAGTGTTCCTATAAAACTTGTTCTTTGATTGAATAAATTGTGCGCCGAGTTTGGATCGAGTTTCCTACGTCAATTCGATAAAGTCACTTGTCAGTCACCAATAATGTCGGCAGAAAAAAAAGGAGGAACATATAAGAAGCAAAGAGTACTCTGGTTTCCCTTTTATGCACCGAGGTGAAAAAACCAATTAGGTCAAGGGCATAATCGATGAAGCTCTCAATAAAGCAAACTGCGTGAAACTAACAATCATATTTCGTGACCGGACTAGATCTTACGAACTCAAAAATATAATGCGACCTACAAAATACTTAGGTAGTGTGAATGTTAAAAGTAATTATAAGTAGGGCCACTGACTACACTGAACTATAATTTGGAAGGAGATTGCGAGCGATCATTGAGTTGCTCCAACTAAAGTAGCTATCCAAGGGAAGCCTTTCTTAAGTTAAGGTTGTCTGTAGTGGCATCTTGGGTTGCCTGTAGACAGACAAACAGGCATAGAAGTTAAAGTTGGACAGGATTCAAATTGGTTGAGTGAAGTATGTCATTCGAGTCTTTTCTAAGTTTCTAAGTTTTCTAAGTTAAATAAAACGTAGTAACATGCGCAAAAGTCTCAAGTGACACTACCCGCAATCAGCAACATTTTTCGTTCGACCGATATTGATTTTATTTAATAGGTAGGTCACGATCGAGCCTCAGCATAAAAAAATGAAAAATGTCAAATCTCAAAAATCGAGAGAGAAATCTCTCAATTTCAAGAGAAGAACTTGATCGGTTTTCATTAAGAAATGTCATTTTGGTATTTCAGAAAGTTTCCCTTTCAATGCAGCATCTACGAAATAAGTTGAAATTGAGCTAAATTTTCCATTTGAATGCGCTGATATGTTTTACGAGTAGAAAATTCAATTATACAACTTCTTCCTCCGACATCGTTGAAGACGAAAATAAATAGAGTTTTACCTGTCAAACTTTTGAGCCGTCATTTAGTTGTCGGTTTTCGTTTTTCATTTTTCGGCGAGTTGAAAATTAGGAAAAAAATAAAATAGGGGAAATGGATTTCTGTCTCATTTTTCTAATCTTCTCAGTTAGTTGTGGTCGAATGTTCTCCTAGAACGTTTCATATGTTGCAAAAAGCAAAGTTATATATTTATTTGTGACATATATTAGATGTCAAAGATGAAAGTGCCTCAAAGTAGCTTGAAGTCTATCCAAGTACTTTTGTATATATTCTCAGCTCTCTCAAAGAGTTTCGCCAAATTTGTTAAGTTTGACAGATTTTTAGTGTTTGAGTCGGAAATAGACCTCATATGTCAGTGGGACCTACCGATAATCATTTTTATCCACCTTTCATATTTTCTAGTTCACAATATGCAATTTTAAATGACAAATTTTGCCATTGTGAGTTCAAACAATTTAGCCTGGACACTACAAAATTATTATTAGTAACGCGGAATGAGCCGGAACATTTTTAGTTTCGCATTAAAATTTTAGTTATGCATGATCACAATTGTTACGCCACAATTCAACTGTCAATAAGTTGCGCCGATATCGATTTTTTTAGTGATTTCCTTCAAAGAACACTTAGATTCTTTTACAGCTGCATGGACTGAAGAAAATTATTGTTCATTCGGCTCAGCCTAAGCAACATTCTATCAACTGATCTTCTAGACCTTACTCCATTGACCTATGTGGTGTTTTGTCAGTTGGTGTGGTGCGATAGGTTATGCGCTGTTGGATTTAAAGTCGACCCAGAAGAAGCTTCAGAAGTTGATGGCGGTTATCGCACAGCCCACAAAACTATAGATCTGTCATTCTTAAGTTGTCCTCTACCCAGCTACTGCCATAAACAATATTTGTAGGTCTTAGTCGGCTCTTCTACTGAGGCAACAAGAAACAAGCAACTGTCAATAGAAAACATGCGATATTATCTTACTTATAACAAATTTTGTGACACGACTTTTCATTTACAAAATTTGTATTGAAATATAGCCACTGTGAACTACTGAAATTTAGAGTCGAAACTATTGAATCAAATTAGAGGTTCACATTAGGTTCGCTCGGGTACTTTTTAGCAAAAGTAAAAGTATTTAAAATTTGCTAAGAAACTAGTAGGTACTACTTTATTTTCACAGATTTAATTTTTGAGTTCAATTCATTTTAAAGACTGATTTTGAATTTGTTTCTTGTTAACTTTGAAAATTGGCAAATGTCGCAAATGCATTTGACATATATTTCTCAGTACTACTTGCCGGTTGAAATTCTCTGAGCTGTTTCGAGCCAGAAAGAAACTATTCGCTTGGCAATTTTTTTTTTCTGTCATTTTTTATGAGAACGTGTATAAACTTTGCGCGATCACTATCGATTAATATCGATTGCGTTCGATTTAAGCTGCGTACGCTTATCAAATTGGGCCTTACTAATAATCATTTTTAACCTTCACACTAAATATTTCCTAGGTCACAATATGCAATTTTGTATGGAAAATTTCGCCATTGTTCGAAAAATTTAGCCTAGACACTAAAAATGATTATTCAATCAATCGGGACGGATATTTCTAATGATGTTTTAATACAAAATTTAAGTAGTGAATGGAAATCGCTTAGAAATGTGTCCAAGACTATACACATATTCAAATCGCACAAATATCAACACAAAAAAGAGCAAGTGACGTTTTTATGTTCGATTAGGAACACGAAATCTGAAATCTGAGGGCAAATCTGAAGAAGAACAAACGAATACAACATAACTATTCCTAATTCACATCAATCCCATTTGGTAGCGACAGCCAGCGGTATGATAAAACCGAAAACTTCAAAAATCTGTTAAAATTCACTCAACCCGGAATGACATTGAAAAACCTATTTCGCGTCTGCCCTCTCTCACTATACTAACAATTTAATTGAAATGTTTGGAAAAAAACACCATTCAGGCGACATTTTTCCATGAAAGTGTCATCATAATGAATTAAACAAATTGTATTCCTAGTCGTCCCCCACATGCAATAGATCTGCATCGCCATTTGCCACATGAGACATGTGCCATCCAGCCAGTCGGCGCAATGATTCAATTAATTGTAACATCTATCTAATAACTACAATTAATTCTCCAATTGATTTCCAAGTGGGCGTTTAGTTAACATTTCAATTCGACAAATTTGAACTCTCCCAGCTGCGTTGAGAAGGTGCAACGCAACCACCACCTTAGTGATGCAATAGCAACAACTGTTGTGTCTGCGATTTGAATACCTGCCTCGGAGGCTTTTCATCTATAAACGATGTGAGATAATTTCGC
The DNA here is from genome assembly GCA_949126925.1 of Cheilosia vernalis. NCBI lineage: Eukaryota > Metazoa > Arthropoda > Insecta > Diptera > Syrphidae > Cheilosia > Cheilosia vernalis. The sequence continues at coordinate 58,064,313 of OX421360.1, forward strand.
TATTATTAAGTACTCCATAGCGCTAATAATAACATGTCAAAGTTAGAAGAGAGAGAGAAAAAAAAATGTAATTATAGCAACAAACAAGCGGAATGAAGGTCAAACAAATTTCATCTTCCGAAACAGCGGTGGTTGTTGTGGCGGCGCGGTGGTGGATCGCGTCGCGATTAGGGTAGAACTGGGTAATACCGGTCATTTCAATAGAAACTCAAATAAAACGAAATTCGTTCTTTTAATAATACTTTTACTTCACTTTTTATTAAATTCATATATTTTTCTATTATTATAAACATAAATAAAGCTAAATGAACTAGACGGAAAAAAGTTGCAATAAAAAAAAAAAAGGTCTAAAATGACCGGGACTAGACGCATGGTCGGGTAATTCCGGTCAACAATTCTGGTAATGCCGGTCATTAATGTTTTACAATAAAATACAATATTTAAATAATTGTATTAATATTTATTTTTAGTTTTCGCATAAATCGCATATGTAGCCAGATGGACTGTCCCAACCTGAGCATTTAGCGTGAGCCCAACCTGCACAGCGTGTGCATATGTACTACATCTCGTTGTTGCGTCCAAATTCTCCACCAATTAAACATTTGTTGCTACCATCTCCTAAAGAGTCAGTTGACCGGGACTACCCACACGGGAGCGCCAAAGAAAAAAAAATTACAGTGTAATTTTAAGTTAAGAAAAACAAAGTAAAACCGATTCAGATTGTTAATAAAACACAACATAAAGTATGTAAAATGTCACTGTATTTATAAGAAATAAGAAAAAGTACTTATTCTCTATTTTCTGATCACCTTTTCTTATAACAAATTGACCGAAAACACTAAAAGATCTGTCACTTCCAAAGGCCACAACTAAACTAAACAAACATCTGTCTGGTATGAAAACAATCTTCGGGGGCACTAACACATGCAAAGAGTTAGGGAGTCAATGTTCCCATTGTCGAGATACAAGGGTGACCGGTATTACCGACTGACCGGCATTACCAAGTTTTACCCTACGTGTTGCGGGCTGGGTCGGTTCTGTCATAAATTGATCTTGGACTGGAATATCAATGGTTTTGATCTGTCTGTTGTTATTGTTGATTTTATTTTTTGTATTTATTTGTGTCCATTGTATCCACAATGAACCTCCCTCACACAATACATGATGAGCTTTAGGTGCAAATTGAGGGGGGTGCTCCTGAGAGGTCGCACTGAAGATTTTGGGTGTTGGTTCTGGCATATGCCGACTGTTTTGGTTCTTAATTTTTTTATTCCATGCAAACACGAAGAATTTGGCTAAATGACATCAGTATTTTTGCTTGTGGACGGTAATCTCCACCTGGTGCGGATATTAAGCCAAATTAAAAGGTTCGATTCGGGTTTATAATGGGTTGGACAAGTCGCTCTAAGAGGCTTTCATTTTTAATCGGTTTAGTCTTTTCAAGTTTCGAACTTAAGTACCATTAATAGAACGGCGTCCGGGAGTTCAAGTTTTGACTATTACTTGCAGGAAAGCGAATAGGAAATTGTACCAAGAAATACATACAAGATCCTTTTTTGCCAAATGCGTAAACGCCTCAAACCCATAGTCCACAATCTGTGCCCAAATTGCAACATAATAGTGATTGAGTGAAGGAGTTGCCAAGCTTAATCAGTCATGGTTGACATTCCCACATTTAAAATTGTACTAGAGTTGAATAGCATTAAATTAAAGCGGCTGACAGATGACAACTAAACGAACTTCCTCGAATCTTATGCAACAGATTTTGCAAACTAAAATGTTTTATACCCCTCAAAAGGATAAAGAACAAAAAATCTGATGAATTCGCTCACATTTGCGTTTAAGTAGGTGATGTAAAATAAGGCCAAGTTATTCATAATTTGGCATTCTTTCGCCTCCGAAAGTGAAATGAGACCAATTTAACTAACGCCAAAAAAACGAATGGAAATAAGACCAAATCATGCAGCCTCCTGGCCCTATTTCACTCTTTTGAGGTTGGAGTAAGTACTAGATTGGGTGGATTTAATGTTTTTTTTATATTTATGTTTCGTATGTACCTATAACCTCCAAACAGGAACCCCAAGCAGGAGGGTTCTATGGGAGCAGCATCCATAACTAGGAAAGGCGTGCTAAGTTAAGGAACACCTTGGACCTTAAAGCCTCCTTAGTTGGATGGTTAACAAAAATGTCTCTAATGTCTCACTTCAACTTGTCAACGCACTGAGATCAATGTTAGTTTTAAATTAGATTTAATCGTTTTTGTCTAGTATATAAGTTTAATGAATAATATTAATAAAAATGAATTTAAAAGTAAAAAAAGCACTGACGTTGGAAGGGCGAAATACAGCCGACTAGCAAGGCCAGACGCCAGATGACTGTGGCCTTTTTGAAAGAGCATAAAAGTGTTTGCTTCGATTATCTACGGGCAGATGTAGAGTAACAGTTTTTAGACTTCCCTATGAACCCTATGCTAAGGTATTGGAAACGCGCTAGAGAGCTGCGTGGTCGAGCTGCACCTATCTCCTATATATGTTTTGCTGATTTGAAGCAGTAGTATGGAATGCAATTGACGGTTCCCCTCTAGGAATCATTTGATCTCTTTACAGACTCTATACAAACTGTATTTAAATAGAAATGTTATTTACTCAGCAGTTATTAAAGCTAAGATCTCTTGAATAGAATTAAATTGGGTAAATTTGAAAGCATGGATCCACTTAATCACACAATGCGGCTTTGTCATAAATAAAAAGTGCGAAACTAAAAATTATTTTCCATTTAAGACAAATTAAAACGCTTATCGGCGTTCTGCATAAAAACCTCCCTTGGATTTGTCGTTCCGATGTTTACCACACAAATTTTCTAAGTAAAATTTGTCATGCACAAAGATTTCCCCTGAATCAAGTGATGATGAATACCTATTTCTTACGAGTGTTTGCTGTCCTATTAACAGAGAAGAAGGGCTGCGCGTATGGCGGTATTTAGTTTCTTAATTATAGAATAATTAGTCGAATGTATCACTTTCATAAATAAATAAATTTTACTAATGTAACCTATTACACTCATCATTTATTTATTTACTCCGCTTAAAATATTTTCAACTGGCATTTTTTATGACTTTTGCAAAATTATTGCTATTTTTTTACTTAAAAGCGCAGTTTTACTTGCATTGCAAAGACCACTAGAATAAGGTATGTTTGACGTGGCCACTATAGTGCGCACTGAGAAGTTTCAGCTTATTTTCACGTCTGTCAAAAACTTTCCACAAAAATAGTAGGTAATTATCTCTTGGTGAACGAAGTATGAAGATGAAAACACTTTTATTCTGTTTATTGTTAAAAATGAGTGAACTCAATTCTGACCTTGTGTTTGTCATAATACAAAAAGTTTTATAAACTGTATGCGCGGGCAGCATACTAGGTTTTAAAAGGGAAATTGAAACAACAACGTTTATAAACTAAGGCTTTTTATGGGGAAATGGAATGGTAAAAAGCTGGAATCGAAGCTGCATACATTTTTAAATGCATCGCCTATATTGCTCGCGCTTAAATTAAGCCCACATACAAAAATGTCTCCAAAGTACGCCGCAGTTCAAGATAAATATGTTAGCCACTGTACGAAAACTCTCTACAGAATTTAAGTAATCGTATTAATGCAAAATAAATTTTTTCACAGCTAAATTTTGACAGATCAAATCGGTATTCGCTACAAAATTTCAAACGAAAGCAAATTTCGAGTGCATATGGAGTATGGATAGTTCAACACAAAGAAATTCGTTGTTGTTAATTTAATTTCTTTTAGAATTATGAAATTTCTTTAGAAAGTACCAAGTGACTAAACATAGCAAGTCAAGTGCCAACACAGCTTTTTTTGACGGAACTGACACTGTCAAAATTAAGCGAACATTAATGTCGTTTTCGATTTGGCAAACAGATCAAACTTTTTGATAAACATTTTTTTTTTATCGAAATTGCTTTTATGTTCATCAATCTTTTTTTTGATCTCAGATCACTTTGGAAGATAATCATGTCTTTTTCCATTGGTTTGGGACCACCAGAAATCTTTTTCAGATCTCAGATTTTACGTGGCGAATGGAACATGCAACGAAATTGATCTGCTTTTGTAAATAGATTAGTGCGTTATTTGACAGCCATATCAGCTGTTCAAATTGCATTTGTTTTTGCGCAAATCAAGAATGGATATCGACTTGAAAAATGTTGCCTCTATTGCACATACAAATGGAGTATTTTTGGTGATTCGTAGTCTTCAGATGACGAGGAAAACTATGAAAATAACAGTTTCTCCTAAATTATATCCATGGCTATTAATGTTATTTCGTTATTTTGGTTTTCACCAAACTTCGCCCATTTGTCTTGAAGGCAAACTTCTTTAAATGACGTGAAACAGCTGTGCGAAGTATATTGGTATTGTGAGAGTGTGTGTAGATCTGAAAAAATATCGAGATCTGCAAAAAGTGCTCCGAATCGAAAAAAAGATTGATTTTTTGTCCCAATGGAACATGAAAAGTGATTTAGATCAAAAAAAAAAAAGGTTGAAAGGTTCTATCAAATGAAAGCATTTTGGTGACATTTAATTTGTCGCCGTCACATTGCCAAAGTAAAGTATTTGTCTTAGTTCTTAGATTAGAACCTATTTTGTAAGGATTGCAATTTATGTAGGTACCCACCCCTAAAAGTAAGCAATTGTATAATTTTGTTGGAAACGAATATTTTTCTACATATCTAAATCACTTTTCATGTTCCATTGGGCAAAATAATTTTTTTTTTTTTTTTAATTCGGATCACTTTTTGTAGATCTCGATTTACATTTTGCAGAGCTGTTTAAGGTCATTTTCAGAAGTTTGCTCTCAAAACACATGAGCAAAGTTTCGTGAAAGTAACGAAATATCTACAAGAATAGCCATTAATATAATTTTGGAGGAGTTATTATTTTCATTGTCTTCCTCGTCATCTAAAGACTATGAATCACCAAAAAAACTTTATTTGTATCTACAACAGGGGAAACATTTCTCAAGTAATCCACATTTGTGATTTTTCTGCAAACGTCAAATAACGCACTAATCCATTTACAAAAGCAGATAAATATCGTTGCATGTTCCATGAGCGTAAAATCTGAGATCTGTAAAAGACTTCTGGTGGTCCCAATGAAAAACGGCATTATTTTCAAAAGTGCGTATTTTTTCGATATCTAAGCAACATAAATATCGAAAATTTTGGTAGGATTTTTATGTATTCGTTTGGGCTTCTTCAGATTTGCCCTCAGATTCCAGATTTCGTGTGGCTAATCGAACATAAAACTTGCTCTTGCTCTTTTTTGTGTTGATATTCGTGCGATTTGAATATGTGTAGTCTTCGACACTTTTCTAAGCGATTTCCATTCACTGGTTAAATTTTGTTTTAAAACATTAGAAATATTTGTCCCGATTGATTTCTAAATATTTATATATAAATAATTTACAAAAATAGATTCACTCGATGCAATGCCTTTCTTTGCTGGAGAAAAAATTCACTAAAAAAGTAAACAAACTCCATCAGTTGTCAAACTCAAACGCACTTGTATTGGTAAATCTGAGAAAATATCTAGATTCGCAAAAGTGCTCTGAAATCTGAAAAAGATTGCTTTTTCCTGTACCAAACGAACATAAAAATTGCCCTGAGAGCAAAAAAAGTGCTCTGAGAGCGCCCAATCGATTACCACATTAGTATTCCATACTTTTCAAAGGTAGGGTCACAAGCGAGACAAGTAGGTATATATAATTTTAGCAAATCAGGCCTAACATTAAGCGTTTAAGAGAACCATTAATTTCATTGTCCACAATATAATATGTGGAAAAATCCACTAAATAAATGAAATATGTGGTGATTTGAATTTAGAGAACTCACATCATCATCAAACCTAGACCCAACAAAAATGTAAGTCACTAGTAAAGTAGGTATACCTAGCTGAGTTAAAGGTTATTTCTGTACACGTTGGTTACATCCATTGGGTTTTTTCCCCCTTCAAAGAATATACAAACTATATCAATTCTGAAGACAAATCAAATCACAGTTCACCGTACAGTACACCATTACTTTGTACTGAAATGCAAACCACCAACCAACCGATTCCGTCCATTCTTATACCACCTTCCACAAGGTGATGGCTTAATAACGAACAAACTAAGCATGTTTTTTACTTGCTTGGCAATATGTTTAATAAATTAATACAATGTCTAATGATAGTCATGAGAACTACTTACCTAGAACTCGTATCTAGTCCTCGACTAAAATGTAAGCTTCGAATAATGTAACGAAACCGCAGGCGCAAAACCCGCCTTTTCTTGTGTTTTATTTTTGTTAGTGGCGGCCCGATGATTGATTAGGTGGTTTTGGGCTTCGTATCGTATTCCAATTGGTAGCGCAGATTGAATTGTATATTCAATGCAACAACGAAAATGTACTTGTTGCTAAAAGTTCACCAGTTTTAACACTTTTCTTCTAAGTTGGTCTTGAATATGGAAATGTATTTAAAAACACTCGCGATGGACTGGTCAGCGCTGAATAATTCTTCGAAATATTCCTTCACTTTGACGCACTGTATGACACTTCAGAACACTCGGAGCTATTGATTCGAATTACTTCGATTTGGAACAGTGGGTAATAGTATCGATGATATTACTTGTTGTTGAAACCAACCGACGACGATAGACAGATAAATGGAACTGAATGAGTCTGTGGCGCTTTGGGGTCCATATAGGCAACAATTGCTACTTTATTTGCGATAAATCATTTTTTTTTTATTTATTAGCAATATCAAGTGCAACTCCACCACCACCATCACCGCCAGATGCATCACCTATGGAAATTGTCATCTGTATTTCAGGTGCAACGAAAAACATTGACATTTTTTTTTAAACAGAAGCAGCAGCGCCAATAAATACAGATCCGATTGGCATACATATCGCGCAAGATCTATGCATCTGTGGTGTACAGTGGTGTGCATACACAAAAGGTGGTATAAGTAAAAAGGGCGCTACTGATGTGGTTTATACGAGTCAGGGTCTTTACCTATTTCGGTAGAGCTCTCGTTTCGGTTTAAAACAGTCCTTTGCCTTACTTCTGTTCGAAATGTCCCCTAAATTGCAAGGTCATCGTCGCGTGGTTGACTATCGTAACTGGAATGACGTAATTTTAGTTCCTTGGTTGGAATATTTTTAACCGTGAACCAGGCTTTAATTAATCGCATAAGGCATGGCGTTCTACTTTGTAGCAATGGCTCTTTTTAGTTGTCAGATGATAGAATCGACAAACTGAAAAAGGCTCCAATAGATTGTGGCACAAATGAAGACGAGTTTTATCCAATCCACACCGCAAATCGGAGGTATCTGCTGCTATGAACATCTTATGATTTTAAAAATGTATGCTAGCTACTCATCAAATGTTGTAGAAATAAACGCGCCAAGCTGTCAGCACAAATTTGTGATACACACATATTTGTTTATCCTAAGGTACCTCGCCAATTGCTAGCGATTTCTTCGAATCAAAATCAAACAACCTGTCAGTGACATATTTGAGAAGGAAGTGCTTGCCAATATGACCCACTTGTGGAACATAAAAAAAGAACTAAGTCCATCTAAATGCCTGCAAACTGGAATCCAAGTGAGCTTCTCAATACAGTGAACGAATCGTCCTTTTAAATGAAAATGCAAAACTAAAATCAACTCCACCAAAAATGACTGCATCACTAAAAATACTCACCCTTGGTGTAATTCATTCGCACATTTTCCTGGAACTGCGAATGTACATCTCTAAAACTGTCTCAAGTAGCCCAAGGCGTTCCAGTTGCACGTCGCACATCTCAGAATATCTGTCTATCTCACACACAACCAACATACGTACGCATTAAAATGCGTTCCTTTCTGGTTGCATTTTGCTGGTGTTGCTACTGCATCACTTTGTGTGATCCTTTTACGCCATATGCGATTAAAAATTCCGTCTGGCTGAGCAGTTGCCAACCACTGTCATCGTGGGTTTGTCCTTCTTGCTGCTACCATAAACTACATCTCCACTGCAACTTCCAAATCTACCTCACACCAGCCCGCAGTGTCCCAATGTTTAGATTGCAATAGTATATGCACGTACAAAATCAAATTTGTTTTCATTTAACATGGCGCACGCATGAATGGAGGTCCGTGGTCAGTAACGCACGTAACAATTACCAAATTTGGGAAAACTACATTTCGACTGAGCTGACTGTGTGCCAGAGGAGGTTGTTTTTTTCCTTTTCGCTGGTGCCTAGTGGCCCGTGACTTCTTTATGGCGGCGAAAAGTGATGATTTTCACGTAAATTCACTTGGCTGTGTGGATTTTCTGTTCTGCCAGGCAGGTTGGCTATAGTCAACAGGTATGAGACGTACATTTGATACAAGGTGAACTGAGATATCATTGAGAGTGTGATCGAGTAAGTTGTCGGTTTCAACTTTTTGGTTCATGTTGAAACTGAAAAGGAAAACGATGCGAACAATGAACGCACCACGACTGGTTGGTCCCATAAAATTACGCAGACATTAAGAAGCTGGTTGATGAGTGGATTCTCCTTTCCGGGAGAGAAAGCCAAGCTATACCGAAACGAGGTTAAACTGTGGGCGCTTAATGGACATGGACAATGTAATAATCCTTTTTCCTTCGATTTGCCTTATTTGGGCGATCAAGTGGTCGTCGGATGTTGACAAAATGCGATCATTTATCAGCGAAATTTACTCCATCCACGCAAATTAATTTCAGTATTTTAATTCTGAAATGCCGTGAAATATAAGTTGGACAATACTTGAACATTTTTCATTAATCTGCAACCTTTACGGCAATAAGCCCTATTTTTTCAGTATCAATGATGCACTTATTGCGGTTGACCAAGGGGATGAAGCACCTTCCTGTTTTAAAAAATCTGTAAGCACAGTAAGATGAAGTCTTGTACTACGCTTCAGTACATTAGATCACTATTTTTGAGTTTGAGTGCTCCCACAGATAGACAAAGAGAAAAATGACGTGTTACGAGCATGGCGCTAAATTTTAACACACTGGCCGCGTTCCACTGCCCGCTAGATGAGCAGCGGTATGTCAAACTCCATATAAAAAAAATTGACATTTTACCATTTGCGCTAGTCGTCTAGAACTTTTTGTGAAATATCCCTTTCAGGGAAATTTCTCAATCTAGCGCCAAACTACCCGCTGCTTTGAGAGAAAAAAAAACAGCTGTCAAAGGAAATCGTTCAAACGTCTACAAAATAAAAACAAAAATAAGAAGCCGAGCTGCAATTGTGATAAAATTGATAATAAGGTAAGTAAAATAGCAATTCCGATATTATTATGGTTTCTATAACATGTACCATTTCTTTTTAAATGTAGTTTGGAAATAATTATGCGACACGAAATTATTTATGAAGGAAAGTCATATGTTTTTGATGCCAACAAGTCAAATGTCACTTTGCCGCTGCCGCTGCGCGAGCGTTCCTCTATCTGGGATATTTTGTGCTGGAAGACTAGCGGGCAGTGGAACGCGGCCTCTTCCAAGATTGAATTTCGTATGGTACGAATATTACTTTGTTGAAACAGTTGAAACATTAAGCAACCGGAAAAATGAAAGAGAAGGCTTGAATCTCAGAGGCTTTTATCATTTCATAAGATCTAAAATCTAAGATCTCCTGCAAGAAAGCTTACAAGAAAGTACTCTAAATTTACATACCCTCACTTTCAACAATGATCATCTCTTCTTGGCCCGATAAATACTCATTTACAGCGGACTTGAGCTCATTATCGTCAGCAAGTCGCTTTCCCCGGAGGTCTTTTTGGAAATTTTGGAACAAAAAGTAGTCACTGGGGGCCAGTTCAGGGCTGTGTCGTGGGTGGTTAATTTCCTCGAACCCCTTACAGCAGCACTCTCTATGTCAGCTTTCCTCTTCTTTTTTAAGGTTCAGATAATCATGTAGTACAGTGTGTATAGTAGGGGGAGAAGGGGATGGTGTAAACGCGGGGAAGAACCGATTTCAGTGTAAAATGTTATTCACGAAAGAAGTTTCTCGCTGTCACAAGTTATTTTGGTAAGTTCTTGTTTGGCAACCTTTTTGACTTGTCAGAAAATTTTCTTCTCAAAAAGGCCAACTGGGGCAGCTGTAAACGGCGTAAAGGGGGTTCTTGTGAACGCGTTTACACCTGCCCCATCTTAATGAGTTTTTAAGCTAAGTGTTCAAATTGCAAATATCCGCTTCTATTTCTCTGATAGAAGATGGTCCGTACCTACGCAAAGAAAGGAAGGGTTGAAATACCCGAATCGGTTTATATGGTTGCTATTCGTGAAGTCATGTTTCAGAAGAAATCTTACAGAAAAACGGCTGCAAAATTCCCGAAAACTTTCCAAGACGTTAACGAACTCAAGGACGGAGAATTTGTTTTAGTCAATGCCGACCACAAAGGACGCCCGCCTTATTTTCTTGGAAACATAGTGCAAGTCCATAGCCAATTGGTCTTTGACATAAAATTTTTAAGTAGGTCTGCATCGAAGACTTTAAGCTTTACATATCCACTCATTAACGATATCTCCATCGTTTCGCGAAATGTGACAAAATATATTCTTCCTGGTCCAGTTGTTCTACCAGGAACATCTCGAGCTGCATCTAGATACACTTTCGACACTGATTTAAGCAATTTCGTCATTCGCTAATTTATTTAAAATAATAAAATTTCATGTTTATACCTACCCCACATGAGTTTTAGCTTTGTTTACACATACCCCAAGGGCGGGGCAGATGTAAACAATATTGCCTTGTTTTTTAAGGGCAGTGATTTTTATATAGATTTTGATATATTTCAAAATTGTTTATATAAATCGAAGGCCAATATTGTAAAGTTAATTTTTGTTCAAAGCCCCGAGAAATTTAAAGCCCCAAATTTATTCTACGACCAACCTTCCAAAATTCGTTTACACCATCCCCTACTCCCCCTACCTACCAACGGATAGCTTAGTTATTTCTGCCAACATCTTGATTTTGTCACATGCCTACATCTTCTAATACAAGTTTTTCGATAATTTTCACATTTTCGTCGGTAGGCGCCGTAATAGGCCCACCTGGGCGGGGTTAATCTTCCACACTTTCCCTGCCTCTTTTGAATTCACTTGACCAATTCTGTACGGTCGGTAATGAAGGAGCAAGAGTCTCGATAAACGGCTACCATTTCTTCATGGATAGTTTTTTGAGATTTTCTTTCTTTAGTGAGGAACTTAACCACCGCACGATGCTCGATTTTCTTCGAAATCGTTTCGTCAGTCATTTTCGTCGTCTTTGACTCGAGGTCGCAAACAAACTTATCAATATGAAATCGTATGTGAATACCCTCGGATAATGTTGTTATATTTTAATTACCCACAATAATATCAAATCACCCCGATACCGAGAATACATTGAGCGCCCCTCGTAGATATGAAGTTCATATTTTAAACAAAAGAAAAAACCAAAAACAAATACAGCAATCGATCTCCAACTAAATTACTTCTTTTGTCTTTTCTTTCCGCACTCGCATTTGCATGACATAAGTCATAAGCATATATATATATATATATATATTTCGAGAGATATTCGAATCAGACCACCATTGACGGGTCTCTTTTCGTCTCTCTACCACTGTAAATCTTACCCAGCTAGACTCTCTGAATTTTTCCAGAGTTCTTTCCTGGGTTCGATTCCTAGTGTTACCGCTAAGCATCTGTGAAAATTCTGTTTCATCGACTAGGTCTCCACCCAGTGAATGTCCCAACATTTTCATTCTTTTGCCAGCCAATCCCAGTGCCAATGATGTTGTAATGTTTTTCATGCGTTTAATCACCGCCTGATTGTCCAGTGTCTCCACCTGACCCTCAAAGCAAGTAGTCCAACGCATTCGGCACAATGCAATCATCTTCAGCCTGGTGTTACCGCTAGCATCAGTTGAAAAATCTGTTTCATCGACTGGGTCCTCTCCACCCAATGATGTCCCAAGATCTTTCATTCTTCTGCCAGCCAATCCCAGCACCAATGATGTTGTAATGTTTTGCTTGCGTCTGATCACCGCCTGATTGTCCAGTGTCTCCACCTGACCCTCAAAGCAAGTAGTCCAACGCATGCGGCACAATGCAATCATCTTCAGCCTGGTGTAACGCCAACGACCCGCGGTGTTCTCAAAGTGGTCCCCCATCTAAGTACTAACCGCACCCAACTCTGTTTGATTTCGGTGATCTGACGAGAACCGATTTTCCAGCGTGTTATGGTCGTTGACTAGTCATAAGCATAACTTATACCACTCACACATTGTCGCCTGCACGACATTTTAATAAAGTTAAATTTACTGCATGCATTTTATCTCCATGTATGATGTCATTTAAAACGAAATACACATCATAACAGGCGAAATTCTCTTGAAACAGCACGCCACACCGAATTCACAATTTATACGACCAACTTCCTCTCCATGCACCATTTCACGGACACCCGTTATTTCAATACATTAATGTATCCATTGATTAATGGTTGATATTGTAATTTGTTTTTATTCTCCAATCAATTCTTTATATCTAAGGTATATTTAAAAAAAAAAAAAAAATAGTAAATGCATACAAATTTAAATAAGCTAATCAGTTCTCTACATAAAATATTTTGTCTTTTGTTCTGCTCATAAACTTGCATTAGATAAAAATTATATTCCTTACATTTTGTTTAATATAAAATAGTTTCTATTTTGTTCCTTAAATGGTAAATACAAAAAAAAAATAATATAGTATATATAAAACGAAACAAATATTTGTAATATGTCTGTCTATGTAAAACAACAAAAAAAAAAAAAAACTAAAATACTTTTCCTTAGCTGCGGTTGCGAATATTATTCTCTTTCTTACGAATCACAAGTTACAAGCACTCTCCTAGGCAAGTGCTAGATTGTAGTTTGTATATCTATATTCAATAATTTCATTACTCGTATTGCTCTATAACTAAAACAAAATGGAAGATATAATTGTCATACTTATGTGCACTAAACAAATTGCATTTTGGCACATATACATATATTCGAAATTAAAATAAATAAAACTTATACTCAAAAGGAAATGTAAAACAAAAAAAAAAAAAACATATTTAAAATGCTGAGATTTTCGAATTGAAGTCTTATTTTGCAATAGCTGCTTTCTTCAGTAATCTATATTGTATAGCTTAATCGTACATCCTAGGGATTAAAAAAGAACAAATTATAACTATGTGCTCCTGGTTGCAGAAAGTAAAACGGGTGCGACAAAACGTGGCAGTGTTGGCAAGCCAGTGGTTGTAAAATTTCAAGTTAAATACCCCACACGACACTTTAACGCGATAGCGGTTTGAATTGCTAACAATCGAAGTAATGTATGCGCGCAACTAGCGCCAACGAGTGACCACAGAACGGTTTAAAGACCATTTTAAGCTTTTTTTCCGATTGTAGATCATTTTCAGATGTTATTACATTCGGGGATGCTGAACTAGATGCTGCTCTCTATCTCAGCTTGTACAGTCGGTTTTAGTTTAGAAGACAAGCATCTGATGGGCCACGTGATGAGGGCCGTATAAATTTACACTTGGTAAACAGTAGTACCTCATAATGACACGAAGGCTTCCTTTGAATAGGTTGGAAAGAAAAATAGCTTTTACTGTCAACTCCATGCCTTTAACTATGTGGTATTGGTTAAAGAAAAACAAATTCCGCGATACTAATAATCATCTTTAGTTCCCAGGCTAAATTTGTCCAACTCACAATGGCGAAATTTTCCATGCAAAATTATCCATTCTAACCTTAAAAATATTTAGTGTGAAGATTAAAACTGATTATTAGGTTGGTTGGTTGGTTGGTTTAAATGGCTGTATTCCTGTGAGGGAAAAACACAAATAGCGCATTGAGCGCCGTTTTGATACCACAACTAACGGAAATTTGAGGAGTGAGAAGGATGTTAGGGGAGCTCAAGACCAGCCTGTGGAGATAAGAAATTTGATGATCTTGTTTAAATGGATGCTTTGGATGGCCGAAAGGTCAACATAAAATAGATGACCTAGTGCACTGCGTCTTGTTTTGGCTAGGGACGGACACTCACAAAGAAGGTGAAACACTGTCTCACTTTTGGTTGTGTCGGCGCAGCTACGGCAATGGGTGTTATGGGGAATGTCAAGCTTGGCTGCGTGGGTTCCTAAGGGCCAACGGCCCGTACAAATTGCCGTTAATCTGGCGACATCTACACGCGTTCTGGATAAGTGGTTGTTTGTTCTGGCATTATCGTAGGTTGGCCAGATCCTCCTAGAAATGACACAGTTCGTCAGGTTCAACCATCTAGTCTCAGCCCATGAGGTGAAGTGCAGGAGGATTTCTCTCTTTACACTAGTCGGCATAAGTATTTTGACGAAACCATTTTCTGGCTATTGGATGAAGCTTAGCTTAGTATCGTTAAATAACTGGGCGAAAATGATGCGCAAAAGAAAGAATCTATTTTTAGCTCTATGCTTGCCAAATTTTGTACCGTTTACCTTTTCCGTTCTCTTTCTGCTGATAAGAATTCATGGAGACAACAAATTTTTGCGCGGCATAAGTATTTTGACGGAACCTTTGAGTAAATATGTTTGCACTTTTGAGCACATTAAAGCCAAACAACTTTTGTATTTAACTTTAATTGATCATAAACGCTGATAAAAAACACTTATTGATTAAAAGGCGTCATAAACCATAGGTAAAAAGGCAGATTTGACTTAACGCTCTAACGCCAGTAAAAGACATTGCAAAAGCGTTTAACGTGTCGCATCAAACTGTGCACTTCTTCTTCTTAAGGTTCCTCTCCGCTCCGGAGGTTGGAAATCATCATTTTTATTGTGTGTTTGTTTGTTACTCCTCTCATTATTTCTGAGGACGAGAGATTTAGCCATTCTCGCATGTTTGACAGCCATGTCAGCCTTTGTCTCCCGATGTACACTATCAAATTAATAAGTTTAAAAAACATGACGACATAAGTAACTTAACGAGATCAGGAGCTAAGCGCAAAACAACGCCAACTCAAGACCGAGTCCATCTACGGAAATTTAAGAAAAAAATTTTTTCTGAAGCCGCAATCTGCTGCAGATCAACGGAATTTGACGGCCAAGAACCCAATAAGTAAGCGTACTGTCCGACGACGTTTGAAGAAAGGAGATTTTAAGACAATTGAAGCTAAGGACGTGCCAATATATTGAAGGCAAACAAGCTTAAAAGACTGGCCTTCGCAAAGGAACATCTGCACAGGCCAAATTAGTTTTGGAGAAGCGTTCTATGGACAGATGAAAGATCCTTTGAGTATAACTCTTCAAAAAACAACTTTTTTGTAAGATTGCCAAAGGTAGTTGGGCAAAAGAAACGACCCGTTTGTCAAAAAGTGATCCATGGCGGAGGCTCTGTCATGTTCTGGGTATGTGTGGCGTATAATGGACTGGGTGACTTGGTTCCTATCACCGGCTCGATGAACCAAAACCAATATTTAATTTTAACTTCTGGAGAATGGCTTATTGGGGAATCATTTATCCTGCAACAGGATAACGCCCCATGCTACAAAGCGCGAACGATTTCTACATTTTTGAAAGATGTTGGGGTTAACACTTTCGACGGACCACCTCAAAGTCCGGATTTAAATATTATAGAAAACGTCTGGTCTATTTTGAAACGCAAAAGAACAGTTTCGTTAAATAAATCAAGGGGGGAGACAATTTCTGAGATCACTTCTCTTTGGAAAGAGATATCTCCAGAGATTCTCCAAAATTTAGTGGATTCGCTACCAAGACGCCTTCAAAAAGTTATTGAAGCCAAAGGAGGATATACTAGTGTACATATCCCAACGGAGGGAAGACTTCTTTGTACAGAGCTGAGCCAATTCTGGCAAGTTTATCGGCTTTCTCATTCCCATCGATGTTCCTATGGCCGGGAACCCAGACGAGAGTGATATCAAACCGATGACAAGCCCTGGTCAGTGTCTCCCTGCATTCCACAACTAGCTTGGACGACCATTGTATGTCGTATGAATTAGATTAAGAGGGAAACATACTTGAGGAAAAAACGTGAATCCACCACCTAAACAGGAAGACATCTGTTGTTTTATTACGTCAACTATGTGAACCAGAACAGGGCTGGAATTGGCTAAGGTTGTTGATTGTCGCTTTCTTGATTGTAGTTTTTGATTATCAACTCTTCTTTGCTCTGCGTAAAGCGATCACTGTAGATGGGTGGAACATGCGTTGACCTTATTCCAGTTGGTAGATCAAGCAGTCCCAAAACAAACGTATTCTTTGTTCACGAAAGTATTTAATTTATTTGGAGTCGAAGCCGAGGTGCATACCCAAGAAAATGACACAAATGTATAAAAGCGACACCTAAATATCTGTCACGTGAAATTGATCGCAAAAAAAGCGATTGTCAATTTTCGTGGACGTAAAGCTTCGATTTTGATTGTCAATTATCAACAATCACCTTAGCCGAATCCACCCCAGATGTTGTAGAGCCCATGCCGTGTCATGTGGGCAAGAGTTGAGAGATTAGCAAGAACAACTAACTGAAGTTGTGCATACCTACTTGTTAGGAGCTCAGGTCAGGCCACAGAGGGATCTTTGACATGGCGGAGGAGGACGGAGGCACGCTTGCGGTTGCACGGCTAAACTCGTCGGACGGGGTAGTTCTTGTCTCCCCTGCACACCAGCCACCTGCTCTTAAAAAAAAAAAAATCGTGCCTTAAAATAAAGTAAAAGGATAGTAGGAGATCTAACGTTACTTGACGGCGGACGGACCAAAAAAAAATAGAATCTAAAGAGAAAAGAAGAGAATATAGAAAAGAGGAAAGGAAATGCTCAATAGTACCTATGCCAATACCGAGGGACATTGGGGTTGTTTCTTGCCTGGTCTAATAGGCAGGTGCTCGAACCAACCCCCTGTCGGTATATGGTGTTTGCTCTTTGTTTCTATCGTGTTATTTTTTCCATTCCAGGTACTCGCAACAAAGGTTATAGAAGATGCCGTCTCTTCCACTGAAGAGTGAGTGCTTTTCCCGATGCAGATCCTCATTAAATTTTATAGAGAATTCGTAAAATCCCACAACAGGGTGCCCAAAAGGATTGATTATGTTTTTCTAGTTTCCGGACTGAACGTAGAATAAAGCTGATAGCTATATTACAAACCCAATGTTGGTCCTAAAATGACATAGAACCATCTCTTACTCTTATACTCGTGGACGAAGGAAGCTTGGTAGTGGTACAACTGGTGACTGAAATTAACTCTCTCCCTCTCTCCTTTGGCAACCATTTGCCGAGCAGTTTTGCTGACCGTAAAATCCCCTCACTTCCTGCAAACAGCACACCTATGCAAACTTTGTTAATTAACTTAACCTAGAACCACTTAAACTAAACTTCATGGAAGAACTTAATAGGGAACACCTAGTTACTGACACACTTTTAAAGCTTCTTATATACAATGCATGCAACTCTATTCAAATTTGTTGAAAGAACGACATTCAAGGCTGATGGCAAGAGATTCTCTATCTCATTAACGTGTCTCTGTGTCATGAGTTAAACTTATATATATATTTTTTTTTTAACGTTTGGCTGACCCAAACCGATATTCAGAACAAAAAATTGCACACCTTCGAGTTGTTTTACTTAGCCTGGACAACGTGTTTTCGATCAGTCAGTAACTCCCAAATGCACCAGTTGCTGCATGCATCGTTGCAGGTATGTCGGATCGGGAAACATGTTGAACTGAGTCTTGTGATCTACGCTGTTCCAGATGATAACATCTTCGCGGCCTGTTGTCACCGAACGTCCGATGGAGAACAACAGGCGACGATCGAAAGCGATTTTGAGAAAACGCAGAACCTTTCGTCCCAGCGGACAGTCGGGCAGATAGCAAATGCGAGGAAAGCCAACAGCAAAGAAAGCTCGTCCTGGATGAGGGTGCTCCTCGGTTTGAATGCCCGAGGCAATACTGCAAAATTTTGGAATTAGCTATCTGAATGGGGTGCACATGAACTGGGGAAAACTTACTCATATACAATTTGTATTGTATTCTGACCCTCGTGTCCGGGGAGATTCTTTCCGATTATACTCCACGACATGGTGCCAGCCGGCTGATTGCCAATCTTCTCACCATAAACTATCCCACAGACAGGACACTCGATGAAGAGATTCTGGAATTGGACACAGCTAACCATATTTGGTTCCCATAAGGGGGGATTACTACAAGCACCCACCTTTGCTACATCCTTCTGCTGTTCGATAATCATCTCGTTGAGACACTGCAAGTGGATCAGATGCTGGCAACGACTAAGCGATATTGTTGGATTCTGAGAGTTGTGCACCAGCTCCTCCATGCACATGGGGCATGGCTGGGCGTTGGGCCATTGCGGAGGATCGACAACCTTCACAAAACGACTTATCATATCGCTAGCAGGATCAACACCAACTATCGAACCGGCGATTTGTTGTTGATGTTGCAATTGTTGCTGCTGATGGTGCAGGTGGTGCTGCTGTTGCGGCAGCGGAGGCGGTGGTGGTGGAATGTTCCTATCATGCACCGACGTGAACACCTCGTCGCTACCAATGGAACAGTCGAGTAGATCGTTCACTGAAATGGCAAAGTTTCGGCTGCGTAGACTCTCTTTGCTTTCGTGACTTAAATATGTGGACACTGTGTCCACGCTTGGTCGACGATTTGATTTCAAGCTGCTCGAGTCCGTCTCCGAGATGCGAGTTCTTGATCGCGAACGATGTGATCCTAGGCGCGAATGATGAGATCCTTCTGAGCTGCGACTATGGTGGCTGTGTATAGATGCGGTGAGTTTATTCGAATGAGAGAAATGCGCACTGGAAGGGAGCTGCCCGTTTTGTGTGCTTGATGCGGCATTTGACGATGGCGCGTGTTTCGTGCTAAATATATTGAGATTGTTGAGAATCTGACGAAGATTTGTCGTCGATACCTCGCTGTTGGTTTTCTTCGGCTGTTTTACTGGGCGTTGCTTCTGAGTGGCGATCAAGTGATTTGTTTGGGGAATACCCAACGTTTGTGTTGGCTGTAGACTAGGCGCTTGCAGATGTTTGGGCTTTGGATAAGGTTTCGGTGGGATTTTCGGAAGTGTTGTGTTCTGCAGTGCTGGTTGTTGAGGTGGGTTGGCTTTCTCCGAGTTGCCTAGAACGAAGGTAGAAGGTGTTAATGCAGTTTTCTAAACGAAAAAGCGGTAAGAGTGAAAGTCAACATGAAACCGGTCCACTAGATTCGACTGTAATACAATTCGATGAGGCCGATCTGATGCCAACGCGTCACTGAACCTATTTAAAGCGAGAGAGTACAATGCATTCATCATTGATGATTGAAAACGATCTATCCCAATACAGAGACCATCCCAACAAGTTCTACACGACTCGTAATGAGTTCAAATAAATCTTTAACTGTCTTTATAGAAGTCGCTAGGACGGCTAACGATTGCGAACTATGTTAGCATAGCTGTTCCAGCAACTCGTATCATTTCCATGACTGTCTCTGTCATATATAGAGTACGAGAATTCATGTCATTCCAGTTTCTACTGCTTTTCAGTTCAGAAACAACTCAAGGCCATTATCCATTAAAACAAAAGAAAAAGTTCAATAGACCATTTTACCTAATTGAAAAAAACTCCAACAAACATGTTTACACGTGACGTCACCCATAGCCCATTCCAATAATAAATACTCACTATTCCACTGCTGTGCTTGTTGCGGCGTCAGCTTTACCAACGGATATGGCGCTTGTTGTGTTCTCCTTATACTTCGAACCGGCCCATTAGGCTGTCGCACTTGTGTCAAATTACAAAAATTAACTGTATACGGAAGTCCGATGTTTGTGTTGCACAGGTCCAATGTTTGTTCGCCCTAAAAACCAAGCCAAGAGATAAGAAAACCAATTCTCAGCTATCAATGTGACCAACTAACCTTAGCCCATGATTCCTCGATAATACACTGCACATGCATGTTGTATGGATGCCAATCGTTACCACTCGCTCCTGCCCACTCCCACTTTGTGCCTTTGCCCGCTGGCGAAGTGGGCTTGTAGTACATGCGTCGCACGCTTATCATCGGCACCTGCACGTCCTCCGAACTTTGCATCATTGTCCTAACATTCACATAGAACTGCTCCAAATTCGGGTCAGCATCGCTCAGCAGCACTCTAGTCAGTTTCTTTGCATGCGCCCTCTCCAAATGCTGTGAAACTGCAGGACTGTAGGGCAACCACTTGCCACCTCGTGATTCGAACTCCCATACCACCACTGCATGGCTATTAACTGCAGCTGTGTTACTATTACTGTTGCTAGGGGTAGCCGAGCTATGACCAGCACTAGTACTTGCTACCGATTGCATCGCAACGCTGTCTCTCCTTGGTAATTCGTGTACTTTTATCGAGTGAGGAACACCCTCTCGGTAAGCCTCCACGCCCAAACACGACACAACAATCAAATAAAAGTATTCTCAATTAAACTCAATCAAATCCAATCAGACGATCGTCAACTTTATGCACAGCGAAACAAAAATCAAATAATAGACACACAAAATAATATAAAAAAAAAAAATAAACAACTTAAAAAATGGTGGAGATCTTGTCAGTGGTTCGACACTTGTGGATTCAGCACAGATTTGTGCAGATTTTCTAATGTTTTCAGTGGTTTCATGGTATCACTTGTGTTTTAATTTATCGCGCACTTGTTAAATTAATTATTTTCGTTTTTATTTTGTCGATTTTTTTAGTAGAAAACTGGCACCAAACAAATCACTGCCATGTTACCAGTTTCTTGGGTGGAAGATGATCGCCAGTTTCCACTTTTGACATTTCCAAATAGAAAAAAAAAATCTAAAATGGCGAGGGTGGGTGGCCGACGGTGTTGTCAGATGAAAGATAGATTTCTTTTCGATTCATTGCAATCTCTTGCGTTTTCCCATTAATTTTATGGAAAAATCACTAACAAATTCATTAAAACGCTATTTCTCATGCACAAAACAACAAAATCCGTATTCAAAACCAAAAGATCAGCCATATTTACACCGTTTCATCGAATCCCTCCATTCCGCAGTATACCTTTCCTAGCTAGCAACAGGTGGCGCTGGCTACTATTTATAAAAACAAGTTCCACACAAATTCCACAGAAAAACAGAATTTATTAGAAACAAAAAAAAAATAAAAATAAAAATAATACAAAATTAAATTAAACAGGAACCACCTTAATCCAACTCCACACCCTCGTTCTTCAAAATGTTGATCTTTCTATCAGAGCCCCAACGGTACTTGCTCTTTCCAGACTTCGAAATAACCCGATGACAAGGAATCAGATACGCAATCTCGTTGCTTCCTATGGCATTTGCCACTGGTCTGATTGCCTTTGGCTTGTCCATCGCCAGTGCTACGTCTTCGTAATACCATGTCGTACCCTTGGGAATGTCGCACAGTTGCTGCCACACTTGTGTCTGAAAGTCCGTGCCTTGAAGGATAAGACGAAAGTTCCTGGTGCCATCAGGGTTGTTGAAGATATTATCCACTACTTCTGTGGCTTCCTGATCTGTGTCCTCCGTAAGATTAGATTCGGGGAATTTCTTCTTGAGCTCTTCGATATGAGTTTTGCTTTCATTGTCCACGAAGTGCAGACAGCAAATTGCATCATTTGCAAAACCGACAAAACACTTTCCATATATACTGTCGGCATAACCGTATTTAATGTTGTATTGGGATTTCTTCGATGCGATTTCGAAAGTAAACATTTTTAAAATGCCAATACTTGTTTGTTGAATGCTGGGCGAAAAAGTTTTCCACAAAATATACCCGGCAGCGAAGTGTCAAATTTGAACAAGATTAGACTTGTTTGTTTTGGCAAAATGGCAACAGACAGTGGACGAATTCAGCATCATAAGCCTAGCCGCTAACCAAAAATTAACTTTATAAAATTTAATAGGCGTGTTTTTTTTAGCTTCGATCTCAGCAAAGTAAAGTAGGATTTTCAGCACGCAGTGACAACAACTACTACTGCGAGTTTTGAAGTGTCAAGTCTAGCGTAGTTGTTGTAATTGTGTGCTGAAAAGCCTACTTTAATTTGGCGGGCTGATTTCGAAGCTCAAAAAAACAGTCATAAAGTGGGAAATCAATTTTCAGCGGATAAAATTTCTCATGGACCATAAATGAAAAAGCCCCGATCTAACTTAAAGTGAGGTGAAATCCGTTAATAAAGTAGTTCACATAACGTCCGTATAAAACCCGAAGCCAAGCCCTTATTTTTGGATCGAATAGAAAAAACATAAGTCTGCGAATTATGAAATTTTCTAAGAATGGTCGCATTCGGATATTGGCCAGACTCACTTAAAAATCATATTGTACGAAAACAGCTCCATAATACTTTATGTATTCACAAACCGATTTACTATCAATTTTTAGGTAGATATTTATTTTATTTGGCACATGGAGCCATTAAGAACATTTATAATATTACAAACACCAACATCAGATTTATAATTCAAAATTTAACACGGAATTAAATCCTTAAATCAGTTAAGAATCTCAGAACCAAGTTAAGTGTTTCCTGAAAAGAACTCGTTTATTGAAACAAATGAAAAAACAATCGCCGTAAAGCCCGTATGACACTACATTTTTTCTGCATTTTTCAGACTTTAAAAATGAAACTAGAGCAGGACGAAAAATTACTACGCCAATTCCCGATAGGAGTGAGTGCGTACACACCAGCCTAATTAATGCGGATATGCCAAAAAAAATGCATTGAAAATGTATTCAATTTACATTTTTTTAAGCTGCTGGCAGCTTTTTTTTGACATTTCCACATTTGCCTCCAGCAGTGATCCCAGATTGGAGGGAAAGTCGGAAATTTTGTCGATTTTTTCTAACAAAAGGGTTTTTTTGGGAAAACAATATAATTCTTATTCGTATTATTTCTATTATTTTTTTGTTTGCTTAATTCTAAGATATTTAAATAAATCATAAAATGTTAATGAAAAGACACGGTGCGAATCTTGGGAATAAAATAGCGTTGATGTAAAACCACGTTATAAAATTAATTTTATTGCAGAGGAAGATGTCTGCCTAATGGCTGTCGACAGCAAAAAAAGCCATTCAATTTTTCGAATGCACTGGGGGTCAATTCCCGTTTCGTGATACTGTGAAATGAAAAGAGTTTTCACAAGTTCACGCTGAACTCGATTCTCGATCTATGAAAAAATGAAAACAAATGTCAGAATTTTTTCATATGATAAGTTTTTTATCACAGCCATTTCATTTGTGAAGAAGTGTGAAAACGTGATGGATACACAAAAATTAACGGGGACAAAGAGCTTCAAAGATAGTTGACAGCATTTATCATTTAGTGCATTTTAGTACACATTTAGACTACTTTTTATGATGATAAGTTCGAGAATCGCATTAGGTGTAATCGTGAAGTGATAAAATGATAAACTGCTGTGAAAACTGAAATGATAAATTATTTATCATTTCACAGTATCACGGAACGGGAATTGACCCCCTGGTTGCATAAAGACAGCGGCAACAAAACAGTCATTACATAGAGAGAGTGTGGCCCATATGCCGTTACCTATGGCGAATTCAATAGGTTACCTATGGAGGTTCAATTATAAGTTTAGAGAAAAATACAATTTAAATATAGGGTATAGTGGGTAATGTTTTTAAGCTGCAATACATTTCAAAACAGTTAAAATTAAACTTAAATAAGGGTTTTTGTTTTTCGGGAAAAAAAATTATTTTTGGAAAAGGGAAAAAAATATCTTTTCATGTTAAACAACTGGGATGTTTTTTTTTTCTTTAATCTGGGATCCCTGGCCTCCCGTCACTTTGAAGTTTGCGGTTATAAATTCGTTTGAAAATTTGTGGTTGCTTTGCAAAACAATTGTTACCCCTTTCATAATACACATTTTGTCTCTTTTACACGAAGCTGACATTTGAACATGATTTAATGCTATAAAAATGAGGAAAAAATGAGAGAAAAATGTAGTGTCATACGGGCTTAAGAGTAAACAAGTCATTTATCAGAATTTGACATTGCCACTGAACTTTGCACACACCCTTATCAGAATAGTGGTTCTGCTATCTCCATCTAGATGTCGTCGCCAAAATCGATTTGACATCTCGAAAACGACATGTACGCCACTTCCGTTTGCTCAACTCCTTTACCTTTTTGACAGGCAGACATACAAGCAGCTCTTTTTTTAGGGCCGCCGAAAATCTGCATTTTATATTAACATCGTTGAAAAAAACCTAATCCACAATGGTTGTTAAGAAGGTAAATATTTTCACCATTAAAGTGCAAAGTGAATTTTTTGTTAATATTTAGTGAATATCGAGAAATCCCAATTCTTGTGTTGTTTACTCACCGGGATTGTCGCTCTTCGATTAGTTTGCTAATGTTATTCCATTATTGTATTCTAAAAATGTGTCTTATTGTGTGTGTTGCAGCCAAGACCGAAGAAGAAGCCATTGACCAAGAAGATTGCCCCGGCACCATTGGCCGTTAAGAAGGCTGTAGTGAAGAAGTCCGTCAACCAGCTCTTCGAGAAGAGGCCAAAGAATTTTGGCATCGGTAAGTTGGGCACTAGTCTGAGCATAGAGTGAATCCTCTCTAACATATGCCCTTTCATTTCAGGTCAAAGCGTGCAGCCCAAACGTGATTTGTCTCGTTTCGTCAGATGGCCCAAGTACATTCGCGTTCAGCGCCAGAAGGCTGTGCTCCAGAAGCGTCTGAAGGTGCCACCACCAATCCATCAGTTCACCCAGACCTTGGACAAGACCACCGCTGTCAAGATGTTCAAGTTGTTGGAGAAGTACAGGCCTGAATCGGCTTTGGCCAAGAAGCAGCGTTTGAAGAAACTCGCCGAGGCCAAGACCAAGGGCAAAGAAGTCCCGCCCAAGAAGAAGCCAAGCTTCGTGAGGTCCGGCACCAACACCGTCACCAAATTGGTTGAACAGAAGAAGGCTCAATTGGTCGTCATCGCCCATGATGTCGATCCACTAGAGGTGAGTTTGTTGTTGAAAGTGAAGTGGGTGACAGCCCGTTTACATGTTACATGATGTGAACATGAATTTCTTCAACTGAATGTGAATTAAATTCCAACCATATTGTGGCAACTTGACAATCTGAATGCGAAAGCTCTCTGATTCGTTGCAGTAGTTTGAAGAAGTCGCTAATAATTTTGTTTGTTTCCTTGCAGTTGGTTCTGTTCCTTCCAGCTTTGTGCCGCAAGATGGGTGTCCCATACTGCATTGTTAAGGGCAAGGCCCGCTTGGGACTCTTGGTCCGTCGCAAGACCTGCACTACACTCGCCCTGACCGGTGTTGAGGCCAACGACAAGGCTAACTTGAGCAAAATCTTGGAAGCTGTTAAGACCAACTACAACGACCGTCACGACGAAATCAGGAAACACTGGGGAGGCGGTATCTTGGGTTCGAAGAGTTTGGCCCGCATCGCCAAGCTGGAGCGCGCAAAGGCGAGAGAATTGGCACAGAAGCAAGGATAAGCAAAAGCTGGTTTTTGTTCTTATATACGCCTGAGATAATAAAAATAGTTTGTACAAAAATCTACAAAGGAACGAGGTTGGCTTTTTTTTGAAGGGTGATTGTTTACATGACGATGAAATAGTAGAAGCAACTTACTGCTCTAACAGGAGGTTGCAGACTTTTTGCGTTTGTATAAATAAAAGCGGTTGCATTATTCTGAAACGTAGTATACATTTTTCCCCTAATGCTGTGGACTCGCGAAACGCAATTAAGGATCGTTACCAATAAACTCTGTAAACGAGCTGTAATGTTTTTTTTTTTCCAAACGGAACAAACTCGGCTACGTTTAATCAATCTCATGAAGTAATTTGGTGATGCGGAAGATATGATATTTTGAAAGACTAGAGCCTCTCAATGTTTTCATTAGCCGTCAGAATTTCTGCTGTTTCGTGCCTGTGGTCCGAGACTCGAAATTACTATGAACAGAAGTGGAAGGTGGAACACGAGCGTCACTTCAACAAGTTGTTTTAGTTCATATTCAACACTACGACTTACATCAACAATGGCAGAACAAATTCTAATCCTGACAAGTACCTAGTGTCTTCTTACACTACTCCAATTACAAAAGTCCTTTTTTTGCTTTTCAAGTTCCTGACTTTCGGGGAAATAAAACAAACCACGCCAGTTTAAAACGTTTAATTGATTATAACAATTTAATAACAAAAGTAGTTGCATATGAAAACGAAAATTGCGCTGGAATACATTCTGTAGGTATGTATCGTGTAGAGAAGTAGCTAAGATGGAATATAGCCGGTAATTGGTAAATAGTGGACCTTGAATTTTGTTCGTCTGGCTTGTAGTTTTAAATTATCGGATCCACATTTATATAGGTATCAATTTGTCCCATTTTTGCTATTCAGATCAGCGATATTCGATTGACATTCGAACTGGGTCACCGTAAGTGAGTTTTCAAGCCGTCTTAAACATCTATGATTAGAGCATGGTGCATGTGCTGCGATTATTTCCACAAAAAGAATCAGAATCTTGCTGTCACTGAAAATCCAGCTTCAAAACCTGAAAAAGAAGAAGGTTCCGTCATTTATTATCTAAGATCATGCGTGGTACCAACATTAACTTACCAATATATTTAGGCGTTCGTATGCCAAAAGCTCTTGGTCGCTGAACTGCTTTTGGTTGCAAGCTCCAACCATTTTTCTGCAATCTTCAGGTCAAGTTGTCCTCTGCAGATATTCCATCCACCTTCAAAACCTGAAAAAGAAGAAGGTTCCGTCATTTATTATCTAACATCATGCGTGGTACCAAAATGAACTTACCAATATATTTAGGCGTTTGTATGCCAAAAGCTCTTGGTCACTGAACTGGTTTTGGTTGCAAGCTCCAATCATTTTTCTCCAATCTTTAGTTCAACTTGTCCTCTGCAGATATTCCATCCACCTTCAAAACCTGAAAAAGAAGAAGGTTCCGTCATTTATTATCTAAGATCATGCGTGGTACCAAAATGAACTTACCAATATATTTAGGCGTTTGTATGCCAAAAGCTCTTGGTCGCTGAACTGGTTTTGGATTCAAGCTCCAACTATTTTTCTGCAATCTTCAGGTCAAGTTGTCCTCTGCAGTTATTCCATCCACCTTCAAAACCTGAAACAGAAGAAGGTTCCGTCAATTATTTTATAAGATCATGCGTGGTACCAAAATGAACTTACCAATTTGTTTAAGCGTTCGTAGGCACATAACTCCTGGCCCGGACTTCGTGTAGGAGCAATTATTTGTCTGCTGCAGTGATTCTTCTCATCGAGTTATTTCTAAGGTAAGTCCGCCTAACTGCAAAAAAGGAACGAATTGAAATGGAATTGCAAGGTGATCCCTGTCGGCCAGTACCAAGCTTTGTATCTATATAAATTTTATTGGAAATGAGAAATGCAATATATTTATATAAAAGAAATGTCTATTTAATACTAAGAGAAATATTTTCTAACAACAATTCATTATGCAATCAATAAAAGCAAAAGTATGTTTTAAAAAAAGAGCATAATGTAAAATTCAACATAGTAACAAAAGCAGCGGCTTGTAGTTTTTCGCGAGCTGAATCCGAGCCCAAGTCTTATTTTGTTGACTTGGGCTTGGATTTAGCTCGCGAAAAACTACAAGGCCTATATAAGAAACCATAGCTCCGGATGTTGGAGGTAGCAATTAGGTAATAGAGGTTTTCTTTCGCCTTCTTGCCCCACATCTCCTTGCTGAATTATTTGAGTCGTGAGGAGCCCGAGTTTCTGAACAATTTTTATTGGGAATTTGGTCATCTATGTAAGTGGTGTATTGGTGTGAGGTGTGTATAGTAATGAACTAAAGTTTTTAATACTCACGGTTTTTGTTTTTGGGCCAGTTGGTGGTTGGGGATTCTTCTTTTCTTCGTTTTTCTTTTTCATCTCTTTTATTTTTTTTCCGCATTTTCTTACTGTGCGCTGGACCCATTTGATTGTCGATTTCTTGTCACTTTTGATTAAGTACTCTGTGTCCATTTTTATTGTCTTTGTTTATTTCCTTATAGCTTTTCTGTCTTCAGGCTTCTTGTTTTCTTTTCACTTTTACTATTTATTTATTTTTTTTGACAAGAAAAGTCAAGGCCTGTCATTTATTTATTTTTGTCAATCAACGGAAGTGTTTGTTTAAAAATATACAAAATCAGTTGGAGTAGAGAAAATTAGACAGAAAAACAAACCAACAGCAGCAACTAATAAAATGAAAAAGAAATCTATAAAAATAGTTGGTTTGGTTTCTGGTCCTGATATATGTGCAGCTTTATTTGAACTGGTTTGCGCTCAGAGCGACAATGTCCATGCAAACCTAACGCTTATCTGTCGGCGGTTTGAACTGCTTTGAACAGATATAAGAGCTCTTCTGTACTACGGACAAAGTGCAGTATCACCCCCGAAAGATATTTTTACAAAGCTCAATAAGATTAGCTGCACTTTTGCGACATCACTGGAGAAGTCTGCTTTACGACTTAGAGAATTATAAGACATATTGCGAAACCTAGTTGTCGCGTTCCACCCTAACTATTACCAATTAAAAGCGATCAATCCATTTTGTAATAGTCTGGTGCTGAAGATAATTTCCTTAACAGATCTTCGATGATATAAAATAGAAAGCTTTAAGGAAGCTTCTACCTGCTCAAGTACAATGACTATCTACAGAGATTAAGAGCGACTTGTCTGCCCCTGAAAGCAATAATGTGCACAAAGAGGATCTAAACTAGAGGACCAACTGAGAGCAGAAACGGTACATTTGCCTACAATCTGCTGTCCCTGAAATCAAAGGAGCGCCATTGCTGCCAAACGCATACTACGAAATCCTATGCAGGGACTTATGTCAATCGGGAGACCATTTTTTGTTGGAATTTTAAGTGTGGGCGACTGTGCTCGAAATTTTTGGTACCCTTTAGATACACGACGTTCACATCGCAGTTTGGTTTCAAATTTTTTAGTTTTTCAAATTGTTCTTATATAAGCCGAGTTTTACTACGTAATGGAGAAAGTTAAGAAACGTAAATGAGCTGCTCCATCGGAAACAGATTCTAATCTAAGATGGTTTATGTTTAAATAGGTATACGTTACTATGGTAATATGGTGGCGACAAAAAATAATAAATAATTCCCCTAAACAAATTTCTTCCAATTATTGCTTAATTTTAGGGGCAGGTAAATTGCATACCTTTATGGGTAAATGATTCTCTCCAACAGGTTCTCATCTAAGATGATTAAATACGTTACCATGGAAATATGACGGCGACAAATTGATTGTCACCAAAATCCGTTTATTACCTGTTTTGTATGGGTAAGTCAAAACCTAATTTTACCAGTCTTAAGGCGACATTTTTATGTAGCTAACTAAAAAATAGAAGAAACATTTTTTTGTTTATTTAATTTTTTTTTTGCGTCCATTTTGTGTTAACACCTCCAACTCCGAATTTCCAATAGGGAGAACTTATTTAAAATCACTGGTGCATAAAGCATATCCTAACTTAAATAACTGCATTTACAATTTTCGAATTCACTGATGACTTACTTAATAAAAGGCAAATAACGCATCCCATTAGAGTTGCAACCTTATATGGCCCTCCCAACAACAACAAAACAACGGTAAACACATTTTCGCTAAGCATTCATCTATTACCGTCGATATGAGGTAGGTGCATGGGAAGTTGGCCCTCTAATTTAGATCACCTTTGGGTCACCGTTAGTGAGTCTTCAACCAGTCTTGAGCGAACAAAAAAGAATCGGAATCTTGATGCCACTGAAACTCCAGCATCAGAACCTGAAATAGAAGAAAATTGTGTCAATTATTTTCGAAGATCATGCGTGGTATACCAACATGAGCTTACCAATATATTTAGCGTTCGTATGCCAAAAGCTCTTGGTCGCTGAACTGCTTTTGGTAGCAAACTCCAACCTTTTTCTCCAATCTTCAACTTGTCCTCTGCAGATATTTCATCCACCTTCAGAACCTGAAAAATAAAAGAAGGTTCCGTCAATTATTTTCTAAGATTATGCGTGGTACCAAAATGAACTTACCAATATATTTAAGCGTTCGCATGCCAAAAGCTCTTGGTCACTGAACTGCTTTTGGTTGCCAAGCTCCAACCATTTTTCTGCAGTCTTCGATTCAAGTCTTCCTCTGCAGATATTTCATCCACCTTCAGAACCTGAAATAGAAGAAAATTCTGTTAATTATTTTCTAAGATCATGCGTGGTACCAAAATGAACTTACCAATATATTTAGGCGTTTGTATGCCAAAAGCTCTTTGTCACTGAACTGCTTTTGGTTGCAAGCTCCAATCATTTTTCTGCAGTCTTCGATTCAAGTCTTCCTCTGCAGATATTTCATCCACCTTCAGAACCTGAAATAGAAGAAAATTATGCGTGTTACCAAAATGAACTTACCAATATATTTAAGCATTCGTATGCCAAAAGCTCTTGGTCGCCGAACTGCTTTTGATTGCAAGCTTCAACCATTTTTCAGCAGTCTTCCTCTGCAGATATTCCATCCACTTTCAAAACCTGAAACAGAAGAAAATTCTGTTAATTATTTTCTAAGATCATGCGTGGTACCAAAATTAACCTACCAATATATTTAGGCGTTCGTATGCCAAAAGCTCTTGGTCGCTGAACTGCTTTTGGTTGCAAGCTCCAACCATTTTTCTGCAATCTTCAGGTCAAGTTGTCCTCTGCAGATATTCCATCCACCTTCAAAACCTGAAAAAGAAGAAGGTTCCGTCATTTATTATCTAAGATCATGCGTGGTACCAAAATGAACTTACCAATATATTTAAGCGTTCGCATGCCAAAAGCTCTTGGGCGCTGAACTGCTTTTGGTTGCAAGCTCCAACTTTTGTCTGCAGTCTTCTATTCAAGTCTTCCTCTGCAGATATTTCATCCACCTTCAGAACCTGAAATAGAAGAAAATTATGCGTGTTACCAAAATGAACTTACCAATATATTTAAGCATTCGTATGCCAAAAGCTCTTGGTCGCCGAACTGCTTTTGATTGCAAGCTTCAACCATTTTTCAGCAGTCTTCCTCTGCAGATATTCCATCCACTTTCAAAACCTGAAACAGAAGAAGGTTCCGTCATTTATCATCTAAGATTATGCATGGTACCAAAATGAACTTACCAATATATTTAAGCGTTCGTATGCCAAAAGCTCTTGGTCGCTGAACTGCTTCTGATTGCAAGCTCCAACAATTTTTCTGCAGTCTTCGATTCAAGTCTTCCTCTGCAGTTATTCCATCCACCTTCAAAACCTGAAACAGAAGAAGGTTCCGTCAATTATTTTCTAAGATCATGCGTGGTACCAAAATTAACCTACCAATATATTTAGGAGTTCGTATGCCAAAAGCTCTTGGTCGCTGAACTGCTTTTGGTTGCAAGCTCCAACCATTTTTCTGCAATCTTCAGGTCAAGTTGTCCTCTGCAGATATTCCATCCACCTTCAAAACCTGAAAAAGAAGAAGGTTCCGTAATTTATTATCTAAGATCATGCGTGGTACCAACATTAACTTACCAATATATTTAGGCGTTCGTATGCCAAAAGCTCTTGGTCGCTGAACTGCTTTTGGTTGCAAGCTCCAACCATTTTTCTGCAATCTTCAGGTCAAGTTGTCCTCTGCAGATATTCCATCCACCTTCAAAACCTGAAAAAGAAGAAGGTTCCGTAATTTATTATCTAAGATCATGCGTGGTACCAACATTAACTTACCAATATATTTAGGCGTTCGTATGCCAAAAGCTCTTGGTCGCTGAACTGCTTTTGGTTGCAAGCTCCAAACATTTTTCTGCAATCTTCAGGTCAAGTTGTCCTCTGCAGTTATTCCATCCACCTTCAAAACCTGAAAAAGAAGAAGGTTCCGTAATTTATTATCTAAGATCATGCGTGGTACCAACATTAACTTACCAATATATTTAGGCGTTCGTATGCCAAAAGCTCTTGGTCGCTGAACTGCTTTTGGTTGCAAGCTCCAACCATTTTTCTGCAATCTTCAGGTCAAGTTGTCCTCTGCAGATATTCCATCCACCTTCAAAACCTGAAAAAGAAGAAGGTTCCGTAATTTATTATCTAAGATCATGCGTGGTACCAACATTAACTTACCAATATATTTAGGCGTTCGTATGCCAAAAGCTCTTGGTCGCTGAACTGCTTTTGGTTGCAAGCTCCAACCATTTTTCTGCAATCTTCAGGTCAAGTTGTCCTCTGCAGTTATTCCATCCACCTTCAAAACCTGAAAAAGAAGAAGGTTCCGTAATTTATTATCTAAGATCATGCGTATTACCAACATTAACTTACCAATATATTTAGGCGTTCGTATGCCAAAAGCTCTTGGTCGCTGAACTGCTTTTGGTTGCAAGCTCCAACCATTTTTCTGCAATCTTCAGGTCAAGTTGTCCTCTGCAGTTATTCCATCCACCTTCAAAACCTGAAAAAGAAGAAGGTTCCGTCATTTATTATCTAAGATCATGCGTGGTACCAACATTAACTTACCAATATATTTAGGCGTTCGTATGCCAAAAGCTCTTGGTCGCTGAACTGCTTTTGGTTGCAAGCTCCAACCATTTTTCTGCAATCTTCAGGTCAAGTTGTCCTCTGCAGATATTCCATCCACCTTCAAAACCTGAAAAAGAAGAAGGTTCCGTAATTTATTATCTAAGATCATGCGTGGTACCAACATTAACTTACCAATATATTTAGGCGTTCGTATGCCAAAAGCTCTTGGTCGCTGAACTGCTTTTGGTTGCAAGCTCCAAACATTTTTCTGCAATCTTCAGGTCAAGTTGTCCTCTGCAGTTATTCCATCCACCTTCAAAACCTGAAAAAGAAGAAGGTTCCGTAATTTATTATCTAAGATCATGCGTGGTACCAACATTAACTTACCAATATATTTAGGCGTTCGTATGCCAAAAGCTCTTGGTCGCTGAACTGCTTTTGGTTGCAAGCTCCAACCATTTTTCTGCAATCTTCAGGTCAAGTTGTCCTCTGCAGATATTCCATCCACCTTCAAAACCTGAAAAAGAAGAAGGTTCCGTAATTTATTATCTAAGATCATGCGTGGTACCAACATTAACTTACCAATATATTTAGGCGTTCGTATGCCAAAAGCTCTTGGTCGCTGAACTGCTTTTGGTTGCAAGCTCCAACCATTTTTCTGCAATCTTCAGGTCAAGTTGTCCTCTGCAGTTATTCCATCCACCTTCAAAACCTGAAAAAGAAGAAGGTTCCGTAATTTATTATCTAAGATCATGCGTATTACCAACATTAACTTACCAATATATTTAGGCGTTCGTATGCCAAAAGCTCTTGGTCGCTGAACTGCTTTTGGTTGCAAGCTCCAACCATTTTTCTGCAATCTTCAGGTCAAGTTGTCCTCTGCAGTTATTCCATCCACCTTCAAAACCTGAAAAAGAAGAAGATTCCGTCATTTATTATCTAAGATCATGCGTGGTACCAACATTAACTTACCAATATATTTAGGCGTTCGTATGCCAAAAGCTCTTGGTCGCTGAACTGCTTTTGGTTGCAAGCTCCAACCATTTTTCTGCAATCTTCAGGTCAAGTTGTCCTCTGCAGTTATTCCATCCACCTTCAAAACCTGAAAAAGAAGAAGGTTCCGTCATTTATTATCTAAGATCATGCGTGGTACCAACATTAACTTACCAATATATTTAGGCGTTCGTATGCCAAAAGCTCTTGGTCGCTGAACTGCTTTTGGTTGCAAGCTCCAACCATTTTTCTGCAATCTTCAGGTCAAGTTGTCCTCTGCAGTTATTCCATCCACCTTCAAAACCTGAAAAAGAAGAAGGTTCCGTCATTTATTATCTAAGATCATGCGTGGTACCAACATTAACTTACCAATATATTTAGGCGTTCGTATGCCAAAAGCTCTTGGTCGCTGAACTGCTTTTGGATTCAAGCTCCAACTATTTTTCTGCAATCTTCAGGTCAAGTTGTCCTCTGCAGTTATTCCATCCACCTTCAAAACCTGAAACAGAAGAAGGTCCCGTCATTTATTATCTAAGATCATGCGTGGTACCAAAATGAACTTACCAATATATTTAAGCGTTCGTATGCCAAAAGCTCTTGGTCGCTGAACTGCTTTTGGTTTCAAGCTCCAACCATTTTTCTGCAGTCTTCGATTCAAGTCTTCCTCTGCAGATGTTTCATCCACCTTCAGATCCTGAAATAGAAGAAAATTCTGTTAATTATTTTCTAAGATTATGCGTGGTACCAAAATGAACTTACCAATTTGTTTAAGCGTTCGTAGGCACATAACTCCTGGCCCGGACTTCGTGTAGGAGCAATTATTTGTCTGCTGCAGTGATTCTTCTCATCGAGTTATTTCTAAGGTAAGTCCGCCTAACTGCAAAAAAGGAACGAATTAAAATGGAATTGCAAGGTGATCCCTGTCGGCCAGTACCCAGTATCTATATAAATTTTATTGGAAATGAGAAATGCAATATATTTATATAAAAGAAATGTCTATTTAATACTAAGAGAAATATTTTCTAACAACAATTCATTATGCAATCAATAAAAGCAAAAGTATGTTTTAAAAAAAGAGCATAATGTAAAATTCAACATAGTAACAAAAGCAGCGGCTTGTAGTTTTTCGCGAGCTGAATCCGAGCCCAAGTCTTATTTTGTTGACTTGGGCTTGGATTTAGCTCGCGAAAAACTACAAGGCCTATATAAGAAACCATAGCTCCGGATGTTGGAGGTAGCAATTAGGTAATAGAGGTTTTCTTTCGCCTTCTTGCCCCACATCTCCTTGCTGAATTATTTGAGTCGTGAGGAGCCCGAGTTTCTGAAGAATTTTTATTGGGAATTTGGTCATCTATGTAAGTGGTGTATTGGTGTGAGGTGTGTATAGTAATGAACTAAAGTTTTTAATACTCACGGTTTTTGTTTTTGGGCCAGTTGGTGGTTGGGGATTCTTCTTTTCTTCGTTTTTCTTTTTCATCTCTTTTATTTTTTTTCCGCATTTTCTTACTGTGCGCTGGACCCATTTGATTGTCGATTTCTTGTCACTTTTGATTAAGTACTCTGTGTCCATTTTTATTGTCTTTGTTTATTTCCTTATAGCTTTTCTGTCTTCAGGCTTCTTGTTTTCTTTTCACTTTTACTATTTATTTATTTTTTTTGACAAGAAAAGTCAAGGCCTGTCATTTATTTATTTTTGTCAATCAACGGAAGTGTTTGTTTAAAAATATACAAAATCAGTTGGAGTAGAGAAAATTAGACAGAAAAACAAACCAACAGCAGCAACTAATAAAATGAAAAAGAAATCTATAAAAATAGTTGGTTTGGTTTCTGGTCCTGATATATGTGCAGCTTTATTTGAACTGGTTTGCGCTCAGAGCGACAATGTCCATGCAAACCTAACGCTTATCTGTCGGCGGTTTGAACTGCTTTGAACAGATATAAGAGCTCTTCTGTACTACGGACAAAGTGCAGTATCACCCCCGAAAGATATTTTTACAAAGCTCAATAAGATTAGCTGCACTTTTGCGACATCACTGGAGAAGTCTGCTTTACGAATTAGAGAATTATAAGACATATTGCGAAACCTAGTTGTCGCGTTCCACCCTAACTATTACCAATTAAAAGCGATCAATCCATTTTGTAATAGTCTGGTGCTGAAGATAATTTCCTTAACAGATCTTCGATGATATAAAATAGAAAGCTTTAAGGAAGCTTCTACCTGCTCAAGTACAATGACTATCTACAGAGATTAAGAGCGACTTGTCTGCCCCTGAAAGCAATAATGTGCACAAAGAGGATCTAAACTAGAGGACCAACTGAGAGCAGAAACGGTACATTTGCCTACAATCTGCTGTCCCTGAAATCAAAGGAGCGCCATTGCTGCCAAACGCATACTACGAAATCCTATGCAGGGACTTATGTCAATCGGGAGACCATTTTTTGTTGGAATTTTAGGTTTGGGCGACTTTGCTCGAAATTTTTGGTACCCTTTAGATACACGACGTTCACATCGCAGTTTGGTTTCAAATTTTTTAGTTTTTCAAATTGTTGGAAAATAGAATTCCTTATATAAGCCGAGTTTTACTACGTAATGGAGAAAGTTAAGAAACGTAAATGAGCTGCTCCATCGGAAACAGATTCTAATCTAAGATGATTTATGTTTAAATAGGTATACGTTACTATGGTAATATGGTGGCGACAAAAAATAATAAATAATTCCCCTAAACAAATTTCTTCCAATTATTGCTTAATTTTAGGGGCAGGTAAATTGCATACCTTTATGGGTAAATGATTCTCTCCAACAGGTTCTCATCTAAGATGATTAAATACGTTACCATGACGGCGACAAATTGATTGTCACCAAAATCCGTTTATTACCTGTTTTGTATGGGTAAGTCAAAACCTAATTTTACCAGTCTTAAGGCGACATTTTTATGTAGCTAACTAAAAAATAGAAGAAACATTTTTTTGTTTATTTAATTTTTTTTTTGCGTCCATTTTGTGTTAACACCTCCAACTCCGAATTTCCAATAGGGAGAACTTATTTAAAATCACTGGTGCATAAAGCATATCCTAACTTAAATAACTGCATTTACAATTTTCGAATTCACTGATGACTTACTTAATAAAAGGCAAATAACGCATCCCATTAGAGTTGCAACCTTATATGGCCCTCCCAACAACAACAAAACAACGGTAAACACATTTTCGCTAAGCATTCATCTATTACCGTCGATATGAGGTAGGTGCATGGGAAGTTGGCCCTCTAATTTAGATCACCTTTGGGTCACCGTTAGTGAGTCTTCAACCAGTCTTGAGCGAACAAAAAAGAATCGGAATCTTGATGCCACTGAAACTCCAGCATCAGAACCTGAAATAGAAGAAAATTGTGTCAATTATTTTCGAAGATCATGCGTGGTATACCAACATGAGCTTACCAATATATTTAGCGTTCGTATGCCAAAAGCTCTTGGTCGCTGAACTGCTTTTGGTAGCAAACTCCAACCTTTTTCTCCAATCTTCAACTTGTCCTCTGCAGATATTTCATCCACCTTCAGAACCTGAAAAATAAAAGAAGGTTCCGTCAATTATTTTCTAAGATTATGCGTGGTACCAAAATGAACTTACCAATATATTTAAGCGTTCGCATGCCAAAAGCTTTTGGTCACTGAACTGCTTTTGGTTGCCAAGCTCCAACCATTTTTCTGCAGTCTTCGATTCAAGTCTTCCTCTGCAGATATTTCATCCACCTTCAGAACCTGAAATAGAAGAAAATTCTGTTAATTATTTTCTAAGATCATGCGTGGTACCAAAATGAACTTACCAATATATTTAGGCGTTTGTATGCCAAAAGCTCTTTGTCACTGAACTGCTTTTGGTTGCAAGCTCCAATCATTTTTCTGCAGTCTTCCTCTGCAGATATTCCATCCACCTTCAAAACCTGAAACAGAAGAAGTTTCCGTCAATTATTTTCTAAGATTATGCGTGGTACCAAAATGAACTTACCAATATATTTAAGCATTCGTATGCCAAAAGCTCTTGGTCGCTGAAATGCTTTTGGTTGCAAGCTCCAACCATTTTTCTGCAGTCTTCGATTCAAGTCTTGCTCTGCAGATATTTCATCCACCTTCAGAACCTGAAATAGAAGAAAATTCTGACAATTATTTTCTAAGATTATGCGTGGTACCAAAATGAACTTACCAATATATTTAAGCATTCGTATGCCAAAAGCTCTTGGTCGCTGAAATGCTTTTGGTTGCAAGCTCCAACCATTTTTCTACAGTCTTCGATTCAAGTCTTCCTCTGCAGATATTTCATCCACCTTCAGATCCTGAAATAGAAGAAAATTCTGTTAATTATTTTATAAGATCATGCGTGGTACCAAAATGAACTTACCAATATGTTTAAGCGTTCGCAGGCACATAACTCCTGGCCCGGACTTCGTGTAGGAGCAATTATTTGTCTGCTGCAGTGATTCTTCTCATCGAGTTATTTCTAAGGTAAGTCCACCTAACTGAAAAAAAGGAACGAATTGAAATGGAATTGCAAGGTGATCCCTGTCGGCCAGTACCCAGTATCTATATAAATTTTATTGGAAATGAGAAATGCAATATATTTATATAAAAGAAATGTCTATTTAATACTAAGAGAAATATTTTCTAACAACAATTCATTATGCAATCAATAAAAGCAAAAGTATGTTTTAAAAAAAGGGCATAATGTAAAATTCAACATAGTAACAAAAGCAGCGGCTTGTAGTTTTTTGCGAGCTGAATCCGAGCCCAAGTCTTATTTTGTTGACTTGGGCTTGGATTTAGCTCGCGAAAAACTACAAGGCCTATATGAGAAACCATAGCTCCGGATGTTGGAGGTAGCAATTAGGTAATAGAGGATTTCTTTCGCCTTCTTGCCCCACATCTCGTTGCTGAATTATTTGAGTCGTGAGGAGCCCGAGTTTCTTAACAATTTTTATTGGGAATTTGGTCATCTATGTAAGTGGTGTATTGGTGTGAGGTGTGTATGGTAATAAACTAAAGTTTTTAATACTCACGGTTTTTGTTTTTGGGCCAGTTGGTGGTTCTTCGTTTTTCATTTGCATCGCTCTTATTTTTTTTCCGCATTTTCTTACTCTGCGCTGGACCCATTTGATTGCTGATTTCTTGGTGTTGTCACTTTTAATTAAGCACTCTGTGTCCATTTTTATTTTCTTTGTTTTTTTTCTTTAGCTTTTTTGTCTTGAGTCTTCTTTTTTTTCTTTTCACTTTTACTATTTATTTATTTTTTTGACAAGAAAAGTCAAGGCCTGTCATTTTTTTTTTTTTTTTGTCAATCAACGGAAGTGTTTGTTTCAAAATTTTCAAAATCGGTTGGAGTAGAGAAAATTAGATAGGTAGTTGGTTTGGTTTCTAGTCCTCAAATTATAAAGCCCATATAAAAGCTACACATCGTAAGAATGTACTGGAAAATCTCCTCAAAAGATCATGACTTTTAGCATAAAATGGTCGTTCATTTACAACATAAAGCACAACATTTTGCACAACTACTGCAAGCAAATTTTTGAATTACGAGGTCCACTTGTTGGAAAATATAATGTCACGCAAACGAATGCATCTGTGATGCGAAGGTCATTTAAGGAGGCTTACAGAATTTGCAGAGCTTTGAAAACCCGAATTTTGGGTAAAGAGGCTTGCAGAATTTACAGAGCTTTGAAAACCCGAATTTTGAGTAACAGATTCCAGGAAAAATTAAATACTATTTCTATTTGGGAAGAAATCATTTGACCACTGCAAAGACGATTAAAAGAACCAAAACAGCGAAATTAAATTATGATCAGTTACAAAATTGCCCCATTTAAAACTTCAAGACAAAATTGTTCGCCTCTGGTTATGGTGGCAAGAGGACATGAACAAGCAATTACAACAACTACGCTAGACTTGACACTTCGAGACTCGCGATAGTTGTTGTAATTGCGCGCTGAAAATCCTACTTTCCTGAGATCGAAGCTCAAAGAAACACGCCCAATGCCTTGATGTAATGCGTGTTCAACTTATTTACCCACTACTGTAGGGGAAACACAACCCATAACAAACATGGCGGAATTCATTAGCCATAGCCATCAGCCCTTAGCCGGATACAAACAGTGGAAGTGGAGAGATTTCAATTTATTTTTTGATTTACAAATTTTATCCAACTTCAGTACAAACGATTTCTCCGTGCTGGTTGAATGCAATTCTGAATCTTTCTAAACCGACGACGTCGACGACGGGTGTGTTTTTCTTTTCTTTATTTGCCCCTAATTTTCCACCAACAAAAAAAAAAAAAACCGAGTGCGACAACACAAAAGAAAATTCGTGAAATCCATCCCATTCTCGAGTGCCACAAAATCAATAAAGTGCACCATTGTGCCCGTGGAAAACGAGAGGAAATGTGTGTTTTAAAATAAAACATCCACGACGCAATGTGAGATGCAAGTAGGCTGTAGCTCCTACAGCCTCCAAAAAATAAATAAAAATTAAAGTCAAATAAGAAAAGTGCGATTCAGTGGTAGAAATAGTGAAAAAAATTTATTAAGTGCGTTGGCAAATCTAAATCTATACCTAACTCCACTCTACAAAGGAATTAATTCCGAAAATATACGAAAAAAAAGTGAGAATCGGATTTCGGTTTCAGTATTGGCATTGGCCGTTTCTAAAAATAGTGAATAATGAGTGTCTTCAGTGACTTCCAACGACTGTGGATGCAGCGCTTCCCCCAGAGCTCGCTATCTGACGCCTGGGAGCAGGATGTGCGGGCCAGTCTCGAACGGCACAAGCAGAAAATCCTCGAATTAACCAAGGATCTCGAACAAGAAACATTGTACGTGGAATATCTGGAAAGGCTGCTTTCCGATGTTGAGAAGTACAAGGAAATGGGTGGGGATCCGACCACACTGTTCGAAGCGGCTACCACCACAAGTTCACAGCAGCAGCA
The DNA here is from genome assembly GCA_949126925.1 of Cheilosia vernalis. NCBI lineage: Eukaryota > Metazoa > Arthropoda > Insecta > Diptera > Syrphidae > Cheilosia > Cheilosia vernalis. The sequence continues at coordinate 58,104,900 of OX421360.1, forward strand.
TCAAACAGCTGCGACTACAACGATGGCTGCATCTACCTCCATTGAGGAATCATCGACGTCGTCAGTGGTGGAAACGCTGACCACAGTTGGCCTTCGCGATAGCCTTAATGGGACCAGCAGCGCCAGTCACAGCAACATGGACGACAACAAACAGGTTGAGGAGGTGAGTGCTTAATGTTTTGCGTTGTTTTTCTCTCTGTTCTTTACGCACGCACCACGTAACAGTGGTGACGAGAAATGTAGTATCGATGTCGATAATGGGTGCAGCAGGCAGCAGCAGCAGCAGCATCTGTTGTGTGGGGAAACATTGAGTTTTCGCGACATTGATTAATCGCAGGGGCGGATAAATTTAAAAGCTGCCGACTGATGACGAAAAAGTGGGTGGGGTTGTATCAACGGGGATTTTATACCTTCCTACTTTTTATGAATTTATTTGCAAGCTTTGGTGACGAATCTGTTGGAAGTGAACGTGCTCGTCATTCAGGTAGGTGGATAGTTCTTAATAGTTTCATTAATTTGCATAATGCTTGTCATTTTAGGTTTGTTTGAGATGCGCACCCCACGACAATCCAGAGGGAATTGTTTCCCATATCAATTTCATGTCCGATGACGTCCTATTTCCATGTTCCGTCTTCAACATAACTAGTTAGCCCCAGCTTTAAATCTGACTGATTTTATTTCATATTTTTCTCATGGAAATTAAAGTCTTAAACTGCTATCGCTTCTCATTAGAATCGTTGGGTACCTAATTAAGAACTCCATGTATAGAAAGTTTGTTAAATTTCGTTGGTTCCAACCATATTGTTACCGGCTATTCCCTAACACAACGAACTTGATATTCAAATTCTACACCGAAGCTGTCTGTAGTTTTTAAATGAGCAAACTTGATTGTGTGCTCCACGCACAACTACTTAGGTACTACTCTCGTCGCCGGAAGCAATAACACAATATTATGCCTCCTTTTATTTTTTACTCCTCGCTTTTAATAGATCCAAGTTATAGTTCTATGTGGCTATTTCCGATGGGCGATAGCCAGTATAATAAACAATTTGTTGCTCATATGAAACTATACTCCTTACGATGTGCTATGAGTAGTTATTCTTAGCTAATCATCATTTCGAGCGAGTTTTTTGTTTCAATTCTTTTTTCGCTCGTCTTCTCCGGAGAGTGTGAGCGGCGCTGTGAAGTACTAATTAAGATCATTTAAATATCCTAGCCTGTGATTTTGAAATTGACTTCTTAACCTTGATTGTTATTCAATTAGGTACGTGGAAGTATTTGCACGAACAACATAGAATCTCTCAGTACAACTAAAAATTGAAGATGAGTTTTTAACATTCACTTGATAAGTATTTACCTTCCTACGCGAAGTTTTTAGGTTATTTGCGATATCTCTTGATGAAAATAAGACCGAGAACGATTATAAACTTCCACAGGAAGTAGCTTTTCCATTCTAACTCCAGCATCCCACTGATATAAATAGTATCTTGTGTTCTTGTTCTCTTTTTACCCACTTATTCTTCTTCTAAAACAAAAATTAATGGGAAAATCCAAAATGCAACAACAACACAAACCACTAAACAGGAAACGATGAAAACCAATAAACAAACACAAATACCTACTCTCCCAATTTTAAAAGCCACAAGGCGAGTGCGGGACTGGAAATAGGAAGGAAAAGGACACGAGCGAAAAGGAAACCAATAGTAGAGCACCACGGTCAGTTGAGTTCAAAGCAGAAAAACAAAATATTCTCTTATTTATAGCACAAGTGTACATTACATACTATACGACAAGAACACAGGACAAAACGGGATTATGCACAACAACAAAAGGGGGAACAAAAAGAAAAGTATACGCTCTGTTTACAACAGGTTCCTTATTCGTTCTCACAAACGACCACTTACTTCAATGCAGTGCAACTGCAGAGCAGGTGGAAAATTATCTTCTCAGGTCACAGTAGAGGTTGTAAAAGACGGCAATCCACATGGAGAAGTTTCAGAGCAGTATTAGCTTTGGCACTCTTTAGGGAATTGTAGTGGTAATTTTGTGCGTTCATAGTGGCAGTTAACGGATGATGGATTTTGGTAAAGCTACAAGGCTCTGAGCAATTTGAGCTTAACCGGAATGCAGTTGAATATTTGAAAGGGTTAGTAAACAACTCTTGCTACCGGACATTTTGTAATATCCTGGCTAATGTTTGACTTGGCACTAGAATTGTCGTGGAGGAAATATGCAAACGAGGCAATCCAAACAGTGTGACATTTACCATTGGAAGTTCTTTTAAAGTTATCTAAATTTATAGGAAATTCAGATTTATAGCCTAGTACACTGCTGTTTTCGGAACGAAAAATTCCACACAAAAGTGGCACAACGAATTCAAGAACGGTCGATTTCACTCTCCCTTTCGTTTCGCGATACGCTATTTATCTGGTGCTCCCAAACGATGGCGAAAAATGGATAATTGTAGTAGATTTCTTTGTACAGTTCTCCACTCCCTTTTCACATACACAAATACCTAGTTATCTTCAGTCGACAAGATTGGTCTGTACTAGACGTAAAATGAACGCAAAAAATTGACTGGTCGCGAACGTTACTTTTCCTACGTCAACCACATTATGTGAACTGTCAACCTAGTACTTAGTCATGAATTTGTTGAATAGATTCGTCGGCTACCCCTCCATAAACGTCCGTAAACGTCAACTGAAACAGCTGCTCACATGACCGATTTCAGCCAATCAAAACCGAGATACATCTAGTCAGACAGCTGTCAGACTAAGGTCTGGTTTGTTCAATCTTGGTTATCTTTAATCAATGGTTATTCCAACTGGGTACATTCAAAAATATAGTCATCTAAAGTCGACTCGATTGGTCTGGATAAGATGTAACCTGAACGCAAAAACTAGATTGATGGGGAACGTCACTTTTCTTTCGTCATCCACATATGCGAACTGTCAACTTAGTACTCATTCACGAATTACTTGACTTGATTCGTCGACTTCCCCTTCATAAACGTCAACTGAAACAGCTGCTCACATGACCGATTTCAGCTCGCTGACAAAATTGACAAGCAAATGTAATAGAGCTAGCCAGCTATAATCTATCCAACAGCCAATAGAACGCGACCATGGCAACGATTTTTTCTAATACCTAGAACAAATAGATTCACAAATGCAATTTCAATAGCAAATAGATCTTCCATTTTGATTGCACCTTAAGGTTTCACTTCATCATACATGAACCGAACTGAACTAAGTCTTGTTGTCAATGGCAAAGTTGACAGCCATGAGATATTGGGGACGTTCAAGTATCTAGTTTAGTAAGTCTGACAGCTGTCTGACTAGATGTATCTCCGTTTTGATTTGCTGAAATCGGTCATGTGAGTAGCTGTTTCAGTTGACGAATCTAGTCAAGAAATTCGTGACTGAGTACTAAGTTGACAGTTCGGATATGTGGATGACGTAGGATTAGTGACGTTCCCGACCAATCTAGTTTTTGCGTTCAGGTTACATCTTATCCAGACCAATTTAGTCGACTTAAGATGACTAGATTCTTGATTGTACCCATTTTTTTAATTTGATATTACAACTGATTTGTATTCGTGTAATATTTAAACTTAGTTTAGTTATTTGATCCTCAATCGGAACTTTATTGACAAAATTGTTAAAATCACTTTAAACTTTTAATTGTTGTGCTAGTGGAAAAGAGAGATTGACAACGGAAATGGGTCAGGTAGCGAAAAATTAAAAAAATACTACTAGGTGTACCATATTTTTTTACAGGTTATTTAGAAAATACTATAATCAGTTAGAAAAATGTTGGGAACCCTTTCACAACACTATTATAGTCTTATACGAACTAATTGTTGTTAAATATCGTGCGAAAATTCTAAATTACCAGAAAAGACTTAAAAATGACACATTTTTCTCTAACCGGCCCTTTTTTCGACTCTTCAGAATTCTGCAGCGGCCACTCTATTTTAAATTTGACTTTTCGAAATGTCAACTGAATAGGCAGGATTTTCCTGACTAGATTTGTCGGTGCAGGGAAATAACTTCACGGGCAATAACTTCACATGGGAAATAACTTCACCTCGAGTGGGAAATAAATTCACTTATTTTATGTGAAATTATTTCCCATTGAAAGTGAGCAAAAACTTCACTTTTTTGTGGGAAATAATTTCTCTTAACATGCCGCGACATAGGTATGTCAGCCTACAATTAATATTCATAAACAGTGTAAAATGTATGGGGGGGCATGCTGCCCCCCTGCAACCCCCCGGCTTGGGGTCTCTGTTTAGGGGTGGGCGTAGTTGCGAGTTTGGGTGTATGCAAAGTTAAATAAATTAGCTATACTACTTATAAATAATTTGATTTTGTTTTCCAGTTAGAATCAACAAATTCTCAAATTGTAGGTGGGAAATAATTTCACAAAATTTACGGTGGAGTTATTGCTCACTTTCAGTGGGCAACAACTTCACTTTTTGTAAGTGAAGTTATTTCCCACTCGAGGTGAAGTTATTTCCCATGTGAAGTTATTGCCCGTGAAGTTATTTCCCTGCACCAGATTTGTCGGCTTCCCCTCCATAAAGCCTGGTACGCTGCTCGAGCTAAATTTTCGCTGCCATACAAAATTCTCTCCAAAATTTAGCTCAGATAAATTTTAGCGAACCCATTTAGCTGAGTGGTACGCTGCTCGAGCTAAATAATCAAACTTTTGTTTCAGAATGTACTTCATGTATATCTGTCTAAATTTAGCGCGCCTATTTAATGGGTCGGGACAGTCAGACAGCTGTCAAACTAGGAATCCGAACACGTCCCCATTAAAACAATTCTCATTGTTCTATTTTGAAGTTTTTGCAATCTGCTCATCATCAAATTATTGCACATAAACAAAATACTGGAGCAGTACTCAAAATGTGGTTTTATCATTGTACATACATTCATCGACATTACTTCTGGAAATAAACAATAACGCATCATCAGCGAACAGCACAATTTTTTAAAAGCCAACTGCATTCTCCATATCATTAACATACAGCAAAAACATAGGCACACCGAGCAAAGATCCTTGCGGGACACCATTAATGACAGGAACAGGGTTTGACACAACATCGTTAATTTTTGTTTATTGGGTTCTGTGTTCAAGGTACCATTTAAGTTCAGTATTTCTCACTCCATACATTTTTACCTTTTCAATTAAAACAATTCGAACGCTCTTTTTAAATCAAGAAACACCGCCACAACCACTTTACTGCCGTGAATGTCAATTTTTCACTTAGTGATCACTACATTGAGAATGGATTCGCAATTATGATTTTTTCTGAAGCCAACACGATATTAAAATGATTCCAATTAAGATTGTAATTGATTATACAAAATTTTTTCAATAATTTTACTTTCAAGAGACATCATATTGACAGGTCTAAAATCGTCCACTTTCTTAGAATCATTTTTTTTTTAAATTGGGACAATAAGGGACTCCTTGCAGCAGCTTGGAAACGTACCACTGGTTAAAGACAGATTAACAATTTTAAGAAACAAATCACCACATAAATCAAACGTGTCCAAAAACATTTTGGCATTGACTCCTGTTGACAAACCTGCGGCAACACGATCAACTCCGAAACACCAAAGCGAGACTCGGCATAACCAGGGCAACGAACTGTCAAAACAGTACATAAAAATAAAATTACCTTTTTCTTCTGTCAAAGGGTTGATTTGAAGGTCACAACTCAAAACCGAAAATTTTAGTCTTTTTCTTTTGTTTTTAAACGATTTTTTAATAGTTAAAAATAAAATTTGTAAAACATGAAATTCTAAAGTTTTGGTCTTTTATTGATGGAAAGATACTCCATCAACAACTCCGTTTATATCTTTTTTATTGTTCATTTGTTTGAGCACAGATCTTAAGTCACTCATATTTATCTCTTTGAATTTAAAATTTCTATAAGAAACACAACATGTTCCAGCCAAGGCGGGTCGTTGACAGGAATCCCACTACTGCTGTCCCAACACCCTCGCAATTGCCTCTCGCTTTTCCTGTCCAAATGAGTCATCACTGCAAACAGGCGAAATACAGAAAATCAAATAAATCTCCTCTTCCTATGTGCGCATGCTATGCCAAACCGGTAAGCACAACCATTTTATAACTATAATTTCGCCAGTGTGTAGCCAATTAACAAATGACACCTTGTTTGTCTTAGTCACACTTTACTGCGTCCGTGCGTGTCTGAATCTAAAATGGGAAAACAATTAGCCTCCAGTTGTGAGTTTTACAAACATACCACGGCCAATCTCTTCGAAGGCGAAAGTGCTCCTTAAACGTTTTTCACATCGGCCAACCTCGAAAGCAAATCCAAACAATCGCGCGCATTACCACAACAACAGTGCGCTTTCTTCTTCCCATCAGCGTTCATTCTCATCGTTCCTTTCGATTGTTAGCACACTCTATATGTGCTGAGTATAGGCACTCCCATAGTTTAATGTCACCCTAATCAGCATCCGCCTTAAAAGTCCAGAGAAACGGCTTCAACTTCGCACAAGACACCTTCGCGTAGTGCAAGTGAAAATGCAAATTCCCTAACAAAGTCAACTGCGTATACAAATCTTTCGCTGCGCCAATATGGCGCATTTCCGTCTCAGGTTGGCCGCTGAGTTGGAGTTGGGTGAAAGTGAATCAACCGATTGTTCACGCGTCACAATTAAACTCATTGTCCATTCCGTACAGGTGCGTTGGACTGATGTCTAGTGAGTTACAATCGAAGAGGCACCGCACCGAACAGTGGAACTCAACTGAACTCTTCTCTCTGTGTCTGTAGACGTGTATCTCGACTTTGCGCACTCACCTTATCTGAGCGTGATAAAGGGTTTTCGGCGGCCGTTATCTTATCTCATTCCATTCGCTATCGTTTCACGTTTTTATCAGGTCTACATCGTTCCCCATTTATACACACAGCTGAACGTACAATTAAATATAAAATTTCTTCTTCAAACAGACCGAAAGTATTTAACCACCAACGAGTTGAATTTCGAACTTTGAAAATTTGTAGTCTCTCTCTTTCGGTCAGATAAGTAAATAAAATTACGTCGTGCGGTTCGGTTTTTCCTAGTTCAACAAGTTCCCTGTAAATTACAAGAAAAATCCGTGTAACCAGTGGCGCAGTGTTTGAATTTTCGAAACAAAATCAGAAAAAAAATAAATCCCTCCCCTAACACGCAAAATATGTGAAAACAAGATTTGGAAATCAAATTGCGATCTTATCAAAGTGAAATATATATAGTTTTTATTTTCAGTGGAACAAAATAGAAAAGAATCGTAGACAGTAAAATGTCATCATTCAAGGATAAATTCAAATTTTGGACCAAAGGGGTAAATATTGACACGAAATCCTTCTAGAAATGTCGACAAAGCTCGAAAGTTCGCAAAGAAATCAATTTGACTTCGATACAAGTATATATATATATACTTTGGGATATTCAGACAACACTTGGACACTTTTGTCAAAAAGTGACGCAAAGCTTGCCACAATGATACATAGTTCTTATCAAATGGGTAAATTTGGAGAACAAAATAAGAGTATAAGCCCAATAACCATTTTTTCTCCGATGGCTGGTTAAATTGATTAGAAACTGAAGAGCGAAACCTTTGAACGCGGCGAGGCTGTTTCATTACGATTATTTCTTCGACTACGTTTGACAAATTGAGTGGATATTTTTGTTGATTGGGCTGGTTCACTGGTCAGTCGTCAACTGCGTAGACTGTTAGCTTTCGCCAGCTCGTATAATCTTTTTGGCGTATTTCGAAATTTCACCAGAGACTACCGGGAGTTGGTGGGTTTGTGTTTTCCGTACCCTTCAATGCTATAGATCACTTGGTCAGTTAGTTGCTTGCTCGTATGATGACATCAGTGACGTATTGTTTACTGCTGATTGCGCAGTGGCATTGAAGTGCATTTTTATCGATAAATAAATGGATAGGAATTGCAGTAGGAATATTGAAGCCATTTCTTGAATACAGTTGTGAGAACTTCGGAAGGCAGTTATGAAATCAATGTAAAAAGTATTTTGAAACACAATACAATTTTATGCATCACAGCTTGGGTAATGGATGAGTATTGCTCCAAGGGAATAATGTCATCGAAGTTACGTCTGTTGTTACAGTGCGATTTCACATATTTTGTGTATATTTTTAGACGACCTGTGTGCTTCTTTGGTAGATGGCAGAGAGCCTCTCAACGATGAACGTGATTCCGCGGGCCTTATGTCGAAGTGTCGTGCCTGAATGTCAGAAAGCGGCACAGTGACAAGTTGCTGAATTGAACTGCGATTTAAAAATGTTGTTTTCGTAGAAAACTCGTCGATGCATTCACACCGACGACCACCTAGTATTAGTTTGACGTTTCAATCAGAACCTAGTTGTTAAAATTCGGTGCAAACTTTTTTGGTTACAAATTTCGATCGCATTTATTAACAAACAAAATGAATTTCGTGCATTTAAAAATGATATTAGCCCATCAACTAAGTGTGGAAAATGATTTTAATTTGTTCGGTCAGCCATTTTGCTGAATTTGCGGAATACTGAAAAAAGCAAAAGGTGTGTTTGTTTCAACAGCACAACAATTGGAAGTCGTTTTCGTGGTGTTTTCGTGGAAAACGACTCGTTTTGAAAATTGAAATGTGTATGCTGTATGGGAAAAATTCTGTTTTAGATTAAGTTTTCGTGTGTTTTCGCGAAAACCCGGTCTTTGTCTTGGTGTGAAAAGGCTATTAAGCAGATTCTGAGGTTGTTGCAGGTGCCTTGCTTTTCTTACTATTGAGCTCAGACCCACCTATCAAATAGAGTAGGTTCGGTAAGAATTTTGATTCAACGTTACTCATCAGTACATTGTGCTGGACCTTTCTAATTTATTTTGTGGAAGCTTTAACATATTTATCAGGAGGTCGAATCGTCTCTACCGTGAACGAGTAATACGTGACGGAATTTGTTGTTGTTGTTTCGTGTGTAAAACCGGCATAATTCCGTGAACGTATAGCTCATTCACGGACGTGGTGATTCGAACCCAGGCTTAGGGGTGAAAGAACTTAGAAAAATTAAGGCTAAACTTAGAGACAGAAGCTATAAAACCATCAAAAGAAAAGATGCAGGCCGGCTTATCGGGCAGTTATCGATGTAATGAGGTTATCGATTGATATCTTTTGGATTGGTCTGCTTCATCGTGAATTTTTTTTTTAGTACAATCGAGAACAGAGTCTTCATAAGTGCACCTAAGTGCATATAAACACTGCAACATTAGAAACTTTCTGCTTTAAACTGCTAAAGAACAAAATGTGACAGTTTAAATTGACGTTTGAAGTTAAGTCTAGTACAAAGATGTTTCGGAATTTTTCCGGTGGTCTCCAAATGGACAGCGAAACGTCTGTAAAAAGGCAGCGGAAAATATTTATTGGAGAGTCTTATCAGCTGCTACACAAGTAAAGTGTTTTTTTTTTTTTTTAGAGATACAGAACTTTGAAATGAAATAAAACAAAGATGATTTTTTTTTAAATTGACATGAAATTTACTTTATTTAAAAGATAATCGTCTGGTATTATAATTTAAATATGACTTATGGCATATGACAGCCACGGATGGTTCGAACGTAGTCAAATCTGGAGTTCCAATTTTCGATGACTTTTTCCACCATTTGTGGCCGTATATCGGCAATAAAGCGGTGAATGTTGTCCTCCAAGTGGTCAATTGTTTCGGCCTTATCGGCCTAGACTAGCGACACCGCACATATTCCCACTGAAAATAGTCAAGCGGCGTTAAATCGCACGATCTTGGGGGCCAATGCACAGGTCCGCAACATGAAACTATGCGGTTACCAAACGTTTCCTTCAATAAATCAATTGTGTCACGAGCTGTGTGACATGTTGCGCCGTTTTGTTGAAACCACAGCTCCTGCACATTATGGTTGTTCAATTGATGAACGAAAAAGTCAGTAATAATGGCTCTATAGCGGTCACTTTTGTTACATTCTGGCCAGCATCGTTTTTGAAGAAGTACGGGCCAATTATTCCACCAACCCATAAAGCACACCAAACAGTCAGTTTTTGTGGATGTAACAGTGGCTGAAGATACACTTGAGGATTATCAACACTCCCAATACAGCAGTTTTGGTTATTGACGTATCCATTCAACAAAAAGTGAGCTTCATCGCTAAACAAAATTCGCTTATGAAAATTGACGTAGAGCGCGATACGTATTTCGAACAGAACCATGATTTTCAAAATAAATTTGAACAATTTGGAAGCGTTGTTCAGGCGTCAGTCTATATTCATGTTGAAATGTCAAACTAAATTTAAAATAAATCACTTGAAAGCTAACCAAATGGCCGCCAGTTAAAATAGTTCTGCCAACTTAAAGTTCTGTACCTCTAAAAAAAAACACACTTTATGATGCAAGTGTCAAATTTTCGCAAGCAATTAATGTTGTGGACAATAAATGTGGCGAAAAGAGGGTAGAGAATTTTACTAAGCAAAAGAAGAGCGAAATTCTTCATTCATGATTTCGTTGTCACTTTTGTGGGGTACCTACGCTTTAAGCGTAGTATGCAGATGATCCGAAACGAAATTTTCCGGTGGTCTCCAAAAGGACAACGAAACGTCTGCGAAAAGGCAGCGGAAAATAATTTGTGGAGGGTTCCATCAGCTACTACACAAGTAGCAGTGTTACCATCACTGTCAATTTATCTCCGATTTGGATACTCGATCTTTTCGCTGGCTTCTTAAAATGTTCATTTTGTAATTGTCCTAATTTAGAATATTTACTTTAAAGTTTCGTGTTTTTTTTGGCTCCTTACGTATTTATAAAAAAAATACATAGGTACTTCAATAACAAACGTATTCTTTTCGCATGACGGAACCGTAAACATTTTCTTTTGCTTTTTTGACCACTTAAACTTGATGACTGAACTCATTCTTGGTCTTCAAATGTTGCGTATGAATTATAAAGTTAGTTTATCAAAACAAAATTGGCAAATTACCTTTAAATTTTCTAAAAAATTTTCCGTATGAACAATTTTTCCCGATCAACTTCTTAGTTAATTCCACAAAAAAAATTAACAAATCATTCCACTGAAATATTTAATTTCTTTACTGTTCCATCTGCCTGAATTTGTGCTATACGGCCGCCTATTTTTCTTTTATCGTCGTCCTTAAACAATATGATAAGTCTGCCAATGAGTTTAGGTATTTTTGGCCCAGAAATTTTCCAACTTGCCTCCATACCTCTTATAAAATTTGGCAACACTGGAGTACAAATGTCAAATTTTCGCAAGCAAATAATGTCCCGGACAATAAACGCATGCGAAAAGAGAGTGGTGAATTGTACTAAGCAATCTACTACAACTAACCACTTTTCCGCCATAATCATTTCGCAGCATCTGCGTACCAGCTGCGTACTCCAAAACGAAAACGAGAGCGAAATTTTTCGTTCATGATTTCGTTGTGTCACTTTTGTATGGGATTTTCCGTTTCGGGTCATCTGCGTACTGAGCTTTAGGGAGAACAGAAAAACTTCGTCGTAGAGTTAATAACATTTGCTCAGCAATATCAAACGATTGGATTTAGGTCTTACGTCGATTTAGAAGTTGATGTTGATGTTTTTATGTGTTTCACACCATAAAAGGCTAAAGAATTTAAAATATCAGCTCTGTGGTTGGTCTTTTCAAAAATAGTAACTTGCATTATGGTCTTGTTGCTGGATCTGTTGTGCCAACTATTTATTTAATTTTGTTTCAAAGTTGTTTTTGCTTTCGCTGGAGCAATCTGATTGACAAATAGTTTAATGGATGGTTGCGATATTTATTTAATAGTTTTTTTTTCACATTTTATTTTATATTCATAAAAGTAGTCTCGCTGACCATGAAGGTCAGTGGCTCTTTAGAAAAACGTTCAATCTTGGAAAACATTCTCGGAACAAATAGTTATCATCCACGCAAATGTTTCCTTTTTTATTACACAACAACAGTGTTAGTCCGGACCTACTATACTAACCATAGATATTAACTCCATATTGCCGAACAAATTCTTCCCAAAGCGATATCCTTTCCAGATTGGTGATGCCTTTTTACGCATGTTTTCCGTTTAAGTAATAAATTTCTATATTTCCTCAATTATGAGGCGTATCAACCGGCAACTGTCACTGCGTGATAGCACGCCATGTATGTGCACGCCGTCTCATATTGCTGCCATGTGTTGAATTCGCCTTAATCAACAATACACGCCTCCTTTTTAACAACGTGTAAGCACTCATATACTCCACTCTGTTGCAGTTGGCCATTTCCATTTGTTCTCGAGAAACGCACGCATCCATTTTATGCACACGCACTTTGGAAAAACATAACAATTGATAGTCTCTGTTCAGCAGCGCATGCTATCTCCACTCCTGCTGATAAACAGACGAGCATTGCCACTCTCAGTTCAACATGCTGCGTGCGGACAGAATATGGGTCGCCATTAAGGGGTATACGTAACTGTAGCAAGTTTCCCGGTTGATTAGGATGCACTGCACTAGACGATAAGTTGCCGCAAACTTTCCGCATTACATAAATTATAAAACCCGGCTACATAGGGCTGCTCTCCACAATACTGGGAAAGTACACAAATGTTGTGCATGCAAATTAACCACAAGATACCCTATACCACCCCGATAAGAAGATGCCCGATAAGGCATAAGACCGTCAGCATGTGCGCTGTGCCGTTTGCCGGCTTCGGCACCCGCAACGCACCAGACCTGACCGGGGACTATACTTATAATCCCCGAACTCATAAAACGAAGTCAAAAATCGATTTGAGTGTGCTCGAGAAAATGTTGTTCTTTGAGCTTTATTGGGGTGGAAAAGGCATTTCAGTCGCTGTCGAACCCGGCACCGTTGGCGAGGAGAGAAGAAATGCGGTCATTGCTCTCTTATAGGCTGGGGGGAGTGGTACCACCCTGAAATTCCTCTAGCAAACGAACCTACCGGCATACAAATGAACTCAATCGATAATAATTATACCAATGCCGCGGTGAGATATACTGCGCGAATTTCTGTATGTCAACGGAGAGGAGACTCGCTTTAATGGGCCGCATCAGCAGCCCGACAAACGCTTCGTGTAGAAACATTCGCCAAACGTGTCGGACATAATAACACCTGACGTTGGCTGTGGGTATCTCTTGTGTGTGCGCCTCTTAATGGCGCTTTGCTGACAGAGGTTTTTCTTTCACTCTTTTGCGGAGTGAGCAAACAACATGAAGGCATTTCTGGTCACATTAGTTGATTTGGAGACTATTTTTGGCGAAAAAAAAGAATGGAGTTTCCACAGCTGAACGTGACGCGATTGGGATTGTTCGTGGACTACACGGAAGTTGAGTGAGTTATTTTGATTTTCATTATAAAAAAATTTGTACATGAAGAAAATCACATTTTTAGGTCAATTGCAACTTGGAAGTAATTATTGTTTTTGTTCCGAATCAAAAAATTAAAAGAAACTTTAGACTTCCATGTCATCCAAACATGCAACTGTAACAGTTCTTTATACGTAAATCATAACGTTTGCGACTGACTCAGGTCCATATTCTTTTTCTGCTCATTTGTCATTGAAATATATTATTCAACTGTCAGAATTGAGGTTGGATCTTAACACAATCTGAACACAGCTCCATTACTAAAATACAAGTACAATTCGATTTAAGTAACTTGTAGTTAAAGCGTCTTTCGGAACCGTATCAATTTGACATCTTTGCAATCAATTTTTTCATAGTTTGACAGCTATTCGACAAAGTATGCGCAATAGATCTTTTTGTTCTAGATTTAATATGTCTTCAATTAAAACCTAGTTAGTGCAGAAAATACATTCTCAACTTTTTACATTTGACAGATTCATTGTCAGTTCATAATAGAAAGACATTGGTTACTGCTCCGCATACGTCAACAGAAAACAATTCTTAAAAATTTACTCCATTGAAACCGAAAATTGGGGACGTTCAAGAATCTTGAATCTTGTTTAGTAAGTCTGACAGCTGGCTGACTGTGCTTCAGTTTTTATTCTCCTAGATTGGTCACGTGAATATTTTTTTCAGTTGACGGTTATGGAGGAGAAGACGACAAATCTAGTCAAAAATTTCGTGACGTAAGTATTTAGTTGACAGTTCGTATATGTAACTGACTTACTGACTGACAATATTGCTTTTGCGTTTACACTACATCTAGTTCAAACAAATCGAGTCAACAATATAACTAGATTTTTGAATCTGCCCATCAACTAAATATTTTGTCCGAATTTTCGTCAGTAGAAGGACAGCACTGGATTAAATCTTGGTGTAAATTCTGCTGATTGCGCATTATGCTTCAAAGGTGTGTTTGCTATTCGAAAATCATAAATTTGACAGTAGTCTTAGACGAGTTTTTTTTATCAAACACTACTATGAACTAGGTTTTTTCGTTGTAACTGGAAATCCACTCAAATGATAGATTGTAGTAGATTTAACCCAAGACAAACTGTATGGGTATTCAGTTCAGCAAATGATTTATCCATTAATTTGGACGTAATTGTTTTGAATGGCCTGTCAACGAATGCCCTAGTGGTGTCCCATACGTGAATCTAATGTGGGAAGTCTGTGGTGGCGCTGTTTATAGGTATACATTTTCGATTAGATTAATTTGACAAAAGACGCGATAGTAGTATAAATAGGTAATAAAAGAAAATTCCAAACATAGTACTATATTTTCGCGAACAGTTTTTACAAAGTTCAACTATAGTTTTGAAGTCAACTGTCACATTTCAAAATGTAACACTCACCTTGTGCTGATAAACACAAAAGCAGGTGAAGAATTTCCCCATACGTTATACAGGGTGTCCGCCGGGAAGGTATACTACCTTTTTTTGCCGCCATTTTGGTAAACATTAATCTTGACAGTTCATATTTGGCAGTCGTGAAGTGTAGACACGTGACAAATTTATTATGGAAACATATTCGATAAACCAACGTGTTTTAATCGTTAAATTTTTTTTATCAAAATCAATCATCGATTACTGTGACGACAAGAAAGTTACGTGAAATTTTTGGGAGAAACAACGTGCCACCAAAACGCACTATTTATCGTGTAGTGAATGATTTCAAAGAAAGAGGGTCTGTAGGTGATAGGCCCAATCATGGACCACGTACTGCAAGATTTTGCGATTTGGTTAGGAGGAATCATTGGACATTAAGGTGGCCATTTATCAATTAATCAAAAAATATAAACAAACAAAGTAGTATACCTTCCCGGCGGACACCCTGTATATTACCCGATATTTCGCCAATTCATTGCTGAGTTAATTTTTCTAATAAAAACGAAACACAAAAACACGATCGAAGCACAAAAATTGAATTTGTGGAGTTCTCTCGTTAGTGTAAATTACGGAACAAACACCAACCACAAGAGATCTATTCTTTACAAGCCAATACACAGATATCTTTGGTGCATTATACTCGTATATACAAATCCGCCCATTTTATCGCATATATGTATGAAGGCAGAACGAAAATTCTTCAGTCGATTAATGTAAATTGGTTAATGAAATTTTTGTTAAATCTTATCTCTCGGCTGGCGAAAATTAATCGCTCACACTTGCTTGCCGACTATATAACAACAACAAAAATAACCAAGATACCGAGCTAGAGCATATAAAAATAAATCGCGCGATCAGGGAACGAAGAAGTTGCTTTCTCAAAGCGATACTATATGCTGCACATATATACGTATATATTTTTATTGAGCACTATTATTTTCTAATCTATAGCGATATAGAAGAAGGGTTTATCCGGCCGTATTGCAATGATTAGAACTTCGAAAACAAAGCTCGTTGGTTGGTGCGGTTGCTTGCGTGAGTTGTTTACAATTGGTAGTATTCCTGCTTACCGAATGATAGCCGCAATGTGCTTTTTATCAAAGTGTGATGTACGAGGGGAGTTCAATATATTCGCGGTATCGACATTAAGGAAAACACGATTTAAATTAAAAATATTTTTATTTTTCAATATAATCTTCTCTTACATCAATGCATTTATTACATCTTGAGATTAACTTTTCTATACAATCAAAAAAATAGTTTTCATCTTTCTCTCCAAAATGTTCATTTATTGCAGTTTTGAGCTCCTCATCATCGTTAAATCGCTTACCACGAAGGTTTTGTTTTTAAATCTGGGAACAAAAATTAATCACTAGGGGCAAGGTCCGGACCATAGGCTGGATGTTGAATTTTTTCGAAACCACAACCCCGTACAGCCTTAGAAATCCATGCCGTGTGCACCGGAGCATTGTGAGCATTCGAGGCACCCATCTTGCACTGACTTTGGAAAGATTTAGACAGCCATGAAGAATGGTGTGTATGGTACCAATAGAAAGGTTAATCTTCATAGCTATCGTTTTAACCTTTACTCGGGCATCCTCAAGTACAAGTTTCTCGACTTGTGTAATGTTTTCTCCGGTGCAGCCAGTTAGTGGGCAGCCTGAGCGAAGGTCGTCTTCAATGCCCTCCCTGTCCCTTTGAAATAAACTTGACCACTTTTGAACAGTTGACAACGAAGATGCAGAATCTCGAAAAGCAGCCACCATCTCTTCGTGAATAATTTTTTTTACTTTATCCTTGTTTAGTAAGAAATTTTATCACAGCGCGGTTCTCAATTTTAGTGATAATCGCGACACCAGCCATTTCACCTTCGTTCAACGCAAAATACAAAGCAAACTTATAATCACAGCCAAATGAAATTTTACAGTAAAACACTTGAATAACGGTGCTACTAGAATCACGAAATAATTTTTTCACATCTTTGTATCCCCCCCCATGCAGCGAATATATTGAACTCCCCTCGTATGTTTCAGTTGATCCGAGGTTGCCCTCAAATAGTAATATTAGCTTTCGAGCAGTAGGTATACACCGACTGCTAACTGAAACTAACCTAAAAATATTGGTATTTACCTATTCTACGTCATCTTGAATAAGATGGTTTCTAAGTCTTGCACTGGGTGCCCATGTTCTGCAACTCATGTGTAAAATTTTCTCATTTAAAAAAATTAGGTGCATTTTGTTTCAATTTATATCGTTTTAGTTATAAATATATCGATAACTACAGAACATGCGGACAGAGCTTGAACTACTAAGCATGGTTACAATCCTATACAGTGGAAGTACTTGTAAACTGTAGCCGCATTTAAAGTGCAATTGCGGGCGTGTTGAAAAATCCCAATTTTATATTTGGTCCAAAATAAGTGTTGTTTTTGATTCTGAACTCGTTGTTTGTTATCTCCTGAAGGGAATCTACAATTAAAAAGAAAAATACAAGACTATACCTACATCGCGAATATACATAGTATAGACATAGACCGAAACCCGTTCCAAATCAATCTCGTGTTGCAGTAATTATGTCTCCATACCAATGTCCCCTTTCTAGGTATTGCCATTTAGAAGTAAAAACAAATTCAAAAACGTTTCTTTTCTTTTTCATTTCTAGAGCATAAGCTTCCGTGAAGGTCGTGACAGTAATAAAAATGCCACCAGCCGCGACATCAACAAACAACGTGCAAGCTACACAGAAACAACAGGCAATACCGGCAGCACCAGCGCACCGGACAATAGAAACAGCAAACCATTAGATATAGCCACAGACGATAAAGATTCTCGAACAGAAAAAGACATCAAGAACATTCAAATACAAAAGAATGGCGCACTTAATCAATGCATCACAGAGCTGGCATCTGGTTTCAAGGCGGCCGAGATAAATGCGGAACAACAGCAACAGTCTCAGCAGCAACAGCAACAACAGACTGCTGGGAAGACAGAGATGAAAAACGGTATCGAATTCAGTGGAGCTGGCAGTAATAGTAACAGTTTGGAGAAGAATAATCGACTATCGGATAAGCCATCACACTTTGTTACCGTAATCGAAGTGAATGAGCCGACTGCATCGGTTGAGTCCAATGCCACATCGAGCAGCAGCAACAGCAGCAGCACCGGCGGTAGTAATGACCAGCAACCACCCACGCAGTCTGTTGCATCCGTTGCAGCTGAGGTTGTTCCAGTGAGTTGTGCGTCGGCGGTGCCAGAAACCACTGTTGCCAGCGATCGTGAACGTCTCGCAAGCGAAAGTGAGCTTACGTTTAGTAGTTTTGAACGAAAGAGTTCCAAAATTGAGCCATCCGCTCCACCAATGTCACCAGCAATGACATCGTCAACATCGGCGGCTGCCATGTCATCCACATCGACATCACCGTCGTCCGTTCTAATGACATCTTCGTCGTCGTTTATGGCGAATATAGATGCGAAGAAGAAGGTGCCACCAAGGTGAGTTTGGGAATGGTTTTTATTTATTTTTTAATAATTTGTACATACGTCATTCGTCTGTGAGCTTGTCAGTCGTATGTGATGGTGTTCAGTGTTGCCAGAAGGAAACAAACAATAGAAATTGAGATGACAGAAAGTCTTGGGTTTGTTCGATATAATATAAAACATAACTAATGCAAGTTTTACAGAAAGAAGATCTTTGAAAAATCCATTCAGGAGGTTTTTCGCCCACCTATCTCTAGCATTTGTTACCTGTATCTCGCACTACAAGTCTAGATCAAATGCTTCACCCTTTTAAATGTTAGTTGCAGTGTACATGGGGGCTGAAAGTTGAAAAGAGACTTTGCCACATAAGGTCCCAGCAGTCGATATCAGTAAACGAATAAGGAAAACAAGAATAAGTCTCAAGTCGTGTTTTTTGGCTATAAGTAATTTTAAACAATCCTCTTAAGAAAGACGGAAAGAACTTATACATTTCTCCGCTGAACAACTTGGATTCTAAAGAATTTGGCAGTGAGCGCAGGGCTGATAAAATTTGTGTGTAGCTTTTTAAGCGGCTTAGGATCTGTTAAAAGTTACCTGCAGTCTTCATTTCTTTCAAAAGCCTTCCCCGCTGTTTTCATTTTTAGGCCAAGCCATTTGCCTTCCATGATAGGTAGATGTGTTGACTATTTTTCTAATTTATTGTCATCTTCTGTCTTTAGTATATAAATACCTGACTGTTTGTTAGTCTTCTGTCAATTTTGTTCAATATGCAAAAGTAGGTATATCACCATACCAAGGAGTGGTATCCCAAATGGTAGCCTCAGCTAATTGGTTGAAAATGTCGGCAAATTTCTCGAGGTACGGGGCCTTACTTATAATCATTCTCAGCCTGCACGCTAAATAGGCTCTTTGAAGGTCACAATGGGGAATTTTGTATGGAAAATTTCGCCATTGTGAGTTCGTAGCATCTAGCTTGGGTACAAAATAAGATTATAGTATCGAGGCGCATTTTAAATAAGTGCAAGCGTTGCCGTATTTTATAGGTTAACCCCTTTGGTCTTAAAAAATCCCCAGAAGACGCGGTCTTCTAGCCGACTTCTGCATTGAACTCTCCGAAAGGTCCGTAAGACGGATGTAAAATACCTCATTTTTGTACTTAAAACCTGTGCAGATATTAGGTTGCTCTCAATTAAAGCCATTCAATAACTTATCAGCTTAAAGTCGGTAGACTCTTGTGCTGAGCCTAAATTAAATATAATGAAAAGTTTCTCTCCCACAAAGTTTAGTATTTTTTAACAATTTATAAACAGTCCGGAAACGTCAACACTAAACTGCCAACGACTTTGAATATTTCGACATCTGGAAATATACAAAAAATATATATCAGTAACCGAGAAGACTCGGCTCATCTATGTCGGACAAACAGGTATAAGAAACCTCTCCTTCGGTGTATTGCTTCCTCTTGATGGGTTCGGTCCGCAATACTAACACACCGTACGATGTTGTAAGACAATAATTGATGCTGTCCATTAGATGGCATATACGTACGGTGACCATCCGTCCTCTTTTTGAGAGGACAGTCCTCTTTTTCGGTATCGTGTCCTTTATTTTTCTTCTTTAAGAGGACAGTAATATATCCTATTTTTACTAAATTGTCCTCTTAATGCCATTTTTTTACTTAGAAACCTGAACCTGAAAACTGAACTGGCTGATGTATTCTAAAGTACAAATATTTTGAATAAATATAATCGTTTGTTTTAAAACTTGTTTACGGTAATTAAATATTGTCCTCTTTTTTGCATCTGCTAAAATGGTCACCGTACATATACGTTATCGCGCCGTCCACAGCCTCCCCGGTGCTCAAATCAGTGTAACCTTAATTTCGGCCAGACACTTATTTATCTCCTCCACTGTCCATAATTTGAGTTCACCTTGATTTTTTGCGAGTGCCGCATAATGACCGGTTATCGTTCGCCTTTTTTTCTGCGTGCGTCTGTGTCGTTGTCGTCTGGCATGTTTGGTTCCTCCAATCGAACCAAAATGCCACAGTTTTCCTCATAATCGCCAGCACAAACAGCAGCAGCCGTTACTATGAACAGTTGTACCATTTTTTGTTCTCCTCTCTTCACATTTACAGTTGCTGACTATATACGTTGAACGTTGCTTTTGCCGTCAACCTTTTGGTCGCATTTGGTGTGTGCTCTGGACCGGTTTCCATTTTTCAAGCCAGTTTACTGCTGCTGGTTGTGGACGTGGAACAGCAGCAGCAAAAAAAGAAAAACTTCTCCCATAATGGTGGCTCGATGATTAATTGCCAAAGCACAACAAATTTGTTTCACGTATAATTTAGATACTTTACCGACGACTACAGCAAGAGCATGGCGGTGTTATGCGGCAAATTAATCACACAATCGATGTTATTGAGCGTTCCTGATTGATTTCCTCTCGTTAGTAACTATAGTAAGTTGCATTGTATACTTCTCGCTGACGGTTGTCAGTTGCTGGTGTCGGTCAATATTTGCAATTGTAATTCGTGGAAAAGTGGGCTGCCACTGTCATGTTGATTAACTATGCCCCACACACACTTTCGCCCAAAAATAAACACCATAGAGGAAAAAGTCGTCACCGTAATGGTGAAAGAATCACATCATCAGTCCTCCATTTTGGGTGTTTTTCAATTCAGAACTCAAACCGATGATTTCTCTTTTCGTGTAGTACGTGGAGCGTATACCTCTTACGCTCGTGTTCTAAAAATACTCGAGAATAGAAGACGCATTGTCGTCGCGTAGCTCATCGCATATATTTCAATTTAAGTCGCCGGTGTCAAAACTTTAATTGTGTATATATCTCTCTATCTCTAAATATCTTTTTTTTTTTTTTTTCTTTTTTGTTGTAGATACTTGTTAATCGAGTTTTTTCAGTTTTTCCTCGGCTCCGCTGTAGGTGGACCGGGTGTGCATGATATTATTGTTGGTCGATTTTCTTTAATTTTCCAGCGAACGCGCACACGCCAGAGTAACTTTCACATTTAGTGTGTGGATTAAGTGGCATAATCTATGTAGATACAGTTGTTGTTGTGTAGAATTCAATTGGGAACCAAAATGTCACTGATAGGTTTTTTTTTGGTAGTTTTTTTTTTCTGTTTCATTGGAATTAATTTATCACACAGCTTGGAGAGTGTAACATTTGCGATCATCAATCAGATGCAGATTTCCATTAAATGTCATAGACGGCAGAGTGAGGAGCAGCACGATGGAGAGATCGCAGCTTTTGTGGAATATTGTCACAGAGAGCCGAGTGTTTTATGGGTGGGTTCTGGGTATAGTGGGTACCGCCGACAAGCGACTAGTCTGGCGCTGGTGGATTGGGTTTCAACGGAAAAACACATTTCAATTAGTTGGTTGGTTGTATAGGTATTTATAGAGATGGAATAAGTGAATGACTGCCGAGTATAGAATCGAACTCAGAGTTGTATTTTCTTTTCTTTTGTTTAATTCAGCTGGAACTATGGAAATTAATTGTGATTGTCGTGGAATGTTGCACATGTTTCGGTTTGTTGTTGAATTAATTTGGCGGATATGACTTTTTAATGTATCAGGCGCCGGCCATTACGAGACACTTTTCATTAAAAACATATATTTTATTGTTTTTGACAGGTTGCTTGCATTTTGTTATTGGTTAGCGGACAAATGTAAAAGCTTTCTGTCATATAACACAATTTTTTTGTAGGAATGTTTATTTTTTCGCGTATTACCAGTCAACAAGCGCACACAGCCAAACTAACCAACCACCATAGTCAAAGTTGTCAAAGCTTTTTCAGACTTCGATGGGCATGTGTATAAAAATAAATGCGAGAGATATTAGGTATGTCCTATGTTATTTTAACTTGATCTGCTTGGAGATGACGTTAAATATATTTACGGGGATAAAATGAAACGATATTTACGAATGAAAAAGTTTTAATGCGACGTCTGGGGGCCTGTCACATAAAACAACAAGAAGATCGTTTTTCAAAAGTAATATGTTGGAAAGATCCACTTTTATCTACTAGATTTGTTGTTTTATGTTACAGGTCCCGGGTGTGAAAAGTGTGTATAATATGCTGTCTTCACTTGGCGATATATACAACGTTGCACAAAAGTCATCACCTTATGAGAGGATGCTACAATTTTGCAAATGGCGGTGAATGTCGATTGTACTTTGACATTTACAAAGTAAACAGGTGCAAAATGCACGTCAACAAGACATGAATCGGTACCTATACTCAAGTGATCATAAATATGAGATTTTTATTCTGCATCGAATGAAAATGCTCTTAAATGCACCAAAATGAAAACAAAATCATGACAAGCAAATACAAAAAAAAAAAATCGTTTCATAATGTGACATTTCAGAAAACGTATAACCAAGGTTTTTGAGTCTCCTGAAATCCTTGCAAATTGTAGATACCAGGTTTTGACTGTTCGGCGACGAAATGCTTCTGTTTCGGAGAAGCCTATAGCCAGAAGTTCTGGCAAGGGTGATAGAAAATGCCATAAATTTTTCCCAAATGGTCATAAATTCTGGCAGCGGCCACTTACCCGATATCATTTTCTCGACTGGACACCAAGTATATACCTAAACATACCCAATCCAAAAGCGGAAAAAAAAACACACCCAAAGAACATCGGGCGACAACTTTTACGCCAACTTGTACCTGGGAGTCGAGGGCTGGTCTAATCAAAGCTTTATAAGAAGAACAAGTTGATACGAACCGAAATATCTATTTTTTCTAAATAGGTAGCTTATCTTTGAGGACGCCAACATTGTCATGATATTCCCAAAAAGGTCCAGTTATGGAATGGCTAGTCGTCCATTTTAATGTGTGATGCAGGAGATTTATTTTTCTTTACCTATAAAAAGGGTGAGCTGTTTCTTTTTAAGTTAATAACGACCAAGATTTCTTTTTCCCCCTTCACCCTATTGTCCACATCTTCATTGATTGATATGTATGATTGATATATGATGTACCAACTACTCTTTGAACGTATATTTTCTGTCCTTCCTGTCTACCATTTTACCAGTGAGTCACAAATATTCCCCAAGACAAACTTTATTGAAATTGCATTCCAACTCATCTCATTCTTCAAATAAACACTCTATTAGGAAAACAAATTCAATCTCTGCGTCATCCGATGCACCATAAAATTGTCCTCGAATCCCTTATACACGCCAATGTCGAGACTCGCAACCCTTTCCTCAATGACTAGCTGACTGTATAATGTATATATATATGAAATGGACACACACAGTCTGTATATCATGCAAACCCCACTCGAAATCTGCTCTCTAATTAATGGAAAATCCTATTCGCGACAATTAGTCGCGTATGCAAGGCACAATATTTCTGCAATGCACAAAATTTGGTTCTCCCCAATGTCAGCCACACTTTGTGTCAATCCCGTTCTTGTGCTTGTCGGCTGCCTTAATTGGCTTAAAGTGAAAATTAACTTTTCCCATCGCAATGACTTTTAATACGATTACTCGCGGGCAATTGAAATTCGCCAGCCCCAGTAGCTTGCTCTTTGAAACCCATATATGCAATGCTGGGCGGAAAAAAAAACCGAAAACATGTGCAAATTAAGTTAATTGGAATTGGATCAAGATCACGACAATGGCTATGGCTTTACTATACACACCATCATTTGCGACAGGTGCTCTTAGCAATCAACTCTGCAGACAAGTCCTTTTGCTTAATTGCTTTAACACTTCATAAAATTTCGAAATTTTTCAGCAAATGACTGTCGTTGACATAATGTTTGCTTTGCTTATCGCGTAAACGTAATGTAATTAGAACGAATGGCATTAAGGACATGTTTACATGCGCAGCTTTTATTTCTCTTAGGCACGCAAAGGGCACACAAAAACGAAAAATCCTCTTTCAATGTCACTTGCATTGTAAACTTGTTATGTCGGTGCGATAAGATGTGCTGCATCCACCCTCGCAGTCGCAGTAAAACATGTCCTTGGTGGTACTTTCGAGGGAACATCGCAATAAAAGGGATTTCGGGAGATTCCGGAAAATGAATGAATCCCATCTAACTGACTGGGGTAATAAATATCCCCTATCTGGCTGGGTGGACGTCCTCCTCGATGCCGTTGTTGTCTATATAGATGAATCAAACAGGCAAACAAGACTATTGGGGAGGCAGCTCTATAAAGCCCATCGGATGGAAGGGTTACTTGACTACCACTCTATTCGATTGGGAGAGTTATGTTGCACAGATGGAATGAGTCTTTTTTTTTTGTGTTTCAGCTTTTAAATCACATTTGCTATAGTACACAATGAAGCCACTGTCGGGCTTACTTTCATTTAAAATTGCCATATTGGATTGTTATTGCACATGAAACGGGTAATTCATGCTGAAAACAGAGGGCGCCAGAAGAGTCGCAAGATGAGTTAGTAGCGATGGGGACGTGAGTTGTATAAACGAACACCGAATGGAGGCTTTCCTCTTTTGAGGATTCATTTCAGTGTGGATTGAATTTTTGTGTAATTTAAATTGTGTTGTCAAAAATTTGCAAAAGTAAACAGCAAGATGCTACTATCTTAACTACTTTCCATGAACTTGTGACAACTCTAAAACAATGTCTAAAAGACTGCAAAAAAAAACTGTTTCGATATCGATCTCTTATTTATCCCAACCCCCATCCCGCTAAAACCCAAATTGAAACTCAGGGTTTTTTTCACTGCGCCACCTCTCACGAACGTCTGACAAACATCCGAGAGTATATAACTGTCTAGAAAGAGCTTCTCAATTAGCCGTTTGGAATCGGCATAAAATTGTAGATCCCTTCCATTCGCTCCAAAATTGAAATCTCACACAAAACGAATGGTTGTGAGAATCTATGCCTAGGGTCCCTATACGGACCTGTTGCACCAAAATTATTATTATTATTCGCCCCAACAATTTGGCCCAAAAGACCCCTACTTTTAGGGTAACAATTGCAAATTTTGGCCTCACGATAGCTTAAGGCAAAAATGTTTGAAAAAACTGTAATTCTTATGGCGAAAAGATCCGAACTTTATCAAATCAAAAAGTCAAAGAACTGCCCACAAGATTTGAAAGCTATCCGTATTGGAAGACCTATTAAACCTTTTGAGCTACATAAATGACATTTAACTTAGTGTTACCAGTGATTCTAGTTTGTATAGTTAAAATACCATCTGCTGACAGCACAAACAAGCTTATTTTGTCGTAAAAACTTAGGTACTAAAAACTTTTGAACAACGAAGTTCATGAGATGAACGAGTGCTAATCCTAAAGCTACGATTACACATGTCACTTTCCATGTCAAATTTTTACATGCCGACGTCGTTATGACGTAAACATTTGTCCTACATTCACCACGTGTAATCGCATGTCAAGCGTCTAGTCACGCTGGCTTTGGCAGCCATTCTCAAGAAAAATAGTCGTACACGGGTGCAGACCGAATGGCCGAATTTTGGTGCCGTGAGAGCAGTCAAAAATTGTCGAGAAAAGTTGAATTCTTGTCCTTACGTAAATAGTGACATTTTCTTGACAGTAAAAAAGTTTAACATAATTTTTGAAGCAATTATACGAAACTCATACTTATTTCAGAAGGTTACATCAACGCAACATCGTTTAAGTTTTTCTAATACTAACGATATTAAATATATTTGAAAGTATTGAGGCGGCTTTAATTAACACGAAATTTGTGCTGTCAAAAAAAAAAACTCAATATCTGCAAACCGGGCGAAACTTTAGAGTGGTGAAAAACTCGCCTACCTTTTGGCAGGGCTCATTCGAAAATCTCGTTATCTTAAGTCGACTAGATTGATCTTGACTAGATGTATCCTAAACGCAAAAACTATATTGGTCTGTTGTGGTGTGGCGCCCCAGCCACATTTAGTACTCCGCCGCAAAATTCTGGACTAGATTTGTCGGCTATACGATACCAGGTGACCATATTTTAGAATTCCAAATAATGAACAATGTAGAAAAAAAAAGCAGTCAACACAATTTTCAATTATTCAAATAGAGCTTAGTACGCTTCTAGAGCTAAATTTTCGCTCCAGTACAATATTCTCTCCAAAACGTAACTGAGGTAAATTTAAGCGAACCCATTTAGCTAAGTGACACACTGCTCGAGCTAAATAATAAATCATTCTTTTGTTTCAGAATGTACATGGTTTATCTGGGGCGGCACATTTTCTTAAGCTAAATTTTGACAGATCGTTGTGTTTGGTTGTTCTGTTGCGTTTTTGTATTGCAGAGAACGGTAGAAGTAAGCAAGGATGAGTATTTTTTTAATAAATACCTCGACGAGGGGTACATACCTAGAATCGGAAATGGCTTAAATTTGAGAGAGTTGAATAATTTTTGAAGTAAGTTATTTTCAAAGAACAGGGTCAGATTCTGTAAGACGAAACGTTAAAACGTTTTCGTTTGCACGAAAAAATTCGCATGCATAATATGGGCAGATCATTCGTGCGCGCACGAAAAGTTTGCTCGTTTCGCCTTACAGAATCTGTCCACAGTTTTTTTTTGTGACAGCGCTCTCTATGTCAAAATTTAGCTAGGACTTTAGATGATGTTTGGCGATAAAAGTTGGAGACCTGATAAAATTTAGTTTAGTCCTAGCAACGTTCTAAGCTTTATAAAAGAATAAATTAAAAAAGTTCAATAGAATGATTTTTTTAGTACTAGATTTAGGCCACATTGTCATTTCGTTCAGCGAATTTTCGTTGTCTTAATGTTTAGGTTATGTTAAGTATAAATAATGAAGACCTTCGAAAATACAGAACATTTATATGATCGTCCTCGTCAAATACAGAACTATTCATTATTATAATGACAGAATTGTCACCGACGCTAAAACCCTCCATAAACGTCACCTGACAAAAAAAAACTTCACATAACCAATTTAGGTCAATAAAAACTGTAACACATCAAGTCAGCCAGTTGTCAGACTTATAAAACTAGATTCTTGAACGTGTCCAACGACTTTGGTGCAAGCACCCGCTAAATATTGGCCCTCGTTTTAAGCACAGCGCTAACCTGCAGGGAACACCACTTTTAATGCATTCCTTTACATTTGAAACACAAATTCACACCTAATTGCGACAAAAGTTACGAACACGTACCGTGCTGAAGGTGCGTATGCTTCACTCTTCACCGCGCATACCTAAAACAGTTGATCATGTAAAGGCCGTGCCCATCCGACACAAAACACCACCACCGAGGGGAATCTACAAACAAAAAGTTTATTATTTAACCATTTCCAACCCAAGGCACAAATCAAATGTGCAAAATGTGCATTTTTCGCAAGCCTTTACCAGCGTTGAAATCGTGATTCACACCATTTTACTTTTTGTTGTTTTTCTTGCTGCTGTTGTTTTTGTTGTTGCTGTTCTCTGCAAAACATAGCTTATATATTTTTTTTTTTTCATTTTGTGTACACTGTGCGCTCCCATAAATGTGTGTACTGTTAACACCATTGCTAGAGGAGTAGTGGTGGATTATGATGAATAATAAACCGTCTCGAAAACACGTTGTTTTCGTGGGTTATTCGTTTTTTTTCTGTTGGGTCTATTCGTGAATCGGTATAAGGTAGGCTAAAACCCTACCCAGCTCGCCCTGATTCATTCAGCAAATTAATTATTTATCACTCCACCCGGGATGGGGAAATATTTCGCAAATATTTACTCACAGAAAAAAAAATGTTAACGCAAAAAAAGCAAGAAGTGAAAACGTAAATAAAATACTACACGAGTTGCGCCGCGGAGATACCATACGACCGAGAGGTGAGCTACAGAAAAAGACGACCACGACGACGACGAGAAAAAATGATAATAACACGAACGTCTCACCCTGACCCGCTGAAATGTGGCAACTGTGATGGGGTGCTGTACTGCTGTGGTATGCCGTCTTTGACTGCTTTTGCCTTTTGCTTTCAATGTGCAGTTTTGCTAACAACGAAATTGCATTCGCAAAATGCGCTTTCGGCGAATCCACTTGAGTGATTAGTTGGGCCACTGGTTATAATGTGACACTATATTCATCAGCCGCCACCATCTTGTAAGTGGTGGGTGTAGAACACCTTCCACGTTCCACCTAGTGCAAGCTGCTTTACTTTGAGCGGCACATACCATCGTACGCCTGTCATCATAACGCTGACTGAATTTATTTCTTCAGCGCACCCCAGCTGAAAAATTAAATTGAATTTAATTTCTCTTTTGAGCTTTGTGCACCTTGACATGATATGGGTGGGGATGCCATGATGGTGACAGGAGGTGGGAGAATATTATCAATACGTGCTTCTTTCATTGGAAGAAGCCATCGCAAATGGAGTGGAATGAAAATCAACAAAAAAAGACTGCACTTTGTGGACAGAAAGTGATGTTGTCGTTTTTGTGTTCTTCTCGTTCTTTGTGTATAGGCTTTTTCAGGCCGCTGGTTGTGCAAACTCATCATCTTTTGAATAGCGGAGATAAAATTGTTTTTGCCATCCACTATTTATTTTTTTTTTGTTTATACAGACAGCCATGTTGGTGGTGAAGGCCATCAACACTGGGGCCGGGAAATAAAAGGACCGTTTGAAGTGAATGTCAGTTGGGTATTGGGTTTGTCAAATATTTTTAGTCGAACGAGGACCATAAAAGAATAAGTTTGTTGGAAGTGTACCCGATCTTTATGCTCCTAGTAGAAATGGAATCCATTCATTCGTTGATAAATCATAGCCCCTAAAAAGACACAAGGTTTAGAAGTCCCGAATGAATAGACGTCTAAAACCATAATTTGAAGTAATTCAGCTTAATCCAATGTGCGATTAGATTGGAAAACCATCTGGAGCCATAGCAGGACAAGTAGCATAGCATATTTAAAATACCTAGTTCATTGAACTAAAGAGTGGACTTTCGACCATTTTTTGACATTAGCTTAAGCGCAGATTCCAAACGGCCGATTGAGAAGCTCTTTCTAGACAGTTGTACTCTCGAATTTTGTCAGACATTCGCGAAGGTGGCGCAGTGAAAAAAAACCCTGAGTTGGAATTAGGGTTTTTGCGGGATTCGAAAACAAAATAACGAAAATATTTAAGCTAAAAATCCATAGCTAAGATTAAATGACTGGTGCCTGTCACATGTCTGAAAACAAAAGGAAATTTTGCCTAACATCGTCAGAAGAAAGGCCGAGTGCTTCATCAGATATTTAAACAGATTGTCCAGTTCTCTCCAGATAGCTAACCTGGCCACTAAAGACGGCTTCTGTAAATTGAACCTGAAACTTGAACATTTGCGACATCAAAACCAAGAATTATCCAAACAAATTCAATGCAGACCTTACCTGAGATTCATTCATTATAAAGGCTAGAAGTCCGAAAGTTGGTTATTGTACAGCCAGCTTAACTTTAATCTGAACCTACTAAAAACTACTTTTATGACTCACTAAGCTATGAAGAAATATCCTTGATATTCAAAGCAAGGTGTGGGGTGTGGGCTCCTTTCCTTAAATGGCAACCCTTACAATTTAAGAACAATACAGGAAACTATACAACTTCTAAATGAGTGTGACTTTAAAACCTTAGGACATTTTTTAAAAGCAGTTTACAAGTAGGTATAGAATGTTAATAATAACAAAATATGTTTAAATCTTCATCGCTATCTTTACATTGCGTTATTTATCGAAATTTGAATCTCTTAATAAAATATACATTTATAAATATCTCAACCAGGCTGACGGCCTAGCCATGGCTCTTAAATTCAGTTTTGTTGCTTGTGGGGAATGTCTTAGGACGTGTGTGAATATGTCTACAAATGTCCGATTTCGGTTTCAATGCAAAAGGTAATAGATTTCAGTGTTTTCTGTAGTAGTTTATCGAAATGCTTACCTTTTTAGACACAAACCTCGTTTAGCAAAGTTTCCGAGACAAAATGTTCATAAATAACAATTTTAGGAGAGCCAAGTAGAGGCGGCGTAAATCTCTACGCGATGTTTATTCCGTAAGGGAATCTAATAATAACGGCTGTATGTGTATATTGAAATGTAAATAAATGCGAATAGCTTACTTACTTACTTACTTAGTAGTATCTTTCCAACGCGCGCCTGAATTCAAACTACTACTTTTGTTTTGTATTGTGTTCAATGCCTAAGACGACACTGCATAATTATTTCCCACTGTGTCTTAAGCACTGTAATCTCTTCTTCACTTACTTCCTTTTCTAATTTCACTGAAGATTAGTGGGTACCAGCATACAG
Organism: Cheilosia vernalis; assembly: GCA_949126925.1. Taxonomy (NCBI): domain Eukaryota; kingdom Metazoa; phylum Arthropoda; class Insecta; order Diptera; family Syrphidae; genus Cheilosia; species Cheilosia vernalis. The sequence goes on from OX421360.1 coordinate 58,135,492, forward strand.
AACGACAACGGTGCCTGTGAAATAAAACCCATTAGAGCCAAGGGCAAAGTGTCAAGTTCCTAATGTGCGGTGCATAATCGTCCACACAAGATGTCACCGACTCTCTTGAAAGGCGTAACGTTTCGCTCGGAATTAGGAGAATACTAACCCCCTAAGGAGTTGTTGATCCGATTAGGGGTTAGTTAGGCAAACGCAAATTGAAATCTTTCTACCAATCAATAACAATGTACTACACCTAATTTGCCGGATGTCCTTAGTAGAATCTGAGGGGGCTTTCATTTGAACCCATGCTGACATGCGCCGGATTTGTTTCTTCTTTTTTTTGCTAAACTCTAACTCACCCCCACCTTCCAATTAATAGCCCTGCACACGATAAAAAAAAAACCTGCACCTACCCTATACTTAGCTATGCACACGTTTCATTGTTGTTTACAACGGAAGTCCTTCTACCAAAGATGGAGGCACAAATTCACAGGCACATTCACAAATACACCAGTCTCCTATTCAAATATTCATAGCAATCTGGGTCGAGTGATGCTCGAAGGATATTTCAATGCAGCAGAGGCGAACGTGAGATACCGGAGCTTGTATCTTTTATTCGCTTATCGTATCTCGGTTTATTTTTTTTTTTTTTTAATTTTAAGTTGCTTTTTTGATGTATATATGTGTGGTCCACGGCGAACGATGATGCAATGGAGAGAATGAATAAAAAGTGGTAGATAGAGCTGATAGAAGGATAGCAGGTATACAGTAGTATTGGGTGTGTCAGAGCCTGCAGTATATCTGTACAACTATGGGTGACATCATAACGAAAACATAAGCTCATAATGCAGACATTTTCGTTTTAGCTTTCAGCTATAAAAGTTTTTTAGCGAATCGCATGGATCTCTGTGTCCGTGCAAATTGCACGAAAACAAGTATGCGATGCCTCCTTAGCTCCTGGCGGCGAACGAGATGCATTTTTTTTGTGTTGTGTTTTTTCCTTCTTGGGATTTTCTTTTACTTTCTTTTGTTGCGCGGTAATAGGTATTGAGTAGGATTGCCGTTTAAAGTGGTTGGTAGGCATAGACACTGGCTTTTGATGGTTTATAAAGCCTCATGAAGTTGAGTGAGGCTTTTGTTGGGTATTTTTTAAGAAGCTGGATGGGTTTGTATTACGCTTTTGTTTTTTAGCACACAAATACGGATGGATGCGGATTGATTTGTGTATAGAGCGTTAATGAAAGGCGAGCAATGGAGATTGGGACATTATAAGAAGGGGGCTTGTTTTTGAGACTTGCGTGGGGTATTACTTAAAAGTTCACCAAAAAGCGACAGTTTGGTGGAAAATAAACCAATGTCCCACAAAACTTTAAAGACACGTGCTTCCACTTATAGACGACCTGCAACGGCCACAAAATGATTCTTAGTTCACTGTCAAAAAAAGAAATTGATGTAGCAATCCGAGTACGAGTACCTGCGTTTTGAGACGCATCAGAATCATGCTCAATAAATCAATGTATGCGTCAAAATATGCTGTCAAAGACGGCCTACTCTACCTATGTACTGCTAAAAGGTTTGTGCACATGGTGATCATTTCATTCAGTGGGCAAACCAAATGAACTGTCGCGAGTGTTTATAAATGCGTAGATATTTTTTTTTGGCAGACACACATTTTGCTTATAGTTTCTGACATCTGCTTAAGCTCTAGCTGAAAAAGAACAACGCTGTCGAAGAAGACTGTAATATTCTCAGCGAAAGTAACGACCAGATTAGATTAGAATAGTCTTTATTGGAATACAAAATTCTGTTTACAAATGTACATTTACTAGTCTTTAAGACCCTGGTTTAAAAACCGTCTCGGTCAGATTAACAGAATAATAATTTTAAAAAAATGATTCTAGTTATGTAAGTTAATTCAAGAAAGGAAAAAAGTGATAGATAACAAAAGTAAGGCATCTAATATTTTACATGAAAAACAAAACAAAAATAAAGTGAACTAATTTAAAAAAAAAACTTTCTGTAAGAATTCTCTTTCTGTAGCCCATAGCTATTCGAATAAATTTGAAGAGCTTCTCCCAGCCCACCACACCGTTTAGAATTTGTAAAACATCTTCAACTACCAATAAATTGGCTCCTTCCGAAAATGTTCCGACGAGTTTCTCGTAGAATGGAGTAGAATTAACTAATGTACTGATAAAGAAGTTGTACCCTTTTGTAAATCAAGAAAGAAAAATAAAACAACATTTGAAAGAAAGTCAAATTAATTTTAAATAAAATTTTTAAATTTACTATTATTATTAGATATTGTTTTGTTAGATAGTTAAGTGTTTTGTTCTGTTTTTCCAGTAGGGTGCGAAATGTATACGGGACTGAAAGAAAATGATTTAACATTTGAAACAAATACCTGTTAAAACTACGGAAGGAAGACAAATTATTTTATGCAGTGGGAAGAAATATCATGTTATTGGCCAACTCAAGCGTTATGAGAATATATATTTTTTGCGAAAATACTATAATATTCCCTATATTGGGATGCTTTGGCCTGAGTGATGAAGTCCTTCCGAAATATTCAGTCCAATTTGGAGATCCGCAAATAAAATGTGAAACTTATCAAGTCTTGTATATTTAGATTTATAGAATCACCCACACAATTAAAAACGAGATTAAAAAGGTTTTTCCAGGTTTTCACAAAGTTGAGTTGGTTTTAAATTAGATATTTTAAGACCCTGTTGACTAAAGCGGCCTCTAAATATTATTGCGAAATATGATGCACAATATTATTGGCTGGGCGCCCCAGACAGTGCAATATTTTCCCAATAATTCAGTTGACCGCTGCACAAGGCCCGGGCGGCACTTTGCTAGGGGCGGCAATTTGGAGCTACTACAATTTTTAAATATATAAAATCTATGAAACGGATTTTCCTGCTCAACAAATTTATTTACAAGGCTTAACAGCATTAACACTGCTTCACAGTAAGTAATGAGACATTCCTTGCTTAGCAACATGAACGTTTCTCCCTACATTTTACTACTTTGCAGATATACTTCGCACGTATTTGTGCGTACGTAGGTATGTAAATATGTATTACCAAAAAATACCCATTTGTTTGAAACACCCTCTAAATAAGAAACAAATAATACGTTTTCACCTGGGCCCTTCCTGTAATTTAAAAAAGCATAGCATTGCAAAAAGAAATTTAGTAGAAACTTGGTAAAATGTATCTAGAAATGTTACCAAGTTTATTGACATACATAATATGCGTACGAAAAACTGGTTGAAACCGTAGAGTGTGTGAAAAAACTACTAGGGGCGGCATAAATTGGGTCTGCCCCGGGCGGCACTAACCCACGCTATACGCCACTGACTCGCGGAGATGTTCCTTAATCGACACTTGAAATATAAATGAACAATATTACCCACAGACAATACAATTTTTCGAAATTGCGCAAAAAATTTCAAAGCATTTTGATTTTCTACAATATTTTGAACAACCTTGCATTCTTATCAGACCAATACACACAATAATATTGTGCAATATCAAATATTTCACAATAATATTGAGCGTCTAGAGGCGCCTTAACCGTGAGTACGTGCAGTATCTTGAGAATGTAGTCAAAGGTGATTTTAAGAGCCCCAAACTTGGGCCGAGTATAACACAATTGATTTTGCAACAGCTTGACACAGTTTGGCTTTATTTAAAATACATTTTTTCCAAAATACACATAAAGCAGCCTTAACCTCTTGCAGTTTAAGTTTGACATGTTTTCGCATACAAAAGTTACTCGAAATTAGAGGTAATTGTGGCGCAGGGTCATAAGTCCACAGGCCAAAAGTCCACAATGGACTTTTGACCCACTTAGGTGGGTTATAAGTCCACAAATCAATTGTGGACTTATAACCCACGCAGGTGAGCCAAAAGTTCACATAAAATTCTTGTGAATTTTTGACTCACTGATTGTGGTCTTATGGCTCACGGATGAAGAAGGTGAAGAAGAGGACAACGAGCTTGAAAGCGAAGCTAAAAATTCTAGTAATGACCTCCAAAACCCACAAGACACACTTCTCCAGCATTGCAATCATTTTAAGATTGCGCTTTCTAACTATGGATTCTGTATGGGGGGGCATGCTGCCCCCCTGCAACCCCCCTGCTTAGGTTTACTGATGGATTACGGGGTGGGTGCAAGGTTCTTCTTATTACTCAAATTTTGTTGGCGTTATTGCACTTTGTGGGAGTGAAATAAGACCAACTGTTGGAAGTTATCCTTATTACACTATTTAAGAGCGAAATAAGGTACATTTTTAGAAGTTGGTCTTATTTCACGGCATCTATCAAACATTCCCATACTTTTTGAGTTGTTAAAACAACTCTTTTTGTCATATGGATAATTGTGGACTTATGGCCTACTTCCATTTTAAAATTGTGAACCTATGGCCCAAATTATTGTGAACTTTTGGCTCATCACCTAAGTGGGTCAAAAGTCCATTGTGGACTTTTGGCCTGTGGACTTATGACCCTGCGCCGTAATTGTTGGGTGTCTCTGATAAAAGAACGATATCGTCAGCATACAATAAACCCATTCCCCAATTGTCACTCCACTTGCAACGTGATCCATTAGATCATCAATAAAGACGGTGAATAAGAGGATACTCAATGCACACCCTTGTTTAAGATCCATTGTAGAACTAAATTCCTCTGCTACATAAATGTTCTCCATCCCAAACACGAATCGAATCTTTTGCATAAAGTGCTCTTAAGATACCAATTATTTTAGACGAAATTCTAAGATTTTTCTCCCGTGATAGAGGTACACTTCCGCAATATTAGTGAGAAGAAACACTTGGTCAATCGTAGAGTAGTCTGAGCGAAATCCAGCCTGAAATTCTCTGAGCTTTGAGTTTTCGTTCACCCAGGCTGTAAGCCTACAAAATATCATATACTTGCGAATAACTTCATATAAGCATTCAGGAACGAAGAGTTGTCTTCACTTAAAGGGTTTCAAGTATGTTCATAAGGACTATCTTTTTAGGGAAACAACCCCATCTTCCCAGGAAGCTTGTGGCAGGAACAGCGTCTACCTACACGCACTAAGTGCATAGTCAAATTATACTAAAAGTTCAATATGTATCAGACAGCCTTAAATTAGGACCTACTTGAGTGTGGCATTTTCCAGTGCAGTGATTTCTCTCAGAACTGAATGGCAGTGCACCAATGCAGCAGCTTTAGGTCTGATTACAAAAGATCTGACTGAAGCCCAATAAAGTCAATCATCGTCGTGTAAACGTCGTTAAACTACGTAACACAATATGATACTCGGCCTTCCGATTTGTATTTTCATATAGGTAACTAATAAACAAGTACAGAGTCAATGAAAACGATGAAATGGAGCGGTCAATGTATACGGCAGTGCATAGCGATTACAGGTTTCAAATCCCGACATAAATCCCGATAAGTAGTACTTCTTATTTTGCTCTCAAACACATTCAAGACAATTCCATAATACTTAAACCACAGCATCATTGATTTTACATTTTTATCATTTATTTAGCGCATGAGTATATATGTCATATTTCAGTTAAACGCATAACAATAACACTTAACCCATCTGAATGACACAAGTCAACAGATGGCGCTGATAGCCAACAAACAAATACCCTGCCCCATTGCGATGACATAGTTCCTATATAGAAAATTTATTTTCTATACAAAATTTGATTACAACAATTGTATTAATCTGTACCTACCCTACCTAACCTTCCTCCGACGTAAACAAATTAAGTAAATAACGTCCAAGACCGGCAATTCCGATTCGCGATATTAATGATTCACGGAGGTCAGCCATGGTATCATGCTGATTGTATTTGCCCATCCATTTAAATTTGTTTCTCTTTTGTGTCTTCGTCTCCTTCTTCTTCTTGTTTGTGTTCTTAGAATTACCGTCTCTTCTATTCGGTTTTCGATTTCAGTTCAAGGAAATGCACGCAAAACACTTGGCTGCTCACGCAACTTCTCAGCTTACATGAAAGGCCCTTTGTCGGTCAATATGGCCGCGACGTTGAATTCTCTCAACTTCGATTGGCAATCCTCTCCGCATTGTTGTGAATATGATGGGTCTTATGGGATACTGGCTGAAAGGCAAACAACCTATGGTTACGTTTCGTCGAATTGTCTATGACCCCAACCAATCCATTCCCGAAGTCTATATGTGATTATTATACGGCATGGAGTGCGCACATACACACGCAGGTTCTGAATTGAATAAAAGTCTCCCTTAATTACCCTAATGGTTTATTCATGACAGCAGTTGGCTGATAAAAATGACAGAACGACGACTAGAGAAAAAAAAATCCTACACCAGAAACTTAATTTGAACGCTCGACGAACACACACGCGTCAGGCTTAGAAATAGAAGTTTGAGTTTCTCTATGTCGTTAGCGAGTGAGTGATATGAGGCAAGAGCGTTGATATTCACTCTATACAATGAACGGGGTGTGCGCTGTTGTCAGGTTTGGTTTTCTATTTTGTTACTCTATCGGCGTTTTTGTTCTGTTTCGTTTCGTAATTAAGAAGTTTCCAAATGAATATGCAAAGTGATTTCTTTGGAAACAAATTGTTGATTACACTTGTTACTTTCAGACCTATTTTGTATTCAATAATTTCTAGCTTTGTTTAGCTGTACCAAAGAGGGTTTTACTAAATTCGCATGATGTTATTGTCATTGTGGTAGATTGTGTATAGAAATCTGTGGAGAAGTACCGACAGTTGTAACATCTGTCAAAGTGACAGTTTGTCTCCCCTTAAATCTAAATAATTTTTTCTTTGAAACTACCTTCATTTACAACCAATTTCATTTTGTATTGGACACTTAAAACTGTCTTTTTGTTTCTTGTTTTTAAACGTCAAATCCAGAGACGTTACATACAGAACTCTATACCTAATCCGAAAAGCGAATCGCAATGGAAATGTAGGTAACTGAATAAAACCAACAACCTTAAAAGATAAAATAACCTTTAACTGAATTTTGTAGTCGAGTTTGTGTTTGCTTTCTGTCTAAATTAGGTACGTTTGTTTGAATAAGGTTTTTTGTTTCTAACCGAAGCAAATTTGTCTCTAATGTGATCTTTCCTTCTTAACAAGTAATAAAAAATCATTTACAAATAGAACAAATGTCTCTGGCGATAACTCGAATATTTCCTATTTTGAAATTCTCCAGTTAATCAAAGAATGTCACAATCATGTGTTTAAATTTGACTTCCAGTCCAAGTCGAACGAAGTTTGTGAACGCGAGTTTCAGATGGTAAATGTTTTTTTACCTGATTCTAACCTCCAATATCCTGGTATCGTATGCATGTGTAGCGTGATAAACTATATATCCGCACTGTAGGTTAGGGTGGAGCGAAAAATATTTTTTTCTTATTTCTCCATATACATATGCAGAATGGGTGCTATTTAGATTCCCAATAACGGTCAAAAAATTTGAGATCAATTGAAATATTTTTAGAGGGTTCACAACGCATTTGAAGTTCTTAAAAACAGCAATAATAGTAAAAGTGTTGGATTTGTCAGACATAAATACATACTTCCATACACATTATCATTCACACATTGAGAATGCGGAAACTTTATATTAAGTATTAATTTTAATATTAAACTAAATATTTCTTCTGTGGCATTCTTTTAAATATTAACGGTGTCCTAAGAATATATTCTGTTTCTCGAAAATTAAATTTACTTCTTAACACTAGGAAATTTAATTTCTTCTCACTCTATATTTGTATACGTAAGAGTTGATATCCAGTCAAAATTAAAAAATACGTCACACTACAATAAAATAAAAGATTATATTGTATGATGGCTACTACTAGGCAAAGGGTGCAAGATTTAATTTTTGGAAATACGGGACCATTTAAAGAATCATGTTTGCCAACTTTCAAAGAAGTTATGAAGGAGTTTTTAAATACTGTCTGTATTCTTTAAAGTACAACAAAAAAAGAACCAACTGTTTTTCAAGTGTCTGAAAAAGTGGCTCAAAATTTGGTCAAGGTATGGAAAAAGGCTTCCCTTCCGACTATTTCTCACTCCTCTGTCGTAAGGAAAATACTGCAATATCATGAGATATATAAAAAACATCTTAAAAACTATAAAATAAACGCAAAACGGAACAAATTAGACAGTTTCAAAATACAGCTGGAGCAGTTTTTGAAAAAATCTGAGACGCTATTTGACATTTATGCTCTTGCCAGTGTGAACTATTTCAAGCGTGCTCGTGTGATCAAGCAAATAAAGTTCCTATTATGGAGCGATCTTTTTTAACGGATCAAAGAACAATTAGAAAGTTGTGTATAGGAAATATTGACTGAACTGCTACTCGGAAAATGGAAAAAAGGTCTAAAAGAAAACAAGACAGAGCTGAGAAAGTTGAAAAAGGAGACAATCAAAAAGTACGGATACTGGTATTAAACCAACTTTTGTCGAAACTCGAATCAATACGTCTGAATCTGAGACAACTGACCCATCCGGAAAACCTACTTTTAGCTATGATGACAGACACCAGAAAATCGATTCGTGAGCTGGCACTTCGGCGAGTGATGAAAGCTGGAGCGGAAAGAAGCGAAATAAATATTCGTAGGGTACAGTGCCAAAACTCAACTTTAAAACCAATGATTATGTAGATTTAGTCAACTGGCAAGCCTACAAATAACTGAGCCCCCTGTAACGAAGTTCCTTGGCGATGAAAATATTTCGAGTATTGTTAAAAGCGGCTTTTCCTCGGTATATTTCACTCCACCCTACTGTAGGTACCCAACACCAGTGTTTTACATGTAACAAATGACATTCATGTGAAGTTTCCCGTTCAGAGGTGGATACAGTTCATAATTCCGCAATGGATATGGTGAGAAATGCGATGGTTATTTTGCAAAGGAAATGCCAAACAATCAACCCACAAATGCTTACGTAAAATTTCACTGGAACTTCGCAACCTTTTCCGTTTCATAATCAATAAGGAAATCACTAAAGTTGCTTTCCTCTCGCAACACGTTGAAGCTAAATTACCCTTAACGAAACCCATCAACGTTGTCCACCTCGCCCCTTTTCCCCGTTCTGCTCGTCTCTATACTCATAGTAAGCGAATAACTTCCAACTTATTAAGTCAGTGATCGCGGGCATTAAAATGTATTATCACCTTGCGTTCCATTGCGTTTGTGCGCAACGAGTGATAGACTTGCCTCTGCCGCATATATATGCCACCCGTAGGTATGCACACGCATCCGAGCGCATAAATGTCCTACCACCCAAGCACCTGATTGTCTGACAATGGTGCTCCCAGTAAAAGCCACTTACGTTTACACCGTTGCCATTCGAACGAACGTTAGAATTAAACCTCTGTCTACATCATCGTATCATTTATCAACGATTGGTTGCCCATTGCTCTTGCGCGGTGAATTTGAATTTGCTGACTGCGCCAAGAGTCGTACGCCGGCGCGTCGGTTCCAAATGGCTGAATCGAAGAAAACACCAACAAAGGAAAGACCAAGGTAATTCGTGATCCGCTAAGCATGTTGTGTTTGTGTGCGGATGGGCTTTCCTTATGTAACGGTTTCCACGATTTTCCACTATTCTAATTAATGCGCTTCACTAAAGTTACTCAATCTTTACTGACGCGCTACTGCTGTTGCGGACTAATGCATTTCACCGCGGTTACGTGATTCGTCTCGTTGCCACAGTGAAAGTACTACAACGCCGGCCTAGCCATTACCCATCTGGAGCATTGCCAGGTAATTCAGAGATCACATCGACGCATTGACATAACTCATATTTTATATGCGGGTCGAACGTATAGAAAGCAATGCCTGTCAGTGGCAGATGATGTGTAATAGTCGCACAGCATTGCTTTTAGCGGTAAAACAAGAATGGCGTGGCCATGTTCGCTGTGTGCACTGTGCACGAGTGATGTCTGATGTCATCGCAAAAGGGCACGTTGTTTTGTTTTCTTTTATTGACTTGTGAAGTTATGCATGAATATTTGTTTGTTTTTTTCTGTTTGCTTTTAGCGTATTCATCACGATTTTTGGCAACTTATGAGTAATTATTAACCTTGCTCTAGTATGAACGATGAATTATATACAAGAAAAGCATAAGCTATTATTTAATGTTGGCGGTTTTTGATGGTGAAATTGCAATCGTAATCGGATTCATTTACCGCTTTCTTTGATTTTAAATATATACCAATCAGTCAATTGTGGAGATAATGCGATATGCGAGACAAAAGATAAGATAAAAGTGTAAACGGGAAAGAGAAATGCTTTTGTTCCGGTCGTTGTTACGAAATGTAATTTGTTTTCAAAGCCAGTATAGTTTGAATTGTTTTGAGAAAGTGACTGACAATTTGACATATCATGCAGATAAACGCATTCACCCTATGAACTTGAAGTTGAAGTTGATCGCTTCGTCGAGATCGTACAGCTCGCCTCCTGGAATAATACGCCTAATCCAAGGAAAACGCCGGTCAAATACGGGCTACGATATCCTCCCGAAATAAAAGAATTGGTCAACGAAAAAAGGAAGGCGCGCAAGAAATGGCAACAGAGTCGCGCTCCGCAACATAAAGCACATTTGAATTATTTGTGCAATTTGTTGAAGACAGTCATTAAGGATTTTGAAAATCGTGCGATAGGTTCTTACATTGAAAGTTTAACAGCGAAAAAAGATTCCAATTATTCACTTTGGAAAGCTGTAAAAGGCACCAAAAGGCCCAAAATCCCCGCGCCGCCAATTAGAATAAATCAAAATGAATGGGCAAGGGAAGATAAGCAAAAAGCGGACGTTTTTGCCGCTCATCTAGAAGAAACCTTTAAACCGTACGATGGCCAAGCGATCCACGATAATACTAATAGGGCGGAATCTGACGATTTAACGCTCACTAGTGCAACGCCAAGTGAACTAAAACGTGAAATCGAATCCCTAAAACCTAAGAAAGCTCCTGGTTCTGATTTGATCACCGGAGAAGTTCTGAAAGTTCTACCAAGGAAAGCATTAATTAAGCTTCTTCATATTATAAATGCCGCGCTCAGACTAAAACACGTGCCGAGTCAATGGAAAGTCGCGGAGGTCATAATGGTTTTAAAACCAGGAAAACCGCCAAATGAAGTAAAATCGTATAGACCGATTTCCCTTCTACCAGTTATTTCCAAAGTCTTCGAGAGAATATTGCTTAGGCGCCTTCAGCCGGTTATTGAAGACAATAATCTTATCCCTGATCACCAGTTTGGGTTCAGAACCAAGCATTCGACGATTGACCAAGTACATAGAACTACTGACGTAATCGAGAAAGCATTTGAAGAAAAAAAGATTTGCTCAAGCGTATTCCTTGACGTTTCACAAGCCTTTGATAAGGTGTGGCACGACGGCTTGAAATTTAAATTACGACAAGTTCTCCCCGCAAGCCTATATGATATTCTAGAATCATATCTCGGGAATAGACTCTTCCGGGTTAGAAATGGAAACGAATACTCGAAGCTAAAAGAAATTTCGGCCGGGGTACCGCAAGGAAGCGTCCTTGGTCCGCTTCTCTATGTGTTATATACTCGCGATATACCAAGGGAAGATGGCACTACCCTTGCTACGTTCGCCGACGACACAGCTATCCTAGCTGTAGGTAATACAATCGAAGAAGCGACTACAAAACTGCAAGCCGCAGTGAATAAGGTAAATGAATGGACAAGGAACTGGCGGATCGCCCTCAACGAAACTAAATCTGTTCACGTGAATTTCACTTATAAGAAAACTAATGACTTGCCAATTTTTCTAAACTTGGCCCGAATACCCTTTGCAAACGAGGCCAAATACCTGGGAATGACACTCGACGCAAAGTTGAAATGGAGTTCGCACGTGAAAATGAAACGTAAAGAACTCGATATCAAATATAGAGAAATGTACTGGTTACTCGGAAAACATTCCCAGCTCAGTACTGAGAACAAATTGCTTTTATACAAGCAAGTGATAAAGCCGGTGTGGACCTACGGTATACAACTTTGGGGTTGTACCAAGAAAACAAATGTCAATATTCTACAAACTTTTCAAAATAAAGTTCTTAGAGAAATTGTACAAGCACCATGGTATATTAGAAACGACGATATCCATAGGGATCTCGGAATTCCAACAATCGAAGCTGAAACTAGAAGCTTCGCGAGAAAGCATAGAAACCGACTAATCGGACATATCAACAATACAGTCCGACAAATCTTGGACGAGACCAATTTATTGCGCCGACTACAACGAACGAAACCGTTCGACTTGGCAAGATAAGATTAACCGCGTCTAATTTGCGGAACACGCAGGATCTTTCATTGGAAAGTAACCTGTCAAAAGTTTTTATTTAATGATAGAAAAATTGCTTGATAAGTTATATCTTAGTTGCAGTATCTAACAATCTTTAGAAGGGTGGTGTTTTTAGTCAGTAAAAATCTGACACTACTATGAGAACGCGCTTGCTATTCTCATAGTGTCTTTGGAAGATTTTCACCTACCCTCGGATAAAAAAAAAAAAAAAAAAAAAAAAATTCAGCGGGGTAGTTAGGTGCATAAGCACCGACGCATTTCAGTGAAGTAGGGCAAGAAATTGTGTCACATTGTGTTGAGGTGCATTCTTCTGTTTCTAAATGTCGGTATTTTCTTTGACGTTTGTGACTGAGTGTTTTTTCTCTTGAAATAAAGTTCTACATACCAATTTTCCTACGTTTTGCATGGAATTAGAAGGTTTCAAGTTTAAGATTCTTTTTCGCACTGACGTAAGTGTCAGAAAATGATCTATTTATAACCGCAGTTAACACACGGGCTCAACTATAAATTACTTCCCAACTTTTGTGATGTTTCCAGATGTTCCACAGGAAAACGAAGTGTAGAACAAAATGTGTCAACAAGTACACAATTTGCTGATGTTTTATATCAAAACGTGTCGTCGGTTCTGCTGAAGTCTCATAACAAGGCGCATAAACGCTGAATCTTTTTCTGAACACATATTTCATGTTATAGCTTCATCTCTAGCTTGAATGTTCATGTATTCCCTTGTAGCCAGGAGTAACAATTGTCACTTCAACATTTGAATCCGAATTTGGGTCGAATGTCAACAAAAGTGACAGCGACAGAAATCAGACACACATTTTCTGTTTACATTTAAACATTTGAGTCAACGCCCCCTGAAGTGACGCAACGCATAGCGCTAATCTGACTCATATAATATCATAGCAGTGCCAAATGAATGTTTCAAGATCCGTTTCCACTTTTCGTCAGCGACTATCTTATTTGTTTTGAGGGAAATTCGTTTTTTTTTTAACACACAGCGAACGTTGTACAACAAAATGACACTTTGTTCCTAAAAAAATTATTTAAACTTTCTTCTTCGCTGACTTTTACAGAATTTAATATATTCCTCTAATCTAAGAGGCTTTTTAAGTATTTACAATGGCGCAGAAATGGCCTGTGCAAAAGAGAAAAGAAGATAAGTAACAATTGATGGAAAAGAGAAGGGATCTGTCAGTTACAATCATGGAAGGTCCATTGAAATATAGAATTTGAGGGACCATTTTCAGTGTTCCATTTTGACACACTTTTAGCGACATTTTGTGATTAGATTATAATGAAAAGTGCAGAGTTTAATATTTTTAGTGTCAATTTTACTACTCTTGGCAAAAATCGGATAGAAAAAATGTTCTTCAGCAGATATTTTGACGTAAAATTGTGAAAAATTCACACTACTCAAATCGGTAGAGTTAATGAAGTTTTTAATTTTTCTGCAAACAATTTAGGCCCATTTTATTCACTCGAAGTTGAACACAACTCGGGGAGTTTTCCATATAAAAATCCCCAAGTTGTCTTCAACTTCGAGTGAATAAAATGCGGGCCTTAAACAAATTGTACTCAACTCTAACCTCACTTCTATTTACTTGGTACCTACTTTTAAAAATTGGTCAAAGGTTCGCCTGTTACATTATTTAATAGCTGAAACATCTGACAAGTTATACGCGCCACATCATATGCCATGGTAAGCGCATTGCCGCAGAATGAGTGTAAACAATTAAAGTTGGCTCTCATCCTTATCACAACGACAATGACAAATGAAGTCGCAACAATCTGTCAGGCATTCTTTTGTTCATACGACTCAATTAGCATAAAGAAACCTCCAGACTGCATTATAAAAGAAAACTTTTTCTTAACACGTTTTCCTGAAACTTCATGCACCGACGGCGGAACAGTTCAAAGTCGCACATAAACTAATTAAAGAAACGTCAAAACCTTTGAATAATAGCCTGTCACAACAATGTGCGCCTGGAAATTTGTTTTTCAATTTTAAAAACTTTAAGTTTCCCGCACACTACTGTCACTCAGTTTACAACAAAGACTTCAAATCGATGAAATGCAATTCGTATTTCTTTCCTTCCACTACCTTCTGTTCCATTCCCATCATCCCAAACGAAACTTTTTTCCTTAAAAAAAAAAGAAAGAAAACTATCGCCTGCATGTTCATCACCCCAGCCTGGCCCCACCTCTTCGATTATCACATCAAGTCTGGTGTCGGAAATTCCCTATACAAAAAAAAACAGTTCCTCATTTTATGCAACCATTTGGAAGGAAAATATGAAAATGTCTATATGATCGAGTGTGGAACGAATTCTCGAGTAAGTGGAACAAAAAGTCATCGAACGGAGGAGGCAAAACCGGGCTATTCACTCGTTCGTCGTTATCAGACATGCATATGGGATGTATTATAAATGCGCGGCAGTGATGGACCACTTTTACAGCCCAGCCACTCGGTCGTCTTTTAATAGTCGACCTTAAGTGAATCACTCACCCAGCACTCGACTGCCTAAAACAGGCACTCGCTTCGTTCGCTAATAATTATTGCGATTCGCTTCTGATAATGGATTCAAACCGACCGAGCACGTAATGCGTTTAAATTTAGAAGCAAATTGCATCATGCTGGCGGCGACTTGTGTACCGTGCATTGGTGGACGCACCAAAGCTCTACGAGACTGGTTTTGACTCAACCCTCCAGAGATGATGGCCCACTTATCTGCGTTTCTGTTTCTGTGGTCGACTTAGATTTTAAAGGGTGGTGACTGCTGAAGTGCCACTGAGCTGGTTTATCTATTTCACTTTATTGTTCATTGAGCTTCTATAGTTGGGAAGCTGTATTTGTGTTGCTTTTGTAAAGGGTGAGTCAAAGCTGAAATTTTAAATGTTTACCGCGGTATTTGTGGTGGATTGCTGGAAAAAAGCGCGCACAGCTGCAGTAGAGTGTGAAATTTTAATCACTCGCAATCTCGCTTGTGTCGCTGTCATCATGGTCGCTGTTGATGTCGGCAGAATCTCATTAAAATTTAATTGAATCTAAACAGTCTGAAATATTTAAAACGTGTCGTTGAGTTGGTCGGCGCGGCGCATCAAGGAAATGATTGAATGGGACCAAGTGTTAGTTGCTTGTTTTTGTTTATCTTCCTTCGAATTAGGGCGTTGTCGTGGAGGCTTAGGAACACAAAGCTGCTACAGAAATAGGAACGCAGGCATGGTGCTAATAAATATGTGTTGAATCACTTGCCACTATGAATTATCGCTTAGGTGATAATTTGGGTCGAAGGGGGTTTTATTTCTCGTCTTAGAATTTTCTATTTAAATGTTAAAATATTTCACATTTCAGAGGTAAACGTTATGGAAATCTGAGGAAAAAGCACTTGCAAGCGAATTACCTGTGATTGTGAAGGAATGAAACCGCAAACATGGTCGAATAATGATGCAACGCAAGTTGACTCACCTGCTGTCACTATAAGAGCTGTGTTATTTTAGTTGACAATTTTTAAGTTATTTTGCAGGTATAATGTGGGAACATTCTGGTTAGTTTCTCTTTGTGCTAACGGGGGCTGCTAAAAGTCTTCAAACTTGTATCTGAAATGGATTAAATGTGTCAAAATTTTTGTTATACAGTCTTTTACCCAAGTATTTTCTAAATTTGACAGTTCTTATTGCTCTTTTTGTTGTTTATTCCGCCCCTTTTTTACTTGCCTATATAGCTCCCAAATGCTTTCCAACTCCTTAAAGTTGCTTAAATTGTGAGAATAAAATTAAGACACGAACTTCTTAAAATATTTTTGGCGAGTGAAAAATGTTTGCATTGTCTTGTGATGACAATGTAATTCCATAAAATCAAGCTTGAGTTGAAAATATAAAAAGTAGAAGAAGGGTTTTTTTCACTGCGCCACCTCTCGCGAACGTCTGACAAACATCCGAGAGTATAACTGTCATGAAAGAGCTTCTCAATCGGCCCGTTTGGAACCGGCATAAAATTGTAGATCCCTTCCATTCGTTCCAAAAATTAAAAACTCACACAAAACGAATGGTTGCGAGAAGCTAGGCCCTGCGTCCCTACAGACCTGTTGTGCCAACTATTATTATTATTAGAAGAAGAAAACAACAATAAAATGTTTTAAAAACGATGTAATCTCAATTATTCACAAATTCAATCAATATTAGCCGTGTTTTATTATCAGCGTGATCTGATCCGAATCAGATCACGAAAATAAAACAATACGGATCATAGACGAGTTGTGGCAACAGTTGCTTTCAAAAGACGACCATGCTACCAGCCATATTGCAAACATTCTGTACAACGACATTTCAGTTGCTTGTCGGGGGTGTTGCCATATCAGTCAAATTAATCATTTTTCATTTTCGAAGGTGAGAGTTTTTTAAGAACTTATTTAAAGTGTTTACAATCAGTTCGAAATATAATGAAAACCGCAGTTTACACATCTGGTCCGTTTAGATTGGAATAATTCTTAGACAAAGCATTATACTTTTCATAATAATACCATAGTTCTCTCCCTGAACACACACAAAATACGTTTGATTGTTAAAATAAAATCGTCACTTCACGTAAATTTAAAGCTATTTGTCCAAAAAAAAACTCGGCGAAAACAGTTGCAGTAATAAAACAGCCTGCTAGTTTACATTTTTCATTAGATATTCCGAGATTTTCTGGACATTTGTTCCTGATTTGTACTTTATGTAAAAACAAAAAACAACTATCACCTTTCTGCCGGAAAACTTGTGAAACAATAATTATTTACGAACTGCGACAGCGACACATTTCATAAACATTTTTTGTTAAACATTTACTTAAAAAATTATGGAATATTTCGCTGGGCTTGTCATACCTTTACAGAATTAAAAAGCAAAATCTCCAAGGGCGCGAAATTTATTGGATGTAAAAAAATGCTTATTGATTTTTTGTGCTATGAAGAGTATTGAATTTTTTAGTCTGGCAACGTGACTGTGTGGCTATCTTTTACAGGCACACCAACATTCAAGAAAGAAACAAACAGCGCAAAACAGCGCTGCGAGCAATAGTAGAAATAATTTTCAGATCATGGTTCATGATCTCGATGAGAAGCAGGATCATATGCTGTTGTTGTAAGTGCATGTAAATCGATGATCTATATAGATCATGGCTGATAATAAAACACGGCTATTGTAACATATATTTTAGATTGTGCCCTAAAACTCTTAGCTTTATAGCCTTTTCACGCTGAGTCGAAAACCGGGTTTTCGCGAAAACACTCAAAAACTTCTACGAAAACAGAAGTTTTCCCATACATATTTTAGTTTTCAAAACGAGTCGTTTTCCACGAAAACGAAAACGACACCCAATCGTTGGGCTGTTAAAATAAACACATTTTTTGCAATATTCAGCAAATTCAGCAAAATGACTGACCGAACAAATGTCACATCTAACAAATTGAAATCTTTTTCCACAATTCATTGATGGGCTTATATTATTAAAGCACTAAATTAATTTTATTTGTTAATTATTGCGATTGAAATTTGTAACCAAAAAAGTTCGCACCGAAGTTTAACGACAAAGTGTCTCACAGCTGATTGAAACGTCAAACGAAAACTAGGTGGTGGTCGCCTGGTCGGTGTGAATGCATCGACGGGCTTTCGACGAAAACACGGTTTTCGGCTCGGTGTGAAATGTCTATTCTTCTGGATATTTATTTTTAGAGATGAATCGTTTGACAGCGATCGCATATTCTTAAAAGTCACATGCTAAGTTCCACTATAACAATTAAACATGTGTACTTGATTCTGATTCATATTACAAGGAATTTCACATTTTTTGATAAGTTAAACGATTGTGACACATGTCACCCAAAAGATGTCTGCTGTTTCGGTGTTTTTGAAAAGATAATAATAATAGCAGGGAGAGGTTTCACCTTTTCGATATGCGTCGTTGAATCCAAAGAGCAATTATGTTTATTATGACCTTTTTTTCTTGTATACAACTGACATTTCAATGTGCTGTCGCATACTTTTCAGCATTTTTGAATAGAAAACGAAACATACTCTCTTCCCGTTGGGTAATCTCTAATCAAATTTTCTTGGCATGCCTCCTATTCAAATAATATCGAAAGTCTACTCGTTGATGTAAGTGATCCACTAATGGCAATAAATCTTAATAACGATAACAAACACAAACAGTGGGGGGCGAGATTCGAACAAGACGCAGACATTTCGCTGGTGATGTCTTCACTTTTGCTAGAAAATGCTCAAACAGGCAAGTCTTCCCTGCCTTCATCATTTACAAGTCAGGGAACAAGCACCACACTCGTATTCATACTCGTGAATCTTTGGGCACTAATAAAAGCGAAAAACAAAGGCATCACTACACAAAAAGGGGACCACATCATCAAACATACTCTCGTTCTTCCCCTCTGTCGTGAAACAACGTTTAACTTTAATAAAATATTAAAACAAACACGAAAAGTAACATACCGCAATTACAACTCTATACAACTCATATACTCGTATATGCCAATCGACTTATAGACTCATATACCATATAGTGAAACCTATGAAACACGATACCCTCCATCGGATCCAATATCTTTTAAGTGTACACTCAGTAGTTTGCCTATGCTGATGTAGTTGCAGAAACATCTAATGTTAGTCATTATATATATAACAAATAAAAAAAAATAGTGATTAGCAAGCACGATGGTGTGTATAGGGCGAATCCAAACACCGAATGGGGAGCGGACCCAGCGGAAGAGGAACATTTTTATGCTGCCTTTGTTTTGCATCTCTGCAAAGTGTGAGGTTCGCTTCGCTGCTCAGGAGCAGGCAGCTCACAACCAGATGAATCAAATTAAGGGCAAGCACTTTAATTAAGAAGGGAATTTGTTTTGATAGGTTCGTGATTGTTGTTGAGCAAGAGGATTAACTTTGGCACGGTCGAGGAAAGCAGATTGCGTGCATGAAAATACCCTTTTCATCAAACAAAATAAAAATTCTTCCGTTTCACAGTGTGCGATATTTAAGCGGCAGTAAAATTACAAACAGATTATATAGAACTCGAACTCGAACTACAAGAGGGTGTTTTCCAAAGGCGTTACAACTTGTTTTTTTTTTTATAAAACATTTAGCAAATTATGAAATTAAAAGCAGTCGTATATTTACGAGTTTTACTGTGGTCAGGCTGGGTAAATTTTAAAAGCCAAGCCTGAGTGTTCATTCCGTAACTTTTCAGGCGATTATCGTCAAAGCAACCTCCGAAACTAGTAAAAATTTCGAGTTTGAGAAACTAAGCCAGTTCATTTTACGCAAATGTAATAAACCAAGTGCGGGCAGAAAATAGAAAATAAAACTTATCATGGTTATCGAGATCTCAAAAACGATATCGTCCCGGCGCGCGATCAATTGTTATGTGGAATCTGCCAGCTGGTTTCTGAGCTAAGTTATCGGTCTATAGATCAAATAGACGCTGATTATCGTTTTATATAACTCTTTCAATTGATGGGTTAACATTGCATAGGTTTTTTTAGTGCGAACACACACATTAAGGGATACTATCGATAATTTTATTAGGACTATCGATGCATTCGATTTGTGACAGTTCGGTCAGCCATTCTGCTGAATTTGCTGAATATTGCAAAAGGTGTTTTTGTTCCAACAACCCAGCGATTGGTTTGAAAACTGGAATATGTAGGGGAAAACTTTTGTTTTTGTATACTGTTTTCGTAGAAGTTTTCGAGTGTTTTCGAGAAACACCCAGTTTTCGGCTCGGTGTGAAAAGGCTATAAGACTAGAGTGTACAACTCACTCCAACTGTAAAAATTCGATGATTTAATAAAATATTTATTAAAATTTTTGCGGGCGGTATTTTGTTGAAAATGGGCAATTGCCAATCAAGTTAAGAGCGAAAAATCACATTTTGGAACGAGCCCTTAAAAAATAAGACCTTGGATCGATCCTCGAAAAACACATATTTAAGTACATTTTAATTTTTCTTTTTCACTTCGCCACCTGTCTGGAACGCCCGACAAACATCCTAGAGTATAACTGTCATGAAAGAGCTTCTCAATTCAGACGTTCTGGGATTTATTCAAAGTGCGGCAATTTTTAGACTCCTTAGGAATTTATAAAAAAAATGTATACCTACTTCTATTGCGAACGTACTCTTTTCGTATAACTAAAACTTTCGAAACAGTTAATTGCGAATGAGCCAACTGCATACAGTTTTTTAACAGACACTCAAATCTCAGCAGGAACATCATTTCAGAAGATATGTATGAAAATGCCCTCTTCCAGCTGAATGTTTTTGTTTTTTTTATTTTCTTAACATTGAAAAATGGAAACTAGAAAAGCCTGTCAGTTACGAGTTTGTGCTGTGCTGTTTT
This sequence comes from Cheilosia vernalis, assembly GCA_949126925.1. Taxonomy (NCBI): domain Eukaryota; kingdom Metazoa; phylum Arthropoda; class Insecta; order Diptera; family Syrphidae; genus Cheilosia; species Cheilosia vernalis. Next base: position 58,156,202 of record OX421360.1, read on the forward strand.
TTTTTTTTAATTTAATAACTTAATATGTAATTACAAATACCTACATGCCCATTTTTTAACTTCATATTTGAGTTTGGCTGTTTTTGGCTCTATACCTCTTATAAAAGCTGGCAACACTGAGTAGAAGTGTACAATTTTCGTAAACAATTAAACTGCATTTACAGCATCACGCACGAGTACTTTTGCACGAGACGGAACAGAGAGATCTGTTTATCTCGAGGTTTATCTACAGTCAAAGCAAATAAAGGCGTAAGAATGAGATCACAAATCAGACTCCTTAAGTTTCATGGAAGTTCTTTCCATAATTATCGATACGTAAAAGGGAAATAAACACAAGTTCCGGCCACCAACTCTTCTGCAATTACTTGAAAACATTTCTATTTCTGATTTAAAACATGTGAAATGAGAGTGGTAATTAGTTTCAGTAAATTAAACCAACAATTCATTAATCAGCTTAACGAAAAAAATAAATAATTGTCGGGTCATCATTTCCGGAAGCCATATTGTTTTATAGGAACGCCGAATTTCGTTAGATATCGCTATAACACTATGAACATGCGGAGCTTTCATGTAATTTCTACCACGTAATCAAGATGGTCGACCTAAATAGGTCGCTTTTTTTTTTGTTTGTTAGGTAATGCTGTCCCTTCAGTCACACTAGTATTTATATGTGGTATTCGATTGGGCTCTTTCAGATTTGCTCTCAGATTTCAGTTTTCGTGCACTTGCCCTTTTTTGTGCTTATATCCGTAATACTTTTCTAAGCGATTTCCATTCACTGGTTAAATGTTATATTAAAACATTCTAAATGTCCGTCCCGATTGATATCTAAATATACAAGGAAAAACAGCATAGTAATTTTTAACAACTTTTCAGGAGCGCAGGATAAAGGTTTGCCTGCATATGGGGGAAGACTGGGCTTGTATTTGAATGAAAAAAATATGACATAGAGATAGTAACATCAGCTCAATTTTGGCATAAGTCGACTTCTGCTGTTTTTCCTTGTTGCCACAGATTTATACATCAATAATTTACAAAAGTAGATTCACCCAATGCAATGCCTTTTTTTTGCTGGAGAAAAAATTTACGAAAAGTAAACAGACTCCACTTGTTGTCAAATTTAAACGCACTTGAATTGGAAAATCTGAAGAAAATAGGTATGAGAAAATATCGAAATTCGCAATTTTTGTACCAAACGAACATAAAAATAGCTCTGAGAGCAAAAAAAATGCTCTGAGAGCGCCCAATCGAATACCACATAAGCACTCTCCTTTAATCTTCCGTGTTATAATGTGTGACCGTGTAAATGCAGCATTAATGCCCCGGACAAAAAATGTGTGCGGAAAGTTAGTGGAGGATTGTACCAAGCAATCTACTATAATTACCTACATTTCGCAGCAGCGCACTAAAAAAAAAAAACAAAAAAGAGAGCGAATTTGTTCGCTCATGATTTCGTTGTGTCACTTTTGTATGAAATTTTTCGTTCCGAAAGAGGTGCGTACCATACTAGGCTGTATACAGAAGTAGGATTAAAAAAATTCGTTGCTACATTTTTCCCATTTGATACAATAAATTTAATTTTATTGTGTAAAACTTTGGTCTGTAACTCTAACTCTGTTCCTGGATGAAGAAGAGAGCTGATTGATAGCACAAAACATTTAAGGAAGAGCTATCTCCGGGTAGCAAATTCTTCTTTTGTATTGATTGAGATTTACTTAAGTAAAGCCAAGAGCAGGGAAGTTCGAAAAAATGCATTTACGTAAAAAATACTCCCAAAAAGCGAGAGTGACAATAACCGGCATAGCCTAAAACCTTCTCAGAATCTTAAGAAATATTTGAAACGAGTTTCATCGAAATCTGTTCAGTAATTTTCACGTCAGGTAGCAACAGACATTTCTTTCAAAATGTATGTTAGATATTGGAAATCTTATATGATTTCGTATGATATTTTTTTTAACCGAAAACTAATTATAGTTTCTCACAACGTTAATCTCATTTTAACCTTCTAAAAAATCGAGGCCCTTACAACATTCCCATTGTCCCAAATTCCATAATCACAAACTCGGTCAGTTGCAATCATTCATATATCTCACCAATAATCGATTAACTCTTACCACCAGAATTATGTTCATAATTATTTTATGCCAGATATGAGTATTAATTATATCCAAATTGTATTCGAGGTCAAAATTGTCGTTCACCTCATTTCGCGTCATGACATTTCTCGAGGCACATTTCGGTGTGATAATAGCAATTCGGTTTTTTTTTATTTTATTTCTGTGCAAATCTTGGAAAACTTGCTTCTGTCAGTTGATATATGTTTTTCGTGACAAATTTTAATTACCACCTTGCTGCTGTATTGTGCGTACTCTACTACGTATAAAGTATAGTTGACTTTCATTAAGCGTATGACCTTGGAACCGGTTGGGCCGGCTTAAAAGAAAGCCGCGTGCATTGTTTCACGATTTACATAATCCCCGGAGAAGTGGTTTTGTCTTGTTTTACTTTTTTTTACATTCCATCAAATTGCGTTCAAAAAATGTAGAAATACGAGTTTATGTAATATTTTTGTGGCTGATTTTCGAAACTGTGCACATGCGTATAATTGGAAAGTGAAAAATATTAAGGAGTTCACACTTAGGTGCAAATGGGTAATGCAAACAGCTGCAAACACGACGGCCACAATGATATAAAAAATTGGGTTTCCTTGACTTCTTAAAGTCGTTGCACATGCGGTAAATGGGTCGAGGACAGCGGAGGCATGGGACGGCTATACAGACTCTGAGTACAGATCAAGAACAGAGCGGGAAGCGCATACATGCCGAGGCGCCATCTCATGCCCGTTCGGTGGACCCGATTGTAAGCATTAACAGCCAACTTCCCTACCATACATGAAAAGGCTAAGTTTGATCTCCCGCCTCCAGGCTTTTCTAACCACAAACCAACTTTTTCTTACAATTAACAAGACATTCATCATGATTCATGACAAAGGAAACGTAATTTTCCTCCAACCTATTTATCTGCAAGCGAATCAGAACCTCGGCATAGAAGAAACTGATTTCACGATCTTGATACGAGCAATAGCCTCCTTCGTACACATATCCGCGGAGCCATATTAATTTCCGCACAGCCATTGAAGATGGCCGGCCGCTACAGCCCGAGCTCTCTGACTGTCCGCTCATGTCAACAGATGTTAATTGCATTTGTGACCTTTTCATCGATGGTCATCTGCCTCCTACTGTCATCGCAACGTCGCGCAATCTTCATTACCATTTCTCCAACACATGTCCATTAACTAATTGACTGAATGAATTGGTCTGGAATGAAACCAAGACCAGAGCCAGACGATATACTGATCATCTGAGTGGGTGATGATGATAATGTACAAATGACCACAGCGCCATGACTGAATCACAGATAACCAACTTGAAATTAGTTGAACAGACTCTCAGACACTTGCGATGCTGTACGGCAACTCCCAAGCATAAGTCTTACAGCCATTTCACTGCATTAACTCATTTGTTTTGTCTTTTTCACAGACCGCCGCCAAAGTATATACGACGTGTGGAGCCACCGACAGTTCCAGGAGGAAACATCCAGCTATCGTCGTCGCCAAAACGTGACATGTCTGCGCCAGGAAATGTAATCTACGAGAGGGGTATCAGCCACACTGGTGTTACTTCCAGTAGCAGTGGCGTGAGTAGTGGTGGTTCGTTGTCAAATAACAATAGCCCCTCGAGCTCGCTAGAGCGCAACATCAAACCATCGGATATTTTTCGACAAAAGTCATCAGACTCGTTGGAGGCGAAAGCGTTCGCCTGCAATCGAAAGACAACCCCCGAGATGGGTAAATTGGGAGCGAGCTTAAAGGCAACCGACTTGGTCGAGGAGTTTGGACGAAAAATCGCAAAAACCGAGAGTCTGGAGAAGGCCAAACGCAGTGGGGACGGCATGGCCAAGCTAAATCACAGCCCCACTGGCAGTCTGGGTAAAACAAGTGCTGCTGGCGGGGTGGGCGCCTCACCCACTGGCAGTTTGAGTAAGTTCAGCAGTGCTCGCTACGGCAATGGCGGTGCTGGCACCGAGAGTGCATCACCCAACACGGGCAGCTTGGAGAAGATGAAATTAAACGATGGCAGCAGTGGACGGACTGGTGGTGGTGGTAGTGGTGGAAGTTTTCTCGAGACCAGCCTGCAGAGTGTCGGGTCGAAGGAGTCGTTGGCATCGCAGGGCAATATATCCGAAATCGTGAGTACACTTTAAAGGTTTTTATGCTTAATAATGGTTTGGATGAGTGGAAATGAGTGTGTGGTGTTGTTGTATTGTTTTTGTTTCTGTGCTAGATGTGCAGCGAACATAACTCTCCTCATCCTAACGTTGAAATGAGTGCAACCTGCATTTAAAATTGATTGTAGTCGCTCTATAGCGCTATTATTTGTATTTAGCGTCGTGTGTCGGTTCTGGCCAAGTGTGAACCGACACACGGTGAATGTGGGCTAAAGAGCAGTTTATAGGGCGCAATTAGTTATCCGGGTCGGCTACGGTTGACTTGACGCGATAATGAAGTGTTTTCCTTTGGACGAGGTCATTTGGGACAGACAATAATTATTTTATGCGTGTGCGATTGAAAGGAAAAAAAAAAAAAACCACAACTGGCAGATTGTTTGATAGCAGAGAAAGTAGTTGATGTAGCTTTTTGCTAATATCGACACATAAGCAACCATTAAGCTTAAATCGTTCTAAGAGAGAGAGAGAGAGATTCATAGAAGCTTTGATTTCTATTTTGAAGGTTAGACTCGCATCGCAATGTTGAGTTGGTGAGGCATCGGACTGCAATCCCCTGTTCGTTTGAAAACCGAAGAATTGCTGAATCGCTGGGAGAGACAAGGCAAAGATTTGCCGACAAAGAATTTCTGACCAAGGCAACGTTATACCAAGTTCAACCTGCGAAGCCACAAGCTAAGTGAAACAAAACGACTTATTTCCACCACGTTATAAAAGATATTGAGTTCCTTTCGTTATTTGTTTATATTTTGACGTTTTGGGCATTGTTGTTACTGCTTGCTGCATTCAGTAATCTTTGGAAGGATTGACTTGCCCGCTGTACTTGCTTTGGAAGCGTCGTAGTTTCCAACACCCCAAAAAAATTACAACGCTAAAGATGTGTTTTCCACTGCCCTACCTTACTGTACCGCATAAGAATGGCCAGAATGGCCTCCACGTTTTATTTTCTTGGAAATTCAATGACAAATTGACATATTATTGTTTATTGCGTAAGTCCAAATGTGTCGGTGGTACAAACTAATGAAACTGATTGAACTATCGTCTGGCTGTTCAAGTAAATAATTACCATAGTTAGTTTAATTCCATAGCAACATAACTATTCCTTTTGAGGGCTTTAACTCCGTAAGGGTTTGTTAACGTTCTGAGTTTCTTCACAGTTGCCTCTCGCAATGAGCACATACTACTAGTTATTTTTTTCACTTTTAACATTTACTCATAAAAGCAATCTAGGGACTGGCGTTCGTTTTTCACAGACGGGTAATCTTCTCCATCTCCAACACACAAAAATAAACATCGACGCCCCTTGAATCCACGTACTTTCAAGCGTCATCACTATCACTTTCTCTCATGCGAATGCTCGCCGGGCATGCTTGATTGTCAATGGTCGCATTTATGTACCTATACAATTCCGTCTACCAGTTCTGCTCTGGTGAATCTATTCGTACAGTTAAAATCTATTCGTCCATTAGATACCCAAACTCGACTACACGATTTCACTCACTCTACCCCACTACCTATTATCAGTCTTGTAAAGTGTATATCACAAAAAGCTCTTCAGCACACAATTTACAATTTGTGTTAATAAATTCTAATGAATGTAATATCATTTGGAATGTTTTTCTCCTCTCATCCACAGATAAAAAGCTACGAATCGATCTCTTCGCTCAGCTCAGACAGCACCAAAGCGTGTCAGAACCTCGATAACGAGCCGTATTACGACACAGTACCAATGGATAACGGTGACGGTGAATATGTGTACATAAAACCCGGAGGAACTGTGTCAACATCCAGTCGTGATGATTTATCATCGGCCGGAAGTACACTACCGATTGGCGGTCCGCATCATCATCAGCATCTGCAGCACCATCATCATTCGTCGTCTAGTCGCAGTCACATGAGCAGTCAGACGAGTGTTGCCGAACCAGAATCTCCTGGCCGTACTTCGAACTATGTCAATATTGACTACTTCTTGCAGTAAGTATAACTCACGGTTAATTTGATTATTCAAATAGTTATCGAATCTCTTTTAACAGCCAAAGCAATGAGACGCGATCAAGTTCACTGGATAGCGATGGAGAATTGGATGGACCACCATTAATGCGTACGGTATCGCATGACGACCAAACGTCACAGACTCCAAGTGCTTTACGAAAGGTGAGATATGCAGGGAGACTAAACAAACTAATTGTGCAGGTGTAGAATTTGTTTCAAAATGTAGGCTGCCACACATAACATGTAAAATTGCATTAGCACCAATTTAATTTGCGGCGCGCTCTCTATTACTTCGTATGCTGCTGGGCAAATGCACCGATACTGTGCACATTATAATCATATACTAACATGCAAATTGTTTATCCTGCTCGAGAGAGAAGGGAACTAATACTTTTCAATAGCTTGTGAGGTTAGGTTAAGCTAAGGTAGCGTTGAGTAAGAATATTGTTCATGTCCATATAGACAACTTGAATGTTGAATCCCCCATGCTAGCTGAAAGAAGAGGAATGTTTTTCGTTATATGGCGGAATAGGATACGCGTTCTTAGATGATCATCTACAAGGAAGAGATGAGAAGCTTATAAAACCACGGGTTGAATTACCGCATCCGTGGTCGAGTAATACGCGACTGAATTGTTTTGCTTGTAAAATCCACAAAATTGTGAAAACAATGAATTATGGCTCGATTCGGCCGCAGCATTCATTACATCAGCCTTGTTAATAGAAGTCCAACCCCAGATGCTGACAATCCCAGCGAGGTTTTGAAGCCTTCATAAATCTCCACTCAATCTCATATAACTTAGAGACGCACGATGAGATTCAACAATCACATCAAATTAACAGCTGTATTATCACCTTAGGTATGAAATCCTTTATTCCTAACAGGATAAAGAGTATCATACCGAAAAAAAATGCGTGGTACGACTCGAGCTGTAAAGAGGCTATCAGACAAAAGGAGTTAAGTTTTCGGTCATATAAGGCCAACCCATCTGAGGAAAACCGAAAAAATATAAAGAATTCGGCCACATCTTCGATCCCAACGCTCATTGACAATGACATTCCAGCTGTCAACACTTTAGACAAAGCGAATCTGCTTGCTGCACATTTTGCAGCCAGCTCAATGCTCCCAGATTGCGCTTTGCCTCTACCTGTACTTGAGAGCGTCGAATACACCATGGGACAAATCCATTTTCGCACTCGTACAGTGGCAAGAGTACTTAATGATCTCAACATAAATAAATCCGCTGGTCCAGATTGTATTTCCCCAATTGTTCTGAAGAGGTGTTCTTCCACGCTGGCAAAACCACTGCGTAAGCTTTTCCATCTGTCCTATTCTTCTGGACTCTTCCCGAGAAGGTGGAAAACAGCATTTGTCCAGCCCGTCCCCAAAAAAAGGCGAATCTTCTTCTCTCACCAGCTACCGACCCATAGCACTTACATCCATTCTTTCTAAGGTCATGGAAACGCTGATAAATCGTCAGCTCATGAAATATCCCGAATCACGAAAACGAATGACCGGCAGTACGGTTTTCGTGGCAACAGATCCACTGGTGATTTGATGGCTTATCTCACCGAAAAGTGGAACCAATCTCTACATCACTCTGGTGAAACGAAGACTGTTGCGCTTGATATTTCAAAGGCATTTGACAGAGTTTGGCACCAAGCTCTTTTATCGAAAATGCGTGTATATGGGATCGATGCGTCTCTTCTTCAATGGATTAGAAACTACCTTTCTGGCCGTTCAATTCAAGTTGTATCGGATGGCTTCAAGTCTGAAATTCACCATATAAATGCTGGTGTTCCCCAAGGCTCCGTTTTGTCTCCGACTCTCTTTCTCATTTTCATAAATGATCTCCTGTCTGCAACCTCTAATCCAATCCACTCCTTCGCCGATGACAGCACCCTCAGCTTCTCATATTCATTCCAAGACTTACGTCCCTGCTCTTCGGCCGTAGAACTGGAACGGCAACGTATGTTAAGCTCATTAAATTCCGATCTCGACAGCATTATAAAATGGGGTTTAGCCAATAGAGTGGAATTTAATGCTTCCAAAACACAATGCTGTCTGTTGTCATTAAAGCGAAACCAGAATCCTCAGCCATTATCCATGAATGGCACTTGCATCGCCGAAACCGAAAGACTTTCCATTCTCGGTATGTGTGTCCATGACAAACTCCGTTGGAATTACCACATACACGAAGTCGCCAAGAACGATGCGAAATGTCTAGGTTTCCTCAAACGGTGCAAGAAATATTTTACCCCTTCTGACCTGGCTACCATATACAAGGCGTTCATTCGCCCCAAACTTGAGTATAACTCTCATATCTGGTCTGGTGCGCCCAAAACCTCATTGCACCTGCTGGATAGGATACAAAATCGTGCCTTAAAACTCATTGGAGACATAAATATAGCGAATTCTATAAATTCGCTCGAACATCGCAGAAATGTAACATGTCTCTCATTGTTTTATCGCTATTTTTACAAACAGTGCTCAAGCGAAATCGCCAGCTGCATTCCACCCCTTCAACAATTCAACCGCAATACTCGCCAAGCCTATTTTCGGTCGTACTATGAAATATAGAGATTCCTTCATAATGTGGAATGCCTTGCCTAGCTCGGTCTTTCCCCCTCAGTGCAATTTGCAGACATTTAAAACCAATGTGCATCGGAATCTCCTATCTTCTCTATCCCAACTTACTTAACGCCCGCGCTGTGTACTTCAAACTACACCATAAGAGTAGTCATAACCTCTTTAGCGCGTGTTAATTATAAAAAAAAAAAAAAAAAATCGGAACTTGTTCAACTTGCACGACTGGGACGCATTTCGATGAGGAAAAGCGAAATTATTCAATATGATCCCATTGTTGGTGTTGTGTGTATGTTATTCAGTCAACTAATGCTATTTGCGCAAAACTACCACATAACCTTACTCGACAATCTGAGTCTGTTTCATTTCGCTCTCGATTTGTCTATGCCTGTTGTTCCGATGGCCGCAGACGAATTTCCTTCCATCCTCTTTTATTTAAAGCTAATGTGGTTTTCCATTGGGACCAAAAATCAATCTTTTTTTTTATCTAAATCACTTTTCATGTTCCATTGGGACCAAAAATCAATCTTTTTTTCGATTCAGAGCACTTTTTGCAGATCTCGATATTTTTTCAGATCTACACACACTCTCACAATACCAGCATACTTTGCACAGCTGTTTACGTCATTTTAAGAAGTTTGCTTTGAAGACAAATGGGGGTAGTTTCGTGAAAACCAAAATAACGAAATACATTAATAGCCATGGATATAATTCAGGAGGAAATATTATCTTAATCTCCTCGTCATCTGAAGACTACGAATCAACAAAAATACTCCATTTGTATGTGCAATAGGAGAAACATTTTTCAAGGCGATATCCATTTGTGATTTTTGCAAAAACCAATGCAATGTGAACAGCTGATATTGCTGTCATATAACACACTAATCCATTTACAAAAGCAGATAAATTTCGTTGCATGTTCCATTCGCCATGTAAAATCTGCGATCTGAAAAAGATTTCTGGTGGTCCCAATGGAAAACGACATAACACAATAAACTTGAAACAATTTTGATTTTGAGAGCTCTAATTATGAACCGACCTTTAGGCTGTGCTTTGACTAAATATTTAAGTATCTGCCCCACCTACATTGTACTAAGCATCCTCAATAATTGCAAACTAAATAACTCGAGTTTTATTATTTTTCATTTTTCGTACAGAGTTTAGTTTCGGCAATACTCGTGAGTACATAAAAACCTTCTAGCGTTTGTTTACCAAAACGTTGTGTCCACTTTTTATTAACTGTACAGAATGCGTTTTATCGTTATTATTGCCAGCATAGAATGGTTTTTTTTTACTCTCTTTTGTGAATATACATGCATATCCATAGATATAAATATCCATAGTTCTAGCTCATTTGAATGCCTGCTACTTGCAAGTTTCTACCTTTCCCCATATTTTATCGTTAATTTTGTCATTTTTGTTCATTCATTTCATGGGTCGTATGCCATTCAACATTTTGTTTTATATCCCTCATTGTCATGCGCACCTACATTCTCACAGTCGTGTCAGTTGGGTTTCGAAAATAGAATTTCAAACTCAACCTGATTGCTCATACTAAGACACGACTATGGGAATGGGAATAGCGATGCTGATATTGTCTTGTTTATTCGCTTTTTTTGATTTTGGACTGGTGCTCGGTCTAGTTGCTGGGGGTTGATACATCAAGTGGTGGGGATACTAAACGGTTGTCGTGAAATTTCAGGTTTCCGGGAGCGCCCGTGGCAATAAGATCCGTTCGATCCTGAACAGTATTATCGAAAGTGAGAAGATCTACGTGGAGTGCTTGAACACAATGATACAGGTAAAGAGGGGGAGCTGTTTAACCCCAACAATTTGCATAATGAGCTGTTTTTCTTTTCTAGTATAAGAAAGCGATCCACGCAACACATGGAACATCGCAGCCTGTGATACGAGAGGACGAGGAGAATACGATCTTCTTCAAGATTGACGAACTCCATGCTGTGCATACAGAATTCTTAAATGACCTCCGTACGATTGTCCGCAATGAGGGGGGCGACGTCCTGGTGGGTGATGCTTTTAAGCGTTTGGCAGACATGTTCAACTTGTATAGTGCGTTCCTCCATAACTATGGCCAAGCCATAGAGACGGTGAAAAAGTGCAGTGCCAATAACCAGAAATTCAAGAGTATCGTGTCGAAGATGGTCTTGAATTTCAGCGAAAATCCACAGAATCCGCAGAGTCACCAAACGCTTGAGGATCTCCTGCACAAGCCAGTGGCGCGTGTTCAAATCAATGCATTAGTGTTCAATGATCTGCTTAATGAGACGCCACCGAATCATCCAGATCACCAGTCGTTGAGGCAGGCACAGAAAACGATTCACGCTTTCTTGAAGCAGTTTAATGTGGTTAACCAGCGGCTGCCGTCCGAGTCCAACAAGAACCTGCGGAGGATGGTGAAGAACTCATTTATTGTGGAACTAGTCGATGGCCATCGGAAGCTGAGACATTTGTTCCTATTCAACGATGTGATCGCATGTGCCAAACACAAGGGATCGGGTCGCGATCGTCTGGAGTACGAGTTGAAATGGTTTATCCCACTCAAAGATGTCTTCATATTCGAAGAAGATGCGTCCGTTGATTTCAAGGAATCTTCTCCCGCGAATATTTTGCAGCTAAAGACGCAAGCGTGTACGGTGCGCGATCAGATTCTATTGGAAGATAAGGACGATAAGAAGTCCAGAGCGAATGGACTGCGGTCTGGGGACAAATACCGCCGTAAACTAGCCGATCTCGAGTCCCAGCTGGTGCTAGCCTCACCCAACTTAGTTTTTAGGATAGGCAATAAGGCCACCAATAAGACGATGACATTCTTTCTGAGTTCAGACTTTGAACGGACTCAGTGGATCGAGTCGATCATCTCATTGCAGGTTGTAAGGAATTTTCTCTCTGACTGTGTGTGGCAGACTACTAATGTGTTCTTTCTAGCAACTGTGCAACATTCCCGGAGCGAATGCGATCAACGCACTAGATGTACATGCCTACATCCTGGCTATGCAAAAGGGCATGAAGGCTGAAATGGGTTCCTATCTGTTGCGGAACAACAATGACGAGAGTCTGCTTGTGGGTGATCTACACATGACTGTACAAGGACTGACTGGGTTGGAGCATCCAGCTGATTTGTATATCTGCATCGAAGTAGACTCGTATGGGCACTACTTTCGCAAGGCAACGACGAAGATGGTCTGCAGGAGTACGAGTCCGCTGTGGAATGAGAGCTTTGTTCTAGAGCTCGAGGGCAGCCAGAATGTGCGGATTCTACTGTATGAAGCACACGACAGACCTCTACTGAGAGCGAAGCATATTCTTAAGGTAACCGTCGGTTAATTGGCATTTTGTGTACCCCGATAATGTGATCATTTCGTTTCAGCTGAGTCGATCGTGGTTGCAGGAGGCACCGATGAACAAGGTGATAAAGCTGAATGATACCATCACATTGAACACAGCTCTGCGATTCGTGCCCGGCGAGGTGACACTCAGGCGAGTGCCCACATCAAAGCCTGGCGCTTTGTTTGGTGCCAAAATGAGTCAGATTTTAAAGTGAGTTATAGGCGAACTCCACGAGGCTGTGGCTTACAATGTAACTTTTTTTTTTCGCAGGCGTGAAAAACGTGACATTCCGTTCATCATAAGCGCCTGCGTTCGCGAAGTGGAACGACGGGGTATGACCGAGGTTGGTATTTACCGAGTCAGTGGATCAGCGTCTGATTTGGCCAAACTAAAGAAGTCCTTCGAAACGAGTAGGTTCTCCCATTTCAAAGCATATCTTGTTCCTAATCGAATATTGTTCATTTGTCTTTCATAGATGCATATGAGGCTGAGCAACTTCTAAAGGACGTTGACATCCACTCGGTGACGGGCATCCTCAAGTCGTACTTACGAGAACTCCCCGAAGCGCTGTTCACCGATCTGCTGTACCCCGAACTGTTTGAGACATTCAACCAGTTCAGCAACAACAATGAAACAGCCCGCATCAAAGAACTGATTACGATCTTTGAGAAACTACCACCAGCGAACAAAGCTTCCATTAACCATATTCTAGATCATTTAATTAGGTGAGACAATCCATTTGTGTTTTTCGCCCATCAACACAGCTACAACTCCCTTCATTTACAGAGTAAACCGACAAGAGACCGACAACAAAATGTCGCTCCACAACCTGGCGATGGTGTTTGGGCCGACCCTCCTGCGACCCGGTCAAACGCAAATCAAACAAAAAGATATGCTCGCTTCCAGTACCGTTGATGTAATGGCTCAGGCTGGTATCCTCTATTGCTTCTTGCAGGCGCGCCTCAAAAAGGACTAGCTTTTGCAATAGCAGCGAATGCTTGCCTATCAGCAGTTGTGTTCGCCCAGTACTTTGAAGGTGGCGGCTCGCCTTCCCTTGTAAATAGGAACAGTGTTTCATTTTTATTTTCTAAATTTTTTCATTTGCCACTTGCGTTTCGTTGTTCTTCTCCAATCGAATGTGTTCTCTCTCGGAAGAGAAAAGCAACAAAAATATAATCCCCACACAAATGCACTTTTATAGAACGAAAACACACGCTCACTTTTGAACAAGCCAAGTCAAATGTATTTTTTTTTTTCTGTCTTTAGAACTAATTGTAGTGTGGAGAAGAGAAAGGAGAATTATGGCTATATAACTTGTATATTCTTATATTTTAGAGATTTTCTAATGAGTAATAGGAATTATGTTTTTTTTTTTATATTTATTATTGATTACGTTATAATTTAAGAATCCTTTATGTATACACACAAGATTATGATTTTAATATTGATTAAACAAAAAATAATTATGTGCTTTTTATTTAAATCTACCTGGGTTTTTATTTCCGTTTTACTTTCGGTTTTCCTTTTGTTTCTAGATTCGATAAAGGTTTAAAAACAACTACACAGATTATAACTAAACCACTATTTAACAAAGCACTTTGCCATTGGTGGATGCGTTCGCTTGGTGTCAGGAACATTTCCTGAAGTTTTGAAATCAGCTAGGGTTATACCTGTTGCTAAAAAGCGTAACGCCAAATCGGCCTAGGATTTCAGGCCAAATAGCATATTACCTTGCCTATCAAAGGTAATTGAAAAAGTAGTCGCAAATTTCTCTTCACCTTCAGAGTAACTCACTTCAGTCTGGTTTTAGAGAAGTTCATAGCTGTTCTAAAGCAATGGTAAATATTATGGATGATATCAGGTTAAAAAATACTGATAAATACTTTGTCTGCATTTGATTCGGTTAATCATAAACTTTTTTGCTGGAAGCTGCGACAGTTTTTCAATTTTAGCCCTAGGGCTGCAAAGCTAATTGAGAGTTTTCTAAGTAACAGGCAATAAAAAGTAATAGTTGGAAGTAAGTCTTCCTCGTTTAAGACTATTACTAAAGGCATTCCTCAAGGCTCAATTCTCGGTCCAATTTGGTTTTGTTTGTTTTGTTTATTATTCCTAAGACCGGATGGCTTCGGTGGTAACATATGTCCTTTGTAGAAAACAAATGATCTGCTTTTGGACAATTTTTTGCTACAGGTATTACTTTGCTCTTTTCCATTGATCAGGAAAGACATCTTTTGTCAGAATTGTGTTAAAAATGTGTGTGATGAACTTTGGGTGTATGCCATCTAATCCCACAGCTCTTGACTAACAGATTCATGTATGCTGCTAGCGGTAGCTCCGCACCAAAACACGGTGCACTTAATTTAATGCTTATCGTGTTCTAAGAAACGGGGTAACATGTGAAATACAAGAGGCAAAAAGACGTTATTTTGCTCCACGACTTGATCCTTCTAAAGACAAGCAAAACTCTGGAAAATCCTAAAAAAATTCTAGTTGGCGCCTAAGACGAATAGAGAACAAGTAAAGCTATCTAAAAAACCATACTCAACATTAATGCCTTTTACATTTTTTATTGATATAAATTCATTTCCAATTCACAAATTCATTTAATGAAAAAGTGCCACCCGGCGGCCATTAATAACACGTATTCACAGACAGGAAAAATAGCAGCGCGCGAGAGAGGGCTGTCACTGTCATTCGAAATTTGCGGGGAAAATCGGGTAGGTGCACCGTGCACATGAAGTTGGCTCTCTAGTTTAGATCCTCTTAGGGTCACCGTAGAGAGTCTTCAATCAGTCTTGAGCATCTATGCTTCGAGTATTTCCACAAACAAAATAGCAAAAAAAAAAATTGGAATGTTGATGACACTGAAACTCCAGCATCAGAACCTGAAATAGAAGAAAATTATGTCAATTATTTTCGAAGATCATGCGTGGTATACCAACATGAACTTACCAATATATTTAAACGTTCGCATGCCAAAAGCTCTTGGTCGCTGAACTGCTTTTGGTTGCCAGCTCCAACTATTTTTCTGCAATCTTCAGTTCAAGTTGTCCTCTGCAGTTATTCCATCCACCTTCAGAACCTGAAAAAGAAGAAAGTTCCGTCAATTATTTTCTAAGATCATGCGTGGTACCAAAATGAACTTACCAATATATTTAAGCGTTCGTATGCCAAAAGCTCTTGGTCGCTGAACTGCTTTTGGTTTCAAGCTCCAACTATTTTTCTGCAATCTTCAGTTCAAGTTGTCCTCTGCAGATATTTCATCCACCTTCAGAACCTGAAATATGTAGAAGAAAATTCTGTTAATTGTTTTCTAAGAATTTGCGTGGTACCAAAATGAACTTACCAATATATTTAAACGTTCGTATGCCAAAAGCTCTTGGTCGCTGAACTGCTTTTGGTTTCAAGCTCCAACTATTTTTCTGCAATCTTCAGTTCAAGTTGTCCTCTGCAGATATTTCATCCACCTTCAGAACCTGAAATATGTAGAAGAAAATTCTGTTAATTGTTTTCTAAGATTATGCGTGGTACCAAAATGAACTTACCAATATATTTAAACGTTCGCATGCCAAAAGCTCTTGGTCGCTGAACTGCTTTTGGTTGCCAGCTCCAACTATTTTTCTGCAATCTTCAGTTCAAGTTGTCCTCTGCAGTTATTCCATCCACCTTCAGAACCTGAAAAAGAAGAAAGTTCCGTCAATTATTTTCTAAGATCATGCGTGGTACCAAAATGAACTTACCAATATATTTAAGCGTTCGTATGCCAAAAGCTCTTGGTCGCTGAACTGCTTTTGGTTTCAAGCTCCAACTATTTTTCTGCAATCTTCAGTTCAAGTTGTCCTCTGCAGATATTTCATCCACCTTCAGAACCTGAAATATGTAGAAGAAAATTCTGTTAATTGTTTTCTAAGAATTTGCGTGGTACCAAAATGAACTTACCAATATATTTAAACGTTCGTATGCCAAAAGCTCTTGGTCGCTGAACTGCTTTTGGTTTCAAGCTCCAACTATTTTTCTGCAATCTTCAGTTCAAGTTGTCCTCTGCAGATATTTCATCCACCTTCAGAACCTGAAATATGTAGAAGAAAATTCTGTTAATTGTTTTCTAAGATTATGCGTGGTACCAAAATGAACTTACCAATATATTTAAACGTTCGCATGCCAAAAGCTCTTGGTCGCTGAACTGCTTTTGGTTGCCAGCTCCAACTATTTTTCTGCAATCTTCAGTTCAAGTTGTCCTCTGCAGTTATTCCATCCACCTTCAGAACCTGAAAAAGAAGAAAGTTCCGTCAATTATTTTCTAAGATCATGCGTGGTACCAAAATGAACTTACCAATATATTTAAGCGTTCGTATGCCAAAAGCTCTTGGTCGCTGAACTGCTTTTGGTTTCAAGCTCCAACTATTTTTCTGCAATCTTCAGTTCAAGTTGTCCTCTGCAGATATTTCATCCACCTTCAGAACCTGAAATATGTAGAAGAAAATTCTGTTAATTGTTTTCTAAGAATTTGCGTGGTACCAAAATGAACTTACCAATATATTTAAACGTTCGTATGCCAAAAGCTCTTGGTCGCTGAACTGCTTTTGGTTTCAAGCTCCAACTATTTTTCTGCAATCTTCAGTTCAAGTTGTCCTCTGCAGATATTTCATCCACCTTCAGAACCTGAAATATGTAGAAGAAAATTCTGTTAATTGTTTTCTAAGATTATGCGTGGTACCAAAATGAACTTACCAATATATTTAAACGTTCGCATGCCAAAAGCTCTTGGTCGCTGAACTGCTTTTGGTTGCCAGCTCCAACTATTTTTCTGCAATCTTCAGTTCAAGTTGTCCTCTGCAGATATTTCATCCACCTTCAGAACCTGAAATATGTAGAAGAAAATTCTGTTAATTGTTTTCTAAGAATTTGCGTGGTACCAAAATGAACTTACCAATATATTTAAACGTTCGTATGCCAAAAGCTCTTGGTCGCTGAACTGCTTTTGGTTTCAAGCTCCAACCACTTTTCTGCAGTCTTCGATTCAAGTCTTCCTCTGCAGATATTCCATCCACCTTCAAAACCTGAAACAGAAGAAGATTCCGTCAATTATTTTATAAGATCATGCGTGGTACCAAAATGAACTTACCAATTTGTTTAAGCGTTCGTAGGCACATAACTCCTGGCCCGGACTTCGTGTAGGAGCAATTATTATTGTCTGCTGCAGTGATTCTTCTCATCGAGTTATTTCTAAGGTAAGCCCACCTAACTGAAAAAAAGGAATGAATTGAAGTGGATCCCTGTCGGCCAGTACCAAGTTTTGTATCTAAATAAATTTTATTGGAAATGAGAAATGCAATATGTTTATATAAAAGAAATGTCGATTTAATACTAAGAGAACTATTTTCTAACAACAATTCATTATGCAACCAATTAAAGCAAAAGTATGTTTTAAAAAAAGAGCATAATGTAAAATTCAACATAGTAACAAAAGCAGCGGCTTGTAGTTTTTCGCGAGCTGAATCCGAGCCCAAGTCTTATTTTGTTGACTTGGGCTTGGATTTAGCTCGCGAAAAACTACAAGGCCTATATGAGAAACCATAGCTCCGGATGTTGGAGGTAGCAATTAGGTAATAGAGGTTTTCTTTCGCCTTCTTGCCCCTGTATTATTTGTGTCTGAAGGAGCCCGAGCTTGTTAACAATTTTTATTGGGAATTTGGTCATCTATGTAAGTGGTGTATTGGTGTGAGGTGTGTATGGTAATGAACTTAAGTTTTTAATACTCACGGTTTTTGTTTTTGGGCCAGTTGGTGGTTCTTCGTTTTTCATTTGCATCGCTTTTATTTTTTTTCCGCATTTTCTTACTTTGCGCTGGACCCATTTTATTGCCGATTTCTTGGTGTTTGCACTTTTAATTAAACACTCTTTGTCGTCCATTTTTATTGTCTTCGTTATTTTCTCTTGATTTTCTGTTTTAAGTCTTCTTTTTTCGGTTTTTTCGGTTCTCTTGATTTTCACTATTTATTTATTATTGACAAGAAAAGTCAAAGCCTGTCATTTGTTTTTTTTTTTTCAATCAACGGAAGTGTTTGTTTCAAAATTTACAAAATCAGTTGGAGTAGAGGAAAGCTGGCGTAAAAGCAAACTAACAGCAGTAACTAATAAATAGAAAGAATTCTATAAAAATATTTTGTTTGGTTTCTGGTCCTCAAATATAAAGCCAACATTAAAGCTACATATCGTAGTTATGTAGTGGAAAATCTCCTCAAAAGATCCCGACTTTTAGCATAAAATGGTCGTGAGATGCAACATCTTCTTGATATTTATTTTATTTTATTTTTATATTTCCATCATCTGAGGGCCCTCTTATGTCTTCAATAACATTAATCGATCTACTGTGCTGTTCCCTAAAACCGGATTGCTTCGGTGATAACATATGTCCTTTGTAGAAAACAAATGATCTGCTTTTGGACAATTTTTTGCTACAGGTATTACTTTGCTATTTTCCACTGATCAGGAAAGACATCTTTTGTCAGAATTGTGTTAAAAATGTGTGTGATAAACTTTGGGTGTATGCCATCTAATCCCACAGCTCTTGACTAACAGATTCATGTATGCTGCTAGCGGTAGCTCCGCACCAAAACACGGTGCACTTAATTTAATGCTTATCGTGTTCTAAGAAACGGGGTAACATGTGAAATACAAGAGGCAAAAAGACGTTATTTTGCTCCACGACTTGATCCTTCTAAAGACAAGCAAAACTCTGGAAAATCCTAAAAAAATTCTAGTTGGCGCCTAAGACGAATAGAGAACAAGTAAAGCTATCTAAAAAACCATACTCAACATTAATGCCTTTTACATTTTTTATTGATATAAATTCATTTCCAATTCACAAATTCATTTAATGAAAAAGTGCCACCCGGCGGCCATTAATAACACGTATTCACAGACAGGAAAAATAGCAGCGCGCGAGAGAGGGCTGTCACTGTCATTCGAAATTTGCGGGGAAAATCGGGTAGGTGCACCGTGCACATGAAGTTGGCTCTCTAGTTTAGATCCTCTTAGGGTCACCGTAGAGAGTCTTCAATCAGTCTTGAGCATCTATGCTTCGAGTATTTCCACAAACAAAATAGCAAAAAAAAAAATTGGAATGTTGATGACACTGAAACTCCAGCATCAGAACCTGAAATAGAAGAAAATTATGTCAATTATTTTCGAAGATCATGCGTGGTATACCAACATGAACTTACCAATATATTTAAACGTTCGCATGCCAAAAGCTCTTGGTCGCTGAACTGCTTTTGGTTGCCAGCTCCAACTATTTTTCTGCAATCTTCAGTTCAAGTTGTCCTCTGCAGTTATTCCATCCACCTTCAGAACCTGAAAAAGAAGAAAGTTCCGTCAATTATTTTCTAAGATCATGCGTGGTACCAAAATGAACTTACCAATATATTTAAGCGTTCGTATGCCAAAAGCTCTTGGTCGCTGAACTGCTTTTGGTTTCAAGCTCCAACTATTTTTCTGCAATCTTCAGTTCAAGTTGTCCTCTGCAGATATTTCATCCACCTTCAGAACCTGAAATATGTAGAAGAAAATTCTGTTAATTGTTTTCTAAGATTATGCGTGGTACCAAAATGAACTTACCAATATATTTAAACGTTCGCATGCCAAAAGCTCTTGGTCGCTGAACTGCTTTTGGTTGCCAGCTCCAACTATTTTTCTGCAATCTTCAGTTCAAGTTGTCCTCTGCAGATATTTCATCCACCTTCAGAACCTGAAATATGTAGAAGAAAATTCTGTTAATTGTTTTCTAAGAATTTGCGTGGTACCAAAATGAACTTACCAATATATTTAAACGTTCGTATGCCAAAAGCTCTTGGTCGCTGAACTGCTTTTGGTTTCAAGCTCCAACCACTTTTCTGCAGTCTTCGATTCAAGTCTTCCTCTGCAGATATTCCATCCACCTTCAAAACCTGAAACAGAAGAAGATTCCGTCAATTATTTTATAAGATCATGCGTGGTACCAAAATGAACTTACCAATTTGTTTAAGCGTTCGTAGGCACATAACTCCTGGCCCGGACTTCGTGTAGGAGCAATTATTATTGTCTGCTGCAGTGATTCTTCTCATCGAGTTATTTCTAAGGTAAGCCCACCTAACTGAAAAAAAGGAATGAATTGAAGTGGATCCCTGTCGGCCAGTACCAAGTTTTGTATCTAAATAAATTTTATTGGAAATGAGAAATGCAATATGTTTATATAAAAGAAATGTCGATTTAATACTAAGAGAACTATTTTCTAACAACAATTCATTATGCAACCAATTAAAGCAAAAGTATGTTTTAAAAAAAGAGCATAATGTAAAATTCAACATAGTAACAAAAGCAGCGGCTTGTAGTTTTTCGCGAGCTGAATCCGAGCCCAAGTCTTATTTTGTTGACTTGGGCTTGGATTTAGCTCGCGAAAAACTACAAGGCCTATATGAGAAACCATAGCTCCGGATGTTGGAGGTAGCAATTAGGTAATAGAGGTTTTCTTTCGCCTTCTTGCCCCTGTATTATTTGTGTCTGAAGGAGCCCGAGCTTGTTAACAATTTTTATTGGGAATTTGGTCATCTATGTAAGTGGTGTATTGGTGTGAGGTGTGTATGGTAATGAACTTAAGTTTTTAATACTCACGGTTTTTGTTTTTGGGCCAGTTGGTGGTTCTTCGTTTTTCATTTGCATCGCTTTTATTTTTTTTCCGCATTTTCTTACTTTGCGCTGGACCCATTTTATTGCCGATTTCTTGGTGTTTGCACTTTTAATTAAACACTCTTTGTCGTCCATTTTTATTGTCTTCGTTATTTTCTTTTGATTTTCTGTTTTAAGTCTTCTTTTTTCGTTTCTCTTGATTTTCACTATTTATTTATTATTGACAAGAAAAGTCAAAGCCTGTCATTTGTTTTTTTTTTTTTTTCAATCAACGGAAGTGTTTGTTTCAAAATTTACAAAATCAGTTGGAGTAGAGGAAAGCTGGCGTAAAAGCAAACTAACAGCAGTAACTAATAAATAGAAAGAATTCTATAAAAATATTTTGTTTGGTTTCTGGTCCTCAAATATAAAGCCAACATTAAAGCTACACATCGTAGGAATGTAGTGGAAAATCTCCTCAAAAGATCCCGACTTTTGGCATAATTTGGTCGTTCATTTACATAAAGCACAACATTTTCCACAACTACTGCAAGGCGAAGGCTCTGTTCTAAATGGATACGATTTTCATTCACGTCTATCACAGGATCTGTCGTATTCGGAATTTTGCTGCGAACCCCGAAAGAGCTAACATAGAATCCGTAGTAGGGGTAAATGTTTGCTAGGGGAAATTGTTTGCTTCGAATATCCTCTACGACGGATTCTATGACAGTTCTTTTGGCACGCCTTGATCCCAACCTCGATCCCAACACTATAAACACATGTCCCCAATGCAACGGAAGCCCAAATGATGTACAACACCTCTTCAATTGTCCGGCCAAACCAACCACACTAACACCTCTAATGCTTTGGACGCACCCAACCGAAGTGGCCCAATTCCTAGGACTACAAATCAATGACGAACCAACGAATGATGATTGACGCTGCTACAACAACAACAGTTCTTTCGGGACTCGTAGCTAAATTCCGAATACGACGGAATCTATGATAGACGTGATTAATCCTGGGAGGGCCATAGGGCGACGGATATTTTTCAAAATAATCGGATGACTATATCACTTCTGCTTGTTCACCAAGACCTGTGCACAGAGAAAGGCTTCTTCTTCGCAATTCTTTTATGTGCACTGTGAAGATCAGTCTAGGAGGATCCAAGGAATAATAATACCTATAAATATTACCTATAAATAATTTACCCTAAGGTCGGTGCATTGCTGCATGCGTTGGACTACTTGCTTGAGAGTCAGGTGGAGGGAAGAAATATCCTAATAGCACTGGACAATCAGGCGGTGATCAGATGCATGGAACAAGCAAACTTTACAACATCATTGGCACTGAAATGTGTACTCAAGCTCAATAAGTGTTCGTCTAAAAATTAAGTAACACTGACTTGGGTACGAGGCCGACCTGATCCACTCAAAGAAGGGTTCTAGGCATGAGTCGACGAACATTGAAATGGGTGGTGGCTTTGTCTACAGGACATGGTAATTTCGGGTATCACTTAAGGAAGATGGGCCTTAGAGAGGATGAGACTTGCAATCTATGCCTGGAGGGATCTGAGACAGCGGCACATATACTGTGTCAATGTCCGGCTTTGGCCGGCAGAAGAATGAAGATCTTGGGACATCATTGGATGGAGACCCATACGATGAAACATATCTCACATAAACAGATGCTAGCGTTAACACTAGGAATCGATCCCAGGGAGAAATCCAGAGATTCTATCTGGGAAAGATTTATAGTGGTGGAGAGACATAAAGAGACCCGTCAATGGTGGTCTGATTCGAATACCTCACAAAATATTTATACATTAGGTCGGTGGAGCTGTAACATTCACCCCTATCGTGCAACGAATACGGCGTATTTGAGATTCACTTTCACTTTCCTTATACATCGTGAAATCCGCCGGGAGAAACTTCCTTATCGACGGGTATTTTCACTCAAAGTTGATCGGCAAATCAGCTGTTTGGTTTTAATTGGCAGCTGTGATAGAGCAAAGCTATTATATAAAATTGTATTTTACAGAAAACAAATCAAAAGTAAATGGATAATATAGGCTTTTGTTTAGTATAATAAACAAAGCGGAAAGAGTATCCAACGACAGGAAAATGCGTCCATATAAGAACTGCAAAGGACATAATGAAACTTTTGGATTCGAAGCGAGTTTTTTTCAAGCACGAATCTTATTCGAATGGTTTATAAAGTTTATTTATCTCTAAGATTTACTAAGGCCTATTTTATTCACTCGAAGTTGAACACAACTAGGGGTGTTTTCCATATAAAAATCCCCCAGTTGTGTTCAACTTCGAGTGAATAAAATGGGCCTAAGTGCTTTCGTTTTTAATAAAGTAAAATTTTCATATGCTTTTGATGTTTTGAACTTAAAAGTAAGAAAGTCACAACGAAACCGCACAACAAACGATACTATACGCAATGGAGCTGCGTATTTGAAATGTCCAAGTTTGTATGGAAAGTTTTACTTCGATCGTTTTCTACGATCGTGTTTAACGCTTTCCCCTACCGACTGGTGAATCTTTCACTTCGAATGTATTCTACGATGCCAAGTATTTAATTTGAGTAAAACGTACCCCTCGGTGTATTCCACGATAGGGGTGATGAAAGCCATGTGAGTAATAAACAGAAAATGAGAGAAAATGCACGCTGATAACATTTACGTGGTTACACACTTTTTTTTAAAGAAATCGGATGGGGCTCCGAAAAGGACCGCCTTTTACACATTCCAAAGTTAACCTCGAAGGACTCGGCATACCTTTACCAAAACTACGAAACAATCGCGAAGACTTGGACGGGAGCAATTCGCCTCCATCGTGCAGTGGTTTAATGGTTAGTGTGTAGGACTACTAAGCGAGGGGTCACAGGTTCTTATTAAGCAAAAACCCAAGTTCCAACTCGGCGTTTTCTTCACTGCGCAGCCTCTTGCGAACGTCTGAAAAATATCCGAGAGTATAACTGTCTTTGAAAGAGCTTCTCAATGGGCCGTTTGGAATCGGTATCAAATTGTAGATCCCTTCCGTTCGTTCCTAAAATGAAAAACTCACAATACCTACGAATTTTTGTAAGAAGCTTGGCCCAGGGTCCCTACAGACCTGTTGCGCCAACTATTTATTTTTTTAGCTCGCTTCCATCGTTCTCGGTAAGCTGATATGCATTTGAACTCTGGGTCGCCAGAACAGAAAAATTGCTGCAGAACTCTTAGCCCAATCAAAGTTAGGTTAAACACCACCCACAAAACAGCTCGAAAACTATATTTAATGTTTAGTGTTCAGACAGTCCTACAAGCTACAATTCGTGTAGGATAGTTGTTACCAACTGACAAGGCCGAAACCAACGCGATTACATTCTCAATGGCAAACTACACTCACTATATAAACAAAAAAAAATAGGCAACAAAATAAATCTAAGTAAGCATATCCTTTGCCCTAACACAAAATCTAATACGAATAACAATAAGCATATAAAATAAAATAATTGTGTTATACAGTAACGTATCGCCTTCAAAATTGAACCTTAATCAAGACAAACTGACCATAGAGCAGCAGATATATATATATATAAATAAAGATTTTAATAAACTATAAACTCCAACTGTAGCGTAGAGTATTTTAAAGTTAAAAATAAACCTAAACTAATATTAATGCAAATATTTTCATAAGCATATTTATATTGTTTAACAAATTGCCAGCCGTTATGAAAGTATACCAAACCATTTCGAATATTAATCAACAAATCGATACATATATACAAAATACATACTCGTACATCCTACCCTAACCGAATGGACTGATTCAAGTTTTTTTCGCTCGTGTAAGCTAAGCGCGCGCGTTATTCAAATGAGATTTTAAGCTAGAGAGAGAGAGAGAGAGAGAGAGAGAGAGATAGAGCGAAAGGCCATTTTTGTCTGCATGCGTTTGGATAGGTATGGTTTATTTTGAGATTTTTCTTCTTCTTTTTGTACTTTTGCATTATAGTATTCATTCAACTGTAAACAACCAGAGAAACATTTAAATGAAATAAAAAATATTTAAAAATCTACACTTTTCGTTTAATTTAGTTAATAAAATACAATGTAGTTTTATCCTTAGACTAGAAATCTTCTTCCACGGCTTTGTCGGCGTCTGCTATTTGGGCAGTGTCAAATATACCCTTTTTGCTCTTTTTCGCTGGGCCATCGGATCGTTGGTAGGTTTGCGCTGTACGCTTGCGTAACTCGCCGACATCATCGTCCGTTGTTGACGCCCATTCGAGAACCAATCTTCTACCGTACAAATGGGTACTTTGACTAAGCGCATCGAAGGCTTTCTTTGCGTCGCTCTTGGTGATGAAGTCAATGAAGCCAAATCCACGGTGCGACTCTTCACCTGGAGTCATCTTCAGTGGCAGCCGCAGTGTTCGAATTTCACCAAACGCCCTGAAAGAGAGAGTGAGAAAGAGAGAGAAAGTTTTCAAATCGGCTTTGCAGCAATTGCGACAAGCTGCTTCGAACGCGACTTCTACATCATCTTTGCAGACTTCGGGGCACCAATAAGAATTTTTAGTTTCGACTCAAAATTTTAGTAGTTCACAGTGGCTTTGTTTTCTATTCAAATTTCGCAATTGTGAGCTTCCGTGAATTTAAAGTCGACACCAAAATTTGTTATTAGTACGGCGCTCTGCCTTTCCTGTGATTGGCATCGTAAATGACACACGCCACTACACCTACTCACTTGAATACGTCCCGCACTTCGTTGGCCTTTGCCTGGAAAGGAATATTCCGCACCAAGATCTTGGTGCCGGTTTGCTTTGTTCCCTTTGTCACTTTCCTCGCCGATGCGGCTTTCTCATCAGTCCTGCACAAAGAAATTTATTTTGTTTGCAATCAAAGAATATCCTTCACCTCCGTACTCACTTGAGCGTTCTGTCGCTTCGCTTCAGCTCGACCTGATTGCCCTCGATTTGTGTGAATTGCATCTGTTTAAGGGCCTTCTCTGATGTCTCCTTCTTCTTGAACTGAATAAAACCATAGCCGAGGGATATTCTGTTTTTCGGATCCTCAGGGTCTTTCCGCATCGCAACCTGCACTATGTGAATCGGGCCGAGGTGTTTAAAGTGACTCCGGACAGCATCCTCTCTTGTTGTGAAGTTTAGATTTCTTAGAAATAGTGTTGTGTCTGCTTCTGGGGGCTCATCGTTCAGGTCGTCTTCCTCGTTAGCTTGTTCTTTTTCCTTGGCAGCAGCCTTTTCTTCTTCTTCCATTCGCTTTTCCTCTGCTAGTCGTTCCTTTTCTCGTCGCTCTTTGTCTTCTTTTTTTAGCTGTTTCTTGGTTTTCTTCTCGGTGGGTTCTTCAACGATTTCCTCCACTTTCACTTCTTCTTTCGGTTTGACGGCGGCTGCACTTTTGAAGGTACCCTCAGGTGCCCATTCGAGGTACAGTGGCTCATGCTTGAACTTACTGTAGGCCAGCTTTCTGAACGCCTTTCGTGCCTCAGAGGGGTCCACATATTCAATCAGAGCTGTCACTCCACTCGGTGGGAAAATAAACCGGGCGATCGGGCCAAACTCTGCAAACAGCGGTTGAAGGTCGGACACTTTTGTGTCAGCTGATAGATTTTTTGCCAAAATCACAGTCTTGGAGCGCTTGGTGTTTTGTGACTCGAACGCGTCCAAAGACACGTCATTGTCCTCGAGGAAGCGCTTCATTTCAATAACGATTTGGGTTTCCCCCAGAGCCAAGCGAACAGCTGCACTTGATCCACCCGCTTGGGAGTCTAGAATCTAAAAAATGTTTTAAGTGAGCCATCAGACATTAGACATAGTGTTCCGTGGTGTACTTACGTTTTCCTTTGTGGTCTCGAATTGTCGAGATAAAATGTCTGCCACTGCATTGGAACCAAGGAACAAAGAGTTCCAGTTATGCGATTGCTGGGCAGCCTTCTTCAACTTGAGTTCCTTTTTCTCTTTCCACGAAAGTCCAGCTTCGTTTTCGTCTTGTTCTTCATTGTTGTTGCTTTTAGCGGGAATCAAATGCAGTAGTCGTCCGTGAAAAGTGCTCCCGTCCAGCTCAGAAAATGCCCGCACAGCATGCTCTGGCATGACAAA
Source organism: Cheilosia vernalis (assembly GCA_949126925.1). NCBI lineage: Eukaryota > Metazoa > Arthropoda > Insecta > Diptera > Syrphidae > Cheilosia > Cheilosia vernalis. The sequence goes on from OX421360.1 coordinate 58,183,169, forward strand.
AGTCACGGTCCCAAATCCTTTGATTTGCCGCGTAATATTGTCAACGGGTAGATGGATTTCAGCAACAGGTCCATACGCTTCAAATAGTTTCTGAAGATCGTCTTCGACAATGGTGTAGGCCAGATTGCGAAAGAATATTTTGCCAGACTCTGAGATGTTCTCTTCGTTCTTGATGGAGTCCTCTTGCTCCTGCCATTTTGCATTCTTAGAAGTTGACGTGGGCGGAGGCTGATTCTCCATCTTGGCCTTTGAAATTTTGTTCTTCTCAGTGAAGTCAGAGAAGAATACCTGTTTCCCTTTAATGAAGCTCTTATTCTTTAGCATCGCCTTAGCAAAGTCTTTCTCTGTTTTGAAGCCAGCGTAGCAGAAGCCGTGCACCGTTGTTGGTAGTCTCACGGAGTAGGGTTTAAGTGGTTTGAAGAATTTGATCACTTCCTGACGGCGAACTTTGTACGGAACGTTGTGCATTTTAATTGTGAACAGCTCAAGGTTGGGTTTCGATTTCTCTTTTGCTGCGGCCGTCGTCTTTGTTGGTGAGACTTTCACAAGGGATTTCATGTACTCCAGATCGCTTATAGGTTTTACAGCCAGTTTGTCATCTTCTTCCTCTTCCTCCGCTTTCACTTCGTCATCATCGTCCTCATCAGCTCGAGTTTTTTCAGACGACTTATCACTCTTTTTCGCATTTTTTGTTTCCACATCCTCCTCTTTGGGCATCATTTCCGCATCATTACCCCACAGAGTGCGGTTTTTGTCGTGTGCCTTCATAAACTCCACAAAGTCTGGATCGTCCTTATGTTCTCCGATGATCTCTTCGAATTTGGATACATTTTTTTGTTTTGATTCGAGGTACTTCTGCTCTTTTTCAGCTCGTTCCATTTCGTTGATTCCGTTCGCCTTTCGAAACGAATTACTATCCTTAGAGTACTTACTCCATGATTGCGGCTTTTCCTCTCCTCCGAGTGCCGCACATGTTTCTACGCGGATTCGGCTTGTTTGAATGCACGAATTGTTGAAATACTTAATTGCAGACTGAGCCTCATCTTCAGTTCGATAACCGATAAAAGCGAATTGCCGGAATACACCATCCTTGGTGTACTTCAGTTGGATGTCGGTGATGGCGCCTTGAGCTCCAAACAAGTTTCGGAGCTTATCTTCGCTTATCTGAAAGAAATGTTTATATTAACAAATAAGGATACTTGCACTAGCAAGGCTTACACTTTTTGGAAGGTTTTTGATTATTATTCGTGACATTTTGAACAAATTTATAAACAGATTTTGCACAGTTATATCAAAAGCCCATTTTTGTTTACCACTACCACGTGTTATAAACGTCAAGTTGATTGATGTTTTCATCAGCTGGCTTTGGCTTTTGGTTTGGTCTGGCTACCCATGTAGCTGTTAACTAATTTGGTGTGTGGCGCTGGCTGCTGCCACCATGGTCTTTCTTGAACTCTAATGTGGTATTCGATTGGGCACTCTCAGAGCACTGTTTTATGTTCTTTTGGTACAGGAAAAAAGCAATCTTTTTCAGATTTCAGAGCACTTTTGCGAATCTAGATATTTTCTCAGATTTACCAATACAAGTGCGTTTGAGTTTGACAACTGATGGAGTTTGTTTACATTTTCAGTGATTTTTTTCTCTAGCAAAGAAAGGCATTGCATTGGGTGAATCTATTTTTGTAAATTGTTTTATGTATAAATATTTAGAAATCAATCGGGACAGATATTTCTAATGTTTTAATACAAAATTTAACCAGTGAATGGAAATCGCTTAGAAAAGTGTAGAAGACTACACATATTCAAATCACACAAATATCAACACAAAAAAGAGCAAGTGACGTTTTTATGTTCGATTAGGCACACGAAATCTGAAATCTGAGGGCAAATCTGACGAAGCCCAAACGAATACCACATCACATTCTCACATTATGGCAAAAAGTTGTAAAGTCGTTCTCCATTGGGATTTTCGGATTTTGCTCTCAGATTTTAGATTTTTCGAGCCCAATGGAACATAAAACGAGATTTTTCTTCATTCGCATTTGCGGTAGTGCGTGTTTTAAAAGTCAGCTGTTCTTAAATTATAATTTATGCTTATAAAAATCCACTCAATTTATTTTGATATCAATTGCGTGTTATAAATGCAAAGTTGAAAATAAGAATTGCGCAGTTTACAAAGGATAAAACGTAATACTTTATTTCAAGAAAAGGAAAAGAAAAGAATGATGACCATATGTCATATTAGGTCAGGCACGAGCAAAACAAAAGAGTGGTGCCAAATTATAAAGTAAAATTCATTCGCTTTTCAACATTGCGGCAGCCAAATGTAAATTTGTCTTTATTTTTAACAGACTAGTCGTCTAAATACGTAATTAAGAACACACTTAAAAGCAGCTTTAAAGTTTGACTAATGACAAACTGATGTTTTGGTGTTAGTGTAAGTAGGTGTGAATCTCGATCAGATATCGAGATTCGCAAAACTGCTCTGACTCTGAAAAAAGAGCTTATTCTGTCCTAATGGAAAACGACATAAGACAGGTGAGTCATGGGAGTGTCTGTAATCCCGGTTTTCGTTTCTTGAAACGATTTAGTTCATACAGTCCATTTGCTTTAAGTTGCAGAAGTAAAGGTCCATTCACATGAGCGCGAACTGCGAATATGCGAACTGCGAACAAATCAATTTATCTGTATTTATGAATTGAAAATTGCTATTTGTTTTACCACAAAAGCATTATATTCAATTAATATAACACCTAATCTAAAAAAAAACGAGACTTGATTGATTAAAATAACGTAATTTACAATTACATCAATTCTACCGCGAATTGAAAATTCTTGCCGCGAACTGTCGCACTTTATTCACAATCCACATAAAACAGTCGCGATCCACAAACCTGCGAATGAAAAATTCGCTCGAACTTAACCTTCTACAATACAAATGATTCGCGGGCACCTGCGACTAAAAAAAGTTTTCATGTAAATGAAGTGTCACAATATACGAATATTCGCCAGTTCGTGGTTCGCAGTTCGCTCTCATGTGAATAGTCCTTAAATCGGTCGTACAAACATTTCACCTTACAGAATACCGACCCTGAACAATCAACTAGTTCTAGGTTCTAAGAATAAAGTAGGTAACTGTAATTAAAATTCCAAAAGCGCTTTTAATGTGCAATGACATAGAACAAGTGTTTTTTTGGTACAGGGAAATAACTTCACGGGCAATAACTTCACATGGGAAATAACTTCACCTCGAGTGGGAAATAACTTCACTTACAAAAAGTGAAGTTGTTGCCCACTGAAAATGAGCAATAACTCCACCGCAAATTTTGTGAAATTATTTCCCACCTACAATTTGAGAATTTGTTGATTCTAACTGGAAAACAAAATCAAATTATTGATAAGTAGTATAGCTAATTTATTTAACTTTGCATACAGCCAAACTCGCAACTACTCCCACCCCTAAACAGAGACTCCAAGCCGGGGGGTTGCAGGGGGGCAGCATGCCCCCCCATACATTTTCCACTGTTTATGAATAATAATTGTAGGCTGACATACCTACGTCGCGGAATGTTAAGAGAAATTATTTCCCACAAAAAAGTGAAGTTTTTGCTCACTTTCAATGGGAAATAATTTCACATAAAATAAGTGAATTTATTTCCCACTCGAGGTGAAGTTATTTCCCATGTGAAGTTATTGCCCGTGAAGTTATTTCCCTGCACCGTTTTTTTTTTCTGCTCAATCGAATAGGAACCATATTGCGAACGCAACCATGGACCAATAAAAGTTATCAAAATAAACTTCAAAAACGACCCATAGAAGTTGACATTAATTTTGACATTTCCCACCGCTCCATCTCCATGCGTGATGGAAATTGATGGAAATAAACAAGAACATGACCAAACATGACGACGGTTCGCGATCACGTTTAGTTGCTTCTTCTGTATAACTCCTTTCAATTTTCAGTCCGTTTTAATATCAATTTTTGTCTCCACTATTTTTCTCCATACATACTCAAGGTAAGAACAGCCTCTTGAAAAGCCATCACTAGCAAATTTAATTTTGATTTTCTTTTTCAGAATGGGTTCATTCTGCCGGCCATTGCAATTCGCTATCAGGCAACTTCACCGGAAATTCGCCTCTCGGAAAAGCCTGACCGATATCCATTCTACTGTCCAAGAGGCTCTGTCGAATAACAAACCAATTGTTGCCTTGGAATCGACAATTATTACCCACGGAATGCCATATCCGCAGAATTTGGAAACAGCTCTAGAAGTAGAGGAAATCGTTCGCGCTGAAGGTTCTATCCCCGCAACTATTGCAATTCTGAACGGCCGTATAAAAGTCGGCTTGGGTGCCAACGACCTTAAAGAGCTTGCCGCAACAGATTCGAAAAATGTCATCAAGTGTTCCCGGCGAGATTTGGCCTTTGTAATGGGAAATCGCCTGTCTGGAGGAACAACAGTTGCTGGCACCATGATCATTGCCAATATGGTTGGTATTCGAATATTCGCAACTGGTGGCATTGGTGGGGTTCATCGGCAGGGCGAGGATACTATGGATGTATCGGCGGATCTGGTCGAACTGGGACGAACACCGGTATGTGTCGTGTCCAGTGGGGTTAAATCGATTCTGGATATTCCCAGAACTCTGGAATACCTTGAAACACAGGGCGTCTGTGTCAGTACCTATGGCAGCCCGGGAAGCTATTTTCCCGATTTTTATACTCCCAATAGTGGTAGTAAGGTTCCCTACAATCTAGAAACACCGGAAGAGGCGGCCAGACTTATAAGGTCTTCAGTTGATCTCGGACTAGAGTCTGGAATGTTAATTGCTGTTCCGGTGCCCGAAGAGCATGCTATCGATAAGAAAATAGTTGACGAGGCTATTCAGAAGGCTATTGGCGATGCTAAAGCGAACCAAATCAGTGGAAAGGCAGTGACTCCGTTTCTTTTGGCAGCAATTTCTCGGTTAACTGAAGGAAAGAGCTTGGCTGCTAATATGGCGTTGATAAGAAATAATGCAAAAATTGCCTCAAGGATTGCGCGAGCGTATTATAGACCTTCTCAAGCAAAGACTACTATGACAACTACTCCCGTTGTCATAGGGGGATCAATCCTAGATCTCTCGTTGAAATTGCTGGACGAATTTCAGTTGGATGGTGCTACATATGAGGCAACAGCAAAGCAAACCGCCGGTGGAGTCGGAAGAAATCTTGCGGAAGGAATTTACAAACTCTACGGTTCGGCTAATTTCATTTCAGCCATCGGCACTGACGAATTGGGCAGGAGTTTACTGAGTCTTATACCAAAGGAACTGACTGACGGGATATACCGAGATCCCAGACAGTCGACATCCCTCTGTTCGGTGATCTTAGACAAATGCGGAGAGTGCCGGCTGGTTCTAGGAAACATGGAAGTTCATCGATCCATCAGCCCGGATCTCATTGCACACCACCAGAACGCTTTAGCGGTGGCTCCTCTAATTGTTATGGACGCAAACCTTCCGCTAGCATCTATGGAAACTGTTCTACAGATTGCGCAGAAGCACCGCAGGCCGGTCTTCTTCGAACCAACTGACATGAGAATCGCTGCTAAGCCCTTTAGTCTTCCCGAGAATCTGCGCAAACAAATCAAATTTATTTCCCCCAACATCTACGAGCTGGTGGAGATTGCCAGAGCCTTGACAGGGAAACAGTTTCATGTTCCCGACAGAGATTCGTTGCTCCCATTCGCCAAGACTGTGCTCCAAGCGGTTCATGACCACTTCCACTGCATTTTACTGACACTTGGTGAGCACGGTGTGGTTGTGGATCGAAGAAAATCACACCTCCTGCCCGACGACTACGAGGAGCCTGCCAAGCGATCCATTCGGTTCTATCGGATAGAGAAGGTGACGAAACTAGTCAACGTGTCTGGGGCTGGTGATAGCTTTTCCAGTGGCTTCATTGCAAATATGTTGAAGGGCAAATCTGAAGAAGAATGCGTCGCTCTGGGACTGTTTGCGGCCAACAAGGCTTTGCAGACAGATGGCGCCGTTCCAAGGGAGTACTTCGACAAGAAACCTTCACTAGACAACCCCCGATGGGAAGAACTGTAGGTTATCGTGTAAATTGCTTTATTTAGACGTAAACATAAAGATTTTATTTTTCTAAAAAAAAAGCCGCTTTCCTCTCCACTTTAGTACTGCCATCTGGAAAGCAAAAGTTATCATTGGGAAACCTGAGAAGTTGTGTTCACTTACAGTTTAACGACTTTGTCCTTTCCTCCGGAAGCCACTCTAGATCCATCTGGTGCCCAGTCGACGCCGAAAACTTCGTCCGCATGGCCAGGGAGCTCTTGAGCCAGTTTCTTAGTCTGAACACTCCAAACTTTTAGCGTTGAATCTTTGCTTCCGCTCACAATAAGCCGTGAATCCGCAGACCAAGCTAGGGTATATACCGCCTGAACATGTCCACGGAATGTGGCAATAAATGCTCCATCATGGGCGCGCCACAGACGCACTGATTTGTCGAACGATGCCGAGGCAATATATTTCACATCTGGCGAGTACTTGACGTCGTTCACGACATTCTGGTGGCCAGTCATGCGTTCGACACACTTGCCCTGATTCGATTTCCATAGGTAGAGCGTAAAGTCATCTGAACACGAGACAAATGACTCGACGCCATCGGGGCAGACCTTGTCGTAGCGTTGTTGAGCCATCTCCTTCAGTTCTTCCTCTAAAATAGAGAGAATGGTTTACCGCACATTTCCAACGATAAGAAGTCAAGACTTACTTGGAATTTCTGCGTACGTCTTTCTTTTGTCCATCACTGGGTGAAATGGACCTGTGCGGAGAACATAGTCTGTGTTCAGCGTAATGTAATTTACCCAATGAGCATGTCCGGTAAATGTTCTGCAAAGCACTCCATCGGCAGCACGCCACATTTTTACCGTACGGTCCTTTGACGAAGTGTATATCAGCCCTGAACCACCCCATCGCACTGCGCTCACTGACAATCCGTGTCCTATAAAAGAAAGCGTTTTGTTGATTCACATGTTTCTATAGACAACCCGAGCCCCTTACCAGCTATAACCATTAGACAATGCCCTAGAACAGTGTCCCAAATCCTAACATCTCCATCCGAGCCAGCACTGGCCAATTTTCGACAATCGGGATTCTGATGGTAGGGCTCCCAACATAAGCCGTTAATCCATTTCTTGTGCCCAACAAGTGGCTTCCCCACCTGTTTGCCATTTTCCGGATCCCAAATAAGAATTGTTCCAGCTTTGCACGCACTGGCCAGTTTTTTACCATCCGGCGACCATGAAACACACAAGACCCATTGCTTGTGACCAGAACACGTAAAATGTGGTGTCTCTGTATTCAGATCCCACAAACGCACTGTTGTGTCACCAGAACCACTTGCCAAATGCTGTCCGTCTGGGCTGAAACTTATCGAAACTACTGCCTCTGCATGGCCAGGCATAGAACTCGTACATCTTGTGACCGGGCGCACCTTAAACACGGCTTGTGGTTGATAAACTATGTCGATGACATTTTCTGTGTCGATTGTTTTCAGATCGAGAGTTGTGTCGAGTGATTGCTTGATTTCATCATCATTGACAAAGAACAGGTATGGTGTTGGATCTTCGTTCTTAAGAAGTGCATTACAGATGAGTCCGAGTTGCTCGACTGTGATGCCCGAGGGAAGATCTATCGGAGGTCCTGCCTCTTCACCCGTGTCTGATATAAGTCGCGCTTGTACAGTTTGTGGTCCGGATGGTGTCTTATCCTCGACTTTATTGTCGGATATTCTTGGTTTCTTAAAAAGATTTTGATACATTTTGAAAATAAAACACTAGTAAATAGCAGTCGACTGTTGGAATATGAAGCGTGCTAAAGGTATTTTGACAGCACCTCTCAAAATTCTGTAAACAACAAAAACGTGCCAATATGAAATGGATGCATTCAAAGTATGGTCTTGGTGGGTAATGTCAGAAGAAAACGGACTTAGGGGAAAATGTCTTGCTAGGTATGTGATATTTGATTGGGCACTCTCAAAACCTGCTCAATACATTCTTTTTTTCTAGTTTTTATCTGGATTTTATGTTCAATTTGTGCGAAAAAAAGAATCATTTTCCGATTTCGGAGCATTTCTACTAAGAGTTTTTTCTCTTTGAATAATACAAGTGTGTTTGAGGTTGACAGCTAGTTGGGTGAGTATACGTTTACGTGAAATTTTTGAATCTATTTATTTTTATAAATTATACCTATGAACAAATGCAGAAATCAAATTTCGAATGTCTTAAAATAAGATTTTTTAAGTGAATGGAAAATGCTTATGGCATTTTCGATTTAGCTTTTCAGATTTTGATCAGATTTTTCGATTTGGGAAACAGATCAAACTTGTTGAGAAAAAATCTATTTATTTTTTATCGAGGTTGCTTTTCATGTTCGATTTGTCAATTTTTTTCTCAGATTTCCACATACTTCCACTAATGCCAACGTTTATGAAACAGCTGGCGGCTACTAACTGTTTATCAGCCCTGTTTTTTGACCTTCGATCTCAGCAAAACAAAGTAAAGTATGATTTTCGGCAAACAATTAGAACCAGTTGTTGTATCGTTGGTGTTAGATACTGAAGATCTGGAATACCTAAAAATGTGTGAAATAAGATGGCGCTTGATCTATTGAATTGAATTCGATTTATGTTAAACTTTTGCGTAATAAACTTGTATATCAGATAATAAATATCTAATATAAATTGGCGACGAGGCAAAAAGATTCCACAATTGGTTAAAGGAAGACAACTTCTACTACTTCTACGATTAAAATCGCTACTGCTGCTGCTGGTAATTGGTTTTGTAGTGTGTCTGATATGTCTACGATGATTGGGCACGTGGGTTCCTTCGACGTTAAGTCGTCATGGTCTAGTTATCTACAACGTTTGGAGTTTTTCTTTGAGGCAAATGCTATCACGGACGAGAAGAAACGTGCAATGTTTCTTGTGCAGCTAGGCGAAGCAGGATATGATGTGCTTTTGTCTCTAATTACTCCAAAAGGCCCACGTGATTTTTCATTCAAGGAATTGTGCGAAAAATTATCGGAATACTACAACCCGAAGCCAAATGAAATCGTGGAACGCTTTAATTTTAACAAACGTGTTCAGAGAAAGGACGAGCCCATTGGAGAATTCGTAAATGATCTACGAAAGCTCAGTAAAAACTGCAATTTCGTTGAGCTGGACAATATGCTACGTGACCGTATTGTATGCGGTGTCTACGATGAGAGGGTACAACGTAGTTTATTTTCAGAAGTCGGCTTGACTTTAAAGCGTACCTTGGAACTGTGTATTGCGGCCGAGACAGCTGGACAAAATGTAGCTGAGGTTCGTGCAAATCCAACAGGAACAGTCAAAGATGAAGTGCTCGCGGTGAATACTAAAACGAGGTATAAGACCTCTTCTACGAAATGCTATCACTGTGGGTCGTCTCATCAAGGGAAGGACTGCCAATTTAAGAACGCCAAATGCTACTATTGTGAAAAGAAAGGCCATATTGCTAAAGCATGTTTAAAAAAACAGAATGATGGTGGTAAGGGTCACAAACAATTCGAAAAAAAAGGAAGGACGAATGCAATACAGTCAGGGCAGTCAAACGAAGCATTGTATAGTTTAAATGCTGTAAATAATGTCAACTCTACTATAAGAGCAAAGATTATGGTAGAAATAAAGCTAAATGGACTGCGAGTGCCAATGGAGGTTGACTCTGGAGCGGCGTGTTCCATTATTAATTCCGAAACGTGGGACAGGATTAATAAGGAAAAACTGAATTTAAAGAAATCGAAGCTAATTCTGACTACTTGGAACTCAGACAGGCTAACGTTACTTGGCGAAGCGAAAATAAACGTTCAGTTCAAGGACATTTCTACAAAGTTGTCTGTAGTTGTGGCTGCTGAGAGTGGTTCGAATTTGCTTGGCAGAAACTGGTTTAACGATTTGAAGATTTCCGTCGATGGAATTCAAAAATTATCAACGTACTGCAATGTAACGCAACTGTTGGATGCCTACCCGAATGTGTTTAGCGATGAGTTGGGGGTTTACAATGGCCCGAAGGTGAACATCGAACTGTTGGAAAAAGCTCAACCACAGTTCCAAAAATACAGGCAAGTACCTTTCGCTATTCGACCAGCGGTAGAAAAGGAGATAGACCAACTGGTAAGCCAAGGCATTTTGGAGCCAGTGTCATACTGCGAATGGGGTACACCGGTGGTTGCTGTCCGAAAGAGGGATGGCAGTATTCGATTGTGCGGAGACTACCGAAGCACAGTAAATAAAGTTATTAAAAATAACTCGTACCCGCTACCTACGATAAAAGAAATGTTGGCGCTTGTTGGACAGGGTCAAATCTACAGTAAGCTAGATCTTTCGCAAGCTTACCAACAGCTACAAATGAACGAAAAATCTGCAGAAATTCTTACCTTAAATACGCACAAGGGTTTATTTAAAGTGAAACGCATGCCATTCGGAATATCTGCTGCTCCTCGGGAATTCCAACGTGTGATGGATTCAATGTTTGCTGGTATGCAAGGAGTGGGTGCGTATTTAGACGATATTATTGTTGTAGGAAGCAACAATATCCAGCATCAGGAAAGGCTACATGAGGTACTCAGAAGGCTCAGTAATGCAAGGCTGACAGTAAAAAAGAACAAATGTAAATTTGGAGTAAATGATATGGAGTTTTTGGGGTTCAAAGTAACCTCTGAAGGGATAAAACCTACGAATGAACGCTACAGAGCTATTCAACTAGCACCAAGACCGGAAAATAAGGCGGAACTACAATCATTTCTGGGTATGTTAAATTTTTATAGTTGCTTTCTAAAAAATAAAGCTACGGTGGCAGAACCATTGCACCGACTACTAGATAACAATGTTAAATGGACGTGGACGAAAAAACATTCCGAAGCGTTTGATCAGTTGAAGAAGCTGCTACATTCAGACAAATTACTGGTACACTACGATGAATCGAAGCCACTCATATTAAGCTGCGATGCGTCACCATATGGGGTTGGTGCTGTGCTGGCACACTTGGTTGATGGTGAAGAACGTCCGATGGCATATCATTCGCGGACGTTGGGTCAAGCTGAACGCAACTATGCCCAGATAGATCGTGAAGCTTTATCAGTGATTAATGGAGTAAAACACTTCCACCAATATCTGGCCGGCAGAACGTTTAATATCTACACAGATCACAAACCATTATTGGGTTTATTGGGACCAAAAAAGCCGATCCCGGTAATGATTTCGCCAAGGATGCTGCGTTGGTGTTTGATGTTAGGTGGCTATAATTACGAGCTTAACTACAGAAAAGGAATTAGTCATGGGAATGCGGATGCATTAAGCCGGTTGCCGATACCATCGACAATTGATGAACCTTATCCACCTGGAGATATATTACTGCTGGAATCGGCAAACCAACCAATATCTGCTGAGCATTTACGGAGTATGATGGAAAGAGACTCGGTATTAAAAAGGGTTCGATACTGGGTACTACACGGATGGCCTACTGCGAGGGTTGAAAAGGAATATCAACCGTATATTTCCCGACGCGAGGAGTTATCTCTGCATAAGAACTGCATTCTCTGGGGAAATAGAGTTGTGGTTCCACTGGAAGGACGTGATACCATCATGAAGTTGCTGCACGCAAACCATCCAGGCATCGTTGCGATGAAGATGTGTGCAAGAAGTTACTGCTGGTGGCCGAATCTGAACGAGGACATCGAAGCATGTGTAAATAGATGTGTTATGTGTCAGGCAAACCGAAACAATCCGAAGAAAGCTCCACTACAAGCAATGGAAAAACCTGCAAATCCATGGTCCACTCTCCACGTGGATTTTGCAGGACCATATAAAGGGAAGATTTTCCTGATAGTCGTAGATGCTATGACGAAGTGGCTAGAGGTAGCCATTGTTAAAAATCAGTCATCAGCCGAAGTTATTCGAAGTCTTAGGAGAATGTTCGCTGTACATGGTATTCCGGATTTGATCATATCAGACAACGGAGCTGCGTTTGTGTCTGAAGAGATACAGAAATTCTACAAAAGCAATATGGTCAAATTTAGAACTTCATCACCATATCATCCAGCAAGCAACGGGCAGGCTGAACGGATGGTTCAATACACGAAAAGGACATTGTCAACGCTTACAGATGGTGATATAGAGCTGAGGCTGCAACGGTTGCTGTTCAGGCAACATACAACAGTTCATGCGACTACTGGAAAGACACCAGCCGAAATGATGATGGGGAGGAAGCTGAGATCACTACTGGACAAGATACATCCTTTCGCACTCGAAGAGGAGAAACCAGTGACAAGACCTAATGAAAAGAAAAGAGGAGTTCGAAAGTTCGAGGTAGACGAGTTGGTGTATGTGCGTAACTACGGACGAGGAGATAAGTGGTTACCAGGAAAAATAATTGAAGTTGTTGCTCCTGTGACGTACGGAATTCAGGTTGCGGATGGGCGTACAGGAAAAAGACATATTAATCAACTACGAAAACGCTATGCGGCTGAAACGGAACGGAGTCCAAAACCAGGAAACACTAATTACGATTTTTTATATAATCCACAGGTTCATGAAGAAGAAGATACGACTGAGACTGAAGAAGCAGCCAACAATACAACAGCAAGAGAAGACAGTGAATCTGGCACAGATTATGAATCAACGTCAGAGCATGCAGAGCGTATTACGGCAACACCTACCATGTCAGAGGATCCTATTGGAATGGATATAAAGATAGAATCACCGAGTCGGACAAGACCAAAACGAGCACGACGAACTCCAACACATCTGCAGGAGTATGAAGTCGATATCTAGGTGGGGAGGAATGTTAGATACTGAAGATCTGGAATACCTAAAAATGTGTGAAATAAGATGGCGCTTGATCTATTGAATTGAATTCGATTTATGTTAAACTTTTGCGTAATAAACTTGTATATCAGATAATAAATATCTAATAGTTGGAGTTGGAAGGCTTAGCTGAATTATTCATTTTATGCGGATGGGATCGAGTTTTTATAGTAAATTATTTCGAAATGCATTGTTATAAATGTGTGAAAATCAATTGAAATGTATTTCCAGTGCAAGTGGAAAAGTTTTTTTTTTTGCTGCCCACAAATACACAATAGAACAAATCAAATTAGGATTTCATGTTCGACTTGGTAGCAGAAATCTAAAATTTCATACATCAAAATCTGAAAAACCAAATCAAAAAGGACAAAACATGAAGTAGGTAGGTATTATTGAAAGTAAAATTGAAAAAAGAAAATTTACTAGTTATATTCGGTAGATGCACCCGCTGAAAAGGGAAATTTTTCATTGAACTCACTCATAAGAAAAACTTGTATGCTGGGAAATATGATCCTGCTGTCAAAAACTCAACGACGCCGTTTAACATTTTTTTTATTACAAATTTGAATACACGAAAAGTTTACAAACTTGCAATAAAATGCAAAAGGCCGAATACGAAATTCAACATTTTGGGTTCTCCGTGGAACAAATGAAATTGGAAAGTGAGTAAAAATTCTTCACCCATTACAATTATTGATTATCGCACTACATACAAATTCATTTAAGGACGCCATGTTATCAAACAACGCCTCTCGTCGCTTCTTAAGCATTTGGTGAACTCATTAGTGAAGAAATGCAACGTTTCCGAAGAAACTTCGGAAAAAGTTATTGCGATCCAGAAAGAAGTAGCCGACAAAATGTTTTCCGCATTTGCACAAACTCTCGAAGAAATAGAGAAGCTGGATGAAAAGTACTTCTCCATACCGGAAAATGTTCTACTTCATCAAGATTTCGGACACATAAAAGCTTATACAAAGGACGACGAAGAAAAACTAGAAAACGAAGTGGAGAATCTGAAAAAGCAATTCTTAGAGGTAAGTGTTGACAAAGGTAGATAAAATAAGTAGAAGTCAGGTTGAAGGGATAACCTTCCAGAATTCAGTGATGACATCGGCAATCGAGGCAGAAAACAGCAAATACACTGAGATTCAGGGTGTAATCCAAGAGGAATTGAAAGCATTCCAATTAGTACAGGAAACATTCACAGCCATAAATATACAGAATACCCGACAGATGGTCAACAGTGTGCTGTCGACACTGGACAAATCGAAAAATCAAATTTGTAAATAAAAAAGTAGATACCTACCTAACCAAACTGTATGCATTTGAATTTAAATCCCTAGCCCGCCAAGGAGATGCAAATTGTTTGCATGTGTGCAGTGCACGTCGGTGAACGTTTCGTTAAGAAAATTCTTCTTTTGCTGGGAAATTCTATTTGTGTTCCCCTTGTAACGAGAAAATCTCATCGTCTTCTTCTTCGCCGCATCGTCGTTGCTGTCTGTGCCATCGTTGAATGAAAATTCCTTTTACTCGGCCATTTTGGCGAAAATTATTATACCTATTGCAAGTGAAAAAAATTTGTGAAACGGATTTTCTCTGAAAGTAAGTAAGGACACCCCACAGGAGTAGTGAAATTAATAACATTTCCTTGTAGACAACCGGAAAACGCAGTTTTCGCTAGGAAAGGCGTTTTATTTTGCCCGAAAAAACAATTTGTACAGCCGGGTGCAGGTGCATTATAACACCATATCCCCCCTGCTGTGGCGTGAATAGATTTTCGATTACAAGAAAGTTTGAATCGGTTGCGAAATGAATGCCGAGAAGTTGAAACGCCTGCAGTCGCAGGTTCGTATCGGTGGCAAGGGCACCCCACGTCGCAAGAAGAAGGTGGTCCATCAGACGGCTGCTACAGACGATAAAAAGTTACAGAGTTCATTGAAAAAACTATCGGTGAGCACGATTCCGGGCATCGAAGAGGTTAACATCATAAAAGATGACTTGAGTGTGATTCACTTCAACAATCCCAAGGCACAGGCATCGTTATCAGCCAACACCTTCGCAATAACTGGACATGGTGAGAACAAGAAAATCGTAGAGATGCTGCCAGAAATTTTGCCGCAACTCGGTCAGGAGACAGTCGTGCAGTTGAGGCGATTCGCCAGTAACATAAATGCGGCGCATAAGAATCTTACCAGTGTGGCAGAGGAGGATGATGTGCCTACTTTGGTGGGCGATTTCGAAGAAGCGTCCAAGTATGAAGTTAATCCGGTGATTGTTCCATTGGCTGATGAGATCAAGGAACTTCAGGAGATTGTCAAAGAGCAAAAGGAACTAGAACTGATTGACCAACGTCCAAATGCGTCTGAGGACACTGTAAAAGTAGAAGAAAAAACAGTCAAGGAGGAGAAAAAACCAGAATCAAAGCAAACTGATGCCAAAAAGAAGGAACAGAAGGCCAAGGATGGAGGCAAAAAAGGCGAAAACAAGAATAAACCCTCCACCGAGGGTGCAAAGAAGGAACTAAAACAGAACGATCAACCAAACGAGAATAATGTGACTGATGGAAAACAAAAAGACGATAAACACGCAGCGGATAAAAAGGAACAAAAGGCCGGCGACAAGGCAAAGAGTGGAAAGAAGGGCAAAAGCGATGCAAATGGAAAATTGCCTGACACGCATAAGTCCAAGAATGCAATAGCAACAGAAAATGCTGCTAAAAAACCAAACGACGCGGAGAAGCTTGCAGAGCTCACAAAACAGAAGAAACCCGAAGCCGAAATTAAAAAAGCAGCAGAACCGAAAAAGACACCCGAACAAGTAAAAAAATCAGAGTCAACTGAGACGTCAGAAGTTCAAAAACCTCAATTCAAGGCCGAGGAAAAGCAAGGAGTAGCCAAAATCACCGGCACTATACCCAAGGAGCCACAAAACAAGACCGTGGAGTCCGCTAAGGTTGCAGAATCTCCAAAATCTGGAGAAGCTCCAAAGCCAGCAAACACCCCTAAGGTCAAGGAGACACCAAAGGCAGCAGAAACTTTGAAGTCTTCAGAGGCACCCAAACCGGTAGAATCTGCAAAACCGGTGGCAGCACCAAAGTCACCAGAACCGCAAAAACCAGTGGAAGCTCCAAAGCCACCTGCTTCACCAAAAACAGATCTGAAACCGGCAGAGGTTAAAACACCCTCGGAGGCACCAAAGCCACCTGAATCTCCAAAACCAGTGGAAGCGGCAATCCCAACGGAGCCTGCCAAGCCAGTGGAGACACCAAAGCCAGCAGTTGCATCTATAAAACCAGTGGTGGCCCCAAAGCCAAATGAATCTACAAAACCTGTAGATGCACCGAAACCAGCAGAAGCACCTTCAGTTGTGGAGACACCAAAACCAACGTCTGTGGAGGCACCGAAACCGGTAGTATCGCCAAAACCAGAAGAACACCCAAAACCTGTGGAGGCACAGAAGCAAGCAAAACATCCGAAGCCATTGGAGGCACCAAAGGCAGCCAAACCGATTGAGGCACAGAAACCAGTAGTAACTCCACAGCCAGTTGAGGCTCAGAAGCCAGTAGAACCTCCAAAGACCGTAGCGGCACCAATACCAGTTGAGGCAGTTAAACCAGTTGAATCTGCAAAACCAGCGGAGACACCAAAATCAGCTGAACCTCCGAAAAAAGTTGACGCACCAAATGCACCAGAAGCGGCACAACCAGTAGTGTCACCGAAGCCGGCTGAACTCCCGAAAGCAGTGAAGCCAGCAGAGGTACCAACATCCGTCGATGCAGCCAAGCCAGTTGAGCCAGCCAAGAAGGCTATTCAACAATCTAAACCAGAAGAGGCAGCTAACCCTGTTGAGTCACCAAAACCCGCAGAGTCTCCTAAGCTAGTAGCGACGCCAAAGCCCGCCCAAACTGTCAAACCTAAAGAAACGCCCAAGCCAGTCGAAACAGCAATCGTGCAACCAGTGGTGGCTTCGAAGCCGGAAAACCAAGCCAAATCTGCCGAGCAACTTAAACTAGTGATCGCACCTAAGACAGCAGATCCGCAGCAGACTGTACAAACGCCCACAACACCTGGAACGAAGCTTCCCGAAGCAGCTCCGAAGACTCCGGAGGCCAAGCCAGAAGGAGCCAAATCACCAGACGTCACAGCAAAGCCTGCCGAACCATCAAAACCGATTGAATCACCAAAACCAACTGAGGGCCCAGAAGTGTCCAAGACACCCGAAGTTGCCAAACCAAATGAATCTTCAAAAACACCTGTCACCAAACCGCAAACACCCGATGTAAAACCACTGACACTCGCGGAGGTACTCAAATCAAAAGAGCCTACTGAGCCATCGGTCCCAGTGCCAAAACCAGCATCAGCCGAAGCTCCGACATCACCCGCAGAGCCACCCAAGACACCAGATGTACCAAAACCAGCCGCCGAGCAACAACAAAAGCAAGTAGACTCACCGAAAATCATCGAACCAAAGCCTGCACCCGACTCTAAAAAGACTGAACAGCAACAAAAGACCAAGCAGCAGTCGCCGGCTCCCAAACCAAAGCAGGGCAGCCCAGTAAAACAACCGCAACAGCCGAAGCAAAACGTACCAAAGCCACAGCCGCAAGACAAACAACCGTCTCCAAAGCCGCAACAGCAAAAGCAACCGTCCCCAAGGCCAGCTGCCGCTCCAAAGCCCCAGCCCCAGGCCCAGCCAAAGCAACAAAAGTCAGAGCCACCATCTCCCATCAAACAGGAGCCAGCATCGCCAGCAGTTCCAGTGTCACCCGTGAAACTGGAGCCGCCACAACCGAAACAGCAGCAGCAGCAGAAACAGCCATCTCCAAAGCCACAGCAGCAAAAGTCAAAGGCCAAGTCGCCACAGCCAAATCAGCAACAGAAACAACAACCTAATGCCGGTCAGCAGCAGCCACCAAAGACACCAGCGCAACCCGCAAAGAAAAACTAGTAAACAACTCGAGCCTCGAGCGTTGAACAGAAATCCCATCACCGCAGACATCAACAAACAAACACACACTTACATCACAACGACTAATGTTCCTTACCGTCGGGGCTTACCTGCTTCGCCATACACACTAATCTAGTCCTACTCGAAAGTATTGTTACACACCAAGTTCCTTAAGCTTCTAATAGACGTTGCTTGCCCAGTGCCGCAGAGTGGTCCACCCACACGCCCCCGGAAGTGTTCTTTGCTCAATATTAATGCTCAAAACGGTGGAGAATCGTCCATTTCATTTCATTTCATTTCGGCACCCGTTGCTTTCTCTTTGCATTTCTATTCATTTTAGGATTTACTCCCTAACTAGACACGCGATTTAGTTTCGTTCTCGTTTGGATTTATTTTCTCCTCGGAGATTTCTCTTCTCGGAGACTTCTCGTCTCTCTCTTTAGGTTTAGTAAGACACGAACATACTACACACACGCGTGGTACAATACGCATTTGCTTTCTTGATTTACAACGAATTTTTAGATATTAGTTGGTTTTAGGTTTTTTGTTTCTCGTTCGAATCACTTTTTAGAATCCTGCACAGACAGACACACCACCGTAGATCTTTGTTTATTTACACCACCAACACGTTTGCCAAAGACCAGAAGTAACCGTCTCTATTACACCGTTTTCCATTGGCATCATTAATTGGAATATAAACGTTGATATTATTATTTTGTTTTCGACAATACATAACGGCATTTATAAAATGCAACCTACTTGGAACAAATCGACTGTTAATAAAATTATAAACAACAAAAAGAAAAAGAAAGGTAAACTTTTTACAGACACGTTTTTAACCAGAGTTTTGTACCTTCTTTGAGAAGTGGTTTTTCGTTTTTGGTTGTTCTTTCTTTTTGAAATCAATAAAAATATATATATTAATGCTTGCAAGATGGTGTTCTGTTTTTGTGACATCTTTTATAGCGACGAAAGGTGCTGAAGGATATTTATACGATGGCTACACAGTGGTGAGTAGTCGCTGAGAGTTTGCTCTCCAAGGACAAGGTAGAACATTTGCCTGGTAATAATAACCTCGATATGGATATACCTCGGATAGAAATGGAGACTTTTTGAACTGTCGCATCAAATGACATGTACCCAGCTCCATAAGCGCTACTCTTGCTATTAAGATACAGTGGTAATAGAGACATACTTCAGCTTTGTCGAATGTTTTTGTTATATGCAAGTCAGCATCATCCACAGCATCTTGGATTTGAATGGAATTTACCCAACCGACTGCAATTTACCCAACACTCATGCCGAACAAACGAAAATTCGTTTAAAAGTTGCGTTGTTCGTCAGCGCCATATCGTGTCATCAAATGACAGCACAACTTGACACAGAACGTGATGTCTATCGGCTTTCGAATCGAAGTCAACGTCAAACGTCATTTTAATCATGCTGTGTGCTTTTATTAAGGTTTGGCCTCAAATTCGTACTAGTAAGTAATCGATTTGGTATTTCTCTTGTGTACTTATCATTTAGACATTCTTTACATTTACATGTAGGTAATGTAGGTACCTTGAACCTTCATTTATAACCTAAAAATTATATTAGTCTACTGTAAATGACGTTGGTAAATAATTAATAAATAACTAAATAGATCAGTTTGCGGACTCTCAAGGCAAATGAACTGGCAGAACCACTCAAGGACGTACCAAATTTATACATACAACTCCAAGATAAACACTTGGTCGTACGAAGCGTTACCGAGTCCATCGCAAAGGAAGCATGATAACGTGAAAGTTGATTGTAGTCGTCTGTCTGAGTGTAACATCTCAGAGTGGACAAGGACCCAACCCAACTATGGTGTCCACGACGATTTGTTCTACGCACCGGTGCGACTCCTCACCAGACTACTCCAGTCTGGCTACGACCAAAGATCGTCCATCCCATCAGCAACATCCGTCAATATTCGTCAAATTTGTTAATCTTATCACAACTATCTCAACTAGAGGAATGCCGAAAAAGTAACCCCAGAAATGCTATGGACCACCCACCCAGCTAAAGTGACCCAATTCCTCGGACTTAAAACTAGAGACGAAGCGACGACCGACGAGTGAAGCTAAAACAACAGCAACAATTAAGCGTAACCATTTATTACCGATCTGCTTTCGAAAAATATTTTGATTCTACTTACACTTTCAGTGCTCACAGGATTCGGCTCGAATATGGATCGAGAAAAACGAATAGACAGCAGTTGCGCGATGCTTTGTTTCGACCTCATTGGATGTGGGTAAGTTTATTTCCTTTTTATTGTTGGTTATCCGCAGAATGTAATCAACAATATTTTCCTTCCCACAATGTCAGGAACTTATGAAAAAGCCTTTCACCCACGGTGTGTGTTATAATGCCAGCGATTACTTACTTACTTTACGGGCTCCCGACCCGTGAAGAATCTGTGCCGGAAACATTGCAGCCATTCAATTTTTGCAATTCCGTTCACGCTTCTTCCAGTTATCCAGACCAAGCTCTTTGGCTTCTACTATGGCATTGTCTTTGGAACAAATGTTCGACTGTTTTTGTCTTCTCGAACATGAGTTCTGGAACATTATCATCCGTTCGGTCGATGTGGCCGAGCCAGTGTAGTCGATACATCCACATCTTGGTACGGCTCATACGTTAGGTTAGGTTTATGGGTGGATACGGTAAAACGAGCACTGCAGTACCCCACTTAGGTCCATATGGGCCCACTTTGATGCCCTTGTTGGGGGGTAGGCCGATGGTGTTGGCGATGGTTTTTATTCCCTCTCGGTTACTCGACCTTATCCAGCCATCCAGATGTATTTATGAACCTGTAAAGATTAGATAAAGACATATCCGAAAGTTCCTGTATGTCAAGGAAGTAGTATCATCCAAATGTTCTGTTTTTCAAGTGACAGAGACCTGGCCAGTGACAGAGGAAGTGAGGTGTGTCCTCGTGTACCTCCTCGTCCTCGCAACCCCTACAAATATCGTTATTCCTGAGTTTGAATTTTATCGTGTGGTTTCTTAGGACGTTTTGACCCGTAAGGGGCCCCTACCAGTTTATATAGCGACGTTTATAGCCGCTTGACTGTCAATAAATATGGCAATAATCATCATTGACAGCTTTGGCGATCGCCAGAACCTCCGCCTGAAAGATCAGGCAATCTGATCGAGTGGTGTATATTTAAATCTTCGGAGAAAATTCCAGCACCTGTTCCACATGTTCCACAGTCCATCTTAGATGCATCTGTCTAGATGGATATCGATTGCCTTTTTATGGGTTCATCTGTATTCCATTCCTCCCTGCTAGAATAATAGCAAGAGAATGGTCAAGATGCGGAGACAAGTAGAAATGACAGCGTCTCCCACGTATTTGTTCAGAATCTGTGCGTGTCACGTTTTGAATGGTTTCCAGCATTTGGTTTGGCTGATTCTGAGGGCACTTTTGGCAGCAGATTCTTGCATGTGTAGGTCTAATGGTACCAGGTTGAGGATAGCCTCCATTGCAGCAGTAGGTGTTGTTTTTATTGCGCCGGTTGTACCTATGCATGCTAGTCTTTGTATTTTGGTCATTAGTATGAGTTTTGATGCTTTGTTTGTGGCTTGCCACCAGGCCAAGCTTCCGTACGTGAGTATTGGACGCACAACAGCCGTATACATTCACAAAATTATTGTAGGGTTTGGTCACCACCTTTTGCCGAAGATTCGGTTGCATTTGTTGTTTTTTCTCTTCTATTCGCCTTCTTCGTCGAAAAATGTTTCTTTCGCAAGAGCGCAGTATTACCTCTCCCTCCCATCACTCGGGACCATACAGCGGAGCACACATTTCGTCCTTTGAATTTTGCACCGAATTGTTGTGCCAAACTGAAGTAGGAACATTTTCCTAGGTTAATTCTTGCCCGGATCTCTACTAGGGTGTTATTCGTGGAGTTCATGTTTACTTCAAGGCAGATGAACTCTTTAACTTAGCTGTCAGTTGTTACGTCTTGTTCAGGTGGTGGACAGAGGCTTGTTTGTAGCGGCTACTAATGTCTTTTTGGGACAAACAATCAATCTTTTTTTGATCTAAATCACTTTTCATGTACCATTTGGGAACAAAAATTAATTTTTTTCTGAGATCTGAAAAAGATTTCTGGTGATCCCAATGGAAAACGACATAAGTCTTCATTTACTTCAAGACCAGTTTATTTCGCTTTTTCTTCAATAGTTATAAAGGCATCCACCAACGAACGTTGTGAACGACCGAATGACAACTGAATGGCAACGATTTTTACTTACTTACTTCTTATTTACTCAAGGTGGGGCTACAGTCCATGGTGGAACTGGGCGTAAACCAACAAGCGTCTCCAGCCAGCACGATCTTTGGCCAGCTGTCTTCAGTCTCGCACGCTTAGTTGGTTAAGTTTCCCTTGCACTTGCGTGCGCCCCCTGAGTCGCGGTCTTCCTCAACTGCGCCGTCCCTCGGGTGTGGATTCGAAGATCTTCCGGCCAGAGCATTTTCGCTCTACATGACCCAGCCACCACAGCTCATAAAATAACGAATGGAAATTCTTTCAGTTACTTGCAAAGTTGTTGCTCGAATCTTTCATAACAATGACGAGTAGTTTGTCCATTCAACTTCAGGGGGTTAAATTGAAATCTCATTCCGATTCCTATAGCAATGGCGGAACCCTGTTATTGTTTGAAGCTTGCCATATACAAATTTCAATATCGTTTATTTTTCATAGGGGGCAAGTGGCTAGTCGGCCCGACTACTAAGCAAGAGACTGGTTCATGTCTTTGAAAAACAGCAATTGCATTTAACAAACATTCGACGGTGTAACTATCGTGGCAAAGCTGTTCAATGCAGCCAAGCCATTCGCAGTCCATATACAGTTGCCGTTTCCTATCGTCTCAGAACTGTCGATTTTTGTAAGGAACTAGCCCTAGGTCCTATACGGAACTGTTGCGACACCTTTTTACTTTTAGTTATATGTCCTTCTAGAGTGGATGCTGACTTGAAATCAAAAAAAAACATTTATTGTGTCAATGGAGGGATTAAATATGACTCTTACTGATGTCCGATGGGAAGGGACAATTGGTTGGTTGGTTTCAAGTGACTGTATTCCCGTTACCGACGAGGGAAAACACAAGTAGAGGATGAAGGAAGTTATGAGAGCTCAAAACCAGCCTGTGGAGTTGAGAAATTTGATTATCTTGTTGAAATGGATGATTTGGATGGTCGAAAGGTCACCAAAAAGGGATGACCTAGTGCACTGCATCTGGTTTTGGCTAGGGCCGGACACTTACAAAAAGATGGAACACTGTTTCACTTTTTTTGTGTCAGCGCATCTACGGCATTGGGTATTGTGGGGGATTCCAAGATTGGCTGTGTGAGTTCCTAATAGCCAACGGCCCGTACTAATTGCCCTTAGTCTGGCGACATCTACACGCGTTTTGGCTAAGAGGTTGTTTGTTCTGGCATCATTGTAGGTTGGCCAGATCTTCCTTGAAATGACACAGTTCGTCAGGTTCTTCCATCTAGGCTCAGCCGTTGAGGTGAAGTGCAGGAGGATTTCTCTCTTTACATATCTCTCACTTGCTCCGCACGAAACACGCACAGAGCAGAGCCACTTCCGGCAAGTTCATCGGCTTTTTCATTCCCCTCAAAGTTCCTATGGCCGGGAACCCAGTCGAGAGTGATTTCAAACCGATGACAAACCCTGGTCAGTGCCTCCCTGCATTCCACAACAAGCTTGGACGTCGACTTTGTTGAACCAATAGCCTTAATCGCGGCCTGACTGTCGACGAAGATGCCTATTTTTATTTTCTGGGTGTCACTATGCTAAGGAGCAGTCTACACGCCTCCTTAATTGCAAATACTTCTGCTGGCTGCGTTGGGAAGGCGAAAAGTTTTAGCGATGTTTAAATCTGTTGAGAAAATGCCTGCTCCTACTCCACAGTTCATCTTGGAACCATCTGTGAAGAGCGCATTTTCCTCCCATTCTGATCTAGAGGCGACAATAGATTTATGAATTTTCTTCCACGGCTCTCCTTGATATCTTACCACGCCCTCTAGCTTGTGTGTTTTGAGTATTCTTTTGTTTAACTTAGGTGGCGCAACAGTCCGTGGTGGACCTGGGCCTCATTCTTTTGTTTTGCACAATGAAATTATTTCTGATTTTCATAAACTCCATAATTTGCAAACGCAAAAGCAATCGCTTTGAATGAAATATGGCTAGCGGCCATGATTGTCGAACGAACCAATTATAGCCCTCGGAAGGAAGCTTTTTTGTTCGTCTATTCCATTCCATTTCAGTCCCATTCAAAACATATTGAATGTAGGTTGTAGGATCCCAATGTGAGCTTTCTGATTCGAAATTCCGAATTCCAAATCCATCCGCATTCAGTATAGCAAACAAAGCTGTGCTGTAAAGTTGTGCGATATTTATGCCATCGTGATTTGTGTCAGTAGAAGTGATAATAAAAAAGGAAACCAGTTTAAATAATATATATTTTGAACTGCAACGTTTATAACCAGGCAAAGTCGTAGGTACCAAAAATAGAATCGTTTAAATCAAAGTAAGTATTTCATGTTAAAATTTGGGTAGTTCCTTAAACAAAATTTCATACATATTCGAATATATTATATACTCGTAGGCGCAATATTCATATATATTTGTATGTGTTGGACTAGTTACACTCCAATTGAATGAATATATGTATTTTAACATTCGTCTGAATTGTAACATTTGAACAATGTAATTTGATACGAATTCGTTCGAATGTACAGTGTCATACGATATACATACTGCGTTTCGAAATTACATATACATATACATTTATATAGATGGATATGTATTTCATTCGGATGAATCTGCGTTGAAATTCTATTCTGCACAGCTTTCCAAACTGTTATCTCCCCAAGATTGAAAATTCTTGCTCTTTCCAGTAAAAATGTTCCTCGCGCCTACGGTTGTTGGGCATTCAGTATTCAGTTTCTTTGTTGCCCCCTTATACACGGTCACTGAGTCATAAAAAATGATTCAAACCACGCCTGTTTTAAGTTTGAGAACATGAGGGAAATGAAGATTCATAAATTCGTATTCATATTCTTGTCTCGCGACGGCAGTTCTTATTATGACGTATTTTATGTATTGCACATAAATATGCAACCTATCGATGAATAATAAAATCATTGTGGTGTTCGTCTGGTTACTGTTTTTTTTTTTTTTGTTTATATAGGGCCTTACCAATAATCATTTTTAACCTTCACACTAAACATTTCCTAGGTTACAATATGCAATTTTGTATGGAAATTTTCGCCATTGTGAGCTCGAAAAATGTAGTCTGGACACTAAAAATGATTATTAGTACCGCGGATAGTTGGCGACGTAATTGGGTGCAATTCGCAGAATCTGTTTTGCTAAGTCCCAGAAATCACTGTATATAATTTTATTTTTTCCAAGAATGGAATCAACGTCGCTTCCTACTCCAACGGATCAACCCATAGCCAAAGTCACACATATACACACATGTGCTTGATGTGCATATGGACAACATGGCAAACGACACAATGCGCATGACTTCAATGGAGAATGGTAGCCGTTCGGCTAGTTGGATTGTTTGTTTTGTTTTGTTTTTACAGAACATACTCAAACATTGCCATTGTCCATCATGTATGTTTTGTGTTGGCGGATTATTCCGATCACACTAATAGAGGGAAATATGTTGATGAATGTGTCAAAATAAAAGAATGACCTGCGTATGGCAATTCGATCGCCTTATACTATTTTTTCCATCCAGAACGTTGCATTATTCTCCTCCTTAGACACAGGAAATGAAACAAATGATGACGAACTATCCGCAAAGAAGCTAACGCCAATGCTCAATAGGAAGAAACAAAGCTTGAGTCAATATCTTGAATCACGAAAACTCATTAATGACCGGCAGTATGGTTTTCGTGGCAACAGATCCACTGGTGATTTGATGGTTTATCTCACCGAAAAGTGGAACCAATCGCTACATCACTCTGGTGAAAAGAAGATTGTTGCGCTTGATATTTTAAAGGCATTTGACAGAGTTTGGCACCAAGCTCTTTTGTCGAAAATGCGTGCATATGGGATCGATGCGTCTCTTCTTCAATGGATTAGAAACTACCTTTCTGGCCGTTCAATTCAAGATGGCTTCAAATTCACCATATAAATGCTGGTGTTCCCCAAGGCTCTGTTTTGTCTCCGACTCTCTTTCTCATTTTCATAAATGATCTCCTGTCTGTAACTTCTAATCCAATCCACTCCTTCGCCGATGACAGCACCCTCAGCTTCTCATATTCATTCCAAGAGTCACGTCCCTGCTCTTCGGCCGTAGAACTGGAACGGCAACGTATGTTAAGCTCATTAAATTCCGATCTCGACAGCATTATAAAATGGGGTTCAGCCAATAGAGTGGAATTTAATGCTTCCAAAACACAATGCTGTCTGCTGTCATTAAAGCGAAACCAGAATCCTCAGCCATTATCCATGAATGGCACTTGCATCGCCGAAACCGAAAGACTTTCCATTCTCGGTATGTGTGTCCATGACAAACTCCGTTGGAATGACCACATACACGAAGTCGCCAAGAACGCTGCGAAATGTCTAGGTTTCCTCAAACGGTGCAAGAAATATTTTACCCCTTCTGATCTGGCTGCCATATACAAGGCGTTCATTCGCCCCAAACTTGAGTATAACTCTCATATCTGGTCTGGTGCGCCAAAAACCTCATTGCACCTGCTGGATAGGATACAGAATCGTGCTTTAAAACTTATTGGAGACACAAATATAGCGAATTCTATAAATTCGCTCGAACATCGCAGAAATGTAACATGTCTCTCATTGTTTTATCGCTATTTCTATAAACAGTGCTCAAGCGAAATCGCCAGCTGCATTCCACCCCTTCAACAATTCAACCGCAATACTCGCCAAGCCAGGAATGCCCATCAGTTTACCCTTCAGCCTCTTTTCGGTCGTACTCTGAAATATAGAGATTCCTTCATAAGCCGTACAACACGAATGTGGAATTCCTTGCCCAGCTCGGTCTTTCCCCCTCGGTGCAATTTGCAGACATTTAAAACCAATATGCATCGGAATCTCCTATCTTCTCTATCCCAATTTCCTTAACGCCCGCGCTGTGTACTTCAAACTACACCATAAGAGTAGTCATAACCTCTTTAGCGCGTGTTTATTATAAAAAAAAAAATAACAATATTCTCTTTTGCATGTTCGATTGCGTCTGATAGGTAGACACAAAATCCTCTCTTCTCCATATCAGCCCCTGTTATACCAGTGAATGTTACCTTACAAAGGTCACAGGTTTTTTTTTTTTTTGTACCAACGCGCCACCTCTCGGGGAGTGTACGCTGTACGCTTTCCCTCACTATAACAACAACTGTTTAGCTTCCCACCGATCTTTAATTTGTATTTTCATTTGTTTGCTCGACAGCTGAAGCGTTTTTGGTCAGTTAGCTGCTCTCTCTCCATTTGTACGGAAAAGTACCTACGCTGAAATGAGTGATCCAAATAACCCTTGGTTTGTGGACTCTGGTGCCGAATGCCACATCACTAACACCAAATCCATTTTATACCAATTGGATATATCAATTAAAGTGGCAATTGTCATGCCAGACGGAAGTTCTACTGAATGCAGTGGAAGAGGACGATGCAGCATTCAAATGATAAACAGCATCGGTGAAAGAACCACCATCGAGTTTGAAAATGTTTACTTCATACCAACTGCAACATGCAATTTCATGTCAGTTATAACACTTCTGGAGATGGGTTACCTTGTGTCGTATGACAAATTGAAGTGCTTCATCCGAACGAGAGGAGGAATAGAGATCGGCGTTGCTGATTTTCTAACGACTGGGACGTTTACTTTACGCCAAGGATGGCCGGAGAGATGGGCATTTGGGGGACCTACGGTAAGACTTCCATACATATTTGAATAGTTCAATCGAATAAACTTGCTTTTATCACGAATTGTAGGAATTTCCTGTGCCAGATTATAATATTACATACCCGAAAATAATCCAAGTTGTGCCGCCAGGTACATTACCCGTCGCAATGAATTACATGACGTTACCTGAAGGGGTAATGGATGCCTATCAACCCGATATTGTAGCTGCAGAAGTTGAAGTTGCTACTACTGATGAGGATTTGTCAGAGACGCATCAGCAGCAGTCACGGAAAAGGAAACATCTCGACGCAGGGTCTCCGGATAATGCTGGCCCTTCTGGTGAGCCTGGTACTATGCCAACATCGTCTGCAGTACGCAATGAATTGCCCACCACAAGTGTAATCTACAATTTGGGTTATAATCCAGCAACCATGTCCAAATCGATGCTAAAGCTGTACAATGCAAAGTTATTCGCCGACGTAGTTCTGATCTCGAACGATGACGATGTTAAAATAGCAGCTCATCGAATTGTCCTGTCCTCGGTGAGTGAGTACTTCGACATGAAGCTCCGTAGCCTGCAAGAAAGTGGAGTTAGTGAACTCAGACTTCCGAATATTAAGGGCCGTACAATGAAAAGAATCATTAAATCTATATATGCATCAAATATTAACCTGAACGCTACCACAGTCTATAACATACACAACGCTGCAGAATTGTTGAAATTGCCCAAGGTAATACAGGTCTGCTGTAACTTTATTGAACAGGAAATCAGTGTCCTCAATTGTCTGAGCACTGCCTTGTTTGCAGAGACACGCAATTACTATTCCCTCCAATCGTCATCGTATTCCTACGCATGCATCCACCTCCAAGAGGTAGCCAGGGGCAATGAGTTTCTCGAACTAGATGTGCAAAGACTAAAAAAACTAATTTCATTTGATTTAATGGTCCGGCAATCGCAGAAGCTCGTATTCAACAGTATATTGGCTTGGGTGCAACATGATAAAGAGAACCGCGAGAGATTTCTTGTCAATATTCTACACAATATCCGTTTCAAATTTCTGACTCCGAAATACATTTTGGAAAACCGCCATCATGTAACCACGAGCGTGGAGGGCTACGAGCTGATCTGCAGGTGGCTAGAATGGCATCTGTCACCTTATAACTATAGGAACGCAGAAAATCGAGTATTTGGCTATGCAAATGGAATTTCTTTGGACAATCTAAAGATACAGTTGTTTAATCGAGCAATAAACATTTGGTCGTACCTCGATATGCAACGTCCACTATTCGATAGATTTGACTTCGGTGTAACGCTCATGGCGAACTTGCTAATTCTGGCTGGCGGTAGAATTGATAATACCTTAACAAGTTCCGTAGAGTACTTAAATCTCCGCACAATGATTTGGACCACATTGTCGTCCATGAGACAGAAGCGAAGCCTATTTCCGTTGCTTGAACATAATGGATATTTGTATGCCGTAGGTGGCTTAATAAAGAATTGTTGGACATCATCTGTTGAGAGATGCGGTTTGTTCAGAGGCAAATGGGAAAATGTCGCACCAATGCTTTCCCCACTTGACCATCCCAAGGTTGTTATTCATGATGGATGCATGTACGTCATCAACGCGGCTGTTTACACTATGCAGTGTTACGATTTCTTTGCCAATAAATGGTCTTACAGAGCATATAAGGCAAACAAGTCGGTGGATTTTGCCATCGCTTCAGTTGGCAAGCACATTTACGCAGTTGGTGATTATTGTAATGTAGCATTAGAAAGTCCCGTCGAGCGGTACGATCCATCGACGGATTCCTGGTCATATGTATGTGCTTTAAATGTACCACGATCGGGTGTAAAATGCGCTGCAATTGATAATCGCCTAATAGTTTGTGGTGGCTATTTTGGCGAAAATAGGATGGACTTGGTCGAGGAATATAATATTGAGATGGACACCTGGACTTCTTTGGCTCCGTTGCTTTCGCATGCACTGCAGCCTGGACGTACGTTCTTGTTCATTTCCGAAAGCTCCGGCGTCGTATAAATTTTGCATCCCATAAATGATTCGAGGCCAGTTAATGCTTTGAACATGTTTGACAACGGATTCTTAATATTAAGTAAATTCTGTAACCTTTTTTTTGAATAAATAAATATCTGTACAAAGATGTACATGCAATTTTGCGAATTTTTGTTTTTTTATCTGCTTTGTAGATACCTTTTCGGCGGAAAAGTAGTGAATGCAGTCGTAAATCCTATGCTCTTGGGAATTAGGATGTGCCCAACGACAAGGCACGTAGCGTATAAATCCTGATTAACTGTAGCAATTGTGTAGATTTCACATGTAAAGAAGAGAACGCACATCAACACGTTATGCGATAAATAAAATTATGTAAAAACTTAAGCAAAATTGGAAATTTGCTCGGTTCATAAATTTGCTATCGTCCAGGGGTTCCCAAACTTTTTTATACCGCGACTCCCTTTGCAGGTTGTACTTTTTTTCCGACGCCCTTGGGCCCCAGGACGTCGCGACGCACAGTTAGGTAACTCCTGGTTTAAGCAATAGTGATTTAAACATGACGTACTTTTAGGTTATGGTTAAAATTATAGGAACGTTTTTTCTGCACTTGCTAACGAAGTCAGTAAACTCGGTCATCTTTTTCGTTTTTCAGTTACAGAATTTAGCCCCTCGTAGGCTTTCTGCAAACAATGGTCTTTCATCGAAAAGAATTTGTCAATAAACTGTACAAACGTGCGAGTATTAAGCGCTCATCAGCAATTAGATCCGATTTTTCATCCACAGCTCTTTACCATCATAATGCCTGTTTTCATTTTAAGGTAGATAACTCTACGCACGATGTACAGGGCACTTCTAGCCTCATGTCTATTATTTGGCGATAATATTTTCAAAAAATACAAACAATCCTTTCAACATAAAACTTCAAGTTTATTTTAAAGTTTCTTTAAAAAAAGGTACACGGTGTTTTGTTTTTTTTTTTCTTTCTTGGAATATATTATATAGACATCAAAAATAGCCCAGTTGAGCAGACAGGACAAGGGAGCTTTGGAAAATGCAGGTATGTGGTGCGCTTCTAACTCAAACCACCGAAATGAAAATGCAGAATGTCACTTTAACATTGGCGAACTAAACTAGTCCTCTTTGGAAGTGGAGGCTTCAATTGATTTCTTCTTATTACCTGCATTCAGCTTGTATACCGAGTAATTGAGCACAGAGGCAAAGCTTAACCAAGCCACATATGGAATAAATAGGTAGCCCGCAACATTGTTAACTTTGTAGAATAATACCCCGCAGACGGATGACATAGCAGTTAATGCAATCAAATCAATTAAGCCCTGAAAGAGAAACAATTTAAGTAAAAAACCAACATGAGTCACTTTTCTACTCTACCCCAACAATATTCTGCTTGCCGAAGAAAATCGGTGTCCATGCCCAGTTGAGAGCCAATTGAGTCCCGTAAGCGAGAAGCGGTAGTTTCGCATCGCCTCCGAAACCGCCACCATCTCTCCATACCAAGTAAGAGGCGTAACCCATTCCAGAGTACAGCGAAGTCCACATCGGAGCAAAAATCCAATTTGGTGGACGATACGATGGGAAGGTTAGGTGACGATACCAACTGTGAATGTGCTTCCGAGTTATTTGGCCGTTCACGAAACCTCCAATATTTGGCAGAAGAACTGCACCGGCAATTTTCAAGAACTCAGAGGTCATCTTGAGTGTTGTTGTTTTGTACCAACTACCTTATTATTTGTAATCGACGTAAGATATAATAGTTGCAAATACTTTCGGAATTTATCACTTTAATTTGCTATGTAGGTTTTCACTTTCGTGGTTTTATCTTATCTGCGGTATTAGTAATCGCAGTTATCGGTGGATTCTACCTTGTTTTTTTTTTTATTTGTGTACTGTCCTCACGTAGACTTCGTTGAGCAATCCAATCCATATCCAATAACTAAAGCAGCGTTGCCGCTGAAAAATTTCAAAAAAGGACTAAGGGGCCCGAGCCGAAAAAGGGTATCACCACATAAAATAAATAAAACAGAGCAACCAAGACTTTTATATTTAACAAAAAACTAATTTATTCATCACGAAACATTTCTTTTTTTTTTCATTATTTTTCGTGCAATAAAAAATAAAATCTTAAGGAACATTTACATGAGCGCGAACTGCGACTAGGCGAACTGCGAACAAATCAATTTATGTGTATTTATGAATTGAAAATTGCTATTTGTTTTACCACAAAAGCATTATATTTAATTAATATAACACCTAATCTAAAAAAAACCGAGACGATTGATTAAAATAACGTAATTTACAATTACAGCAATTCTCCCGCGAACTGAAAATTCTTGCCGCGAACTGTCACACTTTATTCACAATCCACATAAAACAGTCGCGATCCACAAACCTGCGAATGATAAATTCGCTCGAACTTAACCTTCAACAATACAAATGATTCGCGGGTACCTGCGGCTAAAAAAAGTTTTCATGTGAATGAAGTGTCAGAATCTACGAATATTCGCCAGTTCGTGGTTCGCAGTTCGCTCTCATGTGAATGATCCTTTACTTTAACTGAAAAAAGGGGCCATTTTGATAATTTTTCAAAAAGTGGTGGCCAAGGGTCTTGAGCCTGAAAATTTAGCCAAACGGCAACGCTGAATTAAAGTGACATTATGGGAAGTGCAAGTGCTGCCATCAATGAGTTTGACTCCGTTGGAAATGTCGATAATTTTTACATGCAATAAATAACATAAATAATGTAAACGCAAATTTGTAGTTTTCGATTTAGCTTTTCAGATCTTGTTCTGAGCAGGTTCTGAGATTTCAGATTTCTGCTGCCAACCGAACATAAAAATCGAATTTTATTGGTT
This sequence comes from Cheilosia vernalis, assembly GCA_949126925.1. NCBI lineage: Eukaryota > Metazoa > Arthropoda > Insecta > Diptera > Syrphidae > Cheilosia > Cheilosia vernalis. The sequence goes on from OX421360.1 coordinate 58,215,811, forward strand.
CTCGTGCGTGTTGGTTGGCAGCAAAAAATTTTGTTTTCACTTGCACTGGAAATCCATTTCAATTGATTTTCACACATTTATAATAACGTATTTCGCAATAATTTCATATAAAAACTAGATCGTAACTTGAATAATTCAACTAAACAAACAATCCTCCCAACAATAAACAATTCGTAGCCGCCAGCAGAGTGTCATATGCATTTTTATTAGTGGAAGTAAATGTGAATCTGAGAAAAAATAGAGATTTCTCAAAAAAGATTGATTTTTTTGCTTCTTTTTGCCAAAAAAAAAAAACGAAAACCTAAACGATACCTAATATAGGTATGCGGAGCTTCAAAAAAAGAATAAAATAGTTTTCGTTTTCCCTACCAATTTAAAAAGTAATTTACTCAAACTAGCCTATATAAACTGACGTTGATTTTATAATTTTATATTGTGGTCGCAGTGGCCTAGTGGTAAGGGTGTTGGACTACTATGCGAGGGGTTCAGGTTCGAATCCCGCAAAAAACCCAAATTCCAACTCAGGGCTTTTTTCACTGCGCCACCTCTCGCGAACGTCTGACAAACATCCGAGAGTATAACTGTAATGAAAGAGCTTCACAATCGGCCCGTTTGGAACCGGCATAAAATTGTAGATTCCTTCCATTCGTTCCAAAAATTAAAAACTCACAAAACGAATGGTTGCGAGAAGCTAGGCCCTGGGTCCTCACAGACCTGTTGCGCCAACTATTATTATTATTATGATTTTATAATTTATGATGTCGATAATACAGCTTTCGACTTTAAATGCAATCAATTTATTTTTGTTGATTAGGTAGCAAACCACTAGGAATAAGCTGTAAAACAGAAATGCCTTCACTGTTTAGGAAGTCACTAATACCTTATATGTGATAAATCAATCGGATGTGAGAACAATTATACAAAAAATAAAATAAAAATTAAACCAATAATGCATCTTCGTTAACGAAAAAACTTGAAGAAAGTATTTATTTTGACAGTAAAATTTAACTCATAACCATATCAAAATGTGTCAATTATTTAATACGTTTTATGCAACTCCCATTGAAATGGCAGCACACACATTTAGTTCATGCAACCACCATCACTATACACCACCTTGCCGACTTCAGGCGCACTATTTGCCAGTGTCACGCAAATTTGAAATGTTTACATCCGGCAACCGGCATCGACATCGACAGGTTCTTGCCATAGCAACCGTTTGTTTTGTTAACTTAAACCAACAGAAGGAAAATCTATTTGCAGAGCTTTTTAGATTTTAACAACTCCACAACAAGAAAAATAGTTATCAGAGGATGACATTATATTTCGATTCAAAAGTACAATTCCTTGACTCCGATGCGGTAAGCACTATCGGAAGATGGCATCCCAATGAACCCGTGTTTGCAGTTGCTTCATACAGCCAAGATCGCGGCGGTTCGGTGACAATTTTCGACGATTCTGTAAGTTTCATCAGTGCGAACTTTTCACTTTTTGTAACGTTTGACATTTCTACTCAAAACCAGGGGGAACCGCTGCGCGACGTATCATATCCAGTTCATCCAATCTCCCAAGCTACAGCCCTTGGCTGGCACCCGGAAAAACGGCTTCTGGCTACAGGTTGGGAGAATGGTGAACTTCATGTGTGGTTCGATGGACATCGTGAGTTCGCCAGTGTACAGGGTCCACACAAGGCTCCCATCATACTGCTGGAGTTTAGCGAAAAGGGCGGTCGTATGGTCACTGCAGATTCGATGGGTTTATTAACTGGCTGGCGCTGCGATGGACAGTATCAGTTTCTGACAATGTTCTCTCATGATTTAAGAGACGCTCTGTTGAATATAACTTTTCGCAAGTCAGTAGATAGTCCGATAAGAACGGAACTGAGTAACCTTGCAAAGGCCGCTGTAGCCGGCGATGAAAATGCTTTGGATACTCTGACTAATTGGAGACCACGCACAGCGGCGAGGAACCTAACTCATTCCGGTGTAAAGGATAATCACTGTTTCTATGTTGGCACTCAATCTGGCATCATTTACTACCTGAATCAAGGCGGAACGTGTTCGGAGGTGTTGAAGAGCAACACAGTTCCGGTTACACAAGTGCTATGGCATCCAAAGAGGTGAGCTTATAGATGACACGTGTGTGAAATGATTCAGAATAATCAAGTTCTATACTTAACAGGGATGCTATTGTTTGTTTGATGGAGGACATGACAGTTACTCACTTTCTTGCCGAATCGACGGGAACACTTACAGAGTTGGATCGTGTTAAACTGAGCGGAAAGATACCGGGCAATAATGGCGCCATCTCGTGGGCCGGCGGTTGTATGGCCATTATAACAGGTGAGTATTTTTTTGTTGTTGCAAACATATGCAAACATATATGTAATCAAAATAACGTCATTCTCTCTAGCAAATAATTTGTCAGGTATTTTCTTGTTTACTTGTAAACTGATTTGATTTGAGAACCGGAAACTGCAGTCGGTAAAAGAAACTATAATGAGGCAGATTTCGTTATAGGTGGTATTTAAGCCTTTGATAACTCTTTCCACAGTTAAGAGCTCTAGTTATAGTGATGCAGTGCCATGATTTGTGGTGGGTTTGTAGATTTATCATCTTGACATGTGTCAAACATGTGGCTTTGCTCTGAGTCCAATCGAAATAGGGTCAGAGGTGTGTGAGCGAATTTCATTTCGACACCGATAATTTGACAATTCACGAATTTTAGAAAGAAAATACCGCAAATAACGGTCGAATGGTCGCCGCAATTTGTTCAGTATGGAAATTTGTTCATACATATAACTATTTATATTTCAAGGTGACTTTTCCATCCGCGTTTGGGACATTGACACTAGTGACAACTTCTTATTAAAAATGGACCTTCCCACTTCAGGTAAGATTCATTTATTTTCCCACAAAATGCATCACCAACATATGCCCTGCTTTTTTTACGCATTGGTTGCGCTTCAATTTGCGTCATCGTTCGTCTGTGAAAACATTGCTTAAACCATTTTTCGCGCTGACACCATATATCGAACAGACAGATCAACAGTCACTTCGCCGGGGTCAACCTCATCATCAACAGGTGCAATGGCAGCAGGCGGTGAATCCACATCCGCCACTTCCAGCTATGTACAAAAATACCAGAAACCCCATCACCACCAACATCAACGACACCAAAGTCAATCCGTAAACGAAGTATTCACCTGCATCGCCTACTGTCCGGACAATCAGACACTGTGCGCCGGCACCAATCAAGGCAACTTGTACACCTGGAAGCGAACAGTTAATTACTTTGTCAATGCACCGGAAAATTCGTGGCAATTGAACAATATATCAACGGTACGGGGTGCAATCAAGCAGTGCTTTTGGGGCGTAAACGAGATGGCCAAACCGTGCATCATGATTAATTGCATATCAAATGTCTACGTGTTGAAGGTGAGAATGTGTGTTCGGGTGAGATAAATTGGAAAATAGCATTAAGACTTTCTTTTATGCTGCCGTAGGAACAACCCTTGATTTCATGCCATACACGTGACATTTGGGCAGTTCAACGGAGTGCTAATCAGATCTATGTGGAGCACGCGACCGGCAAATCGACCGTGGTACATGCCGATATCTCGATCACAACGCTGGCATTGTCCGAGCAGCACTTGGTTATGAGTAATGGTCGAAATATTGTTGCGTATAGGATTGGGAAAATTGTACTAGAAACATCGTCTTCAACTGATTATAGCGTTGGCAACGCAACGCCGATATTGGATTCGGGAAATGGATTAACAATACGACTGATGCAGACCTTTAATTGCGATTGCTTGGCACTGTTTATGCATGACCAGAATATCTTTTGCCTGACGTCGAGTGATGTGAAAATATACTCCATTGGGGGAGTGATTTTGAATGAAATTCAATCGAATGACAGCGAAGGTAAGTGTGTTTTTTATTTAAATTCACCAGGTCGTATACGCAATCTTTTCAATATTCTAGTTGTCTAAGGACGCTTCTTGAGTACTTCTCCTCCCTTCCCAGTTGTCACATAAGACAACTTGTATATTGTATTCCATATAATAACTGTCGAATATATCTGTACCGATCAAACGGAGTGAAATGATCTACAATTATTAGGTAGCGCCATAAGGTGGTTCACCTATGGCCCAACACGCCATTACTTTCAAAACTACCTTACCGATTTCGTCACATTTAACAGGTGAAAGATAATTAAATACATCAACGGTATTCACTTAACCTAATAAATTTATGCAGCTAGTAGATTCATAAATTTCTGCAGTGCTTTAAGTGTTTAAGTGAACCGTAAATTATGAGACCTGCGTAATCTGTTCTCCATAGAAATCTGACAGATCATTTACGAGGAGGCACATTTCTTCAGTTTACGCAGTTTATGAGGGTTTTACGTGTTTAAGTGAATACTCCTATCGTATCAATAACGTTCATGAACCAGAACTTTATATTATAGGGAAATGGAATAGAAAAAAGGTGGAATCGAAGCTGCATAAATTTTAAAATTCGTCGCCTATATTGCAAACAGTTTTATCAACTTGTTTGCATTATGGCAAGCACAAGATCAGAATTGAGTTCACTCATTTTTAACAATAAACAGAAAAAAGTGTTATCAACTTCATACTTCGTTCACCAAAAGATAAGTATTTTTCAATTTCAAAAACTGACAGACAGGCAGTACCTATATTTTGCGTTCGATTTTCAAGGCCATACAAATCTTGGTCTTAAATATAAATTTGTGCTTTGTTCTACTGTTATTTGAATATTCCCGCCTAGAATAAATTCACATTTTTCAAATTTGTGGTTTTTCTTTTTGGTTATACCCATTGACTTATTATATATGGACTGGTAGTAGACAACTTCGCGTTGGTTCCAACATTAGCGCTAGCGCTCGTGGTTCAGAGCGGAATAAATTGGAAACTCGCAATTTTTTGAGATTTCTGTTTTCATTTGACAAAATAATTGAAACAATCAAATGTACGAAATGTAAACAATTTTTAATTTCTTGTGCAACGGAAAAATCTAATTTTATTAATATAAAATCTAAAGGTTTCCTGAGAAACCCACATAAGGACACAATCAAAATTTGTAAAACAGTCCAGAAAACTGTGTCTGTATGAATTACAAAATAAATTAGGGTGCAATAAGATTTATAGCCTGATAATTATTAGTACATTAAGAAATATAGATGTAAGTAGTTTACATGAAGAATTAAATTCTCATGTACTTGAATGTGATATTCTTGACAATCATAAGTATTTATTCAGTGGCGGACTAAGAGGCAGTGACACCCGGGGCGGTAAAGCAAGCTTACACCCCTTGAAAAATTTAAAAAAAAAAACACGAACAAATACTTTATTTAAAGGTGCTTACGAGCTTTTATTGTACTGAATGTTTCGATTATATCATTAAAATCTATATTTTTCGTGTGCTCCGTTTCGATTGAAAGTATAGCCAAATTAGTCAACCTATTTTGGCTCATCTTTGATCTTAGATAAGTCTTTATTAATTTTAATTTGGAAAAGCTTCGTTCACACGATGCCACTGAGACGCAAATTATTAAATAAATTCTCATCGCCAATGACAGACTCGGTAAAGAGTCTGAAAAATCCCACTTAACAATGAAGCTTAAAAATTCAAAGGCTGTCCAAATTTCTGCATCTTTTAAATTTATCTTTGAAGCTACCATGTGACGCCGAAAATTGCGCGGCTTGCTTGGTTTTATACTCCGTCCTCTGGCCTAATGGTAATAGATATATACACACAAACTTGTGTATCTACGTCGGATAGAAGAATAGAGTTATATGCCATAAAAAATGCGTACCGTTATTTAAAAACGAAACAAAGAAAAATACTCATATCAGTAAAGAAAAAAGAACTGAACACAGAACTGCGACGCTTGGTAAATGCTTGGTTGTTGCTCTTGGGCGATAAATATTTTATTTCCATATTACTTATAAATATTAAGAGAATAGGCCAGTATCGAAATTCATGCGCACATATATATGGGTAGGTATTTGGGAAACAAATTTATTGTTTTATTTGTGTTTTTATTTTTTGTAGTGTGCAAAGTTATTTTTCTGTTACTGATGGCACCCCCTATTAGTCTGCCACCCGGGGCGGACCGCCCCCACCGCCCCCCCCTTAGTCCGCCACTGTATTTATTAATCCGAAATGTGATTGAAATATACGCCAAAGTGATATTACATTATATTTCCAAAAAGACAAATGAAAAACAACATAAAAAAACTGATTCGCAATAAATATACGAAAATTGTGCAATTTATGGGACAATGAAAAACGATTTTTTATTTAAATTTTGTTGGTTCCATCTATTATTAATTATTTGAACTAGAACAATTTCGAGAGGACGTCTAGTGCAAACAATGCCGCAACAATTTGAATTGCAACCGTTTCACTTGGCAAATCTACTCACGCCCAATAGGTGGCTCTAGTATTCTATGGAGAAATCCAAGATGGTTGTCATTTTGTTTCACTTATTTTTCGCATGGAACCACGAGCGCTAGTTATGTTGGCGTCATTTTCTGGGCTGAAATTATATGGAATTGACATTTCAGTAGCCGTCCATGTATAGTATGTCAATGGTTATACCTATGTATATAATTTGGGTGAGCGAATTCGCAATGAGAGAAATGTGACATATTGCCAAAATTGAACCAGAAAGAAAGGGAACAGACCTATTTTCATCACCTCCAATAAAACTTTGCAGACAATACTTTTTATTTGGCGTTTTCCCGGATCCCCTGTCACACAGAGCGCGTTTTTAACGTCGGGTCAAATTCACCGCGGCGTTGAAACGCGGCGGTGAAACGCGGTGTTGAGAAAAATTACAGATTATTTTTACTGACGCGGCGCGTCATAATGGAAAATGAATTGAATGTGTGCGAAATTACCTATGGCTATACAATATGGGTGATGAAATGTACAAAAAGGTTGTCGAAGAACGAGAAATATGGGATACAATTTCAATAGAAATGAATGAGGACGGTAAGCATACAAATTTTTGTTTTTTGTATTTGCAGATACTACCTATTTAAATATGTATAGAGGTAACGCAAAATACTGGATTTTCACGATTCATTTCTTCTTCAAAAGGTTGTATTCTCCGACTTCATTTCTGTTTTTGTTAATTTCATGCACCCAAATTCTTTTTCTTTTCCGTGAATTACGTAGCGCAGCAATTAAAAAAAATATTCCGAGCTGCTTCACATTTTGCAAAAAGTGATGACAGCTACGGCAGCTAGAATTCTGTTTGACGTCCTCTAACGCGACGGTTGGAACGTCGCAATCAAATAATTTTACCGCCGCGTAAAATAATCTCACCGCAGCGTTAAATACGCGCTCTGTTTGACGAAGCCTTAATTCATGTTTCCAAATGACTTCATTTCGTGCCACAAATATATTGAGAGATAGATTTATAACGTTTAAGGTAACGTGTGTACCTCATTATTTAGCGCTTAAAGTTGGATCACCGATTAAAATACTACGTTACATTAATCAACCAATATTTTGCAATGCCACGAGATTTGCTGTTAAACAATTATTGAACAATCTAATTGAAGCAACAATTCTAAGTGGCAAATATATAGGGGAAGACGTTTTAATCCCCAGAATTCCAATGATTCCGCCTGATTTGCCATTTGATTTTAAATGTCTTCAATTTCCTGTTCGCCTTGCTTGTGGCATTACTATAAATAAAGCGCAAGGTCAGTCTTTCAAAATTTGTGGTATATACTTAGAATATCCTGTGTTTTCTCATGATCAACTGTACGTTGGATGTTCTAGAGTAAAAGATGGAAAAACCAAAAATGTTGTCTGTAAGAAAGCATTTCAATAAAATATAAGTATTTACCTACCAAAAACATTTTAAAAACGAATTTAATTCAAAGTTTTCTTCCTGCTCTCTTTAGTTTTGGCATTCCTCAAGCCTGACGAATTGAAAGAATTTTACGACTCAATAAAACTGCATTTTTTGTAGATGCAGCAGCCCCGGTAATGTGCTCAGCGAAGCGGGCATGGGATTGCTAGTTGTTTATAACGTTTATTTATCTCTTAGATTTACTAATTGTTTTCGTGTTTGATGCTTTGAACTTACAAATTTGTTTGAAAATTGCAACAAAACCACACAACAAACGCGATAGGATTCGCAATGAATTGACTGCGTAGCGTATTTGAAATGTCAAAGTTTGTATGGGGAGTTTTATGTCGTTTTCCATTGGGACCACCAGAAATCTTTTTCAGATCTCAGATTTTACGGGGCAAATGGAACATGCAGCGAAAATGATCTGCTTTTGTAAATGGATTAGTGCGATATTTGACAACAATATCAGCTGTTCAAATTGCATTTGTTTTTGCAGAAACCACAAATGGATATCGACTTGAAAAATGTTTCCCCTATTGCACATACAAATAGAGGATTATTGGTCATTCATAGTTTGCAGATGACGAGGAAAACTATGAAGCTAATAGTTCCTCTTAAATTATATCCAGGGCTATTTAGGCCCATTTTATTCACTCGAAGTTGAACACAACTTGGGGATTTTTATATGGGAAACTTCCCAAGTTGTGTTCAACTTCGAGTGAATAAAATGGGCCTTAATGTATTTCGTTATTTTGGTTTTCACGAAACTACCCCCATTTGTCTTCAAAGCAAACTTCTTAAAATGACGTAAACAGCTGTGCAAAGTATGCTGGTATTGTGAGAATGTGTGTAGATCTGAAAAAATATCGAGATCTGCAAAAAAGTGCTCTGAATCAAAAAAAAGATTGATTTTTGGTCCCAATGGAACATGAAAAGTGATTTAGATCAAAAAAAAGATTGGTTTTTGGTCCCAATGGAAAACCACATTAATTCGATCGTTTTCAACGATAGTTTTAAACGCATTCACTTTACCGACTGGTTAATCTTTAACTTGGAATGTATTATACGACGCTAAGTATTGACAATGTTTTCCCCGCCGTATTCCACGGTAGGGGTGATTTACACTGGCGAAAGACCAGATTTCGCTCAGAGATTGTTGTTCTGAGTTCCTGCTGAAAACTGGTCCTAATCAGATGGAGTTTAAGCTCTACTTTTCTATCTAGGTTTTTTGTACTACAAGTCTACAAAACGGGGACTTTTCCCCTCTCTGAAAGTTTTTTTGTTTAACTTTCAGTATTATATGACAGATGAGTATGTGAGGCGCGTGGCTTGAATACAAATGTATCTTTATTTCAATGTCATATTCTTCCACCTGACTTGATGCATATCTGTCTGTCATATGAATAGCTGTTTAAGTTGAAGTTTATGGAGGGGTAGCAGACACACCCAGTCAAGAGATTCGTTACTGAGTATTAAGTTGACAGTTAAATCCGACAGCATAACTGTCATGAGAAAGCTTCTATAATTCAACCGTAATTGTAGGTTTTTTCGATTTGCCCCAACAATAGAAACAAATGAATCAATTTGGGATATATTCAATTAAATTTAAATATGACAGCATAATCTCTTGATGATTGTGACAAAAGTCCCACAAAATCCTGAACAGCTTTAAGTAGTTTACCCACCCACTACCATGCACTATGTCCTAGTCCTAATCCGGATAACCATGCTTTACGGGCAATTAATTCTCGAGGTTGAACCAACATATCAATAGACTCTCCATTACGACAATTAATCACCTCATTACATGGCCATTTCCTCTACCACAGGCAAAATAATCGGTTGTGACTTAACTAGCCATTACCTGACAGTCTTCACAATGAATGGCTACATCAAGGTATTCGATGTGACACGCCACGACCCCAAACCACTGATCCACCCAAAGTCTGGCTATGATTTATTCGAGAACTTTGGCGAGGTAATCATGGCCAAATGCAATGCTGTGGGCAGTCACCTGGCCGTCGTGATTGCCAACGAAAGTCTCATGCCCGATGGCCGATTGTACTGCTGGGATTTCGAGAGGGATATAATGAGACATTACGATTTCATGAATGACACTGGAGAGTCGGGAGCAAGGTGAGAACTATCTCCGACCGACCACACACGAACACAGATATTAGGAATTTTCTCCTTTCGAACTCGTTCAGATTACCAATTGTCTTCTTTTGGGATACCGATGACAGTCGTTTGCTGGCTATCGAAGCACGTTCAATAGCACAGAAAGCACCGCATCATCAACGCATCAGGAAGGAGCTTCAACAACAAACAACTCCTGCACCAGGAGGTGGAGTAGGAATTGTCGAATCGAATGCTGCTGCAGGGGGACCATTACTATCGTCATCACAACCAAGGACAGCCAGCGCAGTGGACTACTGTGAGACGCAAGCAGTTGTTATGTTCCATGCTGCAGATAAATGCACCCTTAAATTGCTGGAGCTGGTTAATCTAGCATCTGGAGAGCAATTAGTCAATTTGTGTGCACCGAATGTGGTAATGCTTTGTGTGGCCTGCACGATTGTGTGTACGTGTAGGACACATTTATTTTCTTCGGCGACCGAAGCTGTCGGAAAAGAAGATTAATCACATATATTGTTCTTCCTCTGTGTCTCCCAGATAACTCTAGATATCAGTGTGGTGAGGAAGCGCTCCCTGCAGGACTTTATCGGTCTGGAGAACTGCGACGAGAACACACGCAAAATGGTCTTGAATTTCAGTCTAAATGTGGCCGAGGGCAACATGGACCTGGCCTATCGGTAAGCACTTTATAATTGTCTTGTCCTTGTGACTGTACGACAGGGCGGTTCTTCCAGATGCATCCGTTCGATACAATCGGAAGTTATTTGGACTAATCTGGCAAAGATGTGCGTACAAACAGGGCGGATGGACGTGGCCAAGGTGTGCCTGGGCCATTTGAAGAAAGCCCGCTCGGTGCGAGCGATACGACAAGCTATGGATGATGATGACTTGGAGAACGACGCAAAGGTGGCGGTGCTCGCAGTTGAACTAGGAATGATTGAAGAGGCGCAAGAGTTGTACAAGAGATGCGGACGATTTGATTTGCTGAACAAGTTGCTGCAGAGCTGTGGATCTATTGATGAAGTCGGTGGGAGGTGTATTGGGAGTTTTTTTATTATTAAATGACTGTTTCTTTTGCAGGCTTTGGAAGTCGCGGAGAAGGGCGACAGGGTGCATCTGAAGAACACATACTTTCAGAAGGGGGAACAGCTCAAGGAGAAGGGCGATATCAGTAAGGCCATTGAGTTCTACGAGAAAACCCAGAATCCGGTGCAAAATGTCACACAAATGCTGTTGGATCATCCAGCTTTGATGAAGGTAACAATATAGATCCCTTTCCCTCCATCCGCACAGTTACCTGTCACTAGATTCAGATATCAGCTTTGTGGTTTGAGTAGTTGCTAAGTCCGCTAAAGCCTTTTCTTTCATTGGCACTCTCTAGAAATACATGCAAACAGCCAAGGACCCGAAAATGCTGAAGTGGTGGGGCCAGTACATCGAGAGCACCGGCGACATGGACAGTGCATTCAGTGTCTACCAGAAGGCAGAGGACTGGTTCTCGCAGGTAAATGTCCCAGCTATAATAGCAGTACATCAACCCCCTTGTGGTTACTCAAGTTCTCCTTTCAATTCTAGGTGAAAATTCTCTGCTACTTGGGTCAGATCGGAAAAGCGGACGTTATAGCGCGCCAATCAGGCGATCGAGCAGCGTGCTACCATCTAGCACGCCACTACGAGAACATAGGCAAGCACCAAGAAGCCATTCAGTTTTACACACGTGCTCAAACCTACAGCAATGCCATCCGCATATGCAAAGAGAATGACATGCAAGACGAGCTGTGGACTGTGGCGAGCTCAGCCCGCCAGCGCGAGAAGGCCACCGCAGCAGCGTACTTCGAAGAGGTCGGATCGTACAAAAGAGCGGTCGAGCTCTACCACCGCTCGGGCATGCTGCACAAGGCCCTTGAGATGGCCTTTGCCTCTGAGCAACCAGATATCCTGCAAGTCATCGCTTCAGAGCTGACTGCCGAGTCTGATCCGGAACTGATTAACCGGTGCGCCGAGTTCTTTACGAGTATCGAGCAGCACCAAAAGGCCGTACAGCTACTGGCTAGGACCAAACAATTAGAGCGCGCCATACGTATTTGCCATGAAAAGGGAGTGCCCATCACTGAAACCCTGGCCGAGATGTTGACACCGGCAAAGACCGAGCTCGACGATGAAACACGCGCCCGAATTCTCACACAGTTGGGTGAGCTGCTGCAGGAACAAGGTGACTACCACTCGGCCACCAAAAAGTTCACCCAGGCTGGGGATAAGGTTCGCGCCATGAAGAGTCTGCTCAAATCCGGTGACACGGACAAGATCATTTTCTTCGCCAACATGTCCCGCCAGAGGGAGGTGTACATTATGGCGGCCAACTACCTGCAAGCCCTCAATTGGCAGCAGGATCAAAAGGTGCTTAAGAACATTGTCACATTCTACTCGAAGGGTCAGGCGTTTGATTCTCTGGCCAATTTCTATGCCACCTGCGCCCAGGTGGAGATCGATGAGTTTAGGGACTACGAGAAGGCTCTCAAGGCGATGCACGAGGCCGCAAAGTGCTTGGTGAAGGTTCCGCATTCTCAGCGAGCGTCGGACAACCTGCAGAAAACTATTGTCGAGGTAAAGTATGTGCTGGACATTCAGGCAGCTCTGGAGAACGGCGAGAATCAGTCGGTTGTAGCGGGCTGCAGGAATATGCTAAGTGAGTTGGGGGTTTATCGTATTCTTACGAGCTAAGTCCGTTTTTCTTTAGTTAAACCGGAGATACCTCCAATTCGACATGCGGACATTTTGGCGATGCTGGTCAAAGCCTTGTCCAATGCCAAGCAATACGTCGAGGCGGTGGGTGCCCTGCGAGAGCTGGCTTTGAAAGACCCCACCTGGAGTAGCAGGGGCCTAATCGAGCGCACCACAGTTCAGAAGCTTGCCGATGAGTGCAATTTGGATTTCAATGTGATCTGGGACTCGGGTCGACGCAAAACGGAGATGACCGATGAAGACAATGATGAGGAGGAGATTCAGGAGGAGATCCACTAACCTTTCTCACCACAAGAAGGACATAAATTCGCTTGTATGTCCATAAAGTTATAAAAGCTAATAAAAGTTCCAGTAGATGACCTCATCCCAAGTGTTTCGACTTGAAACGTTTGCAAATTTATTAGAAACCAAAAATCTAAATCACGAAGCCGACAAAAACCATCATCCCCCAAAGCATCGAATCGATTCCGAAGGTAGTCCGGCTCTTTTGTGTGTGTCCCATATACATATAAGGAAACTATCATTCTTTTCGATAAACTTCCGGCATAATGTACTCCGCCTTATTAGGATTGAAAGGATTTTCAAATTATTAAGCAGATGCATACCTGGGAATCGATTCAATACCCCCATTAGGTAAATAAAGGTTGAGACATCTACATCCCCGAGGGAATTAAAGATCAGGACACATTAATGTAAATAACTCGCCACTTCCTCATGTGGAGCCTTTGAACATCCACATTTAAGGATATTTCCCATAATCCCGCAAATACGTTAAGAAGAATTTAAAGAATTTGCTCGAAATAGCTTAGGGATGGGAGGATGTGTAGAGGGCTTCGGCGACTACGATAATAATAGCAGGATGAGGACGAAAGACTCTCGATGCCTCAACCGGAATTTGTAATGAGAAAAATGCATTTTTAGCACATTCTGCCTGGGGGTATATTCCTCTCGTTCTTAGCGCATTTTCGGTTCGGCTGAAGTGTGCTGAGATATTCAATTTTTTTTTCTTCTTTCACGTCGTTCTTATCTTCCCTAGGGGGATCTAACAAACAGCTATTATGCTATACCATTATAAAGTCATTTGTTAGGTAAATGTGGTCAGGGAGGAGTGCTACAACGTTACAATGGATGCGTGTGTGTGGTCAGTTGCAGTGTGCCGAATGGGTTAGAGTTTAAACCATTATTTGGATACTTGAAGCCAGTTGGCCATTAGGGTGTGCATGTGCAGTGTGTAACATTTGAATTATGTTTGAAATGGCAAGTAAGTGTAGGAAAGTATCACGATGTACAGGGTGGGAAGTTGGATAAAATTTTAAATTGAAGTCAAGCACCAGCTGTATCCGCGGGATTATGTCAAAATTCCAGTGAAAGAACACAATTTTTTGTAGCAAATCTGCTTCACTAGAAGAGCCGAGGTTAAAATAAATAGATTAGCAAGTTTACTCCAATTACAGAGGCTAATTTATAAAATAAAAGCTTTACTTACTAAGGTTAAAAAAGTTTCCCAGTTCTTATGCGGAAAATAAAAGCGCGCCAGAATTAAACCAACTAGTAGAGGAATTTAGTTTAATTAGGTCCTACTAGAGGGGCGCGACTGTATAACAATTTATTTCTTGTAGAATTGCTTCATAGTTACTGGTTACCGAATGGCGTATACTTAATTTGGATTTAATTTGCGCCAGTACTGTAAATAATCAGGTGCCTATTCAGCGTGACAAACAAGTTATGTCCATCATCAAAAGTGCTCACAATGTGACAGAAAGAAAAGTTCCTTAAAATCCGTTTAACAAAATATTTTGGCAGCAAAATCCATCAGATAGAAAGCTTTTCGATTCAACTGTCATAAGCGTTTTGCTACCCACATCAATTTGTGACAACAACTATCTACTGTCATCTGTCAAAGTGTCAACGAACCCAATATTAGGTAAGAAACCTACTTTATTCATCGCATGTGCTTATGCAGTGCTTAGGGATCACCTTCGGAATATATTCTGGGCTAGCACGTATTGACAACTGATGGGGTTGCAAATTTTGCTACCAGAAGAAAAATTAATGCGATAGAAAGGAGAGGCCAAGAAAGTGTTCTGTGTTTATTGAGAAAACCGTTTGGTTTAAAATTTTAAAATGAGCTTCAGCACTAAAAAAAGATCTCGTTCACTAAGTAAGTATTCGACTCTAAGGTGGTTTTTACTCTTTTCATCCATCATTCGGATTTACAGCTTTCGGTGGTCAAATTTAGACTTCGTAGGGTGACGCAAATATTTGGGATCAGCGTTACCGATGGCCAAAATGATGAAGTCGCCAAAGTAGATGAGAGTTTTAAAAGGGGAAAAGCAAAACACAGATCTAAAATAAGAAATAAAAATAATATTCAAGCGCACAGTCAAAAATAGAAAGGAAATGGGATATCTGGGGAACTGAAAACTGCATTCGAATAAAGCAAAACCACACCTTATTATGGAGAATATTTCCTTAAATGTGCCCAATATTTATGGAGGTTGTGCAACAGTTTTGATTATTTTTTATGAAAATAGCTGCCCAATAGTCGAAAATGTTTGTAAAAATAAGGCCCCAAACGTAAAAGTTAAATAATGCTCCATTCTTAAATGGAAATAAGGCCCCAATGAAAAGAAGTAATGCTCCAAAAATAAATGAACTAATGCCCCAAAATTGTGATCCACTTTCACAATGAAATTATGAACATTTTTTAAATGGAAATAAGGCCCCAATGAAACGAAATAAGGCCCCAAATATAAATCAAATGGAACCCCAACATTTTTTCTTGAATTTGTAATTTATTTTTAAAAATGAAAATGCTTTTATACAAATACCTACTTGCATTGTGTCCTTTCCTGTTAATAGTTAATAATTATAGTTTATTGTGTTGGCTAAGGCTATGACGGAGCCGCAAATATGGCAGGTCACTTAAGTGGAGTACAGTGCCAGGATTAGGCAATAGTATCCAAACGCTAGGTATGTACACTGTGCAAGCCATCGCTTGAATCTGGCTCTGTCTAATGCCATGTCAACTCCTGAAATTCGCAATTGCCTTGGTGTTGTTAGTGCAATAGCTAATTTCTTCCGCAACCATTCAAATGCAAATTTAACTTTCAAAAATGTTATTAAAAAACACGCACCAGAGAGCCGAAAAACTCGACTTATACTCTACGCCTTTGTAAAACAAAATTTATTGAAAGGCATGACAGTATTGTTTCCTTTGTAGAGCTCTTCAAATGCATCTCAATAAGTCTTGACGAACTAACGAGCACAGCGTGGGCGATGTCTTATGGCAGCGGTCTAAAAAGTGATTTCCTAGGAAGCCTGATTGTATCCTACAATCCTATGTGTCATTGAGAAAGTGAATGACACTGATAATCAAGCACTTTGAAGTAAATTTAGAAAAAAATTTATTAAAATCAAAGAAAAAATTAGATAAGGCTTCAGAAATAATGTTGGGGTCTTATTTCATAAGGGCCTTAAAGTTCCCAAAATGTCAAATTTCACCCCAATATAAAACTTAAAAACTTAAAACTTAATTTTTACTTTGGGGAGCCTAAAAGTCGTCGCCTGGGGCCCTGGAGGTGTAAAATGCCACAATTCCGTAACGCTGTTTGGGACAAAGGAGCCACAAAGAGAATGAGTATAAAATGTTTAGGTACCGTACATTTTTTTTAAAAATTGTTTGTGTACAAAAGGCCTGTTCCGGAACATTTTCCAATGAACTGCGTAAAAGATGACATTTGGAATAGTCAACAAGATTTACGAAAAACTGCGGAAACAATTTGAACAAACCTTTTATTAAACTTTAAGTTTTAATGGAGGCAATCTCCAAACGTTTCATTTAAGAAGTTCCCAAGTATTAGTAGCCCTTCTCTTTAAAAATCATATCCCTAGCTATTTGTCCTGTCAAATATTGTCTTCAAACCTCCTGCGTACCTGTTAAACAGAAAACTACTAGTATTTTCTCAACTAAAATCGACACAAGAACAAGCAAATTTTAACCACAAAAGCCTCCTTACTCTTGCAGAATGTTTCGGCAAAGTTTGACTTCAACAAAAAAGCCGACCAAACTCACTCATCACCAGTCTGGCCACTTTCCACTTCTTCAACGAGAAATGTACCCCAACGCGTAGCAAAAAAAAAAAATTAATAATTAAACACAAGTAATTTGTGCTGTCAGATGCTCAAGTGTAAGCCGAAACTAAAAACGCTTCGTAACAGTATACACCAAAAGAAATCCTTTAACAGTTTACAACTTGTAAAACAAGCCACAAGGAGTTTAACCCCCATTCTTGGCAAGCCCTTATGTCCTCCTTCGGGCTGAGTGCAAAGAAAAACCGCAACCAAGCAAATAACTAAAAAGCCTTCAATCATCTGGTATTGGTGTGAGAACATTTCTCATCCTTTCCACTCTATCTATCGGACTATGGGCCGTCCTGCATTGGATTTACACACCGAACAAGGGGGGATGAAGCGGAACACCCAAGTATCAGTTTCGAACGAGCAGAAAAGCCGTTTGGAAACTTTCCAAACTCATATTTCAACATTCTGGCTTTATGTAGACTCCCAGTCCCATAGTCGTGGCAGCCTGTATTCCTTTGACCAATTGAAGGGCGGCGACCGACCGGTACCGAGGAACTAAGCAAATTGAAAAATCTTCCTGCGAAAAAAAAGGGAAAAATAATAAAATAACAAACGTTCAACAAGCGAAGAAGAAGCGCCGCTTTTGCTCGGAGTGAGTTTTCAAGTTTGCTACATTTTTGTGCGGCGCGGCCTTCTCCTTTCACCTTTCCCTTAGGAGTAGGAACTATACCTACAACTGTGAAACGTAAAAGTGCTTTTGGCCATCATTGAGTTTTTGCGTCGCAAAATACCAATTTTCGAATGCGAAAGAACTGTGTGTGTGCGAAAGAGGTGCGAACCTCACGCTCACGCTGTGGTGGCAACACACAGCGGCGCCGGCAATGTTGTTGTTTGTAATCACTTTTCACCGGAAATTTAAGGTTAATTTATTGTTTTCGTTGGAAAATTGTTTCCTTTGCACGCAATTAATAGTTGAAAAGGATCAGCGAGGGAGCGAAATAGTTTGCTGGGGGAGGTATGGTGTTGACGTAAATTCGATTTGGATAGACACTGTGTCGAAAACTTGCTATTTTCGTAAAGAGCGCTTTAGGGTCTGCAAAGTTTTCATCAGTTTCAGCCTTCAGCTCTACTTGAACTAGAGTGTGCATATCAGATTGAGTTAATCGGTTTGTTGGACAACTGATTCTCTTATTTTGAAGAGGAATCGATAAGCCGCATCTAGAAGGCGAAATCATGCTGTAAGTTAAGCAATCAAGGTTTTTTCGTTCAATGACAAACTGTAGATCCTTTGCGCTTAACCGGTCATTTTTGAGGGCATCTTTTATTTTTATCCCCTGACGCGAAATGTATTAGCAAAGAAAATAGATCTGTTCCTTTACTTTTAAATCTTGTTACAAATTTTTACTCAACGCCGTTCCCGAACTCGAAAAAATCGTAAAAGAGAGCGTCGTCGAGAAATAATAGTTACTACCCACTCCACTCTCCACTGAGCATCTTACGAATTTTTACTCAACCAATTTCTTGGTGGTAAAAGTGGTAAAGCTGTCAGTCACCTTACAGCTAACAGCTGATTTGAAGTTTTTTATCCCATTTGGCATAATATTCGTGCATTTGTTTTGATTCTTTGAGCATTAAAATGGTATCAACAGGCGGTAAAATAGAATTGAATGTTCTCCTCAAGATTCCTTTCGAAAGTGGCAACGAAAGTCTTCCTTGCTGAGCAATGAGTAATCTCCACCATGTAATTCTTAATGCAGTGTCGCTTTTTCCTCTTTTCGAATATGTACTTGTAGTTGTAGTTCAATAAATCAAACTCTTCCACATACTCCGATTTATCAAGAAGAAGTTCGATAAATTTCAGGTCACTTTCACCACAATTTATATAGTGTAACTAATTTTCTTAGTTAATTAGGATAGTCCTCGAGTTTATCAGACATTTTATAGACTTTTCGTACCACTTTTTTGAAAATTTGAATTATGTATCTGTTCATGTGAAAAGCATATAATTATTACTCGTTACTTATTCGATGTCTTCAATGTAGTTTTTATAATTTTTTGTAAGATGTCGCTACTAAGATTATCGTCTTAAACGTCAACTGAGGCTTTTCCTATTTTGTACTGAGCTAAATTCTGTCTTTTTTTTATATTTCACCCTCCACGAGGTAAGACATCGAGCTCCGAAAATAAAGAAAATCGAAATCTCAATCATTCTCTTTTTTTCATATCAACTGCTTCACGAGAAAAACTCTTAATACCAGCGCCTAATCCAGGGTCTACCCTAAAGCACCCGCACACTATCTGCCATTGTTTCATAGATTAGTACAATGCGTTCCCGAACTTTTTCGTAAGTGTCTGAGAATCTATCACCACCACTGCCGTTTTGACAGTCTTTTCCATTTTTACTACAAAAGTAAAGAAGCAGACCTAATATAATCACGTAGATAACGCAGTTCAATATTTGTCAATGTCATATGAAACAAAGATTTTACAGAGAGGAAGCGTTGCCAACCAAAGCCAGAGTTAAACAGCAGTATAGAACATAATATGTTCACTGCATACCAGTGATAAAAATCGTGTTTTCTCAATTGTACTGAGAACTGAAAAGAAATAGTACTAAAACGTACAAAATAGTACATAATTTGTTTAAATGGCCGCGCTTTTTCAAGAACAAACAATTTGTAAATGAATTTATAAGAATAAATGTAAAACGCATAAATGTTGAGTATGGTTTTTTAGACAGCTTCACTTGTTCTCTATCCGCATCTTAGGAGCCAACAAGTGTTCATCCTTTCACATTTCAGTTTTTTTTTTTAATTTTCTTTACATGAAAAATATTTTTAACAGATGAATTCAAGCAGCTACCTTTGGGAGTTGGTTAAAAAATAGGTTAATACCATGGAAGTTAAACCCAAGATTTCACTAGGGTTATAGTGTCCTGCTTAGGATTTCCTTATTATGCGTTCGGCAGCAGTGGCACTCCTTTGATTTCTACAGGCACTAATACTTAGGAATTCCTACGCAGGACAGGCAGATTGTAGGCAAATGTACCGTTTCTGCTCTCAGTTGGCCCTCTAGTTAAGATCCTCTTTTGCGGCGACCCCTTATGAAGCATGCACTGCACATTATTCGTTTCGGGGGCAGACAAGTGGCTCTTAATCTCTGTAGATAGTCATTGTACCTGAGCAGGTAGAAGCTTCCTTAAGATTTTCTTTTTTATAAGTATCATCGAAGATCTGTTAAGGAAATTCTCTTCAACACCAGACTATTACAAAATGGTTTGATCGCTTTTAATTGGTAATAGTTAGGGTGGAACGCGACAACTAGGTTTCGCAACATGTCTTATAATTCTCTAAGTCGTAAAGCAGACTTCTCCAGTGATGTCGCAAAAGTGCCGCTAATCTTATTGAGCTTTGTTAAAATATCTTTCGGGGGTGATACTGCACTTTGTCCGTAGTACAGAAGAGCTCTTATATCTGTTCAAAGCAGTTCAAACCGCCGACAGATAAGCGTTAGGTTTGCATGGACGTTGTCGCTCTGAGTGCAAACCAGTTCAAATAAAGCTGCACATATATCAGGACCAGAAACCAAACCAACTATTTTTATAGTTTTCTTTCTATTTATTAGTTGCTGCTGTTGGTTTGTTTTTCCGTCTAATTTTCTCTGTTCCAACTGATTTTGTAAATTTTTAAACAAACACTTCCGTTGATTGACAAAAAAAAATAAATGACAGGCCTTGACTTTTCTTGTCAAAAAAATAAATAAATAGTAAAAGTGAAAAGAAAAAAAGAAGACTCAAGACAGAAAAGCTAAAGAAAAACACGAAGAAAATAAAAATGGACACAGAGTGCTTAATTAAAAGTGACAACACCAAGAAATCAGCAATCAAATGGGTCCAGCGCACAGTAAGAAAATGCGGAAAAAAAATAAAAGCGATGAAAATGAAAAACGAAGAACCACCAACTGGCCCAAAAACAAAAACCGTGAGTATTAAAAACTTTAGTTCATTACCATACACACCTCACACCAATACACCACTTACATAGATGACCAAATTCCCAATAAAAATTGTTAACAAGCTCGGGCTCCTTCAGACACAAATAATACAGCAAGGAGATGTGGGGCAAGAAGGCGATAGAAAACCTCTATTACCTAATTGCTACCTCCAACATCCGGAGCTATGGTTTCTCATATAGGCCTTGTAGTTTTTCGCGAGCTAAATCCAAGCCCATCAAGTCAACAAAATAAGACTTGGGCTCGGATTCAGCTCCCGAAAAACTACAAGCCGCTGCTTTTGTTACTATGTTGAATTTTACATTATGCTCTTTTTTTAAAACATACTTTTTCTTTTATTGATTGCATAATGAATTGTTGTTAGAAAATAGTTCTCTTAGTATTAAATAGACATTTCTTTTATATAAATATATTGCATTTCTCATTTCCAATAAAATTTATATAGATACAAAGCTTGGTACTGGCCGACAGGGATCACCTTGCAATTCCATTTCAATTCGTTCCTTTTTTTCAGTTAGGTGGGCTTACCTTAGGAATAACCCGATGAGAAGAATCACTGCAGCAGACAAATAATTGCTCCTACACGAAGTCCGGGCCAGGAGGTATGAGCCTACGAACGCTTAAACAAATTGGTAAGTTCATTTTGGTACATGATCTTAGAAAATAATTGACGGAACCTTCTTCTTTTTCAGGTCCTGAAGGTGGATGAAACATCTGCAGAGGACAAGTGGAACTGAAGATTGCAGAAAAAGGTTGGAGCTTGCAGCCAAAAGCAGTTCAGCGACCAAGAGCTTTTGGCATACGAACGCTTAAATATATTGGTAGGTTAATTTTGGTACCACGCATAATCTTAGAAAATAATTAACAGAATTTTCTTCTATTTCAGGTTCTGAAGGTGGATGAAATATCTGCAGAGGAAGACTTGAATCGAAGACTGCAGAAAAATGGTTGGAGCTTGCAACCAAAAGCAGTTCAGCGACCAAGAGCTTTTGGCATACGAACGCTTAAATATATTGGTAGGTTAATTTTGGTACCACGCATGATCTTAGATAGTAAATGACGGAACCCTCTTCTTTTTCAGGTTTTGAAGGTGGATGAAATATCTTCCGAGGAAGACTTGAATCGAAGACTGCAGAAAAATGGTTGGAGCTTGCAACCAAAAGCAGTTTAGCGACCAAGAGCTTTTGGCATGCGAACACTTAAATATATTGGTAAGTTCATGTTGGTATGCCACGCATGATCTTCGAAAATAATTGACAGAATTTTCTTCTATTTCAGGTTCTGATGCTGGAGTTTCAGTGTCATCAACATTCCAATTTTTTTTTTTGCTATTTTGTTTGTGGAAATACTCGAAGCATAGATGCTCAAGACTGATTGAAGACTCTCTACGGTGACCCTAAGAGGATCTAAACTAGAGAGCCAACTTCCTGTGCACGGTGCACCTACCCGATTTTCCCCGCAAATTTCGAATGACAGTGACAGCCCTCTCTCGCGCGCTGCTATTTTTCTTGTCTGTGAATACGTGTTATTAATGGCCGCCGGGTGGCACTTTTTCATTAAATGAATTTGTAAATTGTAAATGAATTTATATCAATAAAAAATGTAAAAGGCATTAATGTTGAGTATGGTTTTTTAGATAGCTTTACTTGTTCTCTATCCGTCTTAGGCGCCAACTAGAATTTTTTTTAGGATTTTCCAGAGTTTTGCTTGTCTTTAGAAGGATCAAGTCGTGGAGCAAAATAACGTCTTTTTGCCTCTTGTATTTCACATGTTACCCCATTTCTTAGAACACGATAAGCATTAAATTAAGTGCACCGTGTTTTGGTGAGGAGCTACCGCTAGCAGCATACATGAATCTGTTGGTCAAGAGCTGTGGGATTAGATGGCATACACCCAAAGTTCATCACACACATTTTTAACACAATTCTGACAAAAGATGTCTTTCCTGATCAGTGTAAAATAGCAAAGTAATACCTGTAGCAAAAAATTGTCCAAAAGCAGATCATTTGTTTTCTACAAAGGACATATGTTATCACCGAAGCAATCCGGTTTTAGGGAACAGCACAGTAGATCGATTAATGTTACTGAAGACATAAGAGGGCCCTCAGATGATGGAAATATATAAATAAAATAAAATAAATATCAAGAAGATGTTGCATCTCACGACCATTTTATGCTAAAAGTCGGGATCTTTTGAGGAGATTTTCCACTACATAACTACGATATGTAGCTTTAATGTTGGCTTTATATTTGAGGACCAGAAACCAAACAAAATATTTTTATAGAATTCTTTCTATTTATTAGTTACTGCTGTTAGTTTGCTTTTACGCCAGCTTTCCTCTACTCCAACTGATTTTGTAAATTTTGAAACAAACACTTCCGTTGATTGAAAAAAAAAAAAACAAATGACAGGCTTTGACTTTTCTTGTCAATAATAAATAAATAGTGAAAATCAAAAAAACCGAAAAAACCGAAAAAAGAAGACTTAAAACAGAAAATCAAGAGAAAATAACGAAGACAATAAAAATGGACGACAAAGAGTGTTTAGTTAAAAGTGCAAACACCAAGAAATCGGCAATAAAATGGGTCCAGCGCAAAGTAAGAAAATGCGGAAAAAAAATAAAAGCGATGCAAATGAAAAACGAAGAACCACCAACTGGCCCAAAAACAAAAACCGTGAGTATTAAAAACTTAAGTTCATTACCATACACACCTCACACCAATACACCACTTACATAGATGACCAAATTCCCAATAAAAATTGTTAACAAGCTCGGGCTCCTTCAGACACAAATAATACAGGGGCAAGAAGGCGAAAGAAAACCTCTATTATCTAATTGCTACCTCCAACATCCGGAGCTATTGTTTCTCATATAGGCCTTGTAGTTTTTCGCGAGCTAAATCCAAGCCCAAGTCAACAAAATAAGACTTGGGCTCGGATTCAGCTCGCGAAAAACTACAAGCCGCTGCTTTTGTTACTATGTTGAATTTTACATTATGCTCTTTTTTTAAAACATACTTTTGCTTTAATTGGTTGCATAATGAATTGTTGTTAGAAAATAGTTCTCTTAGTATTAAATAGACATTTCTTTTATATAAATATATTGCATTTCTCATTTCCAATAAAATTTATATAGATACAAAGCTTGGTACTGGCCGACAGGGATCACCTTGCAATTCCATTTCAATTCGTTCCTTTTCTTCAGTTAGGTGGGCTTACCTTAGGAATAACCCGATGAGAAGAATCACTGCAGCAGACAAATAATTGCTCCTACACGAAGTCCGGGCCAGGAGTTATGTGCCTACGAACGCTTAAACAAATTGGTAAGTTCATTTTGGTACCACGCATGATCTTATAAAATAATTGACGGAACCTTCTTCTGTTTCAGGTTTTGAAGGTGGATGGAATATCTGCAGAGGAAGACTTGAATCGAAGACTGCAGAAAAATGGTTGGAGCTTGAAACCAAAAGCAGTTCAGCGACCAAGAGCTTTTGGCATACGAACGCTTAAATATATTGGTAAGTTCATTTTGGTACCACGCATGATCTTAGAAAATAATTGACGGAACTTTCTTCTTTTTCAGGTTCTGAAGGTGGATGGAATAACTGCAGAGGACAACTTGAACTGAAGATTGCAGAAAAATAGTTGGAGCTTGAAACCAAAAGCAGTTCAGCGACCAAGAGCTTTTGGCATGCGAACGTTTAAATATATTGGTAAGTTTATTTTGGTACCACGCATAATCTTAGAAAACAATTAACAGAATTTTCTTCTACATATTTCAGGTTCTGAAGGTGGATGAAATATCTGCAGAGGACAACTTGAACTGAAGATTGCAGAAAAATAGTTGGAGCTGGCAACCAAAAGCAGTTCAGCGACCAAGAGCTTTTGGCATGCGAACGTTTAAATATTTTGGTAAGTTCATTTTGGTACCACTCATAATCTTAGATAGTAAATGACGGAACCCTCTTCTTTTTCAGGTTTTGAAGGTGGATGAAATATCTGCAGAGGAAGACTTGAATCGAAGACTGCAGAAAAATGGTTGGAGCTTGCAACCAAAAGCAGTTTAGCGACCAAGAGCTTTTGGCATGCGAACACTTAAATATATTGGTAAGTTCATGTTGGTATGAAACGCATGATCTTCGAAAATAATTGACAGAATTTTCTTATATTTCAGGTTCTGAAGCTGGAGTTTCAGTGACATCTAGATTCCGATTTTTTTTTCGGAATTTTTTTTGTGGAAATGCTCTAAACATAGATGCTCAAGACTGCTTGAAGACTCACTAACGGTGACCCAAAGGGGATCTAAACTAGATTGCCAACTTCCTGTGCACCTACCTCATATCGACGGTAACAGATGAATGCTTAGCGAAAATATGTTTACCGTTGTTTTGTTGTTGTTGGGAGGCCCATATATGGTTGCAACTCTAAAGGGATGCGTTATTAGCCTTTTATTAAGTAAGTCCTCAGTGAATTCGAAAATTTTAAATGCAGTTATTTAAGTTAGGATACACTTTATGCACCAGTGATTTTAAATAAGTTCTCACTATTGGAAATTCGGAGTTGGAGGTGTAAACACAAATGGACTTTAATCTCAATACGCAAAAAAAAAAATGAAATAAACATAAAATAAAATAAAAAAATGTTTCTTCTATTTTTGAGTTAGCTACATAAATGAAGCCCGCAAAAAAAATACAAAAATACAAACCACATACCATGGTAAGCTATATATATATTTGTGATATATGTACACTCCGCGTCACTTGAATAGCACATGTAAAAAAAACGTTTTTGTATACGAAATTTTTCGGATCCAGATAAAAGTTAATTTTTTATTTATTTTTTTCTTATAATCATTATATTAATACGTGAACATCCAAGCTTTCCGTACGCTTTTTTGGCATTTAATATGAAATGAGGAGAATGAAACTTATCTTATTTGAAAGATGCTGTGCCGTAGATGTGCACAAACCCAAAATCGTGGGTATATGTCGCCATTAAGAGTGGTAAAATTAAGTTATGAGTTCCTCATACAAAACAGGTAGTAAAAGGATTTTGGTGCCAATCAAGTTTTCGCTGTCATGTTTCCATAGTAACGTATTTAATCATCTAAGATTAGAACCTGTTGAAGAGAATCATTTACCCATAAAGGTATGCAATTTACCTGCCCCTAAAAATAAGCAATAATTGTAATCAATTTATTAAGGGGAATTATTTATTATTATTTGTCGCCACTATAATATAGTGTAATATAGGGTAATATTATTACCATAGTAACGTACCTATTAAAAACATAAATCATTTTAGATTAGAATCTGTTTCCGATGGAGCAGCTCATTTACGTATTTTTTAACTTTCTCCATTACGTAGATAGTAAGATAGTAAGATAGTAAGAGAAAGATATCTATTATTTTTGTGCAAAATTTCGGACTCGAGATATTAATCAATTCTGATATAACGATGAAAGAGGAAATCAAAAAAGTGGATTGCAAAATTCTGTCCGGTCTGTCGGTCTGTCCGTCCTTCCCCAGGCTTACAGCCTAAACGGCTTCCCGGATTACGTTCAAACCTCGGATTTGGAGTTTTTGCGCTTACAGTTGGGGAGGTGTTTTTTTTTTTTTGCAAGGTAAACTCAATATTAATATATATATACAATTTTCGTACCAGTTTGATTTGATCGAAAACGGCTCTAACGATTTCAACCAAAATTGATATTTAAGCTTAAGTAGGTGAGGTCACCATGACTGCGTACCCAGTTTTTGGCTTAAGATTCGAACAACGGTACTTTTGAAATTTCGACATAGATGGGAAGAAATTAAGGAATTCGCGTTACCTTTATGTAAAACGACACCGCGTCATCGTCACCGAGAAACCGACACCCGATGGCGCTGTTGTCCATTTTCTGATAAACTCAGCCGATCTCAATGAAACTTTGTTTGTGTGCATGGTTGTATGCAGCTGGAAAGATAGGATAGTTTTGGACCCGATAGGTGGCGCTGTTGTCGATTTTTTTGAGAAACTCAACCGATCCCAATGAAACTTTGTTTGTGTGCATGGTTGTATGCAGCTAGAAAGATAGGATAGTTTTGGACCCGATAGGTGGCGCTGTTGTCGATTTTTTTTTGAGAAACTCAACCGATCCCAATGAAACTTTGTTTGTGTGCATGGTTGTATGCAGCTAAAAAGATAGGATAGTTTTGGACCCGATAGGTGGCGCTGTTGTCCGTTTTCTGAGAAACTCAACCGATCTCAATGAAACTTTGTATGTGTGCATGGTTGTATGCAGCTAGAAAGACAGGATAGTTTTGGACCCGATAGGTGGCGCTGTTGTCGATTTTTTTTGAGAAACTCAACCGATCCCAATGAAACTTTGTTTGTGTGTATGGTTGTACGCAGCTAGAAAGATAGGATAGTTTTGGACCCGATAGGTGGCGCTGTTGTCGATTTTTTTGAGAAACTCAACCGATCCCAATGAAACTTTGTTTGTGTGCATGGTTGTATGCAGCTAGAAAGATAGGATAGTTTTGGACCCGATAGGTGGCGCTGTTGTCGATTTTTTTTGAGAAACTCAACCGATCCCAATGAAACTTTGTTTGTGTGTATGGTTGTACGCAGCTAGAAAGATAGGATAGTTTTGGACCCGATAGGTGGCGCTGTTGTCGATTTTTTTGAGAAACTCAACCGATCCCAATGAAACTTTGTTTGTGTGCATGGTTGTATGCAGCTAAAAAGATAGGATAGTTTTGGACCCGATAGGTGGCGCTGTTGTCCGTTTTCTGAGAAACTCAACCGATCTCAATGAAACTTTGTATGTGTGCATGGTTGTATGCAGCTAGAAAGACAGGATAGTTTTGGACCCGATATGTGGCGCTGTTGTCGATTTTTTTGAGAAACTCAACCGATCCCAATAAAATTTTGTATGTGTGCATGGTTGTATGCAGCTAGAAAGACAGGATATCTCATTTACAAATTAAATGGAAATTGTAATATGTATGTATAATTTTTGTAGATGAAAATTCATAAATTTCATTGGTATTCATGTCATAGAATACCAATTAATTATTAAATTCAATATTTCATGTATGTATTTGTTAATGTTCGTTTTAAGCAATAGATTGAAATATTTTTTGTAAAATAATATACATTTTTTTTTATGTACAATGGCGTTTTAAATAAAAGTGAAAATTGTGATATAAGATTTGTAGTAGTAGTTTATAATAATCAATAAAAAAACACTTCATTTGAAAGTATTTCCTGACGATTCGAAAAATGCACACGTAATTGTTCAAGTAATAACTTCTGTCGGCACTCCCGGAGTGCCTGTCTTTTTTTTAATTTAGTTTTTTTTTTTTATGTTTACCGTGAAACGGCGATAACGATTTTGACCAAAATGCAAACTTAGAGTTAAATGGATGTTTTCAAAACTCATATATCGAAAATCCCATCTTGATTTCGATAAAACTTAAAAAACGAAGCAATGCTTACATCCCGAACAATTACTTATAATCGGTTTTCAACTAAATAGTGATGCAATAGTATTTTTCAAATAATTTAAAATTTAAAAGATACTAAGCATTCTTAATATGATTCTGTTAAAACTCTGGGGGCAAGAGTGGTGTTCTATCGCCCTGCTATGGTGCATCGCAGTAAATGAACTGCTAAACATACTCAGAAATAAGGGATTCTATGGACACTCTTAACGAGAAAGTTACGTTCGACCCAGTCGTGCACTTTATGTTTCCATGTATTTTAGATGTCGCTCTTTTCTTTTCGTTTATAAAAAACATAAATAAATAACGAGAATAACAGTAGCACGTTTTTTAGTATATACATTCTTATAAAAGGTATGGTCGATTTTCGACCACAAGCGATACTAGTAACTATTATTTCCTAACCTAATACTGTAAATTTTTATTTTTTAAATGATACGGTTAAGTTGATTTATATTTTTTAAGTTTTTGCTCCACTTTAAGTAATATAATAGATGTAGCCATCGCGTCCATCCAAATTAAATTTTTTCTCCTCATACGAGCACGGCAAAAACTGAGGCGTTGTGCCTTACGGGCTGCATTGAGTGGTGGTCTTTTCTTAATTTTTGGTCTTCTTAAATGCTCGGCTTTCCAAATAACACGACGCATAATTATTGTAAGACTAGCGTTCTCTGCACATTTTTCCTTGATTTTGGCTATTGAGCCGTGCGAGTTTGAGGCTTTTCTCAAAATTAAACGCCTGTCCGCTTCAGAAAGAACACAATGTTTACGGCCTTTCATATTTTTTCCATACTTTGACTCATTAAAAAAAAACGCGGATACAACTTTTCGGCTTCTTTAAATTTTTTCTACTATTTTAGCAACAGATAGACCACTGTCCTTATACGCTTTTGTTTCTCCTTTTTCAGTCTCTGTTAAAACTTTTCACCGACACATTTTGGTTTAATTTTGAATTAAATAGTCTCTATTAACAAAATAATAATAATAATAGTTGGCGCAACAGGTCTGTAGGGACCCTGGGCCTAGCTTCTCGCAACCATTCGTTTTGTGTGAGTTTTTAATTTTTGGAACGAATGAAAGGGGGATCTACAATTTTATGCCGATTCCAACCGGCCGATTGAGAAGCTCATTCAAGACAATTATGTTTGTCAGACGTTCGCGAGAGGTATCGCAGTGAAAAAAACCTGAGTTGGAATTTGGGTTTTTGCGGGATTCGAACCTGGGACCCCTAGCTTAGTAGTCCAACACACTAAGCCTCTGCGCCTACACTGAGAGTTTATAGGGTGTGCTATTCAAGTGGCGTGGAATGTATGGATTAAATGTCAAAGATGAAACGATGAAAGTCCACATACTTTGGAGTATATTTTCAGATCTCTGAGAGAGTTTTGGTATTTTTTTTGTGTTTGACAGATTTTCAATGTTTGGCTCGGGAAAGTACGCGAATAGACCTTTTATCACCGTTTTTTAAGTTCGACCGTTTAAACAGTGACTTTTAAGCAGTAGCTTTTAAGCTGAAACCGTTTTTTGACGTCTCGTGAAAAATTCATAGCTACAACCTCATTCTTATCATAATTTCTAGTGGTCAATTAAAATAGCCTTTGGGGTGAAGAATGCGTCCTCTATGGTTCTCTATTTCTCTCCACCATATAAAGGAAACTTCTTATGCAAATAAAGGCCAGATGTCTCAATTCAACCATCTCACTCTGCCCAGAGTTCGTCCATCTACGGACACTTAATCACAGTCTTGCAAAGCGCTGAACTAAAAACACCTTTTAATATGAAAAACCACACCTGCTTCCTTCACCGCGACATAAAAAGAGTTTACAAGCTTCTCAAACTGGGATACGAGAAAAAATGCAAATTCACTTACAAATTTGCTACAACGACACGAAAAGGCGCACAACATGTTCTTGCATATGTGCTACCCTCAGGCAACTTCCTCCACTTAATCCCATCAGATCTACGGACAAGCATAAGGCCGGCGCGCATGTTGTTGAATCTAATTATATAGGGACCAACAATATACAGGAGCTAATGCGAGGTTATGTCCTCCTTAAAAACCCAGTTGGTGTAAAGCAACTCATAACAAGTTCATACACCTCTCCGAAAGTGTCCTGCTTGTAGTGCCCACATTGACCGCATTAACTCATCCACATGCAGCCGCGATGACAACTTTCTTTCAGACACACTCAAGCGGAATATTTCAACAAATGTTACCCACTTCAAGTTGCGTCAGGACTCAGGACTACTCCACCAGGATGTTTATGTTTAACTTTTCACGAATTTATTCATCTCCTCCATGTAAACGTCTTCTTAGGTAAACAACCGCCGCCGGTCGTAGTAAATCGTCTTGTGCTTAAGTTTCCGCACGCTTAAATATTTACCACCACACCTCAGTAGGTATGGAGCCTTGTGTACTTGCTTTCATTGGGCAAACATTTAATTTCGCAATACTGCCTTGTAAATTACACAGAAGGCAAACTTAAACTATGTACATAGTTGTGGAGTTAATTGAGCACTTTTTCGGGTGCACTTCAGGAGGAATAATCCAGCGACTCCTTTCAATTCTGCACACATACATACGTCTATGGTGGCTGTGTCTAAAGTCATCTCGTCCAATTGCAAGTGTAATAGTGTTATGAATATCCTGTTGTGCACGGGAGAGGGATGTCATTAGAATTAAGTGGAAGCCATCAATAACGTCACCGCCATCCAGTGCATCCTCGTCCATACAGACTATACAGAGACACAGAGCGGGGTAATAGCGAGCTGATGCAGAAATTCGATCATGTGCATGAATCCTTCTTAAAACCATTTCCAAGCGATGTCTTTCTATGGACTACATCATAGAGGTTACCATCCAGCCGCTAATGCATGTCGTTTCTAGAGACTACGAGTCCGCCCGCCAGGTGTGGGATGAAGTTTCCCTATATATAGATGGCGGTTCGGTGAAATGAGTTGAACAGGAGTTGTTTCAATTTAATTACTGTCTGCCATTCGGACGATATACCGACGGCAAAATCAGATGAGCTGAAGCAAGTTACCTTTGGGCAAAGTTAGTTGGATATCTTGTTTCTGCTTGGTGGTTGGTATTTCACAGAAACCTGGTAACAGATTCAGTGGTCGTCGCCTTTTGGCTGTAGTATTCCATACTCGTATGTTTCGGAGCCGTTAACAATTTCGAAAATTTGACAAGTGAGGTAATAGGTTTTGTTCAAGTCAGCGTTAATTGGAGTTAGGCCGGATCGCTTGCTCTCTGTATTTGCCTTTTGTGAGTGGGATTTTGAAGTTTCCTAAAGTTTTCAGAGAGAATGGCTAAAGGAGTTGATTTTTTGGGTGAGATAGCAGGTCTACTCGAAGAGTTTATTTCAAACAAAAGGTAAGGTTCGAAAGCATACCCGAAACGGTGTGTAAGTACCACCATTTTCATAAAAAAACACTCAAGACTGATGAAAAGCTCCCAGTGGCCATACACATTGAAAATATTTAAGAAAACATGTCCATAAGTATGATTTTGCTTCATTCTAATGCCAAGTATTTCGCTCCCTCGTTATTGACATTCCCTCGTCTTTGATTATGCACATGGATATTCTTTTTATTTATGATCTGTTGTTTGCTTTGTTATTTTTGATTATTTCCTTTAGGTCGCTTTTTAAGATTTCAGCAATTTTTGTTAGGGACATTTTCATTTTGGTAGGGCTGAGTCGCGCATTTACTGAACTGATACGGAGTTGGTGACAAAATGGAGCCTTGACCCTTGAGTAGTTTATGGTTGGTTTCAGACTTTAAACAATATCCTTAACAACTTGAAAAGGACAGTCAGAAAGTTAAATTGCTTCTAATTGAATAAGAGACGCGTCGATCCCACAAGCGCACATTCTTAACAAAATGTGCTTGAGAAAAAAATCTTTTTAAAATGTCTGTATAGCAACAACTTTTCGGTGAGATGAGCCATCAATATTAATATGAACCGTCCTGCCGGTAATTCAGTATTTTCAGCAAAGGTCATCACCCTATCGCAAGATACTATAATTTTTGCAAATGGCGGCAAATGTCAAATCTACTGCGGCATTTGTGAAGCGAGCAAATAAAATACTTTCAAAAAACGCGGAATAATTGTTTCGATTTTTTTTTTGGAATAATTCGTCGGTATAGTCTTGACGAAGTGTGAAGTTGTCATCCGACACCAACTAGGCGAGCACTGCGACGTTAAGCTGCTCGCCTAGATGATCATGATAGTATGAATGGAGCAACACAAATGTTCATCAATCTGGTCTAAATTTCGAACACTAGCCGCAGTGATGCCAGATTTTTTTTGCCTAAATTCCCTTTTGGGGAATTTTTGGAAAATTTTCCCCATTCCATATCCGTTTTTCCCCACTTTTTTCCCCATTTCAATTCATTGAAGAAATACGCATTTTTAATATAATAAAAATTTGTTTTCTTTTCTTTAGCCATTTTTTTAAAAAAGGTACTACAAAAAAAAAAAAAAAAAAATAATATTCAGTCTTGTAGTTTAGACTAATACAAAATAAGTAAAATATTGCAGGTAGGTTGAATAGATTTAAAAGGCATAGGTAATTCACAAATAACGAGGCAGGTTGAAAGTAAATTATAGTTTTGAAAGGTACATAAATACAAACAAATTATAAATAAAAAAATATATCAGGTATATAGGTTATTAATTATATTAATACAAGTTATTAAATATATATACACTAATCGTCATTGGACTGGTACATAGTATTTTTATCGATGCAAAGATCAAAGCAACTTTTTGATCATTTTTGCAGCATAATTTCGTCTGTAAAATTCCGCAAAGTGTTTCAGTTTCGAGCTAAGTCGCTTAGATTCTATAAACGTGGTGATGTTTTTATGTTCGGGAGATATTCGAAAGTCAACTACACTAGTTTTATTTTTAAAATTATGCAAATTTAATAAACATGCATGGATTTCCGTTTTTCCCCATTTTAAGAGCACTTTTCCCCATTTTCCCCATTGAGTTAAAAATTCCCCAAAATGGGGAAAAATCCCCACATCTGGCATCGCTGACTAGCCGTGCTAGTCGGCTACCAGAAGAGCTGGTAAAGTTAACGCCGCATGTTTAATGTCGACACTTGAGGTTTCATTTTTATTAAATCGAAAGCACAAAACAGAAATAATTGTAGTGTCGCGCACTCGCCGTACAGGTCGGATACAAAAGAGGTAGAGAAAGAATCGAGAAGGCGGAAATTCGCCAGCTTTGCAAAAAAACTGAAGTTGGTTGGGGTTGCTTCTTACGAACGAGTATACGTAAAAATGTACTAGAGATACTAGATTTTACTGTGTGTTGCTACAAGTTCATAGATGTAGTTACCAAATATCTATAATTGTGGGTAGATCATCCCTGAAACTTCAGACGTCTGATTTGTGATATCATTCTTACGCCTGTATTAAGGATCATTCACATGAGAGCGACCAACTACCTACGAACGAACGAGTATTTGCAAGTTTTGACAGTCCATTTAGGTCCATTTTATTCACTTTTATATGGAAAACTCCCCGAGTTGTGTTCAACTTCGAGTGAATAAAATGGGCCTTACAATACCCGAATCCAATGATAGTCGCCGTCATTTGCCTCTATGACATTTCAAGTTTAAGGTTAAGTTCGAACGAATGTTTTATTTGCTAGTTTGTGGAACGCGAATTGAAGTTGGTTGACGTGGATTGTGAATAAACTTTGACAATTCGCGCCAAGGGTGTATTCGTTCGCGGCAAAAAGTTTGCAATTCGAAATTTCATTATTTAAACTGTTTATTAACAAGTTTTCTTAATACATTTTGGTCGGATGATTAATTATCCTCCTCTTTGAATAGTAAAATGTACAATTTTCTGTTCATAAATGCTTCAAAAGTGGTTTGTTCGCATTTCAGCAATTCGTTCGCTCGCTCTCATGTGAATAGTCCTTTAGTATTGACTGCGGACAAATGAATGCTGGTCCGTGTTGTTGTAAATTTCTCGTATGGCAACATTTGTTCAAATGAAGTACAGATATAATGTAATCTCAGCATTCTTTCCCGGTGAAATAAAATGGAGATACCTTCGTTTGCATTTTAACTGAAGAGGCATAAGCCTCCTCAACATCTCGTGAATAGTCCCCAAAATGTAAGCCCTTTCTCTCTGTTCAAAAATGGTCCTTCGCTAGTGGTCTACACTTTGAAAATAAAAGCAGTTTCTGCACTTTTACTTATATTGCCAGACCTTTCATAACAATCCCAGCGTGGGTACTACAAACTCATTAATTCATCTACAAGACATTCCCTATCCCATACCTAATACATTTTCAATGAGATCTCCGCATAGGAAACATGGCCAACAGAATCATATGCAAAACTATTTCCTAATGCTTAACCCATTTTATTCCATTTACAGTTTTATATAGCCTCCTGTATAATTAATCCTTTCCCAAACCCAAGCCCTACCCGCTACCCACTTTTGCGGTGAGAATATAATACCCCCCGCATTATTACAATCTCTGCCACAAAATCCGGTGCTCAACAAAAACATCCAATCTCCGAAAATTAATAACACACCGACCGACACAGTAAGATCCCCGCTCTGACAAAAAAAAAGGTCCATTTGCATCGAAGCGCTCGTCGTTTTTGTCGACTTAGACCGTCATTTGGAAATTTCTCCTCCAAAAAGGGTTAACTTCGACAGCCGACCATATCTCATCAAGGAAAAGAGTATTTCATGGGGCATGTCTAGAACTACGCCCACCACTCGCTCATCTATATAGTTCCAAACGGATTTAGTTCAAATGGAAGCTAGGAATGCAAAATTAATTAAAATGTTCTTGCCGACAACTCTTCCGTGTCCAGATGGTTTTGGACTTTGGCCAAATTGTATTTGCTGGTCCTTCAAAATTAGACACAGAACTTCTTTGCCCATACAGGCGAAGCGAAACATTTTGCAAATGCCAAACATTT
Source organism: Cheilosia vernalis (assembly GCA_949126925.1). NCBI lineage: Eukaryota > Metazoa > Arthropoda > Insecta > Diptera > Syrphidae > Cheilosia > Cheilosia vernalis. Next base: position 58,251,138 of record OX421360.1, read on the forward strand.
GTAACCAAAGAATGAGATAACTCGATTTCGATTGGGAAGGTAAGTGCGTTGCTGGCAAAGAATGCGGCCAACAATCCCAAAGGGATAATCGGATATCGGAATAGAAGCGTTTTTCTCGCCATTTGCCATTTTGTCATTATGAGTTTTTGTTTTCACTCCCTGTGTGGATAGAGTGGGGTGGGTATAGGGAGGGATATTTCCAATTTCTCACACCTAACCAAATGGCCGGAAGAGGGAACACATTGTTCCTTCTTAACTCAATTCATTCTGTTTGATGGAGTGGAAGGACATAACACCGGTTCAATGGCACGGCATAAAAGATATTGTTTTGGTGTTGTGTTTCGTATTGTTTGTTGGAAGGACTCAAGTCGGACTAGATAAATCGAGTCAGTTAAATAGATATTTCGGGTTAGTTATAACACATGGGAATTGGTTTTGGAAATTTCACAATTGGAACTGCTCTATGGGCATGTCGAATCGATGTAGATGTACCTATACTCTTGGGCCTCACCAATAAACATTTTTAGTCTCGTAGTTATATTTCCCATAAAAATTTCGCAACTGGGAACTTTCGTACATTTAAAGTCGAAGGTTTTAGTTTCAAAGTCTTAGTCGAAATTAAGAAATTTATGAATAATTGCCAAGTCTCACTCACTCCTGGGAGACTTGGTAGAATTGGAATCGATTTCTTCATGGCACATAGAAAAACACAATTTTTCCTTAGATGGCGGCCATTCGTTGAAATCCTTGTTCTTCGCTGCGGTGGGTTGCTTGCATTTTATGCTGAGCCAAGGTTTGTTTTAAGCTAGTTTTTTTTTTTGTTGCACTGCGGGTTCTTAAAATTCTAAGCCCAGTAAAATTATTTCCAAATCATCTTTCGCGCAGAAGTTTACATCAATCACCCTAAAAGAATTCCATTTCAGCCTTGTTAAGTAAAGTTATTTCGAAGTGGCTGCTGGAAAGCCTTGTAAACGATGCAAAAATATTACGCAGCTCGTCCCAATAAGAATTGATAAGGTACCAAATTTGATGGTATGGCGATCCTGCCTCTTATAGCTATCAGTACAGAATATATAGCCAATTTTAGCAAAAAGAAACAGACAAAGAGTGTTCCCAGAATTTTAAGGGAATCTGCGAGAGCCGTACTCTAGTACCAGCTGAGTAAGATTGGACTAAATATTGAGCATATGTTTCCCTGTCTCGTTTACCTACTCTATTTAAATATCATACGTCATTCGTATTGTATACTTTGAAGTCGCTACCATTTTATGGTCGAATGGCGAGTCTACTCAGTCCACCCTATTTGTTAAATGGTAAAATAATCTGGCCGGCTCTTTGCCGGTCGGACGGTCTTTAACTTTATAATGTCATGATTGTCAGAGCCTATCTAAATTATTACTTCACGCATTAAATATTTTCGTTCGTTGTTGTTTCCAGTGATGTGATGAGCTTATTTATCTCTCTTGAGCCCAGAAAGTGAAACAAATAGGATGAAAAAACGAAGTAGATTTGCAAAATGTAAAGAAGAACATTATTCTTCCTCATACTACTAAATGTGGCAGAGTCTTGCGAAGAGCGCCGTTCAGATCAATCAAGAGAGTTTTTCAATTTGCATATACAGAGATAGTAAAAGATACGCGTGCATTTGGTCAAACGTCAAAGGAACATTTCCAAGCAGAAACCTTCCAAAATTAGCATATTATGGTTATCGAGAAAGTCTGAGATAAATCTCGGTTGCTGCACAATAATTATAATATTAACAACAATTTAAAGAACTTTAAACAGTTAAAAAAAATCTAATCCAAAAAAAAACACGAAACCAACACAAAATTTTCATTCCACTTTTAAACGATTCAAACATATTTATGGACCCGGGGTTATTTTATTTTTCATAAACAATATTTGAATTCTAGGCCGACAAGGTAGATATTTATATCAATTAAAATAGTTTGTCATTTATAAAATAAATAAATTACCTTTACAAAAATACACGTAGGTACCGCTTACCGATGACAGATTCCTATATGTCTGATGGGGTTCTTTTCCTTGCCACCAGTTATCGCAGGCCAACTTGTACATTTGTCAATAGGCCTGTTTTTTGAGCTTCGATCTCAGCAAAGCAAAGTAAAGTAGGATTTTCAGTTGTTGTATTTGTGTGTGCTGTTTTGGTTACAAACTTCGATCGCATTAATAAATTAATAAAATTAATTCTATAAGACCATCAATTAAGTGTGGAAAATGATTTTAAGTTGTATGTTGTGACATTGTGAAGTCAGCCGTTCTGCTGAATCTGCTGAATATTGCAAAAATGCAACAGGTGTGTGTGTGTTTCGACAACGTGGTGTTTTCATGGAAAATTAACTTAAACGACTCGTTTCGAAACCCTGAAATATGTATGGGAAAACTTCTGTTTTCGATAGAGTTTTCGAGTGTTTTCCTTTTCGCGAAGACTCGGTTTTCGGCTCGCTGTGAATAGGGTATGGATCTAGAATCAGAGGTGTTTTCCTGTAGAAGTTGGTGTAGGTAAATGACGTTGCCATTGCTGGACGAATAAGCATCCGTGTCATTTGTCATTCTCATGTTGGGCAACTTGAGATCCAAAATGGAGACGATTCTGCATCTGTATGTGTTGAGCGAGGTGCGACATCAGTATAATAGTTCATTGTTTGAAAGCATCGTTTATTAAGGTCGGAAGTGGCAAGCTGAAATAGCAGTTTGGGAGGATGTTTATTTGGGACTGTCGATATATTTTTACAAAGTTGCAACATCGTTCGTAGGGTTAAGCATCATGCACGCGTAGAAACATCAGTAATGAGATTGTAAAGTGCTTATGTATCAAGTTGTACATTTTACAAAAATTACGATTGGCTCTAACAATCTACCCATCTTTGACGACTATTTCGCAACTTCTTCACCAGTTTAGTGTCGTTGTACATCTCGTAAAGATCGCGGTTAAATTTCTTTCTCCAAAGTCAGTCAGTGATAACGGGACAGAAAATTATACCCGACGAGTTTTGTGCCTAAAAAGGTTCATGCTTCCCCGCTATATACAAGAACCGGAAAGAGTATTTTTAAAGCATGAGTCTGGTACATAAAATTATTATTTTCTATTACTAAAAGAATGGTGTAGGTTCCTATTTAAAATCGTTTTAAAAACCGAACATTTTCAGTTACATATTAAAATCTTACCATTGTGAGGTGAATTTGTAGTAAGGTTTATTGCATTAATGGAGAATACGAAAAATGTTATCGAATCACAATGAACCCCAAAAGAGCCGGTGTGTTGTGAGGCCTCACGACGGCAAAATCGAACTGTTGGTGTTTCTTTCCAATACCCGACTTCCAAGTTAATGTTTCATAGGAAACAGACTCAAACTTAAACTTTGTCAATTCCAAAGCTGTTTATCATTAAGAGTTTTGGCTGCGGGGCAACCATCAAATAAATTGGAATATTTATACGGCAAACTTGTTGTCAGAATTGAAATATTGCTCCAAGGATCCTTATAATAAATTGCTAAATTTTAAAACCGCACAAACTTACGTTGCCAATATTAACATATTTCCCAATCTCGCCGATAGAACTTCATCACTTAATCACTTGTAGAAATGGTGCCTATTACATTCGAATGCGCATCCAATAAAGTAGACTTGCTTATTAAAAATGATAAATCCTTGCCCAGCAAACTTGAGAAGCATAAGCAGCACGTTATTTATTGTTTTATGAGTTCGAACTTCTCCATAAAGGTGTGTACGTGTGCTTGCCTACTATATCTATCTCTTTACTCTTTCTCTAGATCAAACTTCTTTAAAAGTATTTTCCCATCTTCACACTTTCCCCCCACCTTTGGCAGAAGCAAAAAAAATATATATTTGGCTATGTTGCTGAAAGTTATCAAACACGTACGGGTGTTGGCTTGTTTATAATAATTGTTTGCCTTCATCCCTTATGAAGTGGACTAACAAAACAAAGGAAAAACAAAACAGTCAAACAAGAAACTTTGCGCGGAAGCCAATATAAATCATGAGCTCTTTCTGAATTTTTCTTGCCTTTCTTGGGGTTTATTTATTTCTCTTTGCAACTTATTGGCTCGGTCCAGGGACTCGAACTGACCGTTTAATACTTTCCCATCGGTCTCTCGAGAGAATCTATTTATTTTGTTATCTTTGCACACGAAGGAAACGGTAGGTAAGGTATTCTTTAAGTTTTGCATTTTTTTCTCAGGTATGGGCGTGAGGGAACCTTTTCTATACAACATCAGTTAAGTGGAATTGAGAACATAACACCCTGTAGGCGCTGAAATCAGATTTGGAATTCAAAAACAGGCTTACGAGTCTCACTTAGATAATTGGGAACTTCAAAGGGCTTTCATATCAAAACGCATAGGTGGAAATCTATCAAATAATCCCTCTATTCAGTGTGTAACCTTTTTGCAAGAGATAGTGTATTGTATATGTATACATATTTCAAAGGAGTGAATGGACATGTTTGCCAGCAACAAGTGGATGGTTCGAGAATAGTTCAAACCAACTGATAACTTACTTCCACCTCCTTATTAGGGGACAAGTTATTAATTGCGAGAAGCAATCAAAGTTTTACCTGAGATGAACAAAGTTCAACTTAATACTGAGACAGAGGACACTTCACAGAAGTCGCATAGAGCGGAAAGATAAACAGTTTTAATCCCGCTAAGAACCGTCAGGGATCAAAAGTTTTTCTATTATTTCTACAATTTTCAAATGAAGAAGCCGAACTGAAAACTAATGACAGTAATGCGGAGTGGGGGACGCGACACTGAGGATTTATTTTGACTTGGAATGCTGACAGGGGATTGGGTAATTAATTAGAAGAGGGACGGAAAGGTGCGTGGGAATAGTGAGGCAGGAAGGTGTAATATGGGTTGAATTTATCGACCGTTTAAAGTTGTCACTTATAGTCGTTGAGTTTCTATGGTAGGTGTGTCCGGTCTACCTATGTGGATCGTAGGGTATTCAATAAGCCTACGAGGTGTCTGGTAAATTCTTTCCAAAATTTAGCTGGGCTAAATTTAAGCGAGTCCCTTTAGCCAAGTGGTATGCAGCTTGAGTTTAATAATCAAACTTTGGATTTAGCGTGGCCATTTAATAGATCGGCACAGTTTCTGAAGCTACATTTTGACAGATCGTTGTATTTTTGTGTTGCAGGAGGAGTTTTTTTTTTTCTATAACGAGGTATTTTAATTTTTCAGAGGAATTAAAAAAAAAAACAGTTTTCTGCGACATTTATAGACAACGTACACTCAATGTCCAAATTTAGCAAGGATCTTAGCTGATGTTTATTTAGACCTTTAGACAATAGGAATCTGAATTTGAAATTAGGAGCATCATACAAATGAAATGAAAGTAAAGAAAGATAGTACAGAAAATAAAGTGCACGACTGGATCGGACGAAACTTTCTCGTTGATCAACAGTTTGATTGGTTGTTTTCTTATTTTATTATTAGGTAGGTGGATAGATTAGGTAAACGGGTACGTTGAGCAGGAAGAATAGGTAGGGAAGGATCTGGAAGCAAAGCTAGATAAAAGTAACGGTTCATAAAATACAGAATAGTTTTTAATAAAATACACGTTTTGCGTTATTCAAATGATATGGCAGTATATATTATCAAATCCGACATGAGTTTTTAAATAGTTGAAGGTCTCAGCAGCATTACCTCTGAGAATTTTCAGAAAGAGTCCAAAAAATGAGTCACGGCTGAAAAAGGAGTCCCATAGTTATACCTCCGAGTATTTTTATAAAGGGTCCAAAAAGAGTCTCGGCTTAAAAAAAGAGTCCCATTTCGTCCCACTTTCCCACTTTCTTAATGAGCGCTCAATGGACTTCGACCTTCGAGTTTGAATAAGCCTGAACTACATCGAAACAAAAGTGGGAAAAAGTATAAATAAGTAAAAAAATCGAAACTCATTGAAAACACACGCATATTTATATGACATCTATGAACGAAATCTGAACTAAGGAAGCTCGGAGCTTTTTGTGCTTACATTTCAAATTTCCAGAAGCAATTATAGACAAATTTAGCCGAGTGAAGTGAAAAAGTACTTTTCCTCTTTGAGCTACAGGAAAATCGGTAATGAATTCCTTGAGTGTATTTGTTCTTAGAACTTTTAGAAAAGTGAAAGCTGGAACATGCTCGACCTTTACACAAAGTGAACATTTTTAATTAAGAAAAAATATACAGATTGTTCTATTTGATGGATACATTTTTTAACAAAAATATTCATTAAAATGATTTTTTTAAATTGCCGATTTCGAATCAAAACTTTTCAACATCTCACGTTTCCATTTTAATTAATGGAGCATAATTTGAAGTTACAGAAAAGGAGTCCGATTTCACTGATTTTCGAAAAGATGAGTCCTGGAGTCCGTGAGTTCAAAAAAGAAGGTATAGCCCGGGGCAGTGTTGTTATGGATATTGTTTGGGTATTTTATAATTGTACGGGTACAAAAAATGCATTTAAGAGCGTAGAGGTCATATTGCACTTAGTTGGAAACGTATGGAGAAATTGGACAGTTTGAACTTAAATATTATACTTGTTCCATTATTAGTTTAGTAACTATTTCTAAGTTTGAAGCTAATTTAACCTCAAAGTATTTTCTTTCTTACCAATAATATTTATACATTCTTAGAGGTTGATATCCTAAACAAGTTATGGGCCAAGCCCGAAATCTTTTGAATCTATTGAAATATTTCCTTTTTATAAATGTTCCACTACTAGATATTATCTTGTAAAACTGCACATAATCGGTTAAGAATTTATATCTATATATAACCAATCTGCAATGTTTAAAATTAAAGGAACCAAAGGGTATTTAAAAATCTATAAAAAATTTAAAAACAGTGCTAAACATTTTAAGGCCAAAATTGAGTTAAACCATTAGACTTAAGAGGTCAAAAAGAGCAAACGAAAATTTGTACTGTTCCGTCGGCTTCATGGTATTTATGTTTGTACAATATCGGAAAAAATCGTTAAAATATTTACGAAATCGTAGAAATTAGGGCGAAAAAGAACTAAAATCGGAACGTGGTACATATGGCCTTCGCAAATCGTCACTTTTACGATAAATACGATCACATAACATCGCTGGCTCTGGGTCTCAGTAACAAGCAATTGTCGCAAGTTCTGTTTGGAGAGTTATAAGCGCCTACTGTACTAATGCTCTTACAGTTTATACGATTTTTGAGTACAAGCATTGTATATAAATTTATATACAATGGTACAAGGCAAAGGGTATTCGGAGTTTCTGTTTTCTGATCTGCTAGGTCGTGTTTTGAGAGGAATATTTTAGTAACGCTGGTTTAAGGTGTCTATGATTGGAAGTGGGGTCCGTATTAGACCGATATCTTTACATAGATATATAATGTAAGATTTAAGAGGTTTGTTTTTGAATTTTCATTAGAAATTATACACCGAATATACCGATGGAAACGTTGTGAGAATTTGATATTGTGTAAGGCACCAAGTGGTTGGAATTTTTTTAAGGTGAATAGCATATTCAATATGGTTGAAAAAAAGAAGTGAGTAATATATGCTAAAAATAATGTTTGCGTCCACGTTATTGCATTTTTGTTTAGAGAAAAACTAAGTATGGAAGTATTTTGGTATTATTTTGCTATCTCAAATATCATTTTGATCAAAATCGTTAGAGCGGTTTTTGTAAAATTTGGCAGACAAGACAGTACCAAATATTGCAAATGTTTATAATTTGAAAAATACTATTGCTTAACCATTTAGCCGAAATCCGATTACAAGTTATTGTTCGCGATGTAAGCATTGCTTCGTTTTTAAAGTTTTATCGAAATCGAAGATAGGGTTTTCGAGATATGAGCCGTTTTAAAAATTAGCGTTTTCGGTGATTCCAATTGAAAATTGAGGACACAATAATTTTGAAACCATCAATTTGACTTTAAGTTTGCATTTGGGTCAAAATCGTTATTGCCGTCCGGTAAACTAAACACAATACAATTATTAAAAAAATAACTATTTTCAAAAATCCATTGTACGATAATACAGAGAAAAACTGAGTTGGCTAATAAGTTATTAATGACCACATTACCTTAGAAATGAATTTATGTTACAATCGTATGGACTAAGAGACGTTTTCGAGATATGTCGAAATTTCAAAAGTACCTAACGTTATTCGATTTTTTAGAACTGGGTATGCAGTCATGGTAGTCATGGTAAGCTTAAATATAAATTTTGGTTGAAATCGTTATACCCGTTTTCGATCAAATCAAACTGGTATGAAAATTTTGCATGGGAAGTGCCATTAATATTAAGGTTACCTAAAAAACGCTCCCGAACTGTAAGCCCAGAAACTCTAAGTCCGAAATTTGAACGAAATCCGGGCAGCCGCTTAGCCTGTAGACATGGGCGGACAAAAAGACAGACAGACAGAATTTTGCGACCCACTTTTTTGAGTTCCTCTGTCATCGTAATGTCAGAATTGATTAATATTTCGAGTTCGAAATTTTGTACGAAAACAATACTACTACGAAAACTTACCACATAATGGAGAAAGTTAAAAATACTTACTTTGAGCATAGAAAATGAGAAAATGAGAAACAGATATTTAATTTTGTTTTAACAGGCGTCAAACCAAAATGACAGCACTTTAAAAGCACTTATGCTATTGAGAGTTTGCATGTGATACATTTGTAGTATTACTTTGAAATTTTCTATGTTTATAATTTTTGCGGGACTTTCCGGGACAAAACCGTAAATGAGAACATTTGCCGACAGTTTATGATGCGGAACGGCCATGTGAAATGAGGGACGTCTGGTCACTACAAGCATTGTTGTCCAAACTTGATCGCTGGTCCCACTGTTAGTTATCTCCTAGCGAACGGAACTAAATCCACATTCGTAGAGGCAGGTGGCCCTATAGTGAAAAATGTACCTTCAAAACTGTTTCTACATCCAATAACTGCAGAAGTTATTTGTTTATATACCTCCCCCTATCAAATCTTTCCACTTCTAAAGACATCAGTCTCGCTTCACTTATCTGACACACAAACCTTGATAGCGGGAAAAATTCCAAGTTCACTTTTTGGGTTGAAAGGCATAATGAGAAAAACAACATTTCACTTGGCTCCGTTCGCCGGTCGAAAAAATGTGTAACTTGACAGTGAAAACATTGACGAACGCAGCCACCACCTTGACCTGGATCTGATGTTTGAATTTGGATTGTGCAACTCCACCCGCATAAGGCATTTGCCTGGGCGCTCTCTCGTAACCCACCACATGTGTGTTAACACTGTAAACACTTTCTTGTCACAGTAACGCTCTTGAACCACCATCAATCCGCTTTGAATATACGTATCCGACGGAAAGTTAGTCGAACACAGTTAAAATGATAGGGCGGTTCATGTTGCTCTTTCTCTTCGTCCATACGGCACACGTACAACCGACATTCCGCAACCGTGACGCTGAACGAACATTCCGTATGGTTCGCAACTTCCGAGCAACTGCTCTTGATAGGCGCATCTCGGCAGCATCCATGGCCAACGACATCCGGTTCTATTGCAAGGCTTTGTATGTATGTTCAAGTCGTTAAAACTATACACAACTCAATTTGAGCTCTCCTTCCTCTTGCAGTAGTGGCGATAGTATATTCGCCATCCACCCGAAGGACACCGACGGATTCAGAAGACTCGATGTGGGCGGCAAACTGGGCTTCTTTATCCACGGCTGGGAGATCCGTAGCCGCAGCAACATCTGGATGCTGGATATATTGAAAAGTGAGTGATACTTTGACAGCTAATCTAATTTTCTCACACTCCGAGCAAATGTGCATAGCGTGGGCCAGTTCCGAGCGTATCAACGTGTGCGCCGTGGATTGGAGTAGACTCGCGCAGAGGAGCTACATGGGTGCGGCCATGAATGTATTCGATGTTGGTTTCACTGTGGCGTCGGTAATCGAATCGCTGGAGATGGCCGGACTCTTCCATCGCAGCAGAGTTACTCTCGCTGGTTACAGCCTGGGCGCCCATGCTGTTGGCTTCACCGGACAACGGCTGAGGGGTGAAGTTGACCATATAATTGGATTGGATCCGGCCGGGCCGATGTTTACGGTGCCCACCGACGTCGGTACCCAGTACCGCCTGGATCCGAGTGATGCTAAGTTTGTGCAGGTCATTCACACATCGGGCGGTTTACTGGGAGTGTCGGCCAAATCGGGACATGCGGACTTCTACCCGAACGGAGGAGGGTCACCGCAAACTAATTGTGCTGCTCCTTTTCGTAGAATGACTTCAAGTGAGTATTCGGACTGATGTGTCAATTAAATGCCGGCAGATGAACTCTCTTGTGTGTGTGTGTGCGTAGGTCGTGTTGTTTGTAGTCATTCGACCGCAGTCAAATATTTCACGTACTCCATGAACAGCGAGCATTCCTATGTGGGGCACGACTGCAGCAACTATGCGCTGTTCCTTTTCGGGATGTGTCGTTCGAATGCGATCGGACGTTTTGGCATTCACACGAATCGGGTGGCGGGCAGCTTCTACCTAATTACCACGGGGAGTCCACCGTACGTGGGCTGAGTGATGACCAGATTCGAAGACGTGACGAGTAGAATAAGCTTAACTGTGATCTTTGAAACCTATTAAAGTGTTTTCAGTTTTTTTATTGACGTTTTTTTTTTATTGTTCAGCGGCCTACGAAGGATCCATGTCTGTTTGTGAAGGCAGCACTTGTCGTATAAAATATCGCCTTCGTCCCATACATGTTATGTCCCCACCCTGGCACGCACCCAATGTCTATAAGCATAAATCTCAGTCTTCTGCAAACACGTATCCAACAAGAAGGTCGTCTTGAGCAAAAGATTAGCCATCGGTCAACTAAGCATGATTTACTGCGTCAACGTGTCACCCTTCCCAATGAGCTTTAATTGTTTCCGGGAGGGGGTGGAGTGAGTCTCTCCAACTCGACTTCGACCATATCGATTTTAGCGACAGCATTTAGCTCCGTAAGTTGGGCGTTTCGTCCAGATATTGGCACTTGAGCGCCAACAACCTGTAGGCGGTACCATCCACGTTATCAAATGCAGCCACACCGAGAACAACGGATCAAGGGATTGTCATATTGCAGTCGTAAAATCGAGAGATCGACTTATGGCAACTGTCACCGGATTGTGCATTTAATGCTCTGCCATATAATTCTCGGGAGGGTTTCTCTACCACTTGTCGTAAAAGTGAACTGCTCCTCGGCGATGAGTGCCATCCCGGCGTGGTTGTCACATCGTTGAAAGGATATTGATCCATTTGGGAGGACGTTGAGAAGTATAATTGCCTTTCATTCCAGGGTGTAAAGTCGAGACAGTCTCTCGACGAAATCGCATAATTTTGCCACTGGAGATGGTTCACGAGGCCCGGCGTAAATACCACCCAGCCTTAGCATACAAATTCCCATATTACGTTACAAGTAACTCTAACCAATTATTAAAATGATGGCAGCACGGAAGTTAACGACTTCTCCTCCAGACACACATATAATTATTAAAACCGCGAGGGTGGAAATACAAAAAAAAAACTCTTTCGAATGCACTACCAATAGGGGATGAAATGAAAACCGACAAAAAAAAATCTCCCTTTTGTCCTGGCTGAAGGTTTTTTCCCGCTGGCAGACATTTAAAACTAGGTGGCTATTAATTTGCTGCAAGAACACTTGCAGCGGAACTCCCCTCGCGTCTCGAGCATACTTCGTCCCGTAGACAGTTTGAGGAAAACAAGTTTTCATTGTACTAGAACAAAAGATTCTCCTCTCGGAGTACTCCTATCCGGTATTAGCATTCTTGGCCAACAAATGAATTACCTCGCGCGATGCCGGGGGGGCCGAAACTAGGTAACTCGAGGGTAGTGCGGTTGCTTTCATGTAAGGAGCACTGGTCGGCAAACTAAGCACACTGCCTTCTGCTGTTTTATAGCAACACTTTGTCCGTCTCAGGAGCCATTGCATTAACTCGAAAGGAAATTGCATTTTTAAAAAGCCCTCTAGTGGATGACTGCCGTCTTCGCACCCGCACAGCTCTTGGCGCCTCCGCATGATTGCCGTCGAGGGTGCCAGCGGAAGTGGCAGTTTTCATAAACATAAGATGTTATGTTACCTCAGGCAAGACAAGTGGCCACGTTTAAGCGGATGTTGTGTTTTTCACCTAGATATGGCGAAAACTATCTGAAGACGTGATTCGGTAATTTATTGAGCTGCTTATGAAGTTGTTGCAAAATTGAAACATGGCCCGATGGAGAACCGTCTCGTCGGTAGGATCTTATAGCTCCTACACCAAGATGTTATGCAGCTTTTAATGAGAGGTTAACCTTTAGAAACAAGCGTATTTATAAATGGGAGGAATTTTGCACTCCCATAAAGAGCGTGAAGTGAACATTTCTGTTGAATTTAATTTATGTATTGTATGTTTATACTCTTAGGCGCTCTAAATAGGCTGCGCCAGGCCACGATGTTGTGTTTTATGCTACGTTTCCAACGAGACGAGATTTATACGAAATTAATCCTAATCTGGAGATTTATTGCACAAATACACATTTTTATCCAAAAATACGAGATTAAAAACAAATCTCGACAAGCAACCTCGTTTGTTTGTAGAGCCCGGTTTGTGAACACACTTTCAAAGTAAAACAAACAGAGCTATGTTGAGTCATTTGACAGGAATGAAATAGAAGACGTCAGAAATTGGAAATATGACTCCCTCTTTAGTGAAACGTCGTTCTGTCCCTCGAATGAAGAGAGGCAGAGAGAATACGTCAACTTATGTCGTTTTCCATTGGGATTTTCAGATTTTGCTCTTCGATTTGAGATTTTGCGTGCCAAATGGGAAATGGAACATAAAACGAGATTTTTCTTCCTTTGCATTTGTTTTTGTGGTAGTGCGTGTTTTAGAAGCCAGCTGTTCTTAAATAGTAATTTATGCTTATAAAAATCCACTTAATTAATGTTGATATCCATTGCGGCAGTCAAATGTGAATTTTTCTCTTGTTTTCACAGACTTGTCTTCTAGTTAATAACACACTTTAAAGTTTGACAAACGACGAGTGTTTTGGTGTTAGTGTAAATACGTGTGAATCTCGCGATTCGCCTAATTACTCCGACTCTCAAAAAAAGTGTTTTTTTGCGGCCAATATAACATGAAAGATGAAATCTGACAGCCAACTGATTTCGAGAGTAGAAAAAATTTCTCTCAATCCGAAAAACCAATAAAGTGCTTTTTCTGTCGACATTTTTTTTGTGTTGTTCGGTAGAAACTTTTAAGTGGAAACACTTCAAGATTAATTTTAGATCAGGGATGAAAAATCTGTTTTTTTCCAATTGTATTTAAAACTTAATACAAATTATACGTAAATGTATGCAATTGTACTTTTTTATTGTAGGTAAATGTGTGCTCCAATCTCCAATAGGGATGTGAATTGACTTTAATGCTCGAGTTAATATTTTACAGCACAGCTTGTAAAAGACTAAATTTTTGGTTTATAATATGTATTTTATTTCTTTAAAACAATCCATAACAATTATTAATAACAAAAACAAAAAATAGCATAACGAAGTGATGTAATCATTAGTTCATTAATTTTAAATTCATTTTTATTGCTTCTTCTTTAACTTACATCCTAGACAAAAACGATTAAATCTTATTTAAAACTAACATTTATCTTATTCTAGCTTACCTACTGGCTCTCAGCGAGCGCTCAAAACTTATCAATATCCTTAAAATTATTGCCTTTCGGCCTTAAATCTATCTATATCTATGATTTGTTTTGTTTTTTTAATTTTCAATCGTTAGTTCATAAATAGGTAGGTACTTAGATATTTAACCCTAAAATTCTAAGCTTACTGACTACTCCTAATAAGCTGAATATTCGTAGATTCGACGAACAATACTACAATATATTATTTGTTAAAGTTTTGTTTTGTGTAATTTAGACAGTTCTGCTTTTTTCCTGAAACACTAGAAAAGTGTTGCGAAATGAAAAACGGGTCTTTTTGCTAAATAAATACTTCAGTTATTAATACTAACAGTCTTTAAAGCTAGGACAGCATTTTTCAAACTTATTTAGCAGTATTAAATTAGTAATAACATATGATAAAGAAAAAATTATAAAAATTATGTTAAGTTACTAATTCTTCTTAGCGCGTGATCCGACAAAAGTAGGAAACAATGAATTTGAGCCATTAAAAAAATAAAAAGAAATGGAAATTCTGGTTTTTCCTGTCGGGCATAACCGTCATTCGCAATAGTGCATCGGCGACTGAGTTAATTAGTGAACAGTGAACACTGAACACTCGTCACTATGTTTCCGGGTTGAAAAGATCGACGTAAATTAGTCTTTTAAGCGTAGTATGCAGATGATCCGAAACGAAATTTTCCGGTAGTCTCCAAAAGGACAACGAAACGTCTGCGAAATGGCAGCGGAAAATAATTTGTGGAGGGTTCCATCAGCTGCTACACAAGTAGCAGTGTTACCATCACTGTCAATTTATCTTCGATTCCTTAAAATTTTCATTTGGTAATTGTCCTAATTAAGAATATTTACTTTAAAGTTTCGTGATTTTTTGGCGAAAAAACATACATAGGTAGGTACTTCAATAGCAAATGTATTCTTTTCGCATGACGAAACCGTCAACATTTTCTTTTGCTTTTTTGACCACTTAAACTTGATGGCTGAACTCATTCTTGGTCTTCAAATGGCTTATGAATTATAAAGTAATTTTATCAAGAAAATATCGGCAAATTACCTTTAAATTTTCTAGAAAAAGATTTTAGAAATTTTTCCGTATGAACAATTTTTTCCGATCAACTTCTTAGTTAATTCCACAAAAAACATAAACAAAAAATTTCTTTACTGTTTCATCTGTCTGAATTTGTGCTATGACCGCCTATTTTTCATTTATCGTCGTCCTTAAACAATTTAATAAGTCTGCCAATGAGTTTAGGTATTTTTGGCGCCAAAATTTTCCAACTTGCCTCCATACCTCTTATAAATCTGGCAACACTGGAGTACAAATGTCAAATTTTCGCAAGCAAATAATGTCCCGGACAATAAACGTGTGCGAAAAGAGAGTGGTGAATTGTACCAAGCAATCTACTACAACTAACCACTTTTCCGCCATCATTTCGCAGCATCTGCGTACCAGCTGCGTACTGCAAAACGAAACGAGAGCGAAATTTTTCGTTCATGATTTCGTTGTGTCACTTTTGTATGGGATTTTCCGTTTCGGGTCATCTGCGTACTGAGCTTTAGGGTTAAAAATAAAAATACAGTCTACGACGAAAATATGAAACCTCTAAAAAAACAAAATTTCTTTCTTATTTGCGAAGACTTGTACAAGAAACAAACTCTTAGGTGCTTCCACGTACGTTTTTTATAAGCGAAGTGTTCTTATACGAGTGTTCCCTATATTCGTCGTGGACTGTATTTCGTTTAGATTGGTACAAGGTACTCTAGTCAAGAAGTTGATCTTCATTAAGATCATAGTGGTTTATTTGCTTCTCAATAAGATCTGGACTTATCACATAGCTGTTCAATTAAAAAAAGTATTTCTCCATTATTATTATTCCTCTATTTGTAGTGACGCGCGTTTTCATATGGTTCGCCATTTAATTACACAACAACTGAAAATGACAAGAACAACACATAACACAATCTTATTTACATTTTATATACTGTATTCGTAAATTATGAGCCGCAAGCCGAAGGTAATAAAATAAACGTCATCTTTAAATCGAGTGCATTTTCGGATGTGTTCGTAGATGCAGTCAAAATGAAAAATGATGTGGCTAGTATTTAGAAAAATGTGTTAAATATTGATGAATTGTAATGGCGTATTTTCATTAAAATATATTTGCCTGGGTATACTAACTTTTAGAGAATTGTATTTGCGTACTTTTAGAAATCAATTGTACCGAAAAAGGTTCAATTGTGCGCCATTTTTCATCCGTGTCTCTTATATGTAATTAATCACCGGTCGAAACGTAGACGTAGCAAATATTGCGCCGTACTAATAACCAATTTTGGGTGATACATAACCAGCTCTCTTCCCAATCTTTTGCTAGAAACATGGGTATTTTTCACTAGTCTTCAAACCTACCTGTACCTGATTGATATTTGATAGTTTGACCGGCAATGTTATTCCTTAATTGTTTCTAAAGGTACCTTAATTAAAATGCTTGCTAGAGATAGCAAATTGGGGAGCAGCTCAACTGCGTATTAAGTCGTATTGCTTGATTTAAAGGGTTGAGTTGAGCACCACTGAAGCAGTTTATGCATCCTAAGGGTTCACACCTCACTTTATTCAAATTTAGGGAAAAAATAATGTTCTTACTCCTAAAAAAGGGGAAAAAAGTCCTCAAAGTCTGGGAACACTAGAGCCACACACCTCGCAATACCATGCAGAGTCTGTCTGTTTGAGAACTTAATCTTTGAAGTGTAACGTCTGGTCGGTGGTTCTATGAAGCTACGCATCTTTGGTGATCGAAGCCACATTTGCGAAGCCAATTTGCTAATCATGGGTTAAACGTGGCTGAGATCGAAAAAAACTCCCCTCAGCTTGTCTTTGCTAAAAACAAATCTGGTAACAAACGACATTGGTCGGTAATTTATTCTAAATAAATTCCCATTTGTCCAAGGGATCATAACTTTCCACTGTCCGGGTGCCACCACCTTCAAGAGATAAATCCCCAAAACACTTTGTTCACTTCGATTTCTGTCCACTCAGAGTCTTTGTCTAATTTTGCCATCCGAAACGCAAGGCCATTTAGACTCAAGTCGGAATGATACCTCTCCGTCGCTCGTCCGCCCAACTGCAGATAAATAACACATTTTATGTCCCTTCTACGCCAACAATACCTCTTGTCCGTGAGGTTTCTCCAAATGGCCGGCTAATAAATATCGCTGGGGATTTCCAGGATTCCAGATTTGAGTTAAATAAACGAGTACCTACCTATAGAGCTGGATTTGGCCACTTCAAGTAAATGAGGGTTGGATCTTGGTACACAACTGACCAGACCCCATCTCAAAAGTTTAATATCCGCCCCACCGCCCATCACAATGCAAAGATGCCCAAGGATGTGTGTGCCGCATCCTTTGTCTTTGGTTTTCCTCATCGGGAATGTATTTGATTTTGGGACGTTACGGACAAATTTATCTTGGCATCCCCTTTTGGTTTATTTTTTGGTGAAGCGCGCCCCAGCATTACCAGTATATAGCGGTTGAGGCGTGAAGCCTCATTAAAATAAATTACACAAGATGGCTCTCGTCGGATAGGTGCGCTTGCTTTCGGGGGCGAAATTACGTTCTCCGTTGAAGAAGTTTCGTCGGGAGTTATTGTGGGAATTCTGTCGGCTGGTGCTGTTATCACTTCATCTCGTATTAGGCGGTGGTTCGTCTTTCTTCTTGCGGTATTTTTGGTTTTTCCAAAGAATTTAAAGAGATCCTGATGAAGGGAAGGGATACACGGTTTAAGGTTACCTTGTTTTAATTTTGTTGATTTAAAACGGTGATTTGTGGCGATATCTCAGTTATGCATTACCTACGTTGAAGGGCGGCGCTCCCTTCTTTCTTTTTCGTTGTCCTTTTTATAGTATTATTCGAAATAATGTTCTCCTGCATGGAAATGGGTTTACATAATGTAACATTTGCCTCTGTTGTGGGGGGTGATTCTGATCTGAGTAAGCAATTGGTGAATTTTGTTGGCGAGATGTGAGGATTAATCAAATCTAATTGTGAGATCGCATTGATGCGGAACAGATGGGAAATTGTTTTTTATGGAACATTCGGAATTCGGATGATGGAAGGGATGTTTTGATACCCGGACAGGTTTACAAAGACCGATTGTGTCTCGTGCAGTAGTTCGAAGTCCATAAAGTTAAAGGCTGGTTAAAGTTATTTTATGCAAAAACTTGCTACCAAAAAAAAGAACCCTTCAGATAGGTTCTTTAGGAATTTTAGGGAAAATAGCTTGCCACAGAGTCTCAGCATCACTCGATGGACGACTGTATTGGAAGGTGATATGTACGTAGCCACCTTTTTTTACTATTTACAAACACATGTACATTCTGTTATCTTTCTCTATTTCTATAGCCTGTAAGCTCTTTTGTTAGTTCTAAGTACTTTTACTTAATAAAGTAAGTTAGTCTATGCCTTAGTCTCGTGTCTTTCAATTCGCAGACTAGACCCACAAGTTTTTAAGTACATGCAGTCGGCTTAAAACGACAGCGACATTAATGAAGATCCCTGATCGACGGAACTAGATCGAAGGCAGCGTGAAACAAAAGCCTTAAACACCAATAGATGTGACAAGACCACGGGTTGGCTGGGTGGATGGTGAAGCATAAAATTTGGAAATGGTCTTGAGCCTCAATAGACGATATTTTCGTATGGTGGATTCTTACTCCTACTTATCTGTCCCTACGGGCTCGAATCGAAGACTCTTCGGCCGAAGCGTTGGTGTCCATTCGCTCTACATGTCGTATAAGCCATCTTGGATGAATTATGAGTGGCTCCTAGCGGTATAAATTACCTAATCCGCCTATGAGTACCTTTTTAAGACATCCAACTCGATCTAAACAATTTTAGACGCACCTAACCTCAACCCATAAGCAAAATCTACCTTCAATACAGCCATTATAGCTGGTACCTCTATACAGCATAGGGAATTGCGATTTTTCACCACGATCTGTCCTCTCGCTGGTGCACATTGGATACTTGAACAGAGGTTACACGTACCAAAGAAGAGCACACCCTAATTGGAAGGAGTTGTAGTTTGTAGACCACTATAAAATAAGGACCCTCCAATTCAAGAGGGTGGTAGCGATATATAGTCTTTGTCAGTGCAGGGGTGGGATTCTGCAAGATGAAAACTTTCGATCGTTTTCGTTTGCACGAACGGTTTGCTTCATGAAACCACAAAAACGAAAGGAATTTTCGTTTACGTTTTCCTTTATTTTGCTTCATTTAAATCTAAGAACGAATGACATTTTCGTTCCGTGCGAAACGAAAACAATGACAGCTTATTCATTGACGTTTCTCATTTTCTTTGATTGGAATGCTGGACAATATTTGTCTTCGTACATGCACACATACGTCCCTCCTATTTTAAGGCTTCCACTCTTGAGGTACTGGCTGGAGGTGGTTACTAGTGGAAAGTTGGTAACAATGGGTGGGCCATTTTCGTTTAATATTTTAAAAAGTTGCTCCCATCTTTTTGCGGCTTTATCTCTTCCCTGTGCATTGTCCCGCGAAATTTAGGATACTTCCCCATCCACGCAATCGTTATATTTTGTGTGTTTGTGTTGTTGTTGACGTCCTGTAAATATGTAATTAATTCAAATTAAGAGTAAAGGATAAAGGTGTCGGTAAATATTTATTTTTCTTACATTATTATTTACTTAAACCAAAATATCAACAATTAAAATATTTTGAAGCTGTCAGCTTATTATTTTCACTGTTCCTTAAACCCACGCGAAAGAGAAAAAGGAAACGATATAGGACTAACATGAAGAAAATTTTCGTTTTCGGGTGATTTCTTTCGTTTTTTTAAATGCGAAAGTGGTTTTCGTTTCGTTTTTTACATTATGTAATCCCATCCCAGGTTTTATGACCAACCTAAACATATTCTTTGGAAGGACTTTGCCAACAATTTTTCGTTTGTTTATTTGTACCCCTTGCCCGATAGCCAAAAGACCATTTATCCTCATTATACCCTTACTACTTGGTATTCCACTACACACTTCGCAGTGACATTCTGTGAAACACATCGTTCATCTTAGATCTTCTGCTGCGGTCCCTATCTTCGATGTAACACATCTTGAAATCCTTTAAACCTCCACATCAGCATTGTTCCCTCTTTATTTTCAAGTTCAAATTTCCTCCCCCCAGATCGCTATCCTATTCACATTCCCTTCCATTCGAGCACAATCCGCACAACGATGGTATAAGTCACGTAGCACACTTGCCAACCCCTTGAGTGCGATATCCCAATGAGTTTCTTGCTCTTTAGAACAAACTAACTCCCTGACAGACAGCCATTAGTTATGTATCCCGAGTCAAGTTAAATCACATAAAATGATGCCCCATGAATAAACTATTCAACCCCGAAGTTTACTCAATCATTACTTTGACCACAGGCAAACAGAGAACCGAAATTCGGGGGGCAAAGAAAAAACTTTGAAAGGAAATTGCTTTCACGAACCGGACGGAATAGTCTTCGGTGGAGTCGTCGGTAGAGTCCTCTGTGCCTGGCCTAGAACCTCTGCCATACTCATTTGGGGGATGGTTCATACGTAACAGAGAAAATCCAACTGAGGCCAGATCTATTGAGGAATTTAAACTTAATTTTGTGGCGCAGAACAAGAAAACTATAACATATCACATGCGATTCAGCCCGAGACTTTGGCCGTCGTCATCGTTGCTTCCATCCGTTTGCAGGGGAATTATAGAAAATTGCATTTTCCAACGGTGCACGATTTCCATATTAAAATTTTTTGGAATGTTGTCATCGCTTGGTTTTTTTTTCTTTCGTTTTTGCCTTTACCCAGCCGCGCCGTTATGCTTTCCTTCATATTCCCAAGATAGGCGACAGTTTTACTTTTTTTTTCTTCTTCTTTTTGTAATTTTTCCCTGTTGTCCTCAGGGGATGGCTCTGTTATGAGAGAGACCAACGTGTAAAAGGAAAACACTCTTTAAACAAAAAAAAAAAAAAAATAAAATGAAATGCGAACGGAAAATGAATTTAAACGCCAGGGGCCACATTTAATTATTTTCATAGCGTAAAAAAAGGATAAAGTCGTATGTTTGGCAAGTGTTGAAAGGGACGGTTTTATTTTGATTTGGACGGTTTTTTTGAAGGTGTTTACATACATGTGTAAATATGACTCGAGTGTTCTTGAAGTGATTCCATTTGAGTATATTTTTTGAAAGACTGACAAAGTACGAAAAAATTAGAGAGCATTGTTTTTAAACTTAAAATAATTTTAAACTAAATATCTTGTAGGTCACAATGGGTGATTTTATATAAAAAAACTAGAGACTAAATATAAATATTAGAATCGCGCAATGACTTTCTTAAAATATTCTCCACGATTCTAATAACCATTTTTAGTGTCCAGGCTAAATTTTTCGAACTCATGACGGCGAAATTTTCCATGCAAAATTGAATATTGTGACCTAGGAAATATTTAGAGTGAAGGTTAAAAATGATTCCAGCTGTGGCATACGTTATTTGCATGAGCAATTGAGCATGCCCTACACTTGACTCGCTGTTCGACTGAAATATTTAACCTGTCAATCAGAACCGTCAAACTGTCTTATAGGTACACTTGTTCCTGTTGTAAATCAATACTGCATTATTTGTGTAACAACTGATAACTTTTCATATAAATGCGTGACAACGTCTATCGGTAAATAAATCGCGTAGCACAAGAGAAAACCATCAGCGCTACTGTCATTTTGGTCTTAATTTTGCTGTGACATTGAGTCTAAATTTAATAAAGTGATTGAGTTTAGTTATAGCTTAATCATTCAGTTAAATTTTTTGTGAACAGGCGATTCATGCTTTTGGACGCCCTTTCCCAAGCCACCTTACTATGAGTTTGATACTTTAAGAAACGTTTATTTTTGTTCTTGATTTGTGTGTGAGAAAATGGAGACGTTCGGATACATAGTTTATGTAAAACGTCAACTAGATTTGTCGGGACTATGAATCCGAACCCGTTGACTAAGCAACTTCCATTGTTTTTGTAGTCTCGCGGTCAGCGTTACCTTTGTTTGATTTTGCAGTTTTTTACTTGGAAAAGGCCCTTTTAAATTTAAAAAAGAATTGTTATTTTCAAGCAAGTACATAGGAATTTAAAATGTAACACGGTTGCCTATCACAAAACTATTCATGCGAACTAATGGTTGTTAAATTCTAAATTACCAGAGTAGCCTTAGCAATGACACATTTTCTCACCTTTTTTTCGACTCTTCAGAACTCTGCAGCGGCCACTCTGTTTATTTTAAATTTGACTATTCGAAATGTCAACTGAGTGTGCAAGCAGGATTTTCTTGACTAGATTTGTCGGCTTTTCCTATATAAACGTCAACTGCAAAAACTATACACGTGACCACTCTGGGCCAATAAAAACTGAAACACATCTAGTCAGACAGCTGTCAGACTTACTAAACTAGGAATCCGAACGTCCCCAATAAGAGTAAAATTAAAATAAATCAAACAATTTTAATGAAAGCAGTTATTGAATGATCTCAGCAAAACAAAGTACCTATGTTATGTAGAATTTACAGAACGCAATAGCAGCAACTACGCCCTACTTGACACTTGGAGTCGTCACAGTAGTTGATTTAACACGCTGAAAATCCTACTTTATTTTGTTTTGCTGAAATCAAAGCTCAAAAATACACGCTTATTATCAAAACACAATGCGCATAAGATAGAGCTCATATAGATCTTGGGGCAGATTCCGTATATCAACGATCGTCTGAACGATGTCGTTTTTAAAACTTTAATCACCATAAGAATAAGTCATATTCTGCTCAAATTTTTCTTTTAATATCGTCAGCTTTCATTACATTTGTGGAAAAAGAACTGAAGTAAGCTCTCCAACTTGTAATTTTAGCACTTAGATGTTAGTCTTGGAGCTCCATCGATTTTTCGTCAGAAAAGTTACGGAATGAGCGCCATTCTTTTATAAAAATTTCTAGTACGAAAAAGAAGTCATAATAATAGACCAAATTGCAATTTTTATACTCTATGTTAATTTGATGTGATTTTCTTTCCGTGTATTAAAATATTTACTTTTAAAAAAATCGAGTTTTTCGCATAAAATTTTGAATTTGAGTACAGTGAAAATGGAAAAATGTATACGCTTCGTGGGAAAAATTCAGAAAGAGTGCTGGTATATTACATATCTGTGCGGAGTTTGAGAGAAAACTCTCTTTAGGGCCGGGACTGACTTTGCAATTTTAAGATTTTAAGGCTCCGTCAAACGGAACACGATTTTAACGCCTCGAAAGCTCCTACAAAAAAACCAACAGGAAAAGTCATACGCCCTCTATAGGTATATTCATTCTGCAAAAGTTGAGCCTTGGCTTGTAAAATGCTATGCTATGATTGATCCTATCTTGGACAGGTTGATACTACTCTAAAACTCACACATGACGGGTATTCGTTTCCACGCCAAAGTCTTAGCATATTTTTGGTATTGTATTTAGTTCTTTGAAAATCGTTAGTATTGTATACAAGAAAATCAGCAAAAATTTTTTTTTTATAAATCAAGCGTCGGCGTCGTTTTTTTGTTTTACATTTATTTACTAATATTTATTTTGTTAAATTAAATATTATATTATATTTCAAATTCAAAATTTAATCTCGGAAAAAGGTATCCCAATAACACCAGCACAACCTTCCGTTTTCTGTACCACACACTGAATGAAGCAGTGATGCAAATCGATTTTTCTTAATTGTACTAAAAACTGAAAAGAAATAGTACTGAAACGTAAAAAATAGGACAACATTTTTTGAAATACATAATATAACATAAAAACTACATTCAGGCAAAAAAATAAAATCAGGTTTTATTGAATCCAAGCGCCATAATATTATCCACTCCGAGTGTAAACAATATGCAATATGCCCGCTGGATAAAGATTTAAAACAGTAACAAAGTTTTTAGCCCGTTTTAAACCCACGTAATATCAAATTGCTCGTAAAGTGATTTTTTTTTTTAAAATTGAAAATTTATTATTTGATATGCTGTGTGCCGAGCTTGATTTTTATTGTATTAAATATGAATTTAGCCTCCAAAATGTCTCTTATTTTACCCGGATATGTTTCTTAAAATCCAACTCAAGCAATCACTGACTTACAATCGGCTGTTTCATCAGCTCTTAAATTTGTCTTCTGAGGATAAAGATAACAACATTTTAATCCACTTCATAAATTAAATCAATTATTTTAGCTCTTTCAAATATTTTGTATTCTATTTAATTTTTACTTATTTTCTGAAACTGGGGTCTTACCTGAAACTATTCTCCAAAGTGCAGTTTAGATTCAATCGGAATCTGAATATTACATTTGTTTGATTTATTTTAAAAATTCAAAATAGTACAAATAGTAGGTACCAAAAGTTGAGACGTAGTACTTGCGTACTTGGGAAAGTCAAAGGGCCTTACCAATAATCATTTTTAACCTTCACACTTAATATTTTCTAGGTCACAATATGCAATTTTGTATGGAAAACTTCGCCATTGTAAGTTCGAAAAATTTAACCTGGACACTAAAAATGATTATTAGTACCGCGGAAATAGTACAGAAATCAGTACAACAGTGGAATGAAGATTAAAATCCTTTTTTCTTTTCTCTATCGTAACCCACTGAACTGCATTGACTTTTGGACGCGTTCAAGTGTTCTGAACGTCTGCGTTCAGTGCTGTTACTTTTTTAGCGCTATTATTTTTTTTTATGTTTATGTAGCTGTCCGCTACAAGCAGCAACCATGAACCAGAATGTGACGCATTTCAAAAATTGTGAACTTTATTTGGTGGTGAAACAGTCTAAGGAACAGCTGCTGTCAACTAACAAAATAATTGTTTTGCTCACCCCTGAAAAAGTTCCTGTTCAATCTGTTTGTTCACAGTGCTTTACTACTTTATTGCACGATACTGTATTTGTTTAAACGCTCTGCCTAAATACGTACTTCGAAACTAAATGTTCTCTACCCATCTCTTTAAACAGTTATATAAGAATAAGGAGGTCTGATACCTTAACAAATGTGTTTGAAACAAGCTAATCCTCAAAAGCTCGTCGAAAAAAATCAATTTACAAAGAATTTGATCCTTAATTGGCGATTCATTTCGACACGAATACCCGATTATAAAATTTTACGGAAAAAAAACCCGCAAACCTTTAAAAACCGTCAGCAAACTCAAGGACGAAGTTGGAATTTTGTTGCGGTAATAAAATGAAATTCAAAGAACTAGGAAAACTTTTATTCTCCACAAGTCGCCGGTGACACACCCACAATGGACTTCAAACACAATGCGGTAACCCAACCGACCAACCTCTTTAAGCGATTGTGTAGCCACTCGAAGATAAGAGCTCCTTCCTCCTTGCATGTGTGACGAAGTTGCCACTCGATTCCTTGGCCAAGAGCGTTTAGGTCTTTATATTCGCCATTGAATAAGTACCAGCGCCCAGAGTGCCATGCGAAGTTGGAGGCGATTGCAATGGTCCTCAATAGAAGTGGAAATGCATTTAATGTCAGTTGAAATTCCATTTTAATCGCTTCAGGGAGGCAGGCGCATTGTTGATGGTTTATTCAATGGACACTAAGCCTTCTCCCGGAAAGGAACTCCTTACAAAGTGCATCTTAGCTTATATAGTGTCCGCTAGGGGTGGTGGCGGCGATTAGTGCCACATCAAATGTAGGTACGTGCACTAAATTAACTCACTCACACTTGTGCCAGAAGGAACAGTCACATTACTGAATACTGATCTCAGGTTCCGGTTTTCCGGAAGGATATTTCTTAATATCATTAACGACACTTGAAGTTTGTCCTGGTTCTCGTATACATAGAGTCGACCACTGGGGGAAGCATAAAAGTGAGTAAAAAATTACAATTGCACCGGGAATAGGAATGTTATTCGAGTTTGGTCATGTCCTGGTTTCTTTTCTTGGCACATGTACACCGCACAGCCGCATGGCACATGCCAAGCCACAAACAGAATAAAACTGTTGAAACTATGCAGTGGGACGTTGCACTGTTGACTATAAAACGAATCATTGTGGTTATGGACGAAGAAATATAAACGGGAAGCGGGCTTGTCACTTTAAGTGAATTTTATTGTAAGTTTACACTTTTATGCGCAAACACTGAGGAGGCATAACTTGCCCGTTTTTATGCTCATTGTGATGTATAGTGGGGGGGTCGGGTTGGTTGGCAAAGTCTTTGTCGTTTCTTGGAATGTCGAATGGGGCATGTATCACTTGGAGAAGTCAACAACAATAGGGGGAATCCTTGAATGGTTTGTTTGGTATTCCCATTACATGCGAGTAGTTCTTCGGTTCAAGATAAATTTGGTAGTTCAAAGGAAGTTAGGGAATGGATGTGGTAGTGGGCGACTATTCCCTACTCTTGTTCTGGAGAAATGGCAACACAAGACCGGCGGCTATACCTACAACACCAATCTTAAAGTGCTTTTCAGGTTGTTACTATTTTTAGACCTCTATGGTCGTATTCTAACCATAATTTTAGTGCGATTAGTTTAACAACTTGTATGAGCGTGTCGACGAATGAAATATTGTCAAAATTTATTTAATAAATATTGGATCTTTATTTATAACCAATTTAATTAAAATAACTTTAACAGAATGAAAACGAAGAAAATTAAGATTTTGGTTAGAAAGGAAATTCTTAAAATATACTTGTCGAATGGAATGACACGTTGAATCGTTAGGTCGAAACGCGAATGAGAAAATATACAAAATGGTAGGTTGGTTTTGTGTCGCCATCTGGTGATCGGTCCATGAAGTTGATGTTTTTTATTTCAGTTTTTCAAATAACCATCGATTGAATGTAGAATCCTACAAACTCTGTGTAGGAACAGTTACTCGAATATTCACGATCGTCCTTAATAGTTCATCCGCTAAGCTCCCATTGGTTGGACGAGAGCTTCCGGTCGGGGTTGCCGTAGTCGACGATTGCGGAGAGTTCTATTAGCTGACTATAGGCTTAACTACACTTCAGCAAAATATGTGTCTAGTGGTACGCTGTTATTGATTCGATTGACGGTTTTACATTTCATAAGGGAATGCAAAAATACGGACAGTTCACATTCCCACTGCTTCTTGTCTGTTTGCAAAATCATACCCTTTCCAGTTCAAATGAAAACCTCCAAAAAGCGGCGGCACAACCCAGCGGCAGCGGAACAACCAAATTAATCACCATCCCTGGAACATCCTTTCACCTGGAAATCCAATAAGAACCAACACTTCCTTGATTGCGGTTAACAAGAATAAAAAGAAACGCATTGCAATTCAAATTAAATGCAAAGTGCCAAAAATCTGGCACCTGGACGATTCCCAACTATCCACAATCAAAGAGAAAGAGAAAGAGCGAGATCATTGAATTCAATGTCGAGATGGAAAAGTTAATTGCAAAATGGTCATTAGTGCCATCACACTTCGGCGAGTTCTCTTCATTTGAGTGTGAATTGAGAAACTCCACCACCGTACGCCTCCATCTGTCACCTCATTTTAAACGATAAAAAGCCAAAGAAGTGCTGCCCCCTTCCGCTGTTGTATGTCATCGCAGGCTCTGTCACGCGTCTATGAAAGGCACAAAGATTGGATCTAAAAGTGACTGTTATTCCGCAGGCGTCTTTCATCCGATTATATGAGTCCTCCAGTGAATGAATAACAATGAGACATCATTCCAGTGGCGCTGGAGTATTTTTCGGGCCTTCTTCGCACCGCCATTGTTGGATGCAAATAATGAGAATCATGGCTTTTCATCGCCATCACGCCGCCAGGGGAATAAAATGGAAATTAATTGGCGATTTCCTTGCCGCTGTCATCGAAGGTCCTTGGCGAGATATGCCAGTGGGTGGTGGGTGTGTGCGTTGTTCATTTGCCAGCTTCTAGTCGGGAAAGTTAATTGTTTTTTTCCCCCCTTCCCAGAAGCAGGGGTCTTTAAGATTGAATAACTAAAAAGAGATTAGGAGATAAATTAAGACGTGAAAAGGTGACAGTTAAGGAGAAATGGCTTTTACATGAAATCACTTTAGAATTGTTTTTCTAGGCGTTTACCAAAGTGGTTTTACTGGTTCACCATCACCAGTCAACATTCGGTAGGTACCTATGCGATTAAATTTCATTGGACCAAAACTCGCAAGAAACTGGAAGGGACAGCATTTTTTTCGATTCCATCGACAGTCATTTAGAAATCCAACAGGCCTTACAAAGCCAACCAATTGAAAGCAGAACACGGCTTCGCCAATAAATTTGCTCGCAAAGCGCCATCAAATAAATACAACAGTCCTTCCATTATACGTGCATCACAGACCTTCGCTTCAAATTACTTTCACCAACAAATCAAAGTGCCAATTGAATCTAACCAAAGGTCATTCATTGCATCGCAGCTTTTGTGTCCCCATCGCAGTCGGTGTGAGAGAAAACGATTTTTTTTTATCAATTCCCCATCGCATTCAGTCACTTCGCATAGGGAATGTCAGACTTGGCCAAACCATAAATCTAAGTACCACAATTGTGGAGTCGCAAAGAAAAAAAAAAAAAAAAACGTACCAAATCGTCCTCAAAAAACAAACGATGGCGTTAGAGGATTTATAACCAAACTGAAGTCCGTTGTCCTTCTTTTATTTATATTTTTCCAAAAACCTCTCCATTGTTGGATAATATTTTGCTGATGACATGTGGGACGTATATAAATTCTTGCCAAAAATAAAACTACTCGCCACCTCATGAATTTTGAACTCAAAATTCTCAACTGTGCGAACAGGTCCACTCGTATTTGACGTCAAATTGAGTGTTAAATTTATGCAAATGATTGTTATGTGTCCCATTTGGACGATTTAAATTATATTTTGAAAAGGCTATAAGTATATCTACTGTTGAAATTGGCTGTGTGCACTTTGCCACCTTTTCCTGGCGTGGGATGTGTATTTGAATCGGTTCAATAACCACATCGAAGGGCGGTTGATCGTACCCACCAGTGCCGCAGCTCAAGTGCAACTTAATAAATTTTGTAAATACCCCCTCGATTTTGTTCAGGTAGCAGAGCCAACGAGTGGCAGTCATAAATAATTGGATATAATGACGTGCCACCGAAGGTGCAAGTCTCTATACGGGTTAAGTGGAGATCCTGCAAAATCGATAGCTCTTCAGGCGTGTTCTCATCAGTGGAATTGATTGCTTTTCTATATAAAATTATTTTTCCCCCGGAAACCTTTTATGTAAATTGGGTGCATCCTTTGAGCGGGAAGCGAAAGTATGCCTTCAACTTGTGTAGTAAAGGTGGGGGCAGGTAAATAGTTATTACTAGTGGTGGGATGTGGTTTATGGGGTAATAGATCTGAGGGGCTTCAAATTTCAACTACAGAGTGAAAGTGAAATAGAGACTTTGGTCTTGCCATTTTCTTACCTGGGTACAAACAGTGTTTGACACTTTCATTAAGAGACTTGGTAATTGCTGTTAATAAATTCCATAAGGACTTTCAACAAAGAATGGACCAAGTTCTTAGATCAAAACTTAAGCGACTTGGATTAGACACAAGTTGGATAATTAAAGCGGATTAAGCCATTCCTTATTATAGCTGTTGTTGTTTAACTCGTACCCAACGCTTCGATGTGATTTTTAAAAGATTAATTGGCCTTATCAACGTAAATGCTGTGCACATCCTCCAGACAGACGGTCGATCTATTTCTTTTTTAAAGAGTGGCAGAATCTTATAGCAGAATAAAACAGCAACGATTTAAAGTAGTTATTTACTGCGGTCAATATATTGTTACATTCAAGCTGGGATTCGAAAAGATAAAACACTATTCTGTTGAACTTTTCTAGTAAATTCACTTTTATTACACTTTTATCTACTATTCTAATATTTGACTTATTAAGTACCAGAACAATATCACTTAAACTCTTTAACGATTCAAACCAATCACTTAATTCACTGTATTACTTTGCACTTATTTATTCTTAGAAACGATTACAATCTCAAACTTCTACCAATCACTGTTAAAAAAATCAACTGTGTCTCCCTCTTCTAAAACCTGCCCTTTTATACCCGCTCCGCCAAATGAACGAGAACTTTCTAGCTAATTCCAATTAGCTCACTTAGGCCCGTTTGCTGATACTACTCATACCGATTTAACTTCTACTTAAAGACCTTATGGGCTACTTGTTCCATGTCATAAACTGTCACATACGATTTTAAGTGGAACTTAAATCGCTATGAGTGGTATCAGCAAACGGGCCTTAACTTTCCACTTTCCATCCATCAATAAGTTTCCAGTTTATTCTGGATGGTTCTAGAGTTAGCTCAGTAGTGATATACACGTATTTGACAGGTTCCAGTCTCCAATTGGAAGTGGAACTTGTTTGGTGACTAAGGGGTTGTTTTTCACTTCACCATTTTAGGTTACACGATATATTGAACACCACAATATTTTGAAGCTTGAACTATGAGCTATGACTCATATTCGAAACTAGATCTTGTGTAAATGCCAACCACAGCTTTGTTTCTAGCGAGGCGTCCAATCGATCCAGTTTCTGATTTACTCCGTTCTACATTATTTGTGACTGCAAGTCGGCGACATTATAACAAGTTTTGGCTTCCAAAAAATCAAAAATCCGTGAACTGTCATCAAAGACTTGTGCTTTGGTATGTTAAGAAAATATTCCAGTGATGCTAAACTGCGTTCAATTGAAAATCTAGAAAAATGCCATCGCCAAACTTCAGCTAATCATTCGAAGAAATAGCTGTGTGACACGTAGCGCCATCTTGTTGATCGACTCAAGCGGCGGGCATTAAAATTCGAGTAAAATGGATATTTTGCGGTTGACAATGACTGTTAGGGGACTTCGATGACGCCTCGACGAAATAAACGCAAACACACAATGAGATTTTTGGGATACAATTTTTCGCAACTGAAAATTTTGTTTGTTAGGTATAAAAACCAGTCAAACAAAATTGTGCCTTATCAAAGACCCACTGAGCACACGATTTTGAGTACATGAACGAACCTATTATAGTGAACTGTCAAAATATGTTGTGCTTTGATTCTTACTCAGACTGTTCATTTCGATTTATTCCGAGTTCATGATTAGATCATGCTCAGAAGGAAAGCAGAAAAAAAACTTCATAGCTCTAATGTGTCTGAGCTGAAAACAGAAACAAGAACTTTTTTTGACAGTTGACAGTTGTTTGTGCTCTGAACTGAAAAAAAACGTTCAAAGTCAACGCCATTTGTTGGAAACCTGTCGCTGGACTGTTACATATTTCATGCACAAAACTCATTTCATGGCTGAGCTGGGACTTTAAAACGCTACCTTTCACTCAACACTTGTCACCCTGTCACTGCTCCATTGTCACCCACTCATAATGCTTACAATATGAATTGTAACTTCTATTTCGTTATGCACGTCTCAATTTCAAGTGGTTCTCGCGTTTCATCTCCAAAATAAAAGATTTACAGTGGGTACAGCCGGGTGCAGCTAGCTGAATTTTATATCCTCGTACTCATATGCAGAATAATTTTAGTCAAAAATTGACATCATCACCGTCAACTGTTGTTACAACGCGCTTCACTTTATAATAATCTTTTAATGCCGTAGTTTGGTAGTCGCCCGGCTGTTGCAAGTAGGTACACCATTTCATATTAAATTTCCTTCTTTGTTCTTATCCTCCTGCTCATGTCCCTTTTTTTTTTGGCAGCCGAACAACCGAGGACACCATGTAGATGGGTTTACGGGTGTGCGATATGAGTTACAACAAGGAGGAGAGGCAGAGATGAGCAGCACCATGGCGTGGTTTAGAATGATATTAAATTATCTACACGTGTACTGCGGGGGGAAAGAGTTAGAGTTCAGCAACCAGATGTCGTTCTACCAGGAGTACCTATAGGCCGCCCACTCTTTGCATGATTTCCTTTTTTCCAGTTCACGTGAAGTGAAATGTTGCCAGTAAATTTCACATTAGTGGAGCATGGTACATGGTATTTCGGACAAAGGGGGAACGGTTACGATTTTCTGTTGTCGAGAGAGTAGGAATATATTTCAAGGACCTTTCACAAAATCCCACCAACAATGACGTAAAAATATATCTTGAAGAGATTACGGATCGGGAACACTCGATTTACCTCCTCAATCCAATTGAGAAAAAGGTGGGCGTTAGAGTATATTAAACGCTCCATTCCGTCGCACACCCACCTAATCTTTTTCGCATATATGACACTTCAGGTTGACAAATTACCCTCGAGGTGTGTCAGCCCCAACTGTTTGTGGTAGACTTCAGCAACACACCCGCCCACCATTTGACTTCCACAAATCCGTTGCGGATCGTATATGAGTGACGGCTTACTTGTGTCGAAAAAGGAGACACGTTGTCCTTCACTCCCTCTGAATAGGGAGACGGGAGGCGGCGGCGGCAGTGAGAAACCGGATAAATCCAATCGGAGAGTGTATCATTGTGATTGATAAGCATAATATTCGATTGGGGTTAGATGACACTCAATATCGGTTTGACTTTGCCATCTTCGACGATGTGGATGTCAGAGTGTCGTCGCAAAATGGTAGATGAGCATGGGGAGCGGAGGATAAATTTCCTCAAAATGTAGCATACCAGATGCCATCAATATATTTTCTCCTCGATTGGCCAACCATTTATCAATCCAAAGATACAGATTTGTCACATTGATATTCATCAATTTTCTGGGCCCTGTATTAGGATGGATTGTAGTTAGTCCAGCTGTAGCTGGTGAGAGTGGAAGGTGTTCTTGTGAGAATGATGGTGCTCGCAGTGCGTGAAAGTTATTGAAAAGTGGATGATGCAATCATGGAGATGGATGCTGAAGAGTTGCACTCGATTTAACGCAAAGCGAGGACTACCTTTGACTGTAGGTATCTGCCAGTGATTGTTTGAAATTGGGTATTTGAAATATCACTAAAGGTAGTTTTAGAGGCGCTGCTCAACTGGTGATCCTGGTTAGGGATATTGATAACATAGGCAATACTTTAAAATATTATTTTAGTGCCTTTGCAATTTTGGTTTTAGGGTCTATTTTTTTTGTGTTAAGTTTTTCAGTGCTATATCAGTTATTTTTAAAATGTTTTCAGGACGTGTTTTGAATTGTTTTCAATGTGTTTTATGAGTCTTTTTTTTCATAAAACAAAATTGTGTTTTTTCTCAAACTTGAAGTGTCTTTTTCTTGACATTTTCTTAAGGCGTCAAGTCATTTTTTATTTTAACATTTTTCGGTTCCTTATAAGATAAATATTTGATGGACTTTCCAAAAACCTTTCCTTTTAGAACTTTTTTTAAAAATGTTTTTTACGCATTTCCCGGAAACATTTTGGAGCGCTTTGTGAATCGTTTTGTAAGCATTGCAGGTTCATATTTAAGGTCGTTTGTAGCTGTTTTGAGAACGTCTATCGGGTTAATTTTTGGGACGTATTTAAATCGTTTTTCAGAGCGTTTTTGGATTCTGTTTTGAAGTTTGATTTAAAATTATTTGCAGCCGAATTTGGGGTCGTTCTTTTTGTGTATTTTTCCCGAAACATGATGTGCTATTTGTTTTTTTTTCGCTACTTGTTATAGGGTGTTTCGAGCTCGAGCATTTTTTTTGCGGTCTTTTTTGGGTATTATTACTTTTTCAGACACAATTTTGAATTGTTTTTGGGAGCATTTTCAGTGCACACTTTTAAAATTTAGTTTTGGGAAATTTTTGGTCACTTTCCATTTATTTTTGAAGGCGGGTTTCAGATCTTCTCTCTTTTTTTCGGAGACGTATTTTGAAGGGTTTCACTGTTCACACAAGTTTTCCACTGATTTTTTTTTTCTTAAGGATAGGATTTGTTTTCATCAAAGTTGAAAGCGGGTTTTAATGAGTTTTTCTTTGGAATTTATTATTATTATTATAACAGGTATACGAAATATACAAAATAATATAATACAGAGCTAGCTACCATGGCTTTCGGCTGCCTTTGGAATTTGTTGGACCTATTTTAGAGGAGTATTGGTGGGTTTTTTTGGACCGTTTTGTGGGAGCTTTTAAGGCGTTTTTTTTAACTTTTTGTTGCGTGTTTTGAGGAGTGTTTGCGACGTTTTTTTTAATACATTAGTGACACTTTCATGTAAGTATTTCGAGGATCTATTTTTAAGTATTTTTAAGGCCGTTTGAATTTATATTTCGTGTTGTTTTGGGTTTCTGTAAAAGATTTATCGATGCGCTAACCGTCGTTTCATAAATCGTTCTTCTAAAAGTCAAAACCTACCTCACCTTACCTTACTCGATGGTAACGTAGGAAACCAGGAACCGAGTCATGTAACTTATGATAAATCATACCAATAACAGACCCGTCAACGTATAGATTTTTCGCAGATGTGGGAGTTTGGATACTGGGCGGAATTCCACCGAGGTGGGTAAAGCCCGTAAGTTGAAAAAGGCCAATCTAAATCGGGGGAATAAAATGGCGTAAGGCAAACCGACTATCTTCAGATAAGACACTGAATCAGCTGCTTGAAAGACGAACTTATCTTTGCGAAAGTAGAATTTGAAAAGGGCTCACAATATGAGTAGGTACGAAAGAGTCTTTAAGTTCCATACCAAAAACGAATTTCTGGATAGATTCACTAACGCCTTTAAAACTGAGGTATGCAAATCAAGCACGGAAGTGGTTGGTCCTGGTCGTTTATATATACATCGGTATTTTTAAATAAATCCTCTTTAGGTAGGTACATTAAAAAAGAAGTAGAAAATATAAAGATTTTTACAAAAAAGGAGGCCAGAGGGTACTCAGTGCCAGAGAAGGAAGAAGGAAAGTCCAAGATAGAGAATTAAAATATTAATTTTTTAGGAGCACACTTCTTCCTTAATATTGGCTTGTTTAAAGCACTTGTGAAAATACCGTCGAACCTTCAAGATGTCTACAGTTTTCATCCTAAAAAGGGTGGCACACCCAAAGCTCTTCTAACTATGGTTTTACTGCTCAAAAAATAGAGTTCAATGAATTATTGTCAAAATAGCCCTGTGTACACTCGGCAGCGCATAAATTGTTTTCAGCACATTTGCCAACTCATTGAAATCTTTCATAGGTTTACTAGCATTTCCACAACAAAATTTACTATCTAGAAATTGGCGGCAAAAAAACATCAATGCTCAAATCTTTCAAAGTCCATAATCGCACCACCTGTTACAAAGTCAGAGATCATCAATTCAAGTCAACTGCATAATGTCTGGAAAAGCACAACACACAAAAGAAGTCAGATCTACTAAATTGCACTATCATCGCCATGCCTTTGGTTACAAATTATTTCGCTTAGCATACTATACACACGATAACCTCATCCTAATGGTGAACAGAACAGGTTGGAAAAAAATGAGAATAGAATCTCAACGCCAATCGTCTTCGCTGGAGAAATCATTTCCAATTTAACCGACATGATTTATTGACGAATGCTTCTGACTAGAATTCAATCTGCGAACGCATTTCGTAATAAATTCATGATGACGTTTTCTTTTTCGACGTCTTTGAGGATATACGTTTTTTTTTTCTGTTCGTCATTTGCCCTTCAGCTCTTTCAGCATTGCTCCTTGAAAGCGCACAGATAAATGAAAATAGAAATGAGAAATGGTTTTGATTGATTTATGGAACAACTACTTCGACTGGCAGGCATCCAGAGCCAAGTAATTGGTCGCAAGTGTAAATCAATTCTCCGGCTCTTTGGCAGACAAGTCATTATTATGAGAATGTATGTATGTGCTTTTGATAGCGATTTGCTGGAGCGAGTGGGATATGGAAAGTGCTTTCAATGTTGCTGTCGAAAAGTTCAAAGTTTTTTTTTTAAAGTGTCAGTTAATAAAATTTAGGCTCCAACTTTTTTATTGCAGAGACAAGATTCCACCATTGAATCAATGCGTACAATAGCACCAACTAAATTTTGGATGGCACTTTCTGTAGCTTCTCAGTTCATTAGCTACATTGACGACTTGTAGCTTATACAGATCAGAATTATTATAATTCATTTGAAAGCAATATACAATTTCAAGTGTGGCGCAAGTCTGCACTACAAAGCTACAAATGCAAAAATGTATGAGTTTACCACTAATCGTAGTGAATTTGAGGAGCCACTTACTAAAAACTGAACTTTTTATTATAGACTAAAGGTAGTTTGTAGATTAGTGTAGCAAACTTACCACTCACAGATCTGAGCAGCACCAAAGAAATTTGGTGTTCACCTGTCATTCTCGAGAACTCACCAGAACCACATTACACAAACATCTTACATGACAATAGTAACATCTGAAACTGATATGCACCACTAGAGAAACTGGTGGACATAAATTCTCCTTCAGTGTCCATCGCAGCCGCAGTGAAGTCCCCATGAAGTTCAAATCCAACTGATTCAGTGGATTCCTTAAATTTCATCCTCACAGTCCTTGGGAAGATATTTTCTTTCGACAAATGTCCCATACATCTGCAATACCATTTCGAGTCCCATATGTGAATTGAACGCACAGAGAATACTGAAATATTAAAAGAAAGAAATTTAATCCTTAAAGTGGAAAGATCTCTTATGACAACGCACTATAAGTGGAATTCACGCTATCCAAACTATTCCTCGTATTTTATAGAATGACACACATGCTCGCACAATGGGAAGTTTTCACTGCTCAATGGAGCACTCGACGATTGTGTAACCACTCTGAGCTGAGAGACCTTGAAGGTTAAGTGAGATTTTATTGTCCGCTCAAGTATGTAGTATGTATGGGAGGTCTCATTTTTCGTGTCTTGATGTACCTTAACATTTGAATGTAGACGCATGCATTTGATAATGATGAGAATGAAGCTGGTGACCTTTCACGGGAAATTGCATCAGGACTATATGAGTTGAAATAGCCAAAGAAGATGAGTGTGTTATTTTGCTCGATATTTGCAATGTTCTGGATGTTCTGAATATGCAAATTTGACTTTCAGACTTGAAAACATTAATTTCAAAACTTGATGCTTTGTAGGACTTCAGCAAGTTCTTATAAAAATCATTCATTTGATGCTGCAACTACCACTAGAGCTACAAACTCTAGTGTGCAAAATAAAAAAAAACTACAACTCAATCCAATATTTTCGTGGGTGCTGCTTCAGCAACAACTACAACTACAACATGAAACACAACTATGCTTAGCTGGCGTGAACTTAAATTACAACTACGATTCCGATTGCCATTTAACTCAACTGCAACAACAACTATGTTTGCGATTGGAACTACAACTACAACTGCAACTGCAACTACAACTACAACTACAACTACAACTACAACCACAACCACAACTACAACTACAACTACAACTACAACCACAACTACAACTACAACTACAACTACAACTACAACTACAACTACAACTACAACTACAACCACAGCTATTACTACAACTACAACTACAACTACAACTACAACTACAACTACAACTACAACTACAACTGAAACTACAACTACAACTACAACTACAGCTACAACTACAACTACAACTACATTACATCCTCAACTACAACTTAGATGACAATTTTGGTCCATTTAAGTTGAGCCATATCAACTTATTTCAGTGGCCCCACCTCGTTTTGGTTCATAGAGATGCTGAGCATGGAAGTTGCCCTCAGCTGCCCCCTTCGAGTGCCAACTAACCCTGTATATTCATTTATACACCATAAACTCGTCCTCAGTAGGTACGTGTTTAAATACTGTTTATAGCTGCCGAACAAGCTCTCGATGCGGAAAATTGCGGGATACACAAAACCAGTTGACATAATGAGTCGTAAAATAAAATGAATCCTGTAGGGGTATTTTCTTAATATGTCACCAGTCACCATCGTTTTTGTTCAAGCAAATCACGTACACCAGCAAGGGAGCTGTTGCCTCCACCTCCACCATTTTGCTCTAC
Organism: Cheilosia vernalis; assembly: GCA_949126925.1. Classification (NCBI taxonomy): domain Eukaryota; kingdom Metazoa; phylum Arthropoda; class Insecta; order Diptera; family Syrphidae; genus Cheilosia; species Cheilosia vernalis. The sequence goes on from OX421360.1 coordinate 58,288,849, forward strand.
CCAAATGGTTGATGATAATACTTCCACTGGGTTACCCGAGTTCATTGTACGATTATCGTAAACACTTTCGTTTCGTTCTCGGAGTGTTGCTCCGGGAGTTTGGGGAAATGTAATTTCTATTGAATAGATGAACGTGAAAAGGTGTTTGCATCTTGCATGACAAAATGTTTCCAGCTACAATTTCAAATGAGATATGGGAAAATCGTTTCACTCGCATATGCTGCTGATGATGATATCAAATATTTATGAGCTTGTTTAACAATTTATGGGGACGTATTCTGTTATGTGCTGCATGTCGTGCGGAATTTTGTATACCAAACAGTCGCTGTACTTAGTATCCAAAGTAGAGTCCTGGTTGGGATTGGGACTGTTTCAGGCTTTTATTTCCAGTACCGAACCGAGCTTGCTTTGTATTTATCGTAGAGCGTTAGAGGTCACCTAATAATCGATAGATCAGACTTTAAACCAATTGCCAATTGATTAGTTGCAAGCAAAACAGAATTTCGTTTCATGAAAAATCCCTTTCTTGCAAAGGAACTGGCTCCACCTCGCGAAAAGTTGTACTCTCGGACCAACACAGCTGAGGAGGGGGCAATACCACTCGATGGAGGCTAAACCAATTAAAGCCGATTGAGCACATGTTTAGCTGGTGTATGAAACTGGTGCGGTCCTACATTCTTGGATAAGTTGTGCAAGAAATGTTTTTCACGGAGGGAACCCATCTGGACGCAAAGTCAGCACGATTTTCTCTACAAGTGAAAGGAACGCTTTAAAGTGAACACAATATAACCTCACGCATATGTACCTTACCTTACCTACTTGTATCTTTAGTTTTACTACACCCATTCCCAATTGAGTTTAAGTTCAGTAGTTGGATGCAGCTTCATTGATACGCATATATACTCGTGCCTTCGCTACAATGACTCTTTATTGTAATGACTGATGTAACCGCAAAGCTTACATAAATGTTGCAAAAACCACGCGAACCCATTTCATTCATGTTCGCAGTTTTGTTTTTTTTCCCTGTTGTCTCACTTTATGTCCTGTGCAAGTATCCCCTAAAACAATGCACAGCGCCTGATGCTGATGCCCACGGTTTAATACCAAATAAAGACTGCTTAAATTTCCATCAGAAACAATGCGTTCGAGGGTACTTGTCGATTAGCATCCTGCATCCTGCTTTAGTATTGGGATTTGCTTCCGCCGCAGGCAATTAGCATAACAATTTGCAATTACATGGGAATATTAAAATGTTATACCACACATAGTTCCACTCAATAATGCTCAGTGGTTACATGAAAGGACACAAAGGGGTCGTGCAGTGACGTACAGGGACAGCAGCCATTGACACAGTTTGGATGTGTTTTGGGAAGGTTAATGTGGATAATTACATATTTTATGGGGAGTAGAGATTTTTGAAGCGAAATTTATAATATTTTGAAGGTCAATAAGTAAATTGTTGTGTGCAACGATAGAGGGGGTGTTGTCGGCTTGTGACACATTTCCACTTAAACAAGTTCAATTGATGCTTGATGAGTGAATTTGGCATTTAGCTAAAATGGTGTTTAAATTTTGTGTACTTTTTAAGGCCTTAATCATTTTTAGGGACGTTGTTTTATGAACTTTGTTAAAATAGACTCAGTTGGGTTTGTTCCATATACATATTGCGCGATGTAATAATCGCGTTTAGTGTCCCGGCTAAATAGTACGAACTCACAATGTCGTAATTTTCCAATTAAAATTAGGTAACAACCTACAAAATGATAATTGCCTTCACTGGTTTGAAGAATGTGAGATGATGGAGTAAGGGCTGAACTGACATATTGTTTGAGGGAGATGAGATGTTTTTTCAACACATTTTTTTTTCGCTTTTGTGCCCTTTCTGTCTGTTTATTTTGAAATCATTTTTGTTGCGTGTTTTAGCCTGATTTTAAACGCGTTTTAGGTTCTGCGGGTTGCGCAGTTTTTGACGTTCTTCCGGGCATGATTTTACTCAGTTTTCAATGGATGATTGCCAACCTATTTGGCCCAGTTTTTGTAGCATTTAGAGCCCGATTTCAGTGCGTTTTTTTCCGTGTTTTTTTTTTGCTAAATTGTTTTGTAGGCCCTTTAACAAGCTTTATGGATTTTGAACGTCGATTTTCGGACGCTGCTTTTAATTGTTTTTGCGGACAAGTTTTTCTTCATTTGTCCATAAGGAGTTTGACTGAGATTTGGGTTTTTCGAAAAATTTTTGGTGCAATTTTCTAAGGATTTTTTGATTTTTTGTACCAATTTTGTATGCGGTCATTTGTTAGACCATTTTGTTTTTCTAGATTCAGTTCATTTCATATAAGTTGATCTCCAGTGATTTTTTTTTTCATTGAATGTCTTCAAGAGCTTTTGGGTGTTCGGGCAACTTTATGGGGCGTATGTTAAAAACAATTTTCGATAACTTGTTGCTTTTTTTCAGTACATTTTCGACGCGATTCACTTTTTTCTAATGGCGTTACAAGCAGGTCCAGGGGTCGAATAACCAAATCCGGCAGCAATGCGTTACTGAATATTGTGGATTTTACATGAAAAACAATAACAAATTCAGTAACGTAGAGCTCGATCACCGATGTGGAAATTCAACCCCAGGCATGCCTTAGCGCTTACGTAGCTTTTTTTTTTATTATATTTCCATGGTTGATTTTTTGACTGGATGGCAGTTATCTTTCCGCATATTTTTGTTCGTTTATTGACAAGTTTATTTCGGTACGTGTTTGATGCGTTTTTTAGCGAGTATTTCACCTCAATTGACGGGTTTTTTTGTGTATTTTTTGTCTGTTTTTTTCTCTTTATTTTCGGAGAATATTTTTTTAAATATCTTGCCAGAGACTTTAAGATTTTTTTTTTATTAGTTCAGAGCTGAGCACTGAACTGAGATTGAGCATCTGAACCAAGCGTGCTCAGAACAGTCTGACGTTAGTTTGGTCTTCCCTTTAAAAAAAAACTTTTTCCTTAGTCTGCTCAGTCAAAATATTCTGAGCTCATCGGGCGCGCTCAAAACGGAAAAAGAAACACAAATTCAAGCTCTGATGTATCTGAGCTAAAAAAAGAAACACGAACTTGTTGTATAACAGTTCAGGTTTTTATGAGTTTTTCTATACGAAGCTTTCGCCTTGTCTGTCGCTTATATACACATTTCTCTTATTTTTCACTCTTTTTTGAGGCCTTTTTCTGAACCAGTTATTACCTTTAATTGTTCCCTGTTACATTTTGTTACATATTGTGTGTTTGAAGGTTTTTTTTTTTTTTGCTTTTTTTGTACTTTATTATCCTTGGACGTGTTTTGTGTGCCTGTCTCAGTTTTGGTGAGTTTTCCATTTTCTTTTTGGGCTCAAGTTGTCACATTCTCCTGCTCTTTAGTACATTTTTTGACTGGTTTAAGATAAATTTTAGTCGTGTTTTATGGGCTCATTTTAACAGTTCTTTTAACGCATGTTTGACAGGTGTTTTAGTTCAGATTTCAACGCCCAATTTGTCTACTTTTTCAGTGCGACTCCTCTTACAATTTTTTATTTACTAGCCTTTGATGCCCTCTTAAATGCGTTTTAAGCTGTTTTCCGACTTATTTTCTTAATTATGCTATAAAAATAAGGTACAAAAATGGGAGACGGAATTGTATTGTGCTTTCTGCTGGCGGTAGTAATTCACTATTTGACAGTAACAGTGATATATATATCAAAATGTTCAATATAAAATATTCTTCCTTATTTTGAGCGAGTTCAAAAGGGCTTGGTTATTCTTAAATTAGGCTTCAATCTTCAAATTCAGTTCTTAAATGCTCCAAATCAGCGGTATTTCTGATCCAGAGCTAGCGAAATTATTCACAGTGGAGTGTAGTGTTAATAAAACATCGATTGTTGAAGTTTTTGATAGTATATAGTATTTAAAAAAAATAATATAAATAATAAATGAATTAAGTTTTGCAAATAACAAATTTTAGAAATTCTGAAAATACGTTTTCAAATTAAAAAAGAAAAATAAACATTTTACATATTTTTTACAATTTTTTAAAATTTTTGGTGTCGATTAATCGATGTTTTATTAACAATAGTGGAGGGAATGAAGCATTACACTACGGCTAGGACTGTCCTGTGAAAATGAGAGTGATTTTCATATCACAAAGTTGCAACTCGAAAATCGATGTTAGTTCTAATTCTAACGGTGAATTATTTTATTATTTTAACTTTTACAATTTTAAAGGCTTCAAGTATAATAAATATATATACGTTATATATTTGAAGATGGATTGCAAAAATCAATAAATAAAAATTATTTTGCCTGTACCTAAATTTATTTATGGAGTTGTAGAAATTCCGCACCATTTTACCGGACTTATATATCAAATTTTGGAAAACCAATTACACACAGCATTGCATCTCTGGTACAATCTTTCGAACAAAAGGAAAAACAACCGAATATGTTTTGTTTAAGACAGTGAAAGTGGTTCTTAACTATTTGCCATCGTCTATTCGTATATAACATGTAAAACTTATATCGAATTAAGAAATATTTTAGGTTTTTTGTTAAAAGCTAAATTTTTGGCAACCGCAACAGAACCTCATTCACATCTCTATCTACCTCATTATCTGATATCTCACAAACTATCCCAAGATAGGGACAGTTATCCCTGATTAAGAATGTCTTCTAAATCTGAAATCCCCGCTTTCAAAGAACGCTCTTCCAAATCTCGCCCAGCTGTCATCTGTCATTGCATCTCCACAATAAGACTGAATTCGTCCCCAAACTGTATGCGGTTGGAAAATCCTTAGTAATTACTCTTTTCCCATTTCATTTCTCAGCGTATACTCTAGGTGCACTATATTTATTGAATGGAAGGATATTTTTAATCCACATCCCATTCATGTGCTATGTACTCGCGCCAGCAACTGAATGAAAGGTTTATAATTAAATTTAATAATTACACCAAGAGATATTTGCAGCTTTCATCGTCCGAAAGATACATCGCACAGAGTGCAACTCCTACCTTAAACGATTTTTAATATCCTCTCGAGGGTATATTTAACGTGAGTATGTTTTTTGTTTTCAATTTTATTTAACCCCATGAATGCACAGTTCGGTGGCACAGATGTATCCGAAAACTGAAAAAGAAAATCGAGTTCGTGGCGTCATTATCCAAACCTAATGCGGTTGTGGTGGCGAAAAAGCCAACCCCCAAACAAAGTACGAGTAAACGAAACAAATTGTGCATCGCACCCCGAAATGGTTGAAATAAAAGCTTTCGAGGTAGCCCGAAGATATCCTCTGCCATTTTTGCATAATAATGTCGCGGCGCAGGTTACTTTTTTACGAATGCAATGCACACTGCTACACGAAACTTTTCGCATAATTTTCCTGCTTTGCTTGTGCTTTGTTTTTTTTTTTTTATAGTTTTCCTTGGCACTGTTGTGCTCATAGTTTTGAACAACTTCCTGAAAGTTTACTTTCGCTCGAAGGACTACGGGGGGAAATTAGATTCGTGTACTCACAGTCGTTATGCGTTCGCCCCTCGGGCAGCAGGCGGGCACAACAGAAGGCGAATAAAAAACCGGAAAATTGGGCAGAATGGAATTGGGAGTGCATTTTTATCGTTAGTTTTGCGCTCATTTACCCATTTCCTTTTTTGATAATAAATATCCTTACGACATGCAGTTATTGCACCAATGGGGCGAAGAGTCAATGAACCAATTCGTTGAGTGCATAAAAATGCATAAATCTGCATTTAACCTCGTTGAGTCAAAGCGAGACGGAGAGTGCTGCCATAAATAAAGTTGGTAACAAGAATAACATCAGGCGGGGCTGGGGCTGGTGGCGCAAGGAGTTCCATTCAAGAGCCTATGTCGACAATAGCCCGGGGACAATGGGATTTTAATTTTACATTTTATTTTTGTCGCTGTTATTTATGTGGAACGCGTACGGAGTAGATGGCGCGTCCTTAGTCGTCTCTCGTATTGTTGGTAGAGTTTGTTGTGTCGTATAGTCGCATTATCCGAGGACAAAGTGGTGACAGGAATGCAATTTGTAACCGGGTTTGGTAGACCAGATAGGTGCTGATTTGTATGCGCTCTCGTCTGGCCCAACGGGACTTGTATCAGTGAGTGGTTTGTTGAACTTTAAAGTGGATTTTGGGCGAGATGTTCTTGAATTGGTCACTTCTTAGTAAACGGAAAGTGTCTACAACAGTTGATGAACTCCGAATTTGTATTTAGAGATAGGTAGAGCCATTCCACACAAGTTTGAGCCACATTAGTTAAACGAAAACGAGGATGGGGAGTTTTTTGTAATTTCCTAAAAGAAATAAGTGCAAAATATATGGGTATGTTCACTTGCCAATCTTTTAATCAGCTATTGTTTTTCAGTTCAGTTCTCCTTTGTGCGTCTGACCGACAAGTAGTTTCCAAGACGGTAGTTTCTTACAGGCATTTATTGTTTTATTTTTTGGTGGTTTAATAGTTTAGATTTAAGTTTTCAAATCAGGGAATTGTTTTTTTTTTTTTTTTTTGTCGCTTTAATACCAGTCCTTCACAAATTTATGGATCAGTGGACTATTCGATTCCCGAAAACCCGAAAAAGCCGAGAGATCCATCTCAAAAAGTGTTTTTGTTTTTCACTGCCCCACCTCTCTCGAACGTCTGACATACTTCCGAGAGTACAACTGTCATGAAAAAGATTCTTATTTAGCCGTTTGCACTTGGCAACGCCTAGGTTCCCTACGAACCTGTTCCGCCGACTATATTTATGTTTTTTTCGTACTTAAGGGCCCACCCCATAGAATCCGTTGCATTCGTTGCTTCGACGGATAGCCGTATTCGAACGAGCTGTTCCATAGAATCCGTCTCATACGGTGACGGACAGTGTTTCAAGTTATCTATACTTATTTGTCCCAAGAAACTGGAAAATTTTTCCATTTCGAACGTACTCAAAATCCCTTTTAAATAAAAAAACGTTTAAAAGTAAAATTTATATTAAATACGGAAAGAAAATCACATTAAATATCCTTTGGTATAAAAATCGCAGTTAAAATAGCTCTTTTTTTTTGTATACATGCTTTTATTTTTTTATTTAAACGCCCACATCCATCGCAGGTGTTTCTGAAAACAGCGCAGGAGTCGTGGGACCACTGTCCACGAAAAACACGAAGCGTCCACTCGTCCCTTTTGGTTGTAGTGGTGTAATCTTCACCATATCCAGCGCAAATGTTCTCCCCAAAATCTTCGAGCACTCCCGACTCGTTGGCTAGCTGGATCTCAAGATTTTCTAGAGAATTATATAGTATGCATAACAAAATATTACATTGCAAAACAGAATACAAAAAAAAAATAGGAAGAGACGAAGGACATCGGTATGAAACTATAATTTACATGAAAACTTCATAAGGCGCGGGTGCGCCATAATGCCCCTACAGCATCTGCGCCATATTACACAAAAATCACTTATTCACAAGACATTGAAAAAAAACGTAGTTCTATTTTCATTTCAAATTTTTGCCGTTACACAACAAAACTGAAACTGTATTCTGCATTCCACTCTTCACACCGAAAACCTGCGTTGTATACTTACCGAGAAAAACGAATCCAAACAAAAAGCGAAATTATAAAAAACCAAAATCAAACAAAATTTTTTTTGTTTTTATTTTGTTGTTCAGCGAAACTCGTCGTACCGACTGTCTATGTTTACTGCGCACGTGTTCGGCAAAGATTGAAGTTTCTGTATTATTTTAATTTTAATTAGAGTTTGGGAAGTATGATATTTGCGAGGTGCGCCATAATGCCCGAACTTACCCTATACGAACGTCCCCATTGACATACTCAGAGGCCATTTTAAGACGCCCATCTTCCAGGTTCCGGCGATTTCCCGTTGCTTAGCTTCCAAGCTATATTTCCTTGATTTGATGTACTAGTATTGATACGCAGAAATTCGTATTGATAAATGCAACGAAACTTCAAAAATTCCGACTCACCAACATACTCTCAAAAAATATGAACCACTTCCGCTGTGTCAAAGTTGCTGGCAGCGTTCATAGAATTTTATCCGCTAAATTTTAAATAATTATTCGTTACGCGTGAGGGTATTTTTTTAAGAATTGGTTTATTTTTGCTTTAGATATTTACAAACTATCAGCAATGTAGATTGTTGGTGGGAAAATTACAACATTTTGAGCAACTTTTCTTCAGTTATTTAAGAAAGATGTCCTCATATGAAATCAAAGTTAATAATATTCAAAAGCGGAAAATACACAGCCGTATTTGTCGGAATATCTTTCAAGTACATAATACATCTCATTTAGGTAGTTTTATATTAACAAAGCACATTATATTATTCGTCTTTTAAAAATATTTACTAACTAACCAATAACATTCAGTAATGTTAAAATGTAGTATTCCCGAACTCTATCACATTCCCCCACGGTTGGCAGACGTTGCCAGCATCTATTTTATATTATTGAATGTCACACGGATTCTAAATTGCCATAAGTCCGATAGGAAACAAAATGGCGAATTTGGGGGTCTCACTGTTCAGTATATTGTCTCTGGACATAATATTATATGGACGGCTGGTGAAAAGTATTTTTCTGTTGTTTCAATTTGTGATTATTTTTTTTTTCGAAATATTGTGCAGTATCACTTTTGCATTTTTACGTATTTCAATCAACAATGTTTTTTTGACAATTCTAGAAGTTTTCAAATGATATTTTGGAGGTTGTAGGAAGGCTCCAAATCATTTGAATGATGGAAAGGCCAGGAGAGATATTCCACAAACTTACTTCCTTCACTTATTAAACAAAATGCACTTGTAAGATAAACGAAAAAAAAAATAGTTTCAATTTATGTAGCCGCCTTAGCAATGCGGTGTTTGAAAACCACAGCCAATTTCGTAAGTTTTTAAGTAGTTGCCATCTTGTAAAAACTATTGAGTTAACGAGTTGTCATAATTCTTTTCTGTACCTATATTAATAAATTTGAACAAACTACTCGTTTTATAAATTCTAAACATTTTTTTTTGCTTGAATGTATTTTAAGAAAATCGTTTTGAAATTCCGCATAGGTACTCAAAATGAAGCTGATAAAACCCACTTCATTTTTGCTTCTTATAATTTGTTTCCATTTTATTCCGCTTTAAACCAAGAGCGCTAATATTGAAACTAACGCCAAGTTGGCTACTAATAATAACAAGTCCCTGCCCACACTTTTGTGTATAGAATTAGCCACTTACGGGGAACATCATCAACCCATTTCGTATACGAAAAAAAAAACAATCCCATTATGTGTTTGAGGACAAGCGACGCAAGTACAAAAGGAGCAGGACCCACCGACATACACAGTCGACTACCCTGCACCAATATGGAATATGCTACATCATATAATTAACGTAATTTAAATTGTTGGTTAGTAAATTATGACCTGACATGTCCTGCACAATGTACTTTATTATCAACATGAATTTTAATTAACAATCGCACACTGTAAAGGGTTACATACAATGAACCTCTGAGTTAGATGAAAAGGCAGTCCTTCACGTTGTAGCAATATGTTGTTACACGAAATTAAAATAAAAAACGAAGGCCAATACCTAATATCCCTGATTTAGTAGTTGTGGCTTCTCCACTATTCACCAGTTTTTCCTTACGTTTAAAGTATCCAACATCAATCACACTATAAAACAGAGGGATAAGTACATGCACAAACCCAACAAGTGATGAGCTGTCGTATGGATTTTCCTTTATCGTTGATACGATATCGGGTAAGGGACTTTGGCTATCCGGCTTTGCTGCGGGCCGAAAGGTAACTATAGCATATTTATATAATCAAGCATGGGTGACTTAGTAAACATGCGTCCAGTATTTTTTCTTGCAACCGGCCAACTTTAACTCGAACCTCTCACAGGCACGGCCGTACCACGGAGGACAATAGAAAGGATATATACTGACTTGATTGGATTCTGGTCACTCCTTGATGTCTATATCAAATTAAGCACTCAGTTAAGCCACGGCAACCACCCAAGCCAACTGGCAAAATGTTCACCTCAAGCCCATCATCCAACAGAGTTACCTTTAATTGACACTATAAACGCCAGCGGGCGATTAAGTTAAATCTCAGTTTTTCCGGCGACGCCACAAAGGAAGAAGGGCCGTATAAAAGCCACGTGACGAAAATATTGTCACTGAGGAGATTCAATTTTACTGTCAACGGCTGCGAAGATTCTCTCTGGTGCGAATAAGGACGAACGCTCTTAAGTCGAAATGGATTTCCCTGTTGACCTTTTATTTCACAATAAATCTCGCACCCTCTTCTCTCGCTGCGACGGCCGCACCGAAGGTGGATTCGGACAGAAGATCCTTAATCACGGATGTGTATCTTTTCCATTCCACCTCTGACATCCGTAAGGCATTAAATGTCTCCCGTTTGACATGTAGTTCCACTTTCCACATGCGTTAGTGCGATGATTCTGTATTTTGACGGATCCCATAAAACGACTTAGAGTGCGGTTTTATCGTTTAATTCGCCCCACGGCACTTAGCTTATATACGTGACGCGGGTGGCCGCAATTTAATGGTGGACAACACCTTTCTTTTTTTTCAATTAACCCCGAGCATGATTTATGCTGCAGAGGCTCAGTCTTTGATTGCAAGTGGGCCGCACTCCAGGCGGTGGAATTGCGTGATTAGAGTCTGTCTGGTCGATGCATACCTATATAGATATAGCTTACTTGTAATTTCCTAACCATCCACTTGAATTTATGAACAATAAATCACAGACAAACATCCGCAACCAGCAGACCGCCACCCTTTGGGGCCAGGCTAACTGAAAATCAGATCGTAAATCATTTGACCACAAACAAACTCCGCACAGAGTTACACACACACACACATACCCCGACGCAGGGAGCCTCAAACAAAGCATAAATTTCCATAAATACAAAACAAACTTGAACTTATTTCAATTTCCTATGTGCGGGGGTCGAACGATGAACCGATGTCACCCCCTTGGGGTTCGATTCCATTAGAGGGTATGTACGTGCAAACCACGTTTACACGGGCCCAGGTGAATCGACTCGAAATCCGAGTAATCATAGAAAAAACGATGGCCACCTCAGGTGTAGCCGTTCGAGCTAAAGCCAGGTGTAAACATTGGTGTACACGACAGAGTCAATCGCGGGTGGTGGTGGTGGTGAGTTACACCCACCGAGCAGTATACCGCAGCGGAATCAAATTTGAAACATGCTGCTGGTGGAGTGCACTTTTCAGTGCAGCCGGGCCGGATGAACTTTTGATTAGTAAATGTTGGCGCTTGGTGCCTCGGGTGGGCCATCTGATCCGTTATTCGATTTTGGCATGCGCCCCGATAGCGTGCATAGGTCGCTTGTTAATTAGAGTGAGTAGCGCGAGTCATCCGAAAATGTCAGTATTGATGTGCTGGGCATAGGGAACTTAGCTCGACACCAGGTCAAATTGAATTTTAATTCAACTCGTGGCTTGGCGGTCTCTGGTAGGTCCAGTGGCCGGCGATATTGCAATTAGTTGTGCAAGTCGAAAAGTTTCGGCTTCATTTGGGGTGACATGTGTGCCCTGAGTGATAGAGGGTGACTGACTTGATATGTATAAAAAGGGAGGTGGTGGAGCAGAATTTCATTTCAATTTTAATCCCGGCGAGCGGCTGAGTTAGTTTCAATTTAGCTGCGACGGGACGGTAAGAGGTAATGACATAAGGCGAAACCTTGCAATAGGTATATATAGTTTTTGGTGTTGCGACTACCATAGCCGATGGGCATAACCCGCTTAAGGTTCTACGGAAGCAGTATTCAGCGACCTTTTCGAACAAATCATGGGAAACTAATTTTAAGGGGATTATAGGAGCCTAGGCCAAGCTTCCCACTACCTTTCGCTTGAGGTGTTGATAGACCAGAAGTTTTATACCGTAAAAGATGGAGAAGCTTTCTCAGGACAGCTATTATCGGTTGTTTTTGACACGTTCCTTTGGGTTTTTTGAGGTTCTAAACTCGCACCGCTATCTATAATCAGTCCGGTAAGCTCACTTTATTGACAGCCATGTCTACGAATAAGGTCGCAGAGGAATACAGCCTCAGGCATAACAGCTTGAAAACATTTTCCGAGCTTAAAAGGATCTTCGCCTCTAGCATAGTAAGAAAGATTCAAAGGCATAAGCTATTTGATGAAACGGACCGCTGCAGTCTTCAGCTCAATTTCAACAAGAGAAAGGGGATTTATTCCTACGGGCAACTGCGGTTAGATTTTGAGACAAAATGCCATATCTTGGACAGTTTTCGACATACTTTGTCGGTCAACTATGCTGTCAACAGTGGATACCTGTAACTTGCATACGCCGGAACTTCGCATTCTTTGGGAGGCTCGGTACTTGATTTATTAACCACGGTTCGACTACCTTTTCTTGACACATTTCTGTCGCCGAACAAGTTTATTTCGTTCCATCGTCCATGATATTTCTCCCAAAAGAAGAAAATTATTGCTCCACCCACCTGAAGACAACAATAAGGGCTAGGTCAATCATTGGAATGATTTTCTTGGATAAATAGCTCGCAACTTATTTTGAACGAGGTCAATCTTTGGAATGATTTTCTTGGATAAATAGCTCGCAACTTATTTTGAGCTAGGTCAATCTTTGGAATGATTTTCTTTAAGAAATAGGTTGCAATTATTTGGAGCAAGATCAATCTTTGGAACGATTTTGTTTGACAAGTAGCTCTGAATTATTTTCAACTTTAAACTGCGGAGGATATTTTCAAACTCTGTGCATCCACATCACGCAATGAGCCTGCAAAAATAGAAGTCTTCAACGGACACTTGTTTGGAAAAAACCTACCTACTTTGATGGCTCTCTGAAGCCACATACAAACGTCTTGAAAAATTCGTTTTTGAAGAGTTGGAAGATCTTTCGGATAGGTCTAAAAAATTGTAACAGCCTCGGTATGACCTGACAACTCTTAGGGTGTTATAGGCTAACATATATAAAACGGAACGTAAAGCCCCAAGGGCATTAAGGCAGAGGCGTCTCCATTCTAACCAGACCCAGCCTTGATGGCTTTCATTGCCAAATGCCAATCTTGAAGACTGAAAGTCGTAGACTAAAAAGTCGTGGTGGATACTCAGCAGGGTTTTTCGAATTCATGCCCTGACATTCTTTTTTAGTTTTTTTTATAAGACTGGGTATTTATAAAAAATGTTGGTTCCCAGCTCCCGGTCTAGCAGTTAGCTTATAAGATCCATTTTTGAGGCCATTGCTCCCTAAAAAGAAGAAGAAAATTAAAGGGAACCCCAAAACACACCTGTGGAAATGAATACAAGTCAATGAAGTAAATTTTGAGAGGTCATAAAAGTCTGACTTGCCCATGTACCTGGTCTAGTTTTAGCTGCAGCCGATGGATCTAGAAAGTAAATTTGGCAGTGACAATGCCCAGCGACTTTAGCATGAATTTTTGTATTTGCCACCATTTGCTTTAAAGTAACTTTTGAATGAACCGTAAAAGCCGTGAGAAATTGGACGGAACAGCTCTTTCAAGATAAATCATAAATAAATATTTGGAGCAAGTGGAACATACGGATAAAGACACCTAAGCCGCAGTTTCTTGTTACGCTTGCTACTCCAAAATAAAATCTGTGTCCAAAATTGAAAATAAAAATGACCAACTGTAAGTAAAAATGACCAAAATAATTTAAGTCCGAAATATTTGTAAACACACAAAAATCAGACGAAAAGAAAAGCGCTTCAATTTGCATAAAAATGAAAGTCTGGTTTCTTTTTTCATTTCGTAAAAAAAGTGACCAAATGGCATAAGAAATGACAATGTGACCAAAATTATTGACCAAATTTGGTCAGAAATGACCAATGTGGCAACCGTGCTTCTGGTAAACATTATTCACCACTTACACCATTCTTAGGTTTAAGTTTTGATTGTAAATTTGGTACGAATGGATGGGATCCGGAACCGGCTAAATTAAGGAGCTTCTAAAGGACAGCTATACTGTCGGATGTTTTCAGGCCTTCGGGTGGGGTTTTTCTTGGGACTAAACATGAGACATCTCACTCCGTAGTAGAGGACGCTAATATTATTTAATATTATTTCCGTCTACATAGTTAAATTAGGAAAATATCGATCTTCGAATTTGCAGGCTCAACTTAAGTACGTTTCGGTGACGGAAGATCAAATTTTGCTTTCCCAAAGTTGCATTTGACTGACTTCTTATACATTTGACAAATCTGTCGGCTTTCAGGCCGAGAAGAGTGTTTTCCTAACATAATGCTGACTTTTATCCTCAAAGCAGTTATCCATCCAGATCTTGCCTTTGAGCTATAGGTTCAGTCCTACTTACTTACTTAACGGGCTCCCGACCCGTGGAGAGTCTCTGCCTGAGACACTGCAGCCTTCCATCCTCTACGATCCCGGGCACGCTGCTTCCAATTGTCCAGACCAAGCGCTCTGGCATCCGCGATGGCTTGGTCTTTGAAACGGAGGTTCGGTCTTCCTTGTCTTCTCGAACCTGGGGGCTGGGATTCGAAGATCCTCTTAGCTGGAGCATTATTGTCCATTCGCTCGATGTGGCCGAGCCAATGTAGTCGACGTATTTTGGCTTTTTGGACTACATCCACATCTTGATACAGCTCATAGAGTTCGCGGTTATATCTTCTCCTCCATTCGCCCTCCTCGCACACAGGACCAAAAATCCGCCGAAGAATTTTTCTTTCGAAGGAACCCAGTATTAGCTCTCCCTTCCTGCTTATCGTCCAGCACTCGGCGCCGTAGAGCAGAACTGGCAGTATAAGGGTTTTGTAAAGCATACATTTCGTCCCTCGAGTTAGGAGTTTTGAACCCAATTGTTTTGCCAAACCGAAGTAGCAGCGGTTTCCTAGGGTAATTCTCCGCCGGATCTCCACTAGGATGTCATTCGTGGAGTTCATGTTTACTCCGAGGTAGATGAACTCCTTAACTACCTCGAAATTGTTGCTATCAATAGTGACGTTTTGTCCTAGGCGATGGACAGATGTTTGTTTGTTTGTTGATAGCATGTACTTAGTCTTGTCCTCGTTTACTTCAAGACCAACAGATTTCGCCTGTTCTTCAATCGCCGTGAAAGCTTCTATCACGGAGCGCTGTGACCGACCGATGATGTCAATATCGTCCGCATACCCCAGCAGCTGGACGGATCTGTTGAAGATAGTGCCTTCCGTGTTGACACCTGCCCTACGCACTATCTGCTCCAGTACGAGATTGAAGAAGTCGCATGATAGCGCGTCCCCTTGCCGAAATCCGGTGCATGTTTGGAATAGTTCGGAGGAGCTGTTTCCAAATTGCACGTTGCAACGCGTGTTTTCGAGTGTCACGCGACACAACTGAATCAATTTTGACGGGATTCCGAATTCGGCCATCGCCATATAGAGCTCCTGACGATGTATACTATCATACGCGGCCTTGAAGTCGATGAATAGATGGTGTGTCTCGACTTGAAATTCGTTGGTCTTTTCCAGGATTTGCCTCAGTGTGAAAATTTGGTCTATAGTCGATCTGCCGGGCCGGAAGCCACACTGGTACGTGCCGATTAGTGTGTTGCAGAACGGTTTAAGACGTTCACACAGTACGTTGGATAGGATCTTGTATGCGACATTAAGCAGGGATATGCCTCGGTAATTCTTGCAAGACATAGGATCGCCTTTTTTGTAGATGGGACATATGGAGCTGATAGCCCAGTCATCGGGCATGCTTTCTTCCATCCATACCTGGTTGATGATTTGGTGCATGCGCCCTACCAAAACATCACCACCGTATTTGAAGAGCTCCGCTGGTAAACCATCAGAGCCTGCGGCCTTGTTGTTCTTAAGCTTTTTTATAGCTAAGCCAACTTCTTCTATACTGGGTGGTGGAACTGGTTCTTCATTGACTGGACGTGGGTTCTCTTCCTGCCCTATCACTCTCTCTACATGACGCCCATTTAGCAACTGCTGGAAATGCTGCTTAAATACATCTACTATTCCCTGCGCTTCGGTGACTAGGTTTCCTTCGCTGTCTCGAAGAGCCTGTGTTCCGGTTTTGAAGCCAGCAGCCAGTTGCTTGGCTTTCTTATAGAACCTCCGGATGTTGTTGCGATCACGAGACTCTTCGATCTCCTTGAGCTGGGATACTGCGTAGGCTCTCTTCTTTCTACGCAGGATCTTTTTCTCCTCCCTTCTCCTGGCTCGATACTCTTCCCTAGCTGCCCTTGTTTTGCGCTGCAGCATTTTCTTGTGTGCATCTTCTGTCACCTTTTTCCTGTACACGCATTCATCATCATACCACGGGCTCTTTCTCTGGGGTGGCTGGTACCCTACAGTGGTTTCGGCTACCTCCTTGATGATGTCGCGAGACTGGCACCACTGATTGTTGGCGTCTGTGGAAGGCGAGTGCATAGTGGAGAGTTTCATGCTCAGGCGCTCTCTGTAGGCTCTGGCTACTCCAGGTGTGCTAAGGCGTCCAACGTCAAATTTCTTCTTCTGGGCGGCCCGCAGCTTCTTCTCGTTGGACAGTCGAGCTCTGAATCTAGCTGCAACAAGGAAATGGTCAGAGTCGACGTTTGCCCCTCGGAATGTGTGCACGCCGAGGATGTTGGATGCGTGCCTCGCATCGATTAGCACATGGTCGATTTGGTTGGCGGTTCGACCGTCTGGAGAGCGCCAGGTTGCTGTGTGGATCCTTAGCCTTGGAAACCTAGTGCTACTTATCACCGTATTACGAGCTGCTGCAAAGTCAATTAGTCGGTAGCCGTTGTCTGTTGTCGTTTCGTGGATTCTGTGCTTACCGACTAACCCGCCAAAGATGTTTTCCTGACCGATTTTGGCATTGAAGTCCCCGAGCACAACTTTAACGTCATACTCCGGACAGGCTCCGTAGGCTCCATCCAGGAGGTCATAAAACTCCTCTTTTATGGGGTCTTCAGCCTCGTCGGTAGGGGCGTGTGCACATATTAGGCTTATGTTTTGGAAGGTAGCTTTGATGCGGATCACAGCTAGGCGATCACTTATCGGCCTAAAGTCAATAACTTTTGTCCTTAGCCGATTTCCCACGACGAATCCGCATCCTAATACATGCAATCTCTTATGGCAGCTGTAATAGATGTCGCAATTTTTTCTTTTCATCATGCCTGATCCTATCCATCGTATCTCCTGGATCGCGGTAATATCTGCCTTGTACCGCGTGAGGACAGACTCAAGTTTTTGAGTAGCACCTGGGGTGTAGAGCGTTCGTACATTCCAGGTACATACTCTCATGTCGTAGTCCATTGACGTTCCGGGTCTTGTTGCCATTTGAGGAGTACCATTATCCGAGGCTGGTTGTGTCTCTCTCATAACTAGTGTTTTTTTTCCGTGGTCGGGAAGTTACCCCGACGGCACAACCCCCAACCTGGATGGCCAGGCCCTTGTTTTAACCCTAGGACAGCGGGCCGGATAATCCGATGTCAGTAGCCCATTCTGGGATATGAGCGCTGCCGTTGACCCATAAAGGGCTCATCCGCCACCAACTCTTTCCAACACCCTGGCTCAGTATTGGAAGTCCCTATAGACCTGGTATCCAAGTAAGTTGAAGCAGCTCATATAGGGATAACACTTAGTAGTTCGACCTAACTGGAACTGTAGACGCCACCGTTGATTCCGTCTAGGGAATTCATCCGCTGCCGCCTGAAACAGGAGGGAGTGCCTAAGTGAGAAGACACTCTCCTTCCCCCTCTCTCGTTTGCTGCCACCAACGACCTTCCACAGGGGTTGGATACCCTATCTCCAGTCGAGGTGCTAGGCACCCGGTAGTCACCAACGCGGAGGTGAGAGTAGGAGTTGGTAGTGAGAGGCTAGAGTGAGAGCGCTTGTGTTCTCATGTAATCGCATCACTACCATTTCAACCAGTCCTAGTCATATTTTAAAATCTAGAGACGCGTATTTGAAGATCCTTTATGCTGTCGAATATTCGTTGAATGTGGCCGAGTGAGAGTCCACACATTTGTGCAATTTTAGGCTCAATCTGAGAATCTCGTTGCATTTTGCCGAAAGACAGTGCAAGGATCGAAGCGTGATGCCGACTATTCAAAACTTGTTCGATAGCATTTCCAATACCTATAGAATTCTGTGAAAAAAATGGGATGACAAAAATTTGCTACAAACAAATGCAGTGCAATCAACTCCCACAAGACTTGCTTCCACTAATGCCTTTCCAAGGACTGCAGCTTGTATTCGCAAAACCTCAATCAATTGGAGCCGCACACTCAAATCAGTTAAGTGGATCTCAAATTCTAAGCCGCATAACCTGTATAGATTTCACACACACACACACACCCTCGTTGGATGTCCTTAGAACGGTACGGGTCTCATTTAATGCATAAAACAACAACCTCCAGTGTCACATTCTTTTCTTCCCTAATTCTCCAGCCCCAGTGTGACTTAAACTATTTCCATTTCCACTTTTCCATCTCAGTTCAATGTCAACGTTTCTCGTTTCGAAAAAAAAAAAAATTCTTCTCCCTTCTCCCTCATCATCCACCCGGCAGACGTTTAGCATGCACACAATCTGGCAACGGAAACTTTGTCTTATGAATCTCATGTTTTATGCTCAGCGATTTTCTGCTCAAGTTCGCAGGGATATGAAACAAATTGCTTCTCAGTTTTTCCAGTTTTCGAGGTCATAACTTTCTCAATTTATCGTGTAATGGAGATTGTGTGTGCAGTTTTTTTTTCCTTGTATTCGTCCTCATCCCTGTGTGATGTGCTCTAGCAACAGGTGTTCCAACACTCAACTCTTGGCATGCAAATCTAGGCGGGGATGTTTTATGTGCATACATTACGGTGATTGTTACGCAATGCATTGTGGAGGGGGTGTCCTGAATGTGATTGAAAAAAGTGTTTGGTTGGGAAATTAGAATTTCTTAAGGCGCCGCAAGTATGAATGCAGTTATCCTTGAACGTTTTTCTTTTCTAATATAAATTACATGGTGACCAGGTACCGGTCGGTTGTTGATTGCGGTGTCTGTCAACAGGCGAAATGTATGTCTGGTAAGACACAATATGAATGGAAGTCCTTAGCCGATTTTTGTTCACACTTTTGGCAATCAGCCGTGGACACCGATGTACATCATAACCAAGGAAGCTTGTGTATTTGGTGAAGCTCTCTCACAAAGGACCTTATAATTGTGCAACCTGCGGTATGACTGTGCTCTGTTTGTTTCTCTGCTGGGCTGTTCCGCCTATTTGTGTGCACAGGATTAGGGGATAATATTTATGGGTACAATATGTGTGAGTGGAGTAAATAGCCAACATAACACTTTCGTCCTTTCATAGAGGATACTGTTTGGTATCCTTCTATCCACAATTCACAGGCAAACAACGTACAAATTAATTGTGCTGCAAATTGCCTCGATTTGTTGGTAGTGTGCCAAGCATAATGAAAGGCGGCACAAGCCATCCACAAAACCCGTCTCTGTGTATATACTCTCTTGGTTGTTGGTTGGACTGCTTTCAAACGTTTTGACAAAGCTGTGAGGATTTTGTGTGCGGCCAGTGAGGATTGCAAGTAGGCAATAAATATCCTGTACGATTAGGAAATCGATTGCACTTGAACCGTTCCGATTGAACGGCAATTAGAGACACACATGAACAGATCCTGTATCCTGACTACGGACAGAGCAATGAAATCAATTGGGGAAAATTCCTTTCATGGCGGGCGGAAGATGTGTGGAGTTGATTGCCTTTGACAACTACAGTTTGTCATAATGTTTTGGTTTTTCTTTCGATTTCAAAAGTTGAATAGACTCGAAAAATTTTATTTACCACCGATCGGTCTGTAAAAACCAAGACTTTCAGTTAACGCAGAACCTGAAGCACAAGGACCTTTATATCAAAGAGCTTGGCTCTGTTTTTAACATTTCTGTTTTCGGTCTGATCTAACTCCTTTTTGCAAGGATTTTAGTAACTGTCATGTCAAAATCTCAAAACATTCTGAAAGATAGAAGTGTGGCTTCTACTAAAATCAACTCACCGCTGTACAAAATTTCATTATTCTACAGCAATCGGAAGTGCTTTATATTATTGACAAAAATTCTGAGAACGTAGGTGAAAATCACGCCCCCTAGAGAAACTTCAAATGTTCGATTTATTCCTCTGCTTGCACCACAAGGCCTACCGTTGTGCAAAATAACCTTTAGAATTTGTAGAACCCATGTAGACAAGGTTCTGAGCCTGCCGGTTCTGATCTTCCTTCAACTTTATAGTTAACAGCGGTTACAAACCTCATTTATAGGTCAACCCTTCGACGTTGTCTGCTCTATACAAGTAGGTCCAGTGATTGGACATAATCTATGCTCAGCTAGAACTACGACAAATACCCTCCGTGGTGCTTTGTGCGTTTCTAGTACTCCAGCTTCGACGCCGTATGTTCTGCCCCAAAGACTTTGCTCTAACTCCCAGTATTTGTCTCCTCTTTTGCTCATACAACTGACAAAGCCGCACTCGTCTCCATATACAGCATCGCCTTGACGAGAAGATATCATGTCGCATGTGATTCTGATACTTTTCGTCAAACCTAAGGTGCTATAAGCGAGGTCGTAAGAAAGCTGGCGATTTTTCTGGACTTCTTGACATCGACGCCATTGCGGTCTTTGGCATTTGATGCTAAAGCTCTAAAGGACTTGTCAATAGTTAGAGCGTGATTGGAAAGGTTACTTTTACATTGACACACATTGTAAGTAAAGTCTCCTCAGCATTCTAAAATCTTATTGCGGTGATGTTTGAAATACCAACACTCATCGGTAGAAGCATTTCGACAAAACTGAAAGTTAAATATTACAAATTCTAGGAGGAAATAAATAAAATAAATTAATGCACAGTTTGCTTACTTAATTAACTGCTGAACAAATGCCGTCTTTATTTTTAAATGGACAAATATAAATTTATTAAAATGAATAAAATTAACTTGTTACCTTGGCATACTTATTTTGACAAAAGGTTTTACTTAAAAAAAATGTTTATTTTCAAATTAAAAAAGGTACAGCATAAAATTGTTTAATAAAAAATATATCTGCTTAGTCTACATAACATTCTGCAATTGTCTTGCAACCGTTTCGACGAGTTTTCGCAGCATTTCTTCAGGAACGTCATCCCAAGGCTTTGTTACTACAAAAACGATCTCCTCGCTGCTCCGTGTGTGAAAAGCTGTTATTTTTCCTTCAATGCAACATCATACATACCTATTGAAAAACATTAAATCTGCGTCTCGGTGTGGACAATTGTGTGTTCATCCCGTAAAAGTTAAATCACCATTGCTCCTTATTGACAATTGTTTAAAGTTTGTGCTGGATCATCGTTCCATCGATTGGAACAAAATCTGAAAAACTGTTGGACGGTATACAACCCTAAAACATTAAAAACCCGCAGCCATTGTAGCTGGTTTTTCACGAAATATTTTCAGCATCCGAACAAATCTACTTTACGGCGACTCATGAGACTTAAATGAACTCTATTTCGTTCATAAGGCCCGGTTCCACACCTTACTTTGTAAGCTCTTGGGCGAATTAGAGCCTCTTTATTTTGTTTTCGTGGTTATATATGGTAGGTACTTTTGTTACAGGATATGTATCCAAATCGAGTTCAGAAAGGCGCCTCTGAATTTTACTTAAGACAATCGGGTTTTCAGCACATTTTGTTCATATTAAGCTCGAGATCTTTGGGACCTAAACTTGGCTTTTTAACAAACTTCCCCAAAATATGTCTACCATCTTTTTACCTTTTTCGCTATAGCTTTCTCGTTTTTAACCCAAGGGAGGTATATTTTTTCACAGAAACCGTTCTTATGCGATTATTGACTTTGATATTTACAATTTGCTTCGACGAATTAAGTTCTTCCCCTATTTTTTGACAGAAAGACTGCAATCGCATTTTGCTACAAAAGCTAGGCGATTTTCCGCATTTAACTCTGGTGTCTTCTCCATATTTTAATCAAAATGGACCTGCACACAATAAATCTATCATATTTAATTTAAATTCAAGCGATGACAGTATTTTTCGCCAACAAGACGTTGAAAAAGGAATTTCTCAAATTACTTTTGCCAGTCAAAAGATTAGACTTGAACCACAAATAGTTCTGAGCTATCCAGCCATGGGTCTCAGATTATCTCATTTACACACACAATCGTAGGTCACACCATACACAAATATAATGAGTGAGTTCATCCGTACCCATTAGGAATTATTCGCCTTGAAAGCGACTTGCATTTCTGTCAAAATACTTTTGCCGAAAAGTAAAACTTTTCCTACAGCCAGCAACAACTTTCATTCATCGCACGCAAGATAATTGTGTGTTCACCCAAATACCTAAGCCCCAATCAAACGCAACCTATTCCACTTTCCACCTCCAGCTGGATGCTAACCATGACTCGAATAAACAAAATAAAAGGCAGCATCCAGCAATCAAATCGCACAACAGCAATTCCAGTCAAAAAACCTTCACCACAGGATACCATGATTAAACGTCGTCGTCGTCTTTTGAGGAGCAAATTAATTGAACATCCTCGAGAAAAACAAAAGCGACTTACCGTCCACTATCCATGTCAACGGTAACAAAAAAGCAATTTGTTCGCCACGATAGAACAGTCCAGCTCAGCAAAACTGTGGTGCGAATAAAACGATTACCCGGCAAAAGGAATTCCTCTGAGAGGGAGGCCGAAACGAATACCTAATGACAAGCAATTTCCTCCTTTTAATCCTCTAATTTAACCCATAATTAATTAAATAGAAATTTCGGGAGAGAAATCAATGCGATGAGGATGAGGGTCGGATCGATACCGGACCGTCAGGGAGGGGTTACAATGTCCAGCCTTAAAGTGGACGGTCTGCATTCAAATTCAGAAAGCCATATCTCCCAATCAAGTCCATCATCGTTGTGCATGACACTGACATGAATATTGTACGATAAAGCTACTTCCGTGGCATGAGTGCACCTTAACATGACATGCGATGACACGCAAACCTTGACAAAATGCTGGCGGGTTAATTTTGTGCACATCACGAACAGCGACGAATCGGGTCAGCAGTCAGCACTGTGACCTTTTGGCGCCGAACAGAAATCTGATGGTTGGAGGAGCTTGGAGTTTGTGGGAAGGTTGCCCTTTGTAGTGCAAGAAGAATGAGAATTTTCTTTGTATCGGGACTGTCCAGCTGTCACCAGTTTGTTGGCATTCAAATTGACGACCCGATTTGCTGCTCAGTCGTGTCTCGTCTCGTGTGCCGGCGGTCGCGTCGTGCCGGTGTGCTGAAGAAAGGACAATGCGGATGAAATTTACAACTTCGTTTCAGATAGGGAAATGAAAGTTGCGGTTTTCAATTCTCAACAGAGGAAATTACAAAAGTTGCCATCAGAGGACGTCCAATGTCGTGGTCCTGGTCATAAATCATTCATGTTGACGATGAATTGCAGTGCCGATTGTACTTTGATATTAGAAACAGTTTCCGCACGGAGTAGTGAGAAATGGTAACCTATCTCTTGTCTGTCACAATGTTGCTGTATAAACACAGGCAAAGACTGGGCTTTTTAATTGAATTTCGACAGCCAGAAGACCGACATAGAATGACTGGCGGCTCTAAGAACTGGATAGAGGTAATGGACGGGTTTTGAGAGATATTGAAGGAACGTTTTTAGTCACAGCTACTATTCAAATAAAATTTTAACAAATCAATATAGAAAATATCGAATGCATGGTTGTGCTAAGTCTTTTGACACATAACAGAATGAAAGGCATGATAGGGTGAGTTACCCAACTCGAAAAGTCAAAAAAACACCCGTTTAAGGGTCAAAATTGTCAGTTATCAGGTCTTTAAATGAGTCTAAACTTCAGGTTTATTTTTGCTTGTTGATTTGGTAATTTTCATCAGAAATTTCACTTTTTCCAAAAACAAAAACTCGGACAAACGAATGAATAAGAGCACCTAGGCCTAGCGAACTGTCTTGTGAACTTGTTGCGCCACTTAAAACTATGAAAAATGGTGTCGAGCCTAATACAATATTCACACCAAATCGAAAAAAATGGAAAACTTCTCCGAGAACAGAAATTTTCCCATACATATTTTAGTTTTCAAAACGTGTCGTTTAAAATCGTTTTACACAAAAACGCCACGAAAATGACCTTAAGAACTGTGAATCCAAAAAAAAAACTCAAATTACAACGCATTCGGGATTGATTGACACTTGACAGCACTCGAATAGTTCTAGATTTTTCTCCATAGTGATTTATTTATCAAGCGTATTGTTCTTCAATTCAAAATGTGTCATGAATAACAAAGTGGCATCTCCTATCCCAAAATGTTTCTTTTTTAAATTAATATTTTTTCAAAAGCGTGTTGATATGTAGGTTTGAGACTTACTGGGAAAAGACTCTAAGATGAAAAGTGTGTCAGAATCTGTTGCAAGTTTTGAAGTGACATTCGTCACAAGCTGTCTGGCGATGTTTATATTACAAGTTCCTTAGGTACTCCCTTAAAACTGGAAGTACCTGCCTTCCCATTATTTTTTTTTTTTTCGAATTAATGACTCATGTCCACGCTTTGTCATAAATTTTGATAGACAAACTGCGAAACTGTCGGTTTTTTTTTATAAATTTAGAAAACAGCCGGGTCCACTTTTGTACTGGTACCTAACATATAGAGCAACGTGAGGTGGTCCTCATGCAATTTTTAAATTCTCGACCATACCTCTTTTCCCGGCCCCCGGTTTCTAAAATTTATTTTTTTCCTGCAACAGCAATAACAACTTTTTTATGCGTAACTTTTGGCGCAATTAAACTGCAGTTGTCATCAACACCATAAAACGCCAACTCTTTAACAGCCCAGCTATTAAAATTAAATCATAATTATTCGACAATTACTTTTCAATAACAGCCATCACTTCCGTCACACTAACATTAAACCTTTTATTTACTGCTGCGACTCTTAAGTTATGTCAATTAACTTAATATGGTCATTCGAGCTGGATTTGGATTAGGTATACCTACTTCATGTTCATAAAACTAAGTTGGAAAGTACAAATCGCAATCCATTAGAAAAGAAGCACGTAAAACTCATCAGCAACATTAAAGGCACAAGACACAAACACTAAAGTTGTTTATTAAAATGAAACTAATTGCCACCATGCCAAAGTCGTCGGTGTATAGCTGCGGTATGTTACGAGATGTCGGATGTATGTTCTCTTCTCTGCAAACAAGAAAAACTTTTCAAATGATCCCAAATTAGTAGAACTTTTATCCACCCAGGCCGATGGGTGTTGTCTGTTTGTCGGTTTGACTGTCTTTGATGCATGCAAATTAATGCCACTGTCACTAATCTAGGCGGTAGCTATCCTTTAGTACTGGAGGCATAAACAGAAAACTTTTCCTGATACGAATACATGTGTCGTTTCTCGTTCGTCTTGTCGAGCAGAATATATTGAGTTATATATAAATAGAGAGCTACGTGAGGTTTTTGCACTGCCAAGGTGGCGAGCGAAATTAAAATATTGAAGGAGTAGTCTAATTTTGATGGCTTCCTTTTAATAAAGAAGCTATATATACGAAATAAGACTATATAAGTTGTGTCATAAGTTGGATTGTGGCATTCAAGATTGTTATGAATTTTTCGGGACTCAAATATGATGATGTGTGTACTTGCTTTCAAATTAAGTCCTTGTACTTGTGGAGTATGTGGAATAGGTGAACATTTTATGCGAAAAGGCGAAACTGCTTTAGCAGTCGAAGTTCAAAAGAAGGGGAGTTTGGTGCTATCTTCAGCCCTCATTCACTCTAATAAGCCTTACCTGCAATGGGAGCCTTTAATTGCCTATAGGCAAAAAATACGGGCGCTCTTGCAAACTAAGGGTTAGTCTTTCTAAGGGAAGTATGTTTTTTAAATAAAATTTCGCCTTCTGATGAAGTGAATCGCCTTGAGTTGAAAAGAATGTCAAATAAGCCGGTAACAGTGCTTAAACGAAGGACTGCATAGGAGTTTAGGCTTCCCAAAAGCTTGTACGTTTAACGAACCCATCTCATCGAATCATGGAAGGAACGACTTACCTCAGGTCGAACCCAAGCTTGGTGATGGCCGTCTCAAGCTGGGATCCCAGATTAAAGAAAAAATCCCCCTTTTTTAACACCAAAATGATATTATTTCCCCTTTTTCAAAAATAAAAATCCCTTTTTTTCCCTCAGAAAAGAAAAACCCATATTTAAGTTTCATTTTAACATGTTTTATTTAAATTATAATTTTAGGAATTTAAGTATATGTACCTCAAAGTTTGTACATTGCACTATTGTCACGTCTTAAGCATCCTTTCTCTACCACAAAGTCATAACAATCGTTATTTTTTTAATAAAGTTTTTGTGTACAAAATTCCAGCCAAAGTGGAAGAAGACAGTTTGTTTCGTGTGTTTTTTTTTATTTAAAAATAGTGTAGTCTTTTGAAGACTTTATTTATATAAAACTTGAAATGCTTTTTTTCCTTTTCAGATTGCTTTCCCCCAAAAAAAATTCTTTCCCTCTTTTTTCCCCCTTTTGTTAGAAAAAATTAAAAAAAATTGCCGACTTTTCCCCCAATCTGGGATCACTGCTCTCAAGACTAAATATATTTTTGCTGAAAGTTGTGAATGAAGTAGTATACTATGAATTTAAGACGAAAACTCATTTTAAGCCCGTGTTTTGACCTTTTGCTTAAATTTTCTGTACAAAATTAGAGCTGACTCCCAGACGGGACATTATACGCGTTCATAATAACAAAAATTTGTAGTGTCCACGCTAAATTTTTCGAACTCACAACGGCGAAATTTTTCATTAAAAATTGCATATTGTGACCTAGAAAATATTTAGTGTGATGGTTAAAAACAATTTTCAGTAAGGGCCATTTCCAATTGTGACCTTGAATAGAGCATTCAAGCAGCGTGTGTCATATCAGCAGTCAGCACCTGTATAGGTTAGGCCAGCTGTTATCACTAATAGTGTTTTAAAGATTCAAACCAATTGCATGTGTATGTGGAACATGATAGACGGACCTAACCCAACATCATCGTATAGGCAAATAGTGTCGAGACTTGAATTTAACCAGCGCTGGCAATGTGGCAATACTGACAACTTTTGAATTCAAACGCTACTTAAATTGTTCATTCTTTTTCAATAAATATTTTCCATTCTTACGCTACTTAAAATGAAGCTGAACAAATAGAAATACCAAAGTTGGCACTGACGTAGACAGATTTTTTTTCAGAGTGCTTCTGTAATGAGATTGTAAACGCGCCCTAGAAAATGTATTGTTGAACGGGACCATCGAGATTATAGGTAGGTAGACAGTTCAGTGTGTGGTCTCGTGGCAGGAGGAAGAAACTAAGGAACTTGTTTTGTATAATATTGTATTTTATACAAATAAAACAGCTTCCGGTGGCCAAATACCTATTCGACTTTGCTGTAACACTACCAGTAACAGTGTCTGCCTAAACCAGATTGGAAAAAGAGAAAAGGCGGTTTTATACGTTTTTAGGGGGGACTATTTTAACAAACTTTAACGGACGAACTTTTCTACCCCCCCCCCCCCCTTTGTATTTAAATTTTTGGAGGACACAGTCATTTTTAAGACAAAAAGGGGGCATTGTCCCCCCTAAAGGGGTGCTTATGGAAACACTATGTCCAATCATTACAGTAGCTGGTCTGTCAAGGTAGTATTGCTGCATCCCAAGGACTTCGATGATTGTTTGCTTCGGTTGGTGTGGTAAAAGACTCCGCGCTGCTGGCAATAAAATCGGTTTCCATTAATTCCCTGAACGGGTCTATATCATTGAATATTTTCCCCACACGGTACTATTTGCTGAGAGCTCTGACTGAGCTTACCTTCGTTAAAACTTGGATGTAATCGCTTCGGTGAAAAAAATAAAAATAAATAAATAGTTATCGCAACAGGTCCGTAAAGTCACTAAAATGGAACACTTAGTTAACTAGAAACCCTCTTTCCGCAGAGGACACTCCCTAGCTTCATCCGTAGTTACGCTCATTAAGTGCGTTAAGTTGCCTCCTCATCGGCGCGGTCCAACTATGGAAGGCACTTTCACGTGTAGTTCGGCTCTTAAGACTGAAACTTAACTCAAATACTCATTAGTGGGCGTTTATTCATATAACAGGGCTCATGCTTCTGTGCCATACTGGGATCATTGGGGTCTAATCTTCTTGGCTCTGCAAACGAGGGTTTCTAAGGTTTCTTAGACCGCATATGGACTCAGTGGTGACTTTGTTAGACCTTATTGACTGCGAGTTGATGTCAAACCAAGCTTTTAAAAGCCTTTCAGGAAGTACCAAACTCCTGCCATCTTCGGGCAAATATCGGATGTTAGAATTTCCCTAAAAAGGTACCTATCTCAACAAGTCGTCGATAGCTCTTAATCCAACTTTGGCGTCCGAATTGGGTTAGTTTTGAAGTGCTCTTTCGTCTTCCTAAAGTTCTGGGTCCAGCATCTATGTAGCATTTTAAGCATAAACTACTAGTCTTGTATTGACAAAGTTCCAAGCGATCCCTTGCTATAGCTTACTGCTTTATAGCCACCTAGAGATGTCTGCATTTTTTCAACTTCCTGGTAAAGAACTTCACTTATACATTGCGGACCAACTTGATTGGAAGTTGGGAGCTGAAATTGTTCTAAGAAATGTTGGTTTATTTGCATATTTCAATAAACAGCTAATCGGCAACTTAGCACTATTTTTGGGGCACTTCTTTAAACAAAAATTGGAGCTGGTTAATCTAATAGTGTCATCTGCCTTCACTTAAAACAATCCTGTCGCACTAGCATGTAAAACAATTCCCACGCGAGCATTCGCAAGTAACAGCAGACTGCTACTGTAACTGTAAGTCTGCAACTGTTTTCTTTCAGACTCAGTCCTCAGTGCCTTCTCTAATAGTACAGTTCTTCCTTGTTCATTTTAGTCGAAATGAACCATCAACAACATTTTGATTCCCCTTAACGAATGAATTCGAGTTCTCCAAAGAAACTCACCACGGAGGGGCAATCCCTATGCTCTCTCTCACTCAGAGTCTCTTCCCCGAAAGGAAAGTGTCAATTGCCTTTGCCAGTTGCCACTTGCCACTCGTTTTATTGGGAGCAAGATGCAACACTCCAAGACTCCTCTCCAACTATAATTATTACCGTCCGGGCATCCCCAGTGTAAGGGAAAGGGTAACCTGTTGTCTGGGCACATCCTTCCCGGCCTTTGATCGCAACTTTCAAAATACCCTCCGTAGGTGATGCGTATTAAATGGCCCAACTATATTGACTGTGAGAAACGTGAGTTATATGCGTGCGGTGTAGGTATGAAACTTTTACAGGTTCCCACCTCGAGCCCTTATCCGGTGCACAGCACCCACTCAATAATTAATGTGGCAGGATTAGCGGCAAAAGGAAACTTTTCCACTCTTTTAGTCTCAACCACAACAAATGGCGATACGGCGTGAATGTGATTAAGAACTGAAAGGCGAACCGTAATATTATATCCTCGAGCGAGAGGACCACCACCGAGCCCGACCGAGCACAGCCGAAGGCGGAAGGCCGCATCGCCATCAACACTTCTTGCTATTCTATTTATTTTTCTTTCGCTTTTTGTTTTCCGTTCTGTACGTTTCGTCTGACAATTTGATTTCTTTTGCAAACTGCCCGAGATTCCTGTTGGCTGTTGGTGTATGTATAGGTAGTCTCAGTTCTGGCATTCTTCTCTGCGGATGTCCAACTTTTTTATATGGAAAAAGTTTTGATTGCATGACGTTAACTCCATCTGTGGTTCAATGGTGTATGAACAGAGGAAGATGGACAAGTGATGATGATGACGACAACAGGCGGAGGAGGGCCACGACTATACCGATGGCCAAAAGTAATTAGAAAGGCGGCCACTTACCTACTCCGGCGACGACAAAGTTGGAAATACCTACGTTTGTTGCTGGAAGGGTTGCGCCCCCCCCCCCCCCCCCCCCCTATTCGCACCTCATCATGACTGCTATCGATCTGTCTGTGGTCCTTTGTAGTTCGCAACACCACAAATTCTCTACAACGTAACGTAATCCCGTTCGCCTTGGTGCAGATATCAGCTCAATCGGGACACAATAAGCCTCCCAACTTAATACGTTTAATTTGCTCAAAGGACTAGGTACACACAACGGTTACTCCCGGCCGCCAGCCAGAGATAAATTATCTGCGACTTATATGTTTAATAACTTTGACCGAAATTAATTATGCAATACGAACGCACATACTCGCCGCGTCCATCAGCGGACAACGGACGACATCGCCGGGCGAGGGTGGCGGCGTGCGCACGGGGCAACCATAAAAATTCCCAAATGCCGCATATTCAGAGGTTGCGCGTCTATCATCGCATGCGAGTATATGTGTAGACACCAAGAATACAATGCGTACCTGAAATGTAAATCCAATTTCATATTGATTGAAATTTAATCCTACTCACGGCAGCCGAGGTATTTAATTAATTTACCAGAAATTGCAGGTGGACGCTCTCACACACAGATATCTAGATATCAATGCCTATTGCACATACTCGTAGGCCGAGCCTATCAATTATGCAATTTGGAATAGTTTCGTGTGCCCGCAAAATTTAGTTCGGATTAAATAACCACCACTGTGTAGGACCGTCAGCGCCGCCAATAACCATCACTGTTCCTACAAAAGTCAGAAAATTACCATAAAAACCAATTGCTATTTAAATTACTCGTATCGGTTGGTTTGGCGCCCTCGCTGGTGGGGGTGACGGTTTATTTAAAAAAATAAAAACTAAAAATTACCACTGCAAATTGGGGTTTGGTTTTTTTTTTTCTTTTCAGATATTGGGCCTCACATGGTAGATGGTAGGTGTATTGATTCGTTTGAATTGGTCGTAATAGTGGAATCTAATTTCGGTGCGAGGAAAATTGTTAAAACTTTGAAGGACATGGGAACTTTATTACACCCAAGAGAGGGACTTCAATTTCGGGGCAAGTGCCCTCTGTGTGGATTTGTCGAGGGTGTTTGTGGTTTTATGGCCAAATCGCAATCAAAGGTATTGATAGTGCGCCTTGTACTTGGAGTAGACTTTGACTTCGTTCGACAAGGCCTTGTAGAAAGTAAAAACTAGCAAGACGTTTGCGCAACAGGTAGGTCTTGCAGAAAGCAACAAAGCGACGTCTTTGGAGTTACGTAGTCTGTAATTTTTAGTAATATGCCTGACGCAGTGTTGCCAGAATTTCAAAAAGGAAAATGTAAGACTGTGGAAAATAAATGGTAGATTACATAAAACAAAAAAGAAAAGCTTTTCATCGATTTTGTTTTTTTAATTTTATTTTGTCTTTTGTAATAACTAAATTAACTAAATGTATTTTTTCCTGGCTATCTGCATAATCTAATTGTCAGGAGAAGGTTCTTACTTAAGGTGGCGCTATACAGTCCGGGGTGGACCTGGGCCTCAGGAGAAGGTTCTTACGAAAGAACATTTTGAGAAAACCCTCCGGATAAGTGGGTAAATTTGAAAAATTGTTTTCTTTGTATGAACATTGTTGAGAAATGTTCTTGCGATTGTTCCGGAACTTTCGAATGGAAAAATAGAAAATTCTTAGTGGGAAACTCGGAAAATTCCGGAAAAACGCTAAAGATTTGAATTTTTCGACGAAATTATGCATTTTATCGCATGAATGTAAAGGTGGAAAATTCGTTATGAAGTTTGGAAAATTTTGTCCATAAACATTTATCGAAGATCCTCGACTTTTAACGCCTAGCAAAGCAGGCGTGGGTCCGCTAGTATAACATAAAAACCTCTCATTAGTAAGGAGTTCCGTGTCTGAAGATAAATCAGAAAATAATACAAGAAATGAGAAACATTTTTTTAAAACAACAATTTTTATTTTTATTTAACAAAAACAAAAAAAAATAATATGCTATACTGGTTCGAACGAAACTTTCTCGTTCATTAAACGTTTGGTTTGTTATATTCTTATTTTATTTAGTAAAAATTTGAGAAACGGCCTTTAAAACAAGTTTTTAATGGAAGGGACCTTTGAAATTATTACAAAAATATACCGCAGATAAATGAATACAGATCGGAAATTTGTGTAGTCGTTTTTGAGAAATAATTAAAAAACAGATTTACTTTTTGAGAAATATTAAGAACGTGATCGTTTTTAAAGTACTTTTGTTATCTTTAACATGTTGATTCTCAACAAATGAATGCGCACAGAAGGAGATGTGCGTTTGCAGGAAGCTAGTTTCTCAAATGTCGCTAGAATTTGAACAACATAAATGCTTAACATTATGAGAAACTAGCTTTAATGTACACAAAACAGTTTACACATTTGTAATCATTAAACTTTGAATGAAACATCACAACACCACAGAAGAAGCACCACACTGCACCGATTTCGGTCCAAGTTTCAAAAGTACCGTTATTTTATTTTCTAGCAAAAAACTGAGTAGGTAC
The DNA here is from genome assembly GCA_949126925.1 of Cheilosia vernalis. Lineage (NCBI taxonomy): Eukaryota > Metazoa > Arthropoda > Insecta > Diptera > Syrphidae > Cheilosia > Cheilosia vernalis. The sequence continues at coordinate 58,321,368 of OX421360.1, forward strand.
CTATATATCATATAGTAAATATTAATTTTGGTTAAAATCGTTGCTGGCGTTTTCAGTTTAACTAAGGAAAGCCAAATTTTTAAAAAAGGTATTTTTTTTTTCAAAAATTCACTGTACTATAATATAGAGAAAAATGTAGTTGGTTACTTAGTTATAAATGACCATATTACCTTAGGAATTAATGTTGGTTACAATCGTATGGACCGTTTTCGAGACATGTCCAAATTTTAAAAAGTTCCCTATTAAATTTTTATAGCGAAAAACTGAGTATGAAGTTAATCTCAGCTACTTTTAACCAAATATCAAGTTTGGCTGAAATCGTTGAAGATGTTTTCGATCAAATCAGACTGGTATGAACATTTCATATGCGAAGTAGGTACCATTAATATTGAGCTTACCGTGCAAAAAAGATAAACTGAGCCCTAAGCTAACCTCCAGATCCAAAGTTTGAACCAAATCCGGGCGGCTGTAGGCAATTAATCTATCATCGTGATGTCAGAATTGAATTCAGTACTCCCCGGATGAAAGCGAATGCGCATGGGTATAAAATTATAGTACCTACTTATAGGCGGGTTTTCAATTAACCCTCACATGAACGGAAATTTAAATGTACTTACATGGACAGTATCTACACGTGTAGATACAAAAAAAATTGCAAGCATTCTATATGATTTTGTTCAGCTGGTTAGAGTTTTTCTATCAACATTAGCTTTTTGCACTTATTGTCTTTATTTTCTTTGGCCTCCGTGTGCCTATTTCCGAAATAACTGTTTTTTTGCTCCAATATAATAAGTTTTTGTTCACTCATTTGCTTTGTTTTGAGTGCATTTTTCTGTCTCTTGCCTTTCCAGATTAGCTTTTCCACTTATTGGCTTTACTTGGGGGTTCTTCTCTGTTATTCTTTCTAGTGTCCCGTTATTCTTCAATAAACGTTTTTTTTGTACTCATTCCTTTTATTGGGAGTGCGTTACTTATGAATAACAAAGCCTATTATTTACACCGCAAAAAAAAATCAATACTAATAAAAGTTTTTACGAAAAAAGTTAATTTTAGAACGCAATTTTTCAGCGAGTAGTTGGTCGTAAAACACTTAATTTTTGTGAAAATGCGGAGAGCCGAAAGGTATTTTGAATACCTTTCAGCATCAGCTATCTAGGTAAACCAGTGCCAGCAAGGTTTACAAAATAAAAATCGGAATAACGATTCTTTTGGTAGGCTGTTCCATGAAAAATTGGACGACTACGAGATAGATGCTGACCCTGATGACATCTTTTTGCCTGTAGACAGTAGAACTACGTAATGATTGCGATTCTGATTCTGATGGTCAAGACGATAATGTACCTATCGGTAGACGGGTCTGTGCGAGAACGTCATCGCTGATAGCGAAGGATCAGGCAACACGGAAGTAGGACGTCATTTTTAGACTGGTAAGGATTATACTAAGTGGTACAGAAACCCACCAAATTTGCAAAGTGAAGGGGCGCGTAATATGCTCCGGGATAAGGCATTTGTGCTACCGAAATCTAGTTACTAAAGGTCTTAAAGATGTGCACACATCTGCGCACATTATAGTATGTGTATAGGTTTGTATAGTTTTGGTGCACATATGAATTTTCGTATCGAAACCAAACAGTTTTCATACAACGTCAACGAATATCTACATGTGTAGATACTGTCCATGTAAGACAAAAAAAAAGACAAAACTTAAATAATAGTTTGAAAAGACATTCTCACAGTTAATTGTTCATAATTATCTACAACTAGCTGTACCCCCCGGCTTCGCCCGTGCAAAATGTGGTTTCAGAACAGTTGATGTAAAAAAAGATCTAAGAAATTTGCTATCTTGTAGGGGGCCATTTTTTTCGCAAAAAATATATATTCTCATAACACTTGAGTTGACCAATAACAGGATATTTCTTCCCACTGCATAAAATAATTTGTCTTCCTTCCGTAATTTTAACAGGTATTCGTTTCAAATGTTAAATCATTTTCTTTCAGTCCCGTATACATTTCGCACTCTATCTCTTGCAATCCCACACACGCCACATTCTTACACGCCAAAAGCGGATACAATTGTATCAGTTAATACATGTTCGATGAAGTATTGAAACTAAGAATTTGTTAAGAAACGCATATCACAATTTTAAAATTGAAAGCTTTCTTTTACAAAAGAACTCACAAATAATAGTGATAAGGCGGACTAAAAAGCCTAAATCCTGAGGTAAGACTCAACTATTATTATTATTTTATCCTTTGAAAGTCTGAATTCCTTTTGTTTTCAAAAACAATGTATTTTGTATTATGGTCATAATCATAATATTATGTCACCAATAATGTTTTCAAAATATCGACTTATTTTATTTAAAGGCCAAGGGGGGAACACATTTGTTTTTTTTAAGTCATGAGCTTAGTAAATATGTAGTAAACTCACCCAGGTGAACATCGTAGAAATGTCTCAAATTTCGCCTAGTTTTTATTTAAAATACCATGTTGTACCTGCAGATGTCCTCTATAATGTGGGAATGTGGCATTTACTACACTTATTTTCGAACGCAAAGCGTGACAAAGAAAAAAGCGAAACGAAACGAAAAAATAAATCACTCTTGTCCATTTTTTTCCGGAATTTATTTAGTTATATATGTTGAAACAAATTGGAGATTGTGGGCCTAGGTATATAGGCCTGTGAAAAATGCACCAAAATATATTAAGAAGTTTCTAAGATTTTTGCATTTAAAGGCAGGCAGTCAAATGCATTCTAAGTCGAACAGAACTACACCAATTTCTTTATAAGATTATCATTTTTAATTTATAAAAACTCACGAAATCGCAATGAAGAAATCCGAATCTGTAATGCGCAATGGCCGGCAAACGTTATTCGAACGAACAAAACACGAATTCGCAAAGTGCTATATGGACGCTGAAACAGCAACGAATGAAGAAACTGCGCAACTGAATCAAATGGCACAGTCAACGTGGACACCGCCACTCATGAAACAAAATTGGCTTCTCGATTGATCGATAATAGATGGCGTTACGTTGCGTGTCTATCTGACATTTCAATTGTGATACGATATGTTACATTCAAATTTGATTCTTTTTCTGGTTGTTGCCAAAATAAATAAAAATACAAAATGAAAAAAAAAAAAAAAAAAAAAAAAAAAAAAAAAATCTCACGTAACACGCTGGGTGGTCAAAATAAGACATTTTGAAATTTTTTCAATTTTTTTTTCTTTTAAAACCCGTGCTGAAAAAAGACCTTTCCAACAAAGTATAAATCATCAAAATCGGTTCGGCCAATCTCGAGTTATGGGATAACATCGCTTCGGACACTTTCTTTTATATATATAGATAAGTCATAAATTTAGTCACTGATTCGAAACTGTATTAAAATCGAGCAAAAAACCAAATAGATATTTAGAGATGAAAATTGAAATATCTACACGTGTAGATACTGTCCATGTGAAGGTTAAATTCCTACTAAGCGGCGATATTTGTAATGCATAGGATGGCGGCTTTGAATCCCAATTCTGACTAATTTATTGCTACTAAACGGGTTTTGCTTTTAAGATGCTTGCTTTTATCCGGGGAGTGCTGTATAACATCTCCTGCTCGAAGTTTCTTTCTCTTACTACGTATCCGATAAAGTTAAAAATATCAACAGTAGGTACCTACTTTTTAGCTGGATCAAGTCAGACGAGTCAAGGAATCAAAATCTGTGTTTGGACGACGAAAGTGGCAGTGGATCGGATATAGATTTCGAAAAGGCGACATATTTAATGCAGTGGAACCCTTCATAATAAGATCGAAGTAGGTACAGCCTTTCGACCGAGAAATATAGAGACCAGTGCAGTTAGTCACGATAAATGGGAAAAAGTTGGGGAAAACATAAGCATGTTGACGGAAATCATAACAGGGGCCTACATCAAGAAAGTAAGTCAGTTGACAATAAAATTGGTCTTGACTGTGTACCACACTGGCTCTGAACTCAATTGAAATCCCGACCAACGAACATGGTCCTTCGAGCAAAATCAATGAACTTCCGCGTTGTTTTCGGTCCCAACCCCCATTTGGTATTGCAACGCTACAATTTTCTACTTTTAAACAACACGGCGCCGTTTATCACGCAACCTCTCAACATTTAAAAAAAGAACTTCTGGCCAAATCTACAACACGATTCCAGAAGTTTAAAGTTGTGCAAAAGAAGTAAAAATATTAACACTCTCCATCATTGTTACGGAGGTCATAACCGAAGTTGTATATACATTTTCGGCTGTGCTCACTAAACAGAAAAGCAATTAACAATTCGAGCTCTTTCCGTTTTTAACTTACTGCCGAGCATGCAACAACTTACGGACATTAATTTCCTGCAATATATCCTGGCTGGAGAGTGCATACAAAAGAAGGAGTGTTCCCTCTTCTTACAGGGAACACTTGCTGTAAGAAATTCGCCATTCATTGAGGGCTGGTATCTGGTAAGAGGAGGTAAGTGTATCTGTGTGCATTTAAAGAGTTCTTCCACTTGACATCCACGTTTTCTTTTGCTGCATTAGCTTCGCTGTTGTTCCACCTGTGCACACTTTGACTTTCAAACTGAGACGACTAGCACGATATAGTTGGTCTTCACTTTGTGTTGGGTTGAAGACGAAGGGCGAAGGGCGAAGGCGAGTATTTTTGTCACGGGATGTTTCTTATTATAGAAATGGTTTTGTAAAATTATTTATTTACAGGGTGCCCTGACACTATTAGCAAGGTGCTTTAAGAAAATATTGCATCTTTGTGAGAGATGACACCTGTGACTATGTCATGTGCAACAATGACGAGGGTTGGATGGGGGCTATTCTGTTTGCTTCTGGAATGTACTCGTATAAATGTAGGTAATTTCTGAGGCGTTCCTTTTGAGGGGTCAGTGTTAAAGTCAGAAGATCTCCCACACCTCTCTGATTCGATAATCAAAAAAATAAATGTCTCAACAAATTGCGTTTTGTGACTGACATTAAGCCATCGAGAACTGATTCCACGGGTGGAGAGTAATTGGTTCCTTCAAGGTCCATAAACTGATTGAGTGTGCCTGTTCCTTAGCGTTGTACAATTTGTTCGAGTGACAAGGTGAAGGATCGTTTTTATGCGCGATTGGATGAATTTGCACAGAAGAAGTGGGCATAGTGAAACAAAGATAAAAAAACATAGAAATCAGAACTGATTTCTGCATACTAGAAAGGAGCGGATTGTTTAGCATTTTTAAGTTTCACGGTCTGTGTACAAAATACTTTCTATGTGTAGTGTAATTCACCCATCGCTATAAATGAGATTTCTTTTCTATCTGCTATATTCATCTCAAACTTTCCTCAGTTGTTAAAAACCGCACTTTTGAAGAGCTTCGCGAGAAACTAGAATCCTCTTGTCCCACTAATTACCGAAACAGAGCAAACCGCAAGCTTTTGGACACAAATTCGACCACGAAAGCGGAAAAAAAAGGACAGAAAACAGTTCAAAGAACGGTCAAAAGTCATCCACAAACGCACTGCAAAATTGTCGAAAAAACACTACGAAAAATGCTTCAAAAACGCATTAAAATATTCTCAGAAAATCGACCCACAGCACTGCAAAAAACGTTTGAGAACAAGAAACAGACCCATACACATTCCGAAAGACCACAGCAAAAACCCCGAAAGTAGCACCAGAGAAATCTGGAAAACTGGCCATGAAATGCACAAAAAAACTTAAAAAAAAAAACATAGACAAAGTCTTTCGCTACTTTCTGATCCTTGCGCGCCGATGTTGCCCCAAAAAATCCTAAAACGTATACAAAAAAAAATCCAAGCTAAAATTTGTTGGCTATTTTTGTTTGAAATTTGTACTGTCAACGCCCAGCGCGTCGATGTTGTCAAAAAAAAAATCCTAAAACTTATACAAAAAAAAATGACGAACAAACATTTTTTTTTGCTTTTAGATTAAGAAACTTTCCAAGAAATGAAAAAAAAAAAAAAATGTTCTAAAAACCGCACAGAAAAATTCGAAAACATAAAAAAGCAGGCCCCAAGAAACGGACCCAAGACTGTCCCAAAAACAAAAACAAAATATTGTAAAAAAAATGGCCAAAAAAACGCTATGAAAGACTCGAGTAGACCATATTAATAGAGGTCCTGTGTAATTAATACCACATGAGTGAAAGGAAAAGGTTAAGTGGCCAGAATACGCACGCCACGTTGGTTGCGGTAGCCCTCCAACGGGATGCACTCCGCCTTGGATACGATTTGAAGAATCTCATTCTGGCTGGGTCATAGCCCTTCACATTCAAGCCATCTTAGCCGATTAATTCGAATTTTCGCGGCCATATTTGAGAGCTGAGAATTTAGAGTTCTTAATTGAGCCTTCTAAAATACAAGTCCGTAGAAAGGAATTGGTACGCGAAGTTCATTTTCCTCTGATCTGAGTATATTGATGCCATTATTTAAGGTCAACGCTGAGCCTTATAGGCAAGTCTTGTACAACCTCAAATTGATAAATCTGTTCATTATGACCTTCTGCTCAAACTACACTGTTTTTTTGAAATAATTCCGAAGCACTGTCAATGCGCGCAGAAAAATTTCAAAACTCGTACAGAAAAGCACGCAGAAAATCGACTGAATAGTGACTTAGAAAAACGTTCAAAAGACCACAAATAATTTCCCCGAAACGCTTCAAAAGACACCTCAAAAATTAGTTCACCTCAAAAATTAGTTCAAAAAATTAAAATGATTGCCCAAGAAACCCCCCTAGAAGCGACGTTTAAAAAGGCCCCTAGAAACTCAATTTGAAATGTTCCAAGAACCGCACTAAAAAAGGCCAAATCATCGTTCTCAAATAAATTGTATTCGTCATAGAAAAAGCAATGGAAAACGACCGAAATACGTCCAAGCGACATACGGAAAGACTCGACCAAAAGCGATATTAAAAACCGGCTAAAAACGAACCACAAAAACCTCCTAAAAAACCATAACAAACTCCAAGACTTTCATCGGAAAACTATTAACTTACCTTCTACGGCTACGCAAGTTTGTTCATTCTGACCTTTTGTCCAAAGCGTTGTTGTTTCACCGAAAACCATAAAACGCCTTAAAAAAAAAACAGGTTGAATAATCGCACAGTCCACTTAGAAATACACAGAAAACGCCTTAGGAAACAAATTAATAATGCCATAAGAACCCCTTAAAAAAGCATCGAAAACTCTTGGACACACCTGATTCAGATTTGAGCCTATGAGTCTTTAAACAGTGTAAACGTAGCGTCGGTCGTCTCGATCTTTAGTCATGACTCATGAATAGGTCGTCCAGATCCACCCCCAACAAAAAGAGGACTCCTTCAAAAATCTCAAATGAAAAATTGAAGAACAAAAAACAACAACCAAAACAACTAAATGTTTTTCAATTCATTAAAACAAACAAAAACATAAATTTTAACAAATTCAATAAAATCGCAAAAGAAATTGAGCTGTCAAATGGGTGTGTTCAGACGATTGTTAGAAAAAAAAAATGGTGTTGCGTTCAGAAATGAACGAGTTCGGTTACAAATATATTTTAGGTCGTGTTCACATCAGAAAGATGCAGAAAATATCTGAACTAGTGTTGAAAAAAAGTTTTGTTGTAGTTTTGTGGTGTCAAAAAGTTCCGTAAACCGAGAAATCCCAAAAAGAGGACAAATTGCATATTTTTTTCAGAAAAATAAGGAAAATTTTTGGGTTCGATAAAAAGAGGACGTCGCTGGTCAGCTTAGTCATGAGCCTATTTTTTTTTTTTTGAGTACTGGGCAGTCGCAGAGTGACGGATAATTTCTGTCCCTAAAGCTTCTTCAGTAGTCGTCACTGTTTTGACACTACTCGTATGCCCAACTATTTTCTTTCACAGAAAACCGCTCAAGAAACGGTCTAAAAGTCGTTCAGATATCTCAGCGAATTGTCAAAAACTTGCAACTAAAAATGGTTCGAAAAACGGATTAAAAACTGACATTCAAGAGAAACGTTAAACAGATTCAGATTTCAGACCGTCTTTTGAAATTCAGACCATCTCTATTCGTGGCGAAAAAGCTGGCTTATTGGCAGAACGTCTATACCGATGAAATCCCAAGGCGGCTCAAATTGAAGACAAGAAAAACAACTCCTTTATTCAACTTCCACAGAGCCAGAGGCCGACAGAATACCACTCAGTCAATTTATATATTTGAACACCCCCTGTCGATGTTTTTACTTTTTCCCTGCCAAATAAGCGCAATCAATAAAATACCAAACCCAACCCCCGGAAAGTGTTGTCATACCTTTCACACCTTGTCACGGGCATCATCTCCATTAAGGCTATAAAGTTTGTCCTTCCCTCTGTGTCTACAGAGAGATGAGAAAAAGCGTGTGTACGTATAAAAAAAAGGACCGAAACAAAATCCGAAGAAATTCTCAACTTTATATCTCAATTGTGTGTCGACATTTATATCCCTTTTTGCCGGATTCAGTGTAGGTACCGCATCCTATAATTTTTTTTCCTCCGAGCTCGTTTTATGTGTTTAGTGTCTGCTGGTGCCCACACCCCCACCCCATACAGACGCTCTTCAAAATTGGTTTCAATTGTGAATACACAAACCGAAGAAAACTTAGGTACCCAGGAACAAGTCCTGCGAGTGTGTACTCCTTGGCTGTGAGTGCGGCTGTGTTGAATCCTGCCAATTGTTTGTTGGTTTGTTTATTTATTGTTTCAAGTGCTCGTTGAGCAGATAAACAAGCAAGGACCACCGCCACTACAAGGGCCAGTGAAGGATAAAACATAAAACAACGCGAGGCAACATTTATCTGTGGGAATCATCTCTGCAAACGACTTGCAGCTATTGATTTTCGATTTGTGTGGGTGTGTACCGAGCGTATAGCTGTGTGTAAGAAGTTTCGATTCAATTCGATTTCGATTTCGAGAATGCAGCCATCACTCGGGCTAAAGGGTTTTTATTTGCCGCTAATATTTGTTTTTGAGATCTTGATTTCGCAACAACGGAGCGCAGACATATTTCGCCTCAAAATTGATATTGATTAGGCTGGTGGGCGGGCAGCAGTGGGCGGGACTGCATCGAAAGCTACTTAGTAACTGCGAACGAGATCCGTGCACATGACTTGTGCACATTCGGATCCGGCCAAATGTCAAATGAGGACTCGGATGTGGCGCTAACGCTGAGAATCGAATGACAACCAGAGTCCTTGGAGTGTGGAATCGATTTACTAACAACAGTCGAACATAATACACTCTGAAGTCAAGTGCACTGTGTGCGGTGTCGTTGGCGGGTGGTTGCATAGTTCCCATTGGATTTTCGGCTGCGACTGCGATATGCAATTTCGGTTGTCCTCGCTCGCGTGGATGTCACGAAGCGTACAGATGGAATAATTTAAGACTTTTCGAGGGACTGCTCTTATGTCGATTTTGAGGTTCGTCGTCGTCGTCGTCGTTGACGGAAATAATCGAGTTAACTTGACTGAACATGACTATATGGCTTTTGGTTGGGGTTTTGGGTTTTGGGTGAGTGTGCGGCGGAATGGTTGGAAAATTCACATGAATGTGATTTGGAAAGCGTGACATTGAGGATTCGCATTGACATAGAAATTTTGCGCTAAGGGGAATTAAAGTCGACAAATGCGAAGCGGAAGAGGTAGGTAACTGTTTTGTGTTTCGAATGGGTGTGCTGCCTTTTTGGTGGATATGCAAAGACCCGGGGATTTATTTGAGATCTTATGAAGTCCTTCTGTGGGGATTTGAATATGGGAATGGGGGATGGAATTGAAAGAGGAAATACCGTCACGACTTGACGGGGTGTTTGATGGCACTTTGACCTAGTAAGGGAGATGTGTGATGTGCTGTCTCTTTAAAATGGCTAAAAGAAATGAAGGTATGCGTATGGAACTCTGCACAGTGGTTCAAAAAGGCAAATCTTTTTAATTTGTATTGTTTTGTTTTTTTTAGTTCTAAAAAAAATATAAACGTAGCTTGAAAAACGACAAACAAAATAATTTTCTGCTTACTAGTTTGATTTATAGAACTTTTCAAAGTTGGTAAATTGTTTTCTAGAGTAAAAACAAAAAACAGAAAATAACGAACATAATAATAAAACAAATAAAATTGACCACGTTTGTTGACCCAAACTAATTATTAAATCATACCTATGCAAAATTGTAGTTTAAAAAAATGTCATGTTCCCAGTGCTGACAATTTGGCCTTAAAAGATAATGTCCGTATATAGTATCTGAATTATTTTGTTAAGTAAAAAAGCTGAGGACGTGAAATTTTCTCCTTATATCAATTAGAAATAGTTTTGTTATTGTTTTGATTGTTAAAAAATCTACCAACTTCCATTCCCCCTTTTTACATAAATCCCAATTGGTTTTTGTAATCCGCCCAAATTAACTACTCTTTTTGAACAAAATCCTCCCAAACTAAAAGGGTTTTTTAGGTTTGCTATTCTTAAAATATACGTAAACGTGGATTAACTTGCCAAAAGAAAATGATTAACTGATTCATTGCCCAAACATTACAAAAAGTTGAAAGAAATATTTAATTGCGAATTATTATTTTATGATTTCATAGAACAGGTAGAAATATTAATTTTCCTCTATTACCCCACATTGGGAAACTTAAATTTCACAGATGAAACAATTCTTGTGCATGTACATATGGAGGTATATAGACCATGACAATATATAAATGGTGTTAGTTTTCAAATGGCTTTAGTGAAGAGCGGAGCATGCAAATTAAATGTCAATATGAATATGAGTTTTGGAAACATAGATTCTGTACTAGCAAATTCACTGTAGCGCCATCTGCTGGGCTGACTTGTTAATCTAAACCATCCAGGGCGGCACCCAAACGTATACAAAAAAAATTAATTCAAATCGATCCAGCCGTTTAGGAGGAGTTCAGTGACATACATACGTACAGTTGAATTATATATATTAAGATTATATTTGATTTTATTTTGTTATTTTTTTTATTTTTTTTTTCGTCTGTTTACTTTTTTCCAACACTGTTTCATATAAAATATATCACTGAAACAGTTTAACGAATATAGGTACCTACTGATGCTGAAACATTGAAAATTGGTTTGATAATTCTATGCATCCAATGTTGTAAAAATAAAATTTGGATTACCCTGTAAACAATTAAATAGGCGAAGACCTTTTTTTAATAACATTCGTAAAATTTTACCTGTTTTTAAAATTTTCCTTTAATTCCCATGTTTGTTAATTCATTTTTCAAAGAAAATCTTACTTCAGCCAATGATTTAGAAACTCGCCGCGAACCATTTTTCTTCAAAATCACTTTTTTTTATTGGCAAGGATATTTCCTTAGAGAAGAAAAGAAATTGTAGGGATATCTTCATTCGTTCAAAAGTTATGATTATTGTAACCAAATAGTATAATTTTGCACCACAGTGAGCAGGTAAAAATACTAAGGAGCTAGCTAGGTCAAAGCTTGAAGCTTTTGATAGCTTGTATGGATTGCAACCTCATGAGTTCGAATAAAGACCGACTTGTTAGATCCGCTCCACTCTTCAATAATGTAGACAGCAGCAATAAGGACCCAACTTTAGGTAACCTTTCCCAACCAACATCAAAGGGAGGTTTCGAATTTTGACTCCCAGCAATGCGGGGTGTCAAATCGGGTATACGGTGCTGGAAGAAAACCGAGAAGCCGGTACTCAGCAACATCTTTCCTGTAATACTACATCCTTCTATAAGATTGGAAGTGAGAAATGATTGTCAAGATTCCCTTAAAACTCGTCTTTCGTAGACTGGAGGCACCCATCGCTTATATAAGTTTGGGTCCTCCCAGACTGAGTTTTTTGGCGCTTTTGACACACTTATAGCCTCATGTGTTAAAATTGGTAAACTAAATCTGAAGAGATTGTATTTTCTGGAGGTCCACTCCTTGGTAGTGTGGTGTCGTCTTTTTCGCGATAGTTGGAAGGGGTTGGAAGGGTTGTGCAGAGTTTCCTTGTGCTATTAATCTGGCTGAATAAAGTTTTTACCAAAAGCGGAATTGTCTATAGTAAGGGTCCTTTCGGCTATTATAAGGTTTACGGGTTGGTAGAGCAGGGTAGACCCTACTATACCGCACTTAGGTCCTTGTGGACCCATTGGCTACTATTAAGAACGTATTACACAATAGGGCCATTGGTCGTCGTTAAATACGAGCAAAATTACAAAGTTTCTGTGGAGAGTTTCGCTTTTAACCTATACGTACTTATTTTTGTTTTATGCATTTTGTCGAATCCATTGAACTAGACGATGTGTAGTGTCACGCAATTAGTCTCCGGCCCATATACAGAGAAGTTTTCAATAAGTAGAATTCTTAAGAAACCTTCCTCGGGCGGCTTATCGCTCTGAGGCTGAGGGACCATTACTGCCTAGCACGATCTCCTGTGTCCTCTGTCTTTAAAGTGAATCGTGCTAAGGTTCGTTGGGCAGTTATTCCGAACTACGATGAAATGATAGGTTAAATTATTGGCAAGGCACTTGTCCTCATGCCTAAAGCTTCGTATGGGTCGGCGAGTTGAACTTGAGTTCCCTAGAAAATCCCATTTTTTTTGGAAAGTTTTATGTAGAATAATCTCACACAGGGTACTTAAAGTTCTTGAAGAAAACAGTTTTTCAAAGTGAACTGAAATTTACCGTAGACTTTGAATTTTGTGCCTAGTTTACCCTGATGTCCTTGAAGTCACATCGGTCACAAAATTTATTTACAAAATGAAAAATTATTGTTGCTTTACAAAAGACTTACTACGAAATCCATGAAAACTTAATTTTTAAGGAGATATCCTTGAAATCCTTAAAAGGACGTTTTATAAAAAAAGTACTTACATAACCGATAGTCTTTGATTTTCACACATATTTTTATCCGGATTCCATGCAAACCCCACGAAAGGTCATTGAACCTAAGACTTGGTTATCAGAACAAAAATGTAGGTATTATTGTTTTAAAGAATTCCATACGCAGTGGTTCCTGTGAATTTAATTTTCACCGAAATGTCCAACGGCCGACTTTGGTTTGTATTTATATTTTAGCCTAATGTCCCATAAACTCGCAAAAATTTCTATCAAAACTTAAAAAAAATTATAGCTTTTTTACAAAATATCCTGCCAAGATTCACTTCAATATGTCCTTGAAGACCTCAAAAACCATATAGGTAGGTACACATATTTCTTTTCTCTTTGACCCTGTACATCCTTCAGGAAAGTATTTGGGTTTAAAAAAGCCACGCTTGAGTTTCCAAACTTTCTAAAAAAGCTTCTCCAGCATTGACAACCATTTATGACTGAGATCCTTCCAAAGCCGTTTAATTCCACCTGTAATAAGAAAATGTTAGAAATGCCACAAATTTTGAATATTAGATGCTGCCGACCACCCTGTAGAAGAGCAACCCTAAGCAATCAATGTACCTTCGCCGTATGCTCCACGAAAAGTTTGGCTAATAAAGCCCCAGCTAAGGTATTTTTAGTGCTCTCTACAAGGACATTTTTTAAGGACTAAATTAGACGAATCATACACAACAATTTTGCCATCACGGGGCAGGACTGCCAACTGAATGACTTTCCACAATATCCAATCGTAGGGTGGATACAAAAACACACATTTTCTTATACCACAGTTTGTTCCACAAACATGAACTTTGTCCTCCTCTTTATCCCTTCCGCCCTTCAGCTGAGCTTTCGAAAATGCACTCCAGCAATAAATATGCAATCAAATTTCCACAATTCCGGAATGTGTTTGAAAAATCCCTATTATTCCATCTGTTCGAATTTCTATCAGAACATGTATCGAATTCATTTCAGTCCCCAAAGTTCAGTCCATTCGTCTATTTATGGGAATTCCTTTAAAACAAATAATTGGATAAATCCTTGCGCATTATTCGCTCTCAAGCTGTTTGTTCAGTAATTCCAAATAGAATGGCAAATCCTTAGTAGAAATCGATCGATTTCCGTCTCCCGTCTGATGGAAATTATTAAATGCATAGTCCTACCAACTAACAGTTACAAAGTCCACCCAATCCTTGCTGCCCAACAAAAAAGAAAACTCATTAAAATTCTCTTCTTCTTCTTAATTTTGGAATAAAAAAAGAGAACTTTATGCCCATAATGAGAGTTCTCCTCCGATTGTGTTCCCTTCGACAATCCATCGAAGGATACAAGTGATTGCCATGAAAACGACTTCTGATTGATATAAATTGGAATGGCCTCCAAAGTAATGTTGAATAATCGCACGCCAACTATAAGGCACAAATCCTTTCACGGGAAACTTTCATCTTTGAGTTGTGGAACTTTGAGGGGCTGCTTTTTAATTCATCGACCGCTTTGAGACTCGAGTGGCTGCACTTGTAGGGGCTTTGAACTAGAGGACCAAGCGATTGAAAATATGACTCATTCCAGACTATTGCTCTTTAGGACATACATCCCCTTTAATGAAGGAATTACCAACAAATCTCCACCTTTTGGCAATTCAATTTGCGCTTAGAGCTCAAGTCGCCCTCATCAAGGAGTAAGCTCAGTCGTGCATCAATGGAGCTACCCCAAAGTCAATTTGCAGACTAAACCCTTTCGCAACCAAACCCCACGCCCACCTCAAATAGCAGGAGTTACACTTTCAAACGAACCACACAGTAATCCGCCATGTACCGCAGCCTAATTAAAGGCGTAATGAACACGTTTAGCTTGTGTTGTGGATTCCTAGTATTTGCTAACGCAAGGCTGCCGGAGCTCCCTCGAGCTGCCCGGGAGCCATTCATTCCTTGAGGCGCGCTGCGGCGGCAGCGGGGCGAAGGATTGTAAACTCAATCGTACAAGATATATTGCCCGCAAGCAGCTTACATGGCGTATACGCGATTAAAATGATATTTCTGCTGACGTCAGGTAATTACCCACCATTGCCGGTAACAGGGGATAGGGGTGGCTGACTATGACTGCGAGGGTGTCTAGTTGGTTAAGCGGAATGAATGTTCGTGGAGGTGGAAGAGGATTTTTTTTATTTCCTTGTTTTTTTTTTTTTTCTGCGCCCGCTGTAGTTTTTGTGTGCTTTTTCGTTTTGTAAACGAAACGACTTTTTGTTACAATTATTTTCGCCTTTATAACGGCGTGGGTTTAATGAAAGCCGTAAACTCATTTGGAAATGGTTTAATGGGATTTTCCGGTTTAATTGTAAGGAATGTAGCAACTTTTTCGCCGACGGTTTTGTGCGCAAAATGAAATATCAGTTTCGGTGTTAATCCGAATGGGGGCCGGTTGATCGTTGATGGGAAGTGTTGGTAATTGAGCAGGGCGCTAGTATGGTATATTGTATCTCGGTATATAAAGCTTCTGGGGGAATTGCAAAAAAAAATTGTCTGCTTTGACTTTAAACGCCACGTCGATTGAAAAAAAGCACCAAACGAGTGAAATCAACCTGGCGACGACTACCCGTCCATGTCCAAACATTCTTCAATTGGAGATACCTGGAATTCGGTTTCTTGAAATGATTTCCTTACTGAAGAAAATTACCATTAGTTTATAGTAAAAAAATGTTCTTCTTGTGAGAAAAATATTAGCATTTGTTAAAAATCTAATCGACTGAAATAAAAAAAAGCTTTTCATGTAAGAAAGAAATTCTCAATTTAAGAAAATACTTCTTAATGTAAGAAAAAATATCAGGAAGATACGGCTCACATACGATCAAAATAGAACAAAAAACCTGCTAAATAGAACCCGCCCAGATATCGCAAGAATAACTTCAATAATCACGGGCATTGGTCAATTGGAGACCATAAATAGAATATAAAGGGCTTAAGCGACATTTTCAACCATTTAAGTACCTAATCAATTTTTCACTTAGAACTTTCTTGATAAAATAATAAAAGGTATGTGTGGCCAATTTAAAGTAAATGTTTTTTTACTTCGCAAGTGCTTTTAATGTTAGTAATATTTTGCATACGTCATTATGACATTCGTCCAAAATTTGTCACTGCTTGTAATCGCATGTCACGCGTCTGGTCACGCGGGCTGTTGCAGCGCACTCTCACAAAAGACACACGAGTGACCATCGAATGGCTGAATTTTTGTGATGTTGACATTTCAAAATTTGCCACCAAAAATGACACATGTAATCGTAACTTTACAGTTTTGTGTACTTAACATCTTCATTCAAAACTTTGTTATATTTGTTTATTGTGTTTTTTTTTTATATAGGTCTTAGCGACATTTAAATTCTTATAACTTATTTATTTTATTTTTATTTTGCTTTTCTTCGGGACCTTAAGTAGAACCGTTGACGGTCTAACGGAATAAATTTCATCTGCTCTTTAAATTTTGTAATTTTTCCCCCAGATAGTTGTTGTTTGAATTTGTTCTCCCTTGACATAGTCGATTTTCAATGGAACGTTTTCGGCAGTCTTTGTTTTCGAGGTAGAATTTTTCAATGTAGAATTTGTGCATTTTGAAACCGCTTACGAGACATGAACTATATTTTTTCAAAAAGTTTTTATTCCTTGAGTAAACTGCTGATTAAACTGCTCAATACCTTAAAGTTCCCACATAGCAACTTCCTGTGCGAAATAAAATTCAAATAGTTATATCTTCCTTTTATCCGAAGGGCATAAGCGCTTTTAACAAATCCTTCTTCTAACTTTATTGAAAAAGAGTTGCATAAAACAATAATTTTATATTTTGCTAAATAAAAATTTAGAGAAGTTAACATAAGACAGAAATGTAAGTTCTCACATAATCGTAAGACCTTCATCTGTAAAGAAAATGCAAGGTCCTTCGTATTCTAAGCGCTTTAAATGGTTTCCTTCAGATTATACTCTATTTCAACGATCATTTTTAAAAATAATCCCCTGTGCTAATAATCATAGGGTCACCCGAGCTCATAGCAACCCTGCTATTTTTTAACAGATTGCAACAGTCCTCCTCAAGTAGATCGTAACAACTTATAAAATTTCTATTCTCTTGCTTAGCCCATGAACATCAGTTATTTGTAAATGTCACTAGGTTATGGAACTGTCTATAGCGCAATATTAGGTGAATTGGGGACCTTGAGTGTTTAAAAAAAGAACAAGCCACACTTTCATCGTTTCATTAAATGTAGTTCCAAGTGTAGGGTTTTGTTTTGCTTTATTTGATTTATCTGTTGAATATGTGTGTAACGATTATTTTTCTGTATTCTTTTTATATAAATAAACTAGCTGTATATACATTACAGAAATATTGTGACAATGCAGCGTTTCGTTTCGGATCGATATTTATTGAAGTGCCTTGGGATACACAATATTTCTGGTGCACCGGGAACTACAAACGTTTGAATTCACGCATGTCTATCTTCAAAGTCAATTTCTGTAAATGACGCCATAAAACTGATGATTTGAGACACACATTAAGTTCATCAGCGGGTTTTGAACGTGATATACCTGCAGTTTTTGTCGAAAATTGCCAGACAATAAAATGAGTGCGCCACTGAAGATCCGTGCGTTTGCTCTCAAATCGCGCAGTGTACGATCAAGCGGGAAAATTCAATTCGATTGAATTATTTATCTAAATTAATTTAACTCACAATGAAATGCACAAAACTATTCGAAAACCGACAATATTGTCTCCTTAATGTGAGTCGGACATGAATTTCGCAATTTACATAAATTCTCATGTCACCCATAACTTCAATTCAATTCAAATCAGATTGAACTGTCACGGCTTATAATGCCGTTTTCGACAGTCATTGGAATGACTGTTGGTCGTACAAACTCTGAAACCTTCGTGGGCTCATGCACAACAGCTTTGCTAAAGATCATCACATGATCAAATGCATAGTCTACGATTCTATAAAGGACATACCTACAGACAAACATTCATTTTTATACAAATAAATAAAATATTTGCCATTGTACCTACAAAATAATTAGTGCGAAGATTACAAATCATTACGTCGTATTTTAGAGTTGATATTGTTGGCTATTATAAATCATTTAAAGCTTAAGTAGTCCTTACTAAGAAATTCTCATTGTACTAGTGCATGGGCTCATGAGGAAACGATTTTTACTCGATGTTAACTGTTGTATTAACAATTACAGGACATAATGGACTTTTGTTATCGATTCTATGCTGTTGAACTTAAAAATAATATTTCATTCGCAACTCAGCGGGAGGTTTTTGCAGTTTAGCCCCTTTAAACCCGGAACCAACTACCATGTGCGCTCTCTTATCAGCGTGTTAAAGCAAGTACCCTAAAGACAGCTGCCAGGAAAAAACAACAACATTCTTTTCTCATTAACACTGCATACTCTGAGCCTTATGAGCAAGCCAATTGCTCATCGAAAAGACATTCGTACGAAATTGAACGGCAAACACTCAATGCAGCAGCAATCAGCAATTCCTTCCGATTTCCGGTTCACATAACGTATAGTTGTCGTTTCCGTTCGACGGATTAAGGTAATGTTCACTGAACGAAATTGATATCATCTCGGAGGAAAATTGCTTTCCAAATCAGAGAAGGAACTCCGCAGACTTTCCACTTCTCCAGTCTGCAATACGAATCGTGAAGAAACAATAAACTGCAGCGTGCAATGCAATTGACTTTTGTGAAACTATTTCCGTTTGGAAAATCGAATCCACCAAGGATATCGGATATTAGTTCATTTCTTTCCTGGCTTTCCTGGAGTAAAAAAAAACTGAGAGCACCATCCAACCAATTATTGTGTTTATACTTCAACAGCAGTGCAATTTCAAAGCCAATTTACTGTCAAGTTCATTTGAAAGCAGCAAACCCAATAAAATATTAGTATATTGGCCATAAGTTGTGTGTGTTAGTGTGCTGATAGAGAAAACCCAGCCCGAAATGATCCCATACACTACTACAACTACAACAACTACAACTGACACACTCATATCGTGTACTGGCAATTGCAGTATTTCTGCCCGAAGGCGATTTCTCTCAGTTCCGTTAATTCAAACAGTGAGCCGAGAACACACATTTGCCAGGCATTTTTGCCAGTACGGCCCATTAATTCCTCCGTTCGGGGCCAATGCAATTTCGGTCCAACGACCACGACCAAAGTCGTTCGGCGGGAGGACCAAATTGTCCATGGACTCTGGAATTGACATTGTCGAATATTATTTTAGGGCCTCGGGCAGGATATGATGCTTTGCGGTATGAAATTTCACAGATTTTTCTCCACGCCCCAAATGTAGGTGGATAGGTATAGTAGTAGTATGCGGCTGTATCTCGAATAGCAACTATAAAACAGTGATAGGTGCTGTTTGTTGGACTTTTTTTGATGGCTCCTTATCCTGTTGGATTACCTATGTGCCAGCGGTGGCAGCTGCTCGGCATTGGGCGCCATAAACTAGGATATGAGATTTTGGTTTAATGTGAAATTAAATGCGGGGAATAAGAACGATGGGATGTAAAATAAAGCGCACATGCCGCCGCGCAAGGAGGTGCTCCAATAAGTTGTTTGTCGCCGCTTGATTGAAGAAGTTGTGCAGTCTTTTATGTGGCATGTGAAAATGGGACGTTAGACGGATGGTTCTGTTTTATTTTGGGGACATTTTCTCAATGTAATTGCTCTCGTTGTTGTGTGGAATGTGATGTTGCAGGTGCTGCTGATCTCTTAGGCTGCGTATGGAAAGATAGATACTCCAAATATATATGGCCGTTGAATTTGAATGAATAGGAGTCAGATAAGGGCTTGAAAGTCGGCGTTTAAGGGCGTATATGCCTGAAGTTTTTGAATGTGTAAAAAAATACTTGTAGTACCTTTTGCTTTCGTAAGCCAATGTGAAGAGAAGTTCGTTGGAGAAGAACTTTTTCCGAACCTCATTTTTTCATGTCCTTAGTTAAGGTTAAGTTAGGCAGGGTTGTGAGATCATAACAAAAGTCTGCGCTACATAAATTGAGATTGCCAAGTTGATGTCCCTAAGACGACTTAAAAAAAAATCAACAAAACATGTGGCATTTCTCACATACGAGGATGGTTTATTATCGGCTTCAAGGTCCAATTTGTTTTATCAGTCTTAAGAGTCACATACTAGGGTGGATTTTTAATGTAAAGATGCGTCTGTTTTTAGGTTTGATTTTCTGCCTCCAAACAGTCTTCTAACTATCGAAAAACATCTGTGCCGTCCACTTGCATAATGTGAGACGTGAAAAATACATTTTTTAAACTTTTGAGTAGCCTTGACTCCTTTAGGCCCATTTTATTCACTCGAAGTTGAACACAACTTCGGGATTTTTATATGGAAAACTTCCCAAGTTGTGTTTAACTTCGAGTGAATAAAATGGGCCTTAGTGTTCTTTTCTCTGAGCTCGTTGGAAGCACCTCTTATGGAACCCGTAGTAGGTATTGCATGACAAGCTGTGCTAACCTGTCCCATTTTTATATGACTTAGTTTTCATATTGAAGTAAGGCGCCAATTAATTAAGACCCCCAATAGTATTGTTCAAGCGCGATTTAAATTTTATTTAAAAAAATAACAGAAGTCTGAAAAAATTGCGGAACGTAAAAGCTGAAAGCGATTTTTTCAGCTCTGATGGTTTTCAACGTTATTGTAAGCGACCAACAAAATAGCCGAACAAATCGAGCGATTTATTTAAATTGTAAGCCTCGCGTTGAAAAGTATCAGCGAGTAA
Organism: Cheilosia vernalis; assembly: GCA_949126925.1. Taxonomy (NCBI): domain Eukaryota; kingdom Metazoa; phylum Arthropoda; class Insecta; order Diptera; family Syrphidae; genus Cheilosia; species Cheilosia vernalis. The sequence continues at coordinate 58,342,013 of OX421360.1, forward strand.
CACAATAAAGGAACAAATCGCTTGATTTTCAACGCGAGGCTTACATTTTCCATTAATGTAAGGGATCACTAGAATAACTGAAAAAATCCGCCTTCGAAAACCGTTAGTAAAGAATGTAACTCTCATAAGCGTTAGTGGTAAGTGGTTGAACTAAGTTCGTATCCCGCAAAATTCCAACTGAGTGTTTTTTTTTTTTCACTGCGCCACCTCTCACGAACGTCTGACAAACATCTGAGAGTAAAAATGTCTTGAAAGAGCTTCTCAATCGGTCGTTTGGAATGGGCATACAATTTTAGATCCCTTTCAATCGTTCCAAAAATAAAAAACTCACACAAAAAGAAAGGTTGTGAGAAGCTAGGTCCATGGTCCCTACAGACCTGTTGTGCCAACTATTTTATTTTTATTTAACCCTCATTTAATTGGGGCCTAATTTCCGTTTTCAAAATGCGGCATAATTTTTTGGAGCCTTATTTGCTGGGGTTTCATCTTTCGCTGAGCCAAAAAAATCTCTTGCTTAGATCAGATCCTCAATCGTTTGCATCCTTCCATCAAATTGTTTGGCAGTAATCGAAACGTAGACTTTACTATCTTGGATATAAAGAAGAGTGGGGCCTTTAAGATGAAACTGCTTTACAGAGTTAACGTGGAAGTTAGTTCTTAAAGCGATTAATTTTTTTTTATTTATTTTGGGCCATTTTAAATAATTTTTTTAAGTATGTAGGAAAAAATGTTTACACACTTTAATTGATTTTAAATAGTTTTTAAAGCAATTTGAATATTTTTGAAAGTGCACCTTCCCTAAAATTTTTCACCAAAATGCCGAAAATGGGCCACAAAAATATAATGATTTTTTGCAACAAATACAGGAGTACAGGACTCACAGTGCAACTCAGTAATTGCCTTAAATAACTCAGAGCAAAATTAAAAACAGTATTCGCTATTATGTAATGCACATACCAAAAATGTATTGGAAGAAGGTATAACGAACATGTTGCTTGATGTGATCAATGGCAATTTCGGTTGGTTGCGCAACGATTCAATATACCAATTGCTCTCTTAAACTGTTCTATCGGACATTGAGCAACGCGTTGATCGTACACTGTTGGCTTTTGTGGCCACTGGCCAGTGGTGCCAACAAAGGGCATAATTATGCGTTTTAGACATAATTGCGATGCTTGATGCATTGAAGAATAATTTTTAGAAAAAAGTCATACATTTTTTTTAAAATGGTTTTACAATCAATTCCTACAGTTAAATTTTGTATTTTGTAAATCTGGTACTTTCATCAAAGTCGCTAATGTCACTAATTTTCTCAATATCAGCTTGATGCTTGAAAAATTTCAAAATTTGATTTATTGATGGAAACATTTGAAACGTTGAGAATGAGAAGGTGTTTTTTTTTTTTGCAAATTTCGATGCTTTCTATCCGATAAAAGTATTATGCGACGTTTTACATTTTGGTCTGTTCGCTGATACTCTACTGTACATATAGGAGTTGGATATGGTCGTACCATTAAAAAGAAAAAGTCCCTTAACACCTTTGCCAGCTCAGAAATCGATTGGCAGAAGAAAAATTGAGATCATTTTAAATAAGTTCCTTTGGATCTAAGGGGCGTCATGAAAACCGACCGAAAAAAATCTCTGAGGAGGTAAAGCTTTTTGTTGCTGATCACATAGGCCATTTTCCGTCCAAAGAATCTCATTATTCGAGAAACAAGATCCTTTTAAGCTTTGCTCAACATTTCAAAAATATACAAACTATAATATAAATAGAAGAATGGTCAAAAGGTAAGAAAGATAAACACTTTTTTATAAGGAATCTTTCTACAGAAATATTTTTGAAACGAAATTTAATCTATCCTTTCGACATCTTTCGACTTCAACATGATTTACTTATATCAAGTCCTGATTTTGCAAGGCTATTTTGATGTCATTGACCATAAGAATCGAAAAATACAGCAGAACCATACCGTGATATAATAAGGACTGCAAGCTGCCGAAATACTCGTGTAATCGATATGGAAAATCATTTTCGTTCCCTGAAGGAATTGCAGCTTAAACTGAATGAAAAAATGCAACTAAAAACAAATTAAATGAAAGGTACAGTTCCGAGATTCTATTAAGTGGATACGTGTCGAAGAATATGGATCCTATTCTATAAAGAATGCTACGATGAAGAAACGGCCTTCAGCAAAGTTATCGTTACGAAAAACAAAAAAATTGCCAAACTAAAAAAAGAGGACTTTTTACCTCGGAATAAAAAATTCATGCGCTTGTCAGTGGAAAAAAACAAAAATTCTGGAGGATCAAATTAAGTTTATCCCACTGGAACTTCGCTGGTTTTATGAAAAAGCCATGGCTGCAGGTCCTGATGACAGAAAAGTTAACTAAAATAAAAAAATTAAAATGTCACTTAACACCTTTTTAAATCAAAAGTGATTGTAAGTTTTCTTGCATAAAGGCGTTAAAGACATTAATTTGTAAAAAAAATACCACTTATTATAACGTTTAATAAATGAAGTCACGTTGTCTAAAATAAGTGTTTGCTTTATTTACTTTAATTTCATATTACCGAACTCTGACTTCTTTTATAGACAGATTTATGGGCAAACAACTTTAAACGTATTTTACTCGAAACTAGAAATTTGTCACTTAACACATTCTCATTCTCAACGCTTCTTTGGTAACCGCATAGTTTCACGTTGCGGACCCTTGAATTGGGCTCCAAGATCGTGCGATTTAACGCCGCTTGACTGTTTTCTGTGGGGAGATGTGAAGTCGCTAGTCTACGCCAAAAAGATCGAAACGATTGGATGACAACATTCGCCGCGTTATTGCCGATATACCAAATGTTGGAAAATGTCATCCAAAATTGGACCTCCAGATTAGGCTACGTCCGAGCCAGCCGTGGCGGTCATATTCCAGAAATCATATTTAAATTAATTTAAATAATTCGAAAAAGTAAATTTCAAGTCAATTAAAAAAATCATCTTTGTTTTATTCCGTTTCAAAGTTCTATACCTCAAAATAAAAAAAAACTTTTTAACCTGCAAAGTTCACTTTTCACCATGGTAGGCAGACAATTGCCGCTGCAACACCCCTTCTGCCCCACCATACTGGACTAAACCGTACCCAATACCAAATAAAAGCAATTCTAGTACTTTTCAATTATTATCCACTCCTGTGTACCTACAGATACAGCCGCATAGCTAATCCCTTTCTTCTTCCCCAGGTTATTAGCCTCTTCTGTGTTCTATTTTCCTGCAAATGAAAAACTTTTCAAATAAAGCAAAAACCAGCAGCGAGAATGTATATACAGTTTTGCTCCGTTCTATTGTTTTGTTTCGTATTTGCAATATCCCACAGCAGGATATCATCCTGTTGTTATGCAGCTACTTGTGGTTTCTTAGCAAACAACCCTTTTGGCGTCTCTGGTGTATCTCTGTATCTCTATCTGCAAGAGTTCGTCAAAAGTTATTTATTTTAAAGTTTTAATTTTGCATTTTAAATTGGAATGGCTCTGAGAAAATGCTCTGCTCACCGCACCTGGTATTTGGTTAAAAAGTTTCACCCAGGGAGACAACTTAAATAGGACAACGGCAACAATTAAAGAAAGTGGTTTGCTCGTTCTATGCCTTCAAGTGGACTATCTCTGTTGGCTGTTGGTCATCTTGGGGACCACATGTTTGCAAGTATAAATGTATCAACGGCTGTTCACCGCACAATCGTCAATCCTGTATCAAAACGTCTTTTAGTGTAAAACTCCTCGAAGGATCAACAATAACGCAGGCACGCTTTCACACCAATTAATTTGCATTTTCATGCCCCCACTATTCATGGGTATAAAGTGTGAATCGGCGCACTCATCATTTGCATCAGCAATCCTTATGCCTCAAGACGCACAAGAAACGGAGCCTTCTCATTGGTATTCATTTCAAGTACTCAAATAATCGGATAAAAGACGACGTCTATCCGACTCTGGCACAGAGTCTGGCTGCCGTTCAACTCGTTGCTTCTTTTTTAGTGATTTAAAAACAATGGGCGCGCTTGAGATGCAAACATTCCACGGCTTTTGTCGTATTCGTGTCCTAGAAGGATGCCAGATGAATCGCTTTAGACGGATGTTGGCAAACCACCACCAAAGTGTAATGATGCTAATGACCATTTTGCAATTAACTTTCAGCAAAAGAGATTGAATTGAATTGTGCTTTTTCCTTTGCGGCAGCGGTATTGTAGGTGGACGTTTGAGGAAATATCGCGGATGTTGACGGTTTGTAGCTGGTGCCTGGCCGCCACTCAAATGGCAGGAATGGAAATCAGTTTCAAGTTAGTCGGAAGTTCTTCGTTTCGTTTTAAATTGGGGAGGGAGTTGCTTGGTTCCGTTTTGTCAAGTTTTCCAATCGTTTAAACTTGCATACTTGAGAGTGGTCTATGCTTAAGTGGTTGCCGTCGTTATTTGTTGACAAAGTTTGAAGGTTTGGATTTTTTGACATGTTAATGGGGTTTCTCGTGATGTATGTCCAAGTTGAGTTCGACAACGTCAGGTTCACAAATGGCAGTTGTTATTTGCTTGTTTATTTTTTTTAGTTGGATAAGGGGTGTCGTAAGGACCCTTGGGTTTCTTCTTTCTGTAACCATCTTAGCGATTTGGGAAGCTATTGTCTGATGTCCGTGACCATCAGTTTTTAAGTTCAAGTTTTAAACTGTGTGGGACAACTGAGCATAATTATTATGCAGAAGGGATTACGAGATTCAGCAAGAATTTTATTAGTGGCCCATTGTTTTAATTTAAATTAACTCAACGGAAGAGTATCGCGCCTCAGCTAAATTGGAGATCTATCATTTACGATATCTGATGCGAGCTTAAAACTTTAGTTACGAAAATAGGATCTGAAGGAGTGCTAGGACGTTCGAGAGCTTTAAAGCTGCGTTGAAGTTAAAACTACACGCCGAGGAAAACGCTCAACGATTGGTGCATAGATCGGAGGAGTTCAGTATGCAAGATTGCAAGAGGCAAAACTCTCTTTCGGGTACTCGAATTATTTTCAATCAAAAGCTAGTGCGACTCCTATCAACCAACAAAATCGTTTCTGATTGATTACTTAAAATAAAGCGCACGACTGAGTCGAACGAAACTTTCTCGATACTAGATAAAAGAAAACAAAATCCACTTTTGGATATTTATCTCATATGCCAGTTATATCAAATAACAATACAAGTTTTTAAAAGTTAAAGCTCTCAGTAGCAGGTAATTGTCGCAAGTTCTGGCTAGAGAGCTATAAGCGCCTACTGTACCTTACACCTCACAAGCGTACCTAGTAGGAGTTTCTGATGTTTACTAGGATATGTTTTTAATTTTAACTGGAATATGATTAAAGTTTTCAGTGATTGGAAGTGTAAGCGAACTTGGCCGGACCGGTCATGTTTGAGTTGGCAGCATTTTTCGTTAAAATGAAATAATGACGTCGCTAACTGAAGAACTGTCATCACGTGGCCACGTTTTCTTTGACTGCCTTTCTCTTCTTTGTTCGCCGCCATTGTAATCAGGCATGTAAAATCGAAAACTAATTAATAATTGCAATTGAATTGTAATAAGCTAAAATCTGGCATATTAAAGACTTAATTTAACTAAATAATAAGAATTTGTAGCTGTAAAAATTATAAAGACAACTTAACGTAAGTAAATTATAACAAAGATGAAATTGTGCTAATAAACGTTCCCTATAGGAAATTTGAGAGTCGGCTTAAAGCAACTCTACAAATCTCGGAAAGCCTTTTCTTTTATTTCGACTGCGACAGAATCGCAGTATTCTCAACAGGAAGTATTACTCATGATAGACCGATGTCTTTACATAGCTATACCTATATGTTAGAATTCAGTCATTTGTGAATTAGCATTAGGAGCTATAAATTGAATATTCCGATGCTCGTGCAAATAAAGTTTGATTTTATGATTGTGTAAGCCCCAAATGGTTGGCATTAGTTGAAGGTGTGTTTCAATATTGCTGAAGAAAGAAGAAGTGGGTTGAATTGGATTAAAAGAAATTCTGCGGAGCTATTGGGCCTTTTACAAAAATATACCATAGATATGTGAAAATACATAGATGGTGATTTCTGTAGTATTTTTTTGATAAATAATTAAAAAACTGACGTCTTCGAATTTGTTGAGGAAAACTAACTACGGGATCTTATTTAGAATACTTATGATATCTTCAATATGTATTTAGGGCAAAATCGTTTCAGCGGCTTTCGTAAGATTATGCAGACAAAGCAGTACCAAATATTGCAATGTTTGGTTTGAAAAATACTATTGCTTAACTATTTAGCTGAAAACTGATTATAAGTCATTGTTCGGGATGTAAGCATTACTTCGTTTTTAAAGTTTTGCCGAAATCGAAGATGGCGTTTTTGAGATATGACTAGTTATAAAAATACGCGTTTCGGTCATTGCAATTGAAAATTAAGGCCACAATAATTCTTAAAACATTTGGGTCAAAATCGTGATTGCCTTTTTTCAGGTCAACTAAACAAAACTTAATTAACAAAAAAAAAATACTATTTTCAATAATCTATTGTACGATAATATAGAGAAAAACTTAGCTTAATATTAAGTGACCACGTTACCTTAGAAATTAATTTTTGTTACAATCGTATAGACCGTTTTGCGAGATATGTCGATATGTAGTCATATATGAATGACCTCACCTACTTAAGCTTAAATATCAATTTTGGTTGAAATCGCAATAAAATATTTGATTGACTTAATATAAAAGGACAATTTGAGAATATTGGTTTTCTTTTATGTTTAAAAAACCAAAGATAAGAACACATACCGGTAAATAAAAAAATAAAAAAACAGTTTCAAATTCATTTAAATAAGAAATAATTTAATTGTAATGCTTTGTTGTGAGTGAATGAATGCTCTGCGTTACACAACTTTCAAAATAAAATATTTTGAATGTATTTTTTGTATGGAAGGTGTCACGTACCTTTTTCTAATTTCGACAATTCTTCACAGGAATACTTCTGGGCCAATACCTAAGATTGTGTTTAATTTGAACTCAATCTATTCTGTGGCTTCGAAATATAAGATTTTGAATGCATTTTTTGTATGGGCGGTGCAATGTCCCTTTGTGAAATGTTGACCAATCTTCTCAGGTAAACTCCTGTGCCAATACCCAAGATTGCGTGTAAATTTGAAATCAATCGATTTATTGGTTTGTATGGTAGAGATGCCACGCTCCTATAACTCATGAACCAATAGGCCTACAAAGACCGTATATACTTGCAAACCATGGTATTAACGGCACCTTTCATGGGCAATTTTCACAATCGAAATCGGTTCACGCATTACAGAGAACATTGGCGACAAACACAATACAACTTAATTTTATATATACCTACAGATTTTCTCGACCTGGAGGCTTTCATAAGACCGTAGCCTTCGCCGCATTCGCAGTAAACTGTCCCATCCCAACTCAAATTAATCCCCAATTTGAACTTCCCATTAGATGCGTATTCACGTACAGTTTCTGTTGCCAATGCAAACATTTGCCAATACATACATCGGCCGACGTAAACAAAGCGTGTGCTTGTTTTGTTGCAACTATATCGTTAATCAAAAGTCGACAACTTTGCAGAACAAACACGTAAATCTTCATGTTCGACAGCACCACGCGAACTGTTTGTTTGTTTGCGTTATTTAGACGCCTGCCTCTCTACTCTACAACACGTGTGCACCAAAAACACACACATTTCAAATAAATCAAAAACGCAAATCAATACCACCGCGCTACCCCAATAACTGCTTGCTTGGGATTTGCCAAATCAAAATCCAATTGAAGATTGATCGATACCTGATATGCCAGCCACAATACAGAAGCACGAATAGTGTGTGGGTGGGGACAGGTGCAGCTATCTATTTAATTAATTCCCCACCCTCTCTTTTGGAATGGCACAAGGATATGTGCAAATATGCCGAAAAGCGTGACTATTGCCATTTGGACTGGCAAATAGTTTTACGATGTGAATAATTTTGCACTGCCGCTTCATAGTAGAATTAAATAAAATTACCTTCGGCCATCCGTACAGCTATATGCTGTCGGATAAAATGAAATTTTAACTCGAAATCCTTGGTCGGTTGTTTTTGGGTAATTCTAATTTCGCCGTGCGTCCAGTCGGTGGATTTTATTAAGCCATTGGGTTTTATTACACAGCAACAGAAACCGAAATGAGGGTGGAATTGAAAAAAGGAGCCAGAACAGCTATTGCCGGGGAATAATTACAATTTCATTTCGAAATGATAAACAAATTGAGCTTGCTACTGGAGAGGTGATTAATAATTAAAATTTTCATAAGTGAGAGTGCGGGGAATGGCGGCCGATTTGCATTGTATATATGCATGTGTCTTGGGACGAGGAAAGCATTTCCTATCCTTTGACTGGGAAGTATAGAGTCATGGAGGAGAACGGACGGAACGGAAAACATATTGCCCTCGCAACTTTGAAAGAAGAAGGTTGGTATACCAACTGGTTTAAATTTTGCTAAAATTATTACGGAAGAAATAAAATTTGTCCTAAAGAATGACACAAACAAAAAAGAAAGGGGGAATTTATTCCTTGAGGAGAACTGTTCTCAAGACTTGCAAGACTCTATTGGTACATAAACCAAAGACTATCCAAACTACAACTAGACTGACAATTTCCGTGCACCTACCCGATTTTCCCCATAAATTTTGGATTACAGCCCAGAATATGTGTTATTAAAGGCCGCCAAGGAGCACTTTTCCAAAAACAAACAATTTGTGAATGAATTCAAAACAATAAACGTAAAAGGAATAAATGTTGAGTATGGTTTTTATACATCTTAGGCGTCAAAAAATGTTCATCCATGCACATTTCAGGTTTCATATTTATTAATTTTCTTTATATGAGTAAATTTTTGACAGGATAATTTATGCAACTACCTACCTTGGGGGGTTGTTCGAAAAGTAGGTTATTAACATGCAAGTTAAACCAAAGTTTCCACTAGGGCAAAAGTGAATTTAAAAAAATATTCCCGAACATTGTATAAATTTCTATTAGGTATGTTTGGTGGTCGTTTTCAACTTTGTTTAATGCTATTCATATTAAAACCTAGGTATTATTGACGTTTCTGTATTTTTTATGGTACGCTTCAATTATTTTCTAATACTTCTTAACGGTTGTTTTATGAGTGCATTTGTGTCTTAATAAAATTCCTTTCGAATTATTCAACAAACGGAACACAGTCTATTTGAACGCTTTGATTTATTCGTAGGCTGACGATGCAAATCAAAATTTATTGGTGGTCTAAACATCACTATTGCATCGTTAGCAAGTGAATATTTTTAAAAATAGAAATAATAGCCGCCTCATTAATTTCAGAATAAATTAAAATCTCACGTAGGAAGCTAGGAAACGTGTTAAGAACTTATCGCTTCCGGTTTTGAAAATAAATAGAATTGGAACTTAAAAAATTGTGTGTGATATATTATTTAATGCGGGAAACTTAGAACCCGACAAAAGTTTAAATTCTCGCTAAAAAATATTAAGCGCACATTTTTATGCACGCAAGTTGTAATGTTTCCTCTTCTATGAATTCACACATATTCTCGTACTACCTGTTACCCCTCCAAGTTAATAAATTTCTTTTTTCGTGTGTATTTTGGTGAGTGCTCATAATTTAATTCCTATAACTATATTTGGTGTAAACCTTTTCACACCAACCATTGTTTCATTAGAGATCCCCAATTCCCCATTCCCGGTTGAAAAGAGTTTTATTATGGGTTTGGTTGCATCTACCTGAGTCGCCTAAGGTACTGAGAATTGTTATAAAAATGTATGAGCCGTAACCTTAAGTAAGAAGATATTTTATTCTGTTCGCGACGTCTTTAAGAGTCTTGGAAATATTCCAAGCTTATTTTATATTATTTTCAGTAAGCATACATTCTAGCGGTTAAACAAGATAAACCAGAGAAAAACGCTGAAATATTAGGCGTATTCACGATTCGATGCAACTGGTCTTATATCATTGCGAAAATCCAAAAGTGCAACATTTTTTCGCACTAAAACAACAAAATATACAAAATAAAATTTCGCAACACTTTTGCACTTTATCTATACCCTGACCCTATTGCAACCGAAAACTACAACAGAGTAGCCTTATGAAGTTGACAGTTCATTTAAATTCTTGACTCCTGTGTGTAGCTATCAGAAAAAATAAAGGGAATGGAAAACATAGTGAACAATTAAAAGCAAATTTTCCCCTTCCAAAAAATTTTAAAAGTTTTTTTTTTTTCAAAACAAATGTCAATTGTCCAACTAGAACTGTCATTTGTTTCAGTTTTGCTAGACATGAGAAAAAGTGTGTTCACGATCTGATAAAAAAAATAAAATTTCGCAATTTTACTAGGCCAGTTACTTCGAATCCTGAAAATGTATAGTATTGTATTTAAAAAAAATAATGACTCTGTTAGTAGTGTACATACTCATTGATTCATGCAGCACTGTCACTCGGTAGATGGCGCAACCAACAAGCTGCTGTCAGCTGCTGTCGGGGCAGCCATCTTGGCCTTCTTCTACAACTATCAGCCAACCAGATGATTTTAAGAAAAACCTACAAAAAGAATAATAAATAAACTGACAACAAACTTGTGTTTGTTCGACTTAAAAACCATTTTTCGCTCCAATTACAAAATTTAATACCATGCTTTTTTAAAATATACAATAAAAGCTTGAAGTTGCAAGTTCTCTTTTAAGAAAAGTGCGAAAAACCGTTTAACTAAATTTTTCTCTGATTAATATCATGAGATATATTTCTGATAGATATTGACAGAAAATCATGATTGTATTAAGGTATTTGACATAGTGACGAAATTATATCAGGAATTACATTTTGCAACAAATTCACAAATTATTGAAACTAAATTATGCTTGCGGCTGCAATCTCGCACAATTGCTTTGTACATGCACGAATACTTATCAAATGTACTGTTGCTGCTCAGTTGACCATCTATAGTTTGTATCATCTTTGACATAAACACTATGCCTTATCAATAAACATTTTTAGCTCGACTCAAGAGTTTATTAGTTCATTTATATTTGCAATACATATTTCGCAATTATTGTGAGCTTCTGGTAAATTTGAAGTGCAGACATAAATTTGTTATTATTGTACAATATCGCGAAATTTCGTGTAGGAGTGCTGTGGAGCTGACAATCGAAGGAGCTGACAATCGGTGACTTACTTGAAACTTTTTGAAACAAATTCATATTTGTTGAAGCTATAATATTTCTGGGAGTAACCTAGGGGCAGCATCGTCGTTTGGCCGCTTTTTGAGCTTTCAGAGCCGTATGGTGCCCACTTTTTAAAAAATTATCAAAATGGGTCGTTTTTGCAGTTTGAAAGATTTTATGCTTTATTGAAAAAAAAAAAAAAAAATACATATGAAAAAATGTTAATAAACATTGTTTTGTTTGCTATATGAGTACGAGTATTGTATTTATTGTGGAAGCCCCTTTTTTGGCTCGCTCCATTTTTTACTGTCTGGGGGTATTTAACACCCCTAATGGAATACATTTAACTCAAAAAACCAGACCAATATAAAACAATATTAGCCCAGCCAATTTGGTCGTAAATTGCAGCGACATCGCGTATAAATTCATGAAGACCTCTACAAAACCAGGCACAGAGCGAAAACGTATTCATTAACACAAAACCTCATACAAAAACGAATACACTCCAGAGACAGACTGTGATGGTCACTACTCACTCGAAAGAATTTGGAGCACTCCTTACCAAAACTATTTACATTCATTCCACTTGGGAGCGGTGACTCATGACTAACGCATCGTATTCATTCCACGAAACATATACGAGAACCTACATACATCCATCTGGCCCAAAGCTGAAGTTATTTTCGTGAAGGACATAAATCCTGTGCTGGACGATATAAGCAACTGAATGAATTAGACGAATACGAATTCCTTCTCCGCTTTGTTATGGCTAAGGGAGAGATTTATTTGCGGCACAGCGACGACGACGATGCTCCGGACGGCTTCACGATAAACTGACCCTCAGTCTCCTTGAATGGGAAACCGTGTTAGTGGTTCTATCGTTGAATTTGATTTTTGAATCAGTTAATTTATTCAGCTTTAAAATGTCCCCTACCCTTTGGTTACGGAATTTTCCCGCGGTAATTTTACATTGACCCCTTTCACCTCAAATGGCCAATTTGATGTGCGACACCAAAACCAATAAGCCGCGGTCATGTAAAACACTGACGAATGATGATGCCAATTTGAACGCGACCTTTAATCCGAATTGCTGTTTATTTTTGACGCTATTATTGATGTTCTTATGACTCTCTCTATTGAATTTAATTTCAAAATAAAACCGGATGAATCATACCGCGTTGCTATACCAAATACCACATCCGCTGGCTTCATTCGACGTACAACTAATTAATAGTCGACCGAGGACGCTCTAAAAGCACACCTCCCGACCGGATGCCACTTTTTGAGTTTAATGTGAACACAGATAACAGTTATGTTGGAAATTTACCTAAATTGTTGGGTCCTCGCCAACAATGTGCAAATGAATACCATCGTCTGGATGGTGACTATACCTTAAATTCCCACTCCAACTCCACTCTATTCATACGTATATATATATTTATGGAGAAAAACACTGGCAGCGGCTGCTGTAAAGTATTCCTTTGGATAAATATTGAAGTGTTCTTTGGCCTTTTGGTAGCCGGCCGGCCGGCGCGTCGTTCTTAGAAACTTTCTCGATACTATACCCCATCTGTTTACACAAGTTGGCAGCAGAACGGTGTGCCGGTGCCGTTCCATGAATATCATTAAAAATCCTAGAAATCTAATGAATAAACAACAGATCCTTCAAAGTTATTAGTTTCGGTAGTCGCTGGTGGTGGTCTATGTATGGGTTGGGGTTGGAAATTTCGAAAATTAATTTTGGCCATTTTTTGTTATTGTTTTACCAGAATTCCAAATGCCAAATGTTCGATAGAATTATAATTGAAATATCTTCATGGATGTTCTCTTGGGGGTGTGCATACTGGATAGTATTGAGATGGCCGAGGTATGTCATTCGAAAACAATTTTAACCATGTTAAGGAAGGGGCCTGCTTTGGTATTTCCATTGTTTGGACTACTATGGAAGTTGTATTGGTGGTGGATAGTGGGCGATTATTATTAATTTATTTCAGGACGATGACTGAAAAATATATAATGTACAAGGTCGTGACATGGTGTTTAGATTGTCCAAGATTCAGAGGACTTACTAGTCAAATAATTATATTCAATCATTATTATGGGATTTTTTGTGAACAAGTCTTCTGTGGGGGTGATATGTTGTTGGACTTTAGGAGAGATCTCCGAAAATCTACAAAATTCCTTAACAAATGTTTAATTTGTCTTTTGCGTATGCCCAGCTAAGGATGATGATAATTTCGTTTTTGAAATCCTCTGGACCTATTATTTTCAGGTTTAGAAAAAGTGTAGAAGGACAAGTTTAGGAATCCAACATAGAGGGTCTGGCAACGAATGGACCGTAGCAATAAACATTTTTAGTTTCGACTTTAAATTTTATATATTCGAAATAGTTATATTTGCCATACAAATTTTGCAATTGTGAGGTTCCGTGAACTTATAGTCGAGACTTAAATTTATTGTAGGTACGGCGTAGGTAATATCTTATATCGAATTAAATGAACTGTGGCTTGCATCATACTTGGATAGAACTACACTAGACAAATTTTCACTAAATTCTCACTCAGGAAATCCCACTCTGGCAAAAAGAACATCCCATCAACGGAAATTATAAGTTCCTATATTGCCTCATGAAAACACATCTTCACTGGACCCTACATGCAGACTCTGGACCTTACTAATAAAAAGTTTTAGCCTCCACACTAAATACAATTAAGTGCACGACTGGGTCGAACGAAACTTTTTTCGAAAATTCATTGTACCATAATATAGAGAAAAACTGAGTTTGCTATTAAGTTGTAAATTATCACATTAACTTAGAAATACATTTTTGTTACAATCGTGTAACCGTTTTCGAGATATGTCGAAATTTCAAAAGTACCGTTGTTCAAATTTTTAGCCAAAAACTGGGTAAGCAGTCATGGTAACCAAACCTACTTAAGCTTAAATATCAATTTTCGTTGAAATCGTTTGGGCAGTTTTCGATCAAATCAAACTGGTATGAACATTTTGCATAATGGGAAGTGCCATTAATATTGAGGTTACCTAAAAAAAACGCTCCCGAAAAACTCTAAATCCGAAATTTTAACAAAATCCGGGCAGCCGCTTAGCCTGTAGGCCTGTGGATGGACGGACAAACAGACAGACAGACTTTGCTACCTACTTTTTTGAGTTCCTCTACCATCGTAATGTCAGAATTGATCAACATCTCGAGTTCGAAATTTTGTACGAAAACAATATCTCTCCCTTACTACGCAATGGAGAATTTTAAAAATCAAAATGGGTAATTTCATATGCAAATGTCGCCACTATGAGTAAAATTTAAACAGGACACTAAATTAGTATCATTCTCTGTCTACGGAATGTACGGCTCTATTTCATCTCAGAAAGGACGGATACCCTTCTCGAGGGAGGGCACAATAGGTTCCTTTTAAAAGTGGGCGCTGTGCCCAAGCCCGATGAAGGTTCCCCTGATGAGACCGAGCAGTACAGCATATTTTTAATTGCCGTCAGCTATTTTTAATAAATCTGTTATACTATACGAGTTTGATAAGTCAGCGACTTTTTGGATAACACAAATTTTTTTTGGCCAAAAAGTTTTTTATTTCTCAACATAATCTCCTTTTAGCTCGATACACTTAGCCCAGCGTTTTTCCAATTTGTTAATTCCCTCCGAATAAAAGGTTTTCTCAAAACTCTCTAAATACAAATTCGTTTCAATGATGACCTGGTTCATTGGACCTAAATCTCTTACCGCCCAGCAAATTTTTTTAGGTTTGAAAACAGGAAATAGTCGCAAGGGGCCAAATCTGGAGAATATGCTGGATGGGGT
This sequence comes from Cheilosia vernalis, assembly GCA_949126925.1. Taxonomy (NCBI): domain Eukaryota; kingdom Metazoa; phylum Arthropoda; class Insecta; order Diptera; family Syrphidae; genus Cheilosia; species Cheilosia vernalis. The sequence continues at coordinate 58,357,097 of OX421360.1, forward strand.
AGCAGTTCATAGTGTAATTTGTGGAATTTTGCCATGCTGATTCCACCTTGGCATTGTCTTGTATTCGCTTCAATTCAGTATCAAATCTATCCAAAAGCTCTAAATAATAGGCGCCGATGATCGTTTTACCCTTCTCAAGGTAAAAGATGTGAATGATACCGTATCGTCGGCGAACATAGTAAGGGTAGTACCATCTTCCCTTGGTATATCGCGAGTATATAAAAAATAGAGAAGCGGCCCATGGACGCTTCCTTGCGGTACACCGGGCGAAATTTCTTTAAGCTCCGAGTATTCGTTTCCATTTCTAACACGGAAGAGTCTATTCCCGAGATATGATTCTAGAACATCATATAGGCTTAGTACGGGAAAAATTTGTCGTAATTTATATTTTAAGCCGACGTCTAGAAATACGCTTGAGCAAATCTCTTTTTCTTCAAATGCTTTCTCGGTTACGTCAGTATCTCTATGCATCGTCGAATTTAAAGTCGAAACAAAAAACGTTTCTTGACAAAGCCCATTGTATTGATGCACAGGCCGAGTTAGAGTTTGAAGCCTAACAGCTTTAGTCCTGAGATAGTACTTAAGCCCTGTGCCAATAAAATAGGTCGTCCAACTAGACTTTAAATTTACAGAAGCTCACAATTGTAAAATTTGTAAAGAAAATATAGCCATAGCTAAATTCAATTACTAAAATTGCAAGTAGGAACTGGAAATGTTTATTGGTAAAGCTAGTTTGGTCTTCACCATCAAAGAGCTCGAGAACATCCCATTCTTCGGTACAACAAAAGGCTGGAAAAATTGCCCAAACTGCACCTTTCAATGGTTACCCACTCGATACCCCAATCCTTTTCACCAAAATCAACCACCCCCCCCCCCAGCAAATTCACAGTTTCATGTTCTATCTAACCTAACTGTTCACTAATTTGATTAATATCTACCACACAACCCGAACTTAACCACACAAATTACCCGAAATGTGATTCCCTCATTAATTACTTTCCTTGTTATAATAATATCGCATCGCCTTTCATTGCGCGATAACATTTCCATTTACCAGACCTAGCCTCGCTTAGACCCCGAGTCTAACCATTCACGGGGAGAAAAACAGACGGAATTTCTCGAATCAATTAAATCATTAAGAGGCAGAGCCGGCAGGCAGTCGCTGTTGTTGGTTGGTGTTGGTGTTGCCACTGCTGCCGCCATTGTTTGAAGGCTCAACCAGGGAAAACAGATTAATTTGGCAAACAAAACCTCGTGCTAATGAGATACCAATTACGATTGTAATCGGGTATTAAGACTCTCGTTTCGAGTGCGCGCGCTAAATAGGTAGACAACACGAGTACAAATGAGTAATGAAAAGGCTCAACTTGCCAGAGTTCAGAGTATACCTAGTTGAATTGATTTTCTACAAAATTCGTTTGAATGATTTTAATCATCATGTCGGAGTCGGTGAGTGAGTCCTTAAAAGATCAACAGTTCTCCGACAATAGAACATCTTGGCATATTAGTTTGTAGCAGGTCTGAATGAGACACATCGTTTGGGGGCAGGACTTCGATATTATGCTGTAAGTCAGCTCATCCACATGACAACATTTTGGAATTCATGTCAAAAGATAAATATCTATGGGTCGGGGTCCCTGTGACTGGCTGGTGGGATTCAAATCGAACGTCTTACAAGGAAAGCAATGAAGTGCCGTCGGTAGTCGGTTGAATGTTCTGTGAATTATCGTTACTATCATCATCATCGTCGTCGTCGTCTTCGTCATCGTCATCGTCAATCACCAGCAGAAGCAATAGCAACAGGATGTATCCAGTTATGTTTAAATTGCGTGCGGGTGTGTCTGGGCGATGTTGGATTGTAATTGATTTAAGGACTGTCAGGCAGATATAGTGTTACAATATATAGATGACTGAAGATGGAACTTAATTAATAGCTAACGAAGGGGCCACTTGACTTGTGAAGAGGCCTGGTCATCAAGGATTAAATGCGAATATGTGCTTGTGCATACTTGGTAATTGCAGCATAATAGGGATAAACTTCAAGTCAGGCCGAAGTGATTTTGGCTTCTGAATTGCCTCTCAGTCAGCCCTGCGATACCTCTGCGTAGAATCGACTTAATTAAAATGGATTATATTCCGATGAATATGTCGACTCTGAAGATATGGAATTTTGAATTCATTGGATTAGAATTTGCAAGTGGGTATCAGTCTGACAGATTTTGTGCTGCAAAGCTTTGTTGCTGTACAATGTGCATGTTTATGGGGGCGGAAGGAAGGAAAAGCTTGTTGGCATCGTGTGTCGTGTATCGTGCGAGTGCAGGCATACCGGTGGGCAGATCTGTTTTACATCCTGTAAGCTGGGTTAATGAAAGAGTTTTACTTGCCACCCGACTGGTGAAATGCTGCCAATTTCACAAAATAAGCATCCGAATTTTTGCAGTTTTTATACGGGTGTGGAAGCTGTTCTTTGAGTCTTGAAGCCAATGGGGACGTTTTGTGTATTAATTGGCAGGATTTTATCAGCTTGGCTTCTTCAAAGATTGTATTGGGTCTAAAGATTTCGGTTATTCAAACAGAGAATTCAATATTATTAATTTACTATACTAAATATTTAAATACAAAAAATAATTTACAACTTCGACTTGCATTAGCTGCAGTGGGAGGTAAAGTGAGTGCCAGCACGAGGTAGCGGATCTGCAGCTCAGAAACAACAGAAACCCGGCAACATCTCAAAAGTTGACGACTGTCGAAAGTTGAACGTAGCTGCCAAATACAACATCAGGGTCTTCTCCAGTACATGTGTCAAGTCGGGTTGAATAACTCCCCATAAAATGCATGCGAATGGTATTGGACTTAAATTTGTCGAGAGTTGCAAACATCTGCTATTGAGTCTGTGTAGGAAGTCCAAATGGAAGGCGTATTTGGCGAATTTTTATACGATTTTTGTAAAAGCAACATTGACATTGAAAATGAGGTAGCATTCTTCGAACTTACCGAATATGTCTCTTTCCCAAAAACTACAGTTCCGGGTGAACCGATTCGCAAACTAACAATTCTAGTTCTTAGATAACTGTCTCCAGTTGGATACTTGAAGTCGGTTGATGCCATCTTCTCCTTATGCACACCGCCTTAAGTGGGGTATTTCTATAATAAAATTGCTCTTCCAGTTTAGACTCGAAGACTCAACGGGGTCGAGCATTTGAATTCACCCTCTCCACCTGTAAACACAGTCGAAGTCTTACTTTCATTCTTAATTTATATGTCGCTACAGTCCGGTGTGGACATATGGGCCTTAACTAACCAGCGTTTTCAAAGATCTTCCTTGCCAAAGCATACATATCCATTGGCTGTAGGTAGCCCTTTGGACCATCACTCTTTTGACTAGGTCAATGTTGCTGTACAGCAACAACTATTTATACTGGTATCTTCTCCTCCATTCACCATCTATGCGGACGGGACCAAAAATTAGTCTAAGAACTTTCCTCTCGAAACGACCAAGAGTTACATCATAGAGGCTTTGAAAGAGTATATATGCCTGTGCGCCATATATAGCAGAACCGGGACGGTCAGGGTATTATAAAGAGTCATTTTAGTTGTTTAAGTGTTACCTACTGATGTGGCTTCAGCGATTGGCAGAGTTATTCTGAGTTCATGACCGATCCAAGGTAAATAGATCTCCATAACCTCAATGTTATATCTGTCTATGGGGAACATCTTTCGGTGTTGGGTCTCCTTTTTAGTTGACAGCATATACTTTGTCTTGACCTCATTGGTGGTCAAACCCATCTTTGCCACCTCAGTCTCAATACTCACAAAAGGTGTCTCTTATAAGCTCGATAAGAAGTTCATAACTTCCTAGATTCAAGTTGTTTCATAAGGGACCTTTCGATGGTTTTAGCACTTCGTCGACTCTTTTAAAATGACTTGTGAGCGCAGTATTGGTGATAAGGATTAGCTATAGTAACTGTCGCTAGACCAAAACCTAAAATCCGCTAGAATTGTTAGTTTCTGAATTGCGAAAATCCGCTAGAAATCGCTAAAATATCCATTTGAATGTAAGTTCATAAAAATATGTATTTATTTTTAAAGTAAATTGTTAATTATTAAATTATTAATCAAATTAAATACTGAATTAAAAAAAAACAACCAATAAATTCAAGTTTACGAAATAAATAATGTGAAGTAAAAAAAACGTTTTAAAGAATTTGTTTTTTTTTAGCTACAACATTTTGTTAAAATTCGCCGAGAGCTTTAAAAATACGCTAGAAATAGCGAAAAAAATCGCCAAAGTGGCAACAGTGGGTGATACCCACGTTTGGATATAACAAGAACACAGACTTTTATCTCTAGCAGCCTTTCGACAAACATCGGATGGTATATTTCTCCTGAGACAGCTTCTCGATTCGGAAGTTTCGGATTCACTGTAAGATCTGAGGATCTGTCAAGAAGAAGAATCCCCATAAACAAATGGTTAAACGGAGCTGAACCTATGGTGCGTTCTTGCTATACAGTACCATCTATATAGACAGATGTGCCTGCAGGGGCCCGATTCCGCAAGAGTGAGTTTTTTGCCCGTGCACACGCTTAACGAAACTCACACTCACTGTGAAACATTTTTTGTCAGCCGACTGAGTTGAATTCTGTTTGACAGAATTTTTGTTAAAAAAAGGAAAATGAACGCGATTGTAAGACACACAAGACGACAAAGTCGGTATGTTGGTATATTAAATTGTTTCTATTCTGTATATTACGTTTATATTTTCGCAAGAGAAAATTAATTATTATAAGAAGAAATATTAGAAACTCTCGGGATCCCTTTCAAGAAGCAACAGAACAGCAGTTTATCGATTTGTATCGGTTTTCCAAACACAAATTCTTTGGGAAAAATTCAGCATCTTTTTTTTTTTTAAATGAACGTCATTTGCCATTTAGTGGCTTTTGAATGAGCCCCATCTGATTCAAATCTAAACTAAATATGTATCTATGTATAGGTATAAGAAAATATAATATTAGGGAAATAAACAAACCTGTCGTTAGCGAAATCTACGTTTTCCTCCATGAAGACCATTATTCTTTTTGTTCGAAACTCGCTTTTTTCATTGGCTTCGGTTCACCCATTTTGCTTAAATTCCTCAACTCCCAGTCGAGAACAGAGTGAATACATTTTTTGAATTGTGTGCACGAAAACTGCCAAAAAAGCCTACTTACACTCTTGCGGAATCAGATCAAGCCCGTGTATACTTTTTTTCGGGCACAAGAAAACTCACTCTTGCGGAATTGGGCCCCAGGTAATCAAATTTTAAATTTCGTTTTTTTTGTATGTGGATTTGAACACGTGTCTTGTTAAAACCCATCTAATCCATGTCGATTGAGCAGAAGACATACGGTTTGGAACAAAAAAATCATCAAAACTAACTCTTGGACACACGAAGTTCAATTTCTTCGAAAGATCTCAATGTCATTCGTTTTTCCTATGATATTATGGTTCTTCGAAATTGTGAGTCGAATAAATCGTTTTCACATTCACTCTCACAGAACCATAATTGACACCCAGTTACCCAGTATCCACTAAGTCGTTCTTTCGCGGTATTCTTTATTGATGCCTCATGCAAAGCTTACTAGTTGTCAAACAAACAGTTGAAATATTTTTCAAAGAATGAAAACAAATTTAAGAATTGAAGAATTCTTTGAAAGGACAAAAACTTTGTTTAACACTGCAAGTATATGGCTATTTCAATTTGAACCACTATTTCACGATTAGAGTGTTCAAGCAGATAAATTTCCAAAGTCAAAGTTAACGCACATCTTTTACTTAAAAAAAATGTTGGTACCGCTTCCAAATAGAAGCGAAAAAATAAATGTAGCTCTTTGTTTTCGAAGAAGCTGCTGAACTTGTAAATTCGAAGAGGTTCAGTCTATATGAGATCCATGATATCAAAATATATCCACCACATAGCCTAAAGGGAAACTGAGTAAATCAATTTAAGTCTTGACTTTCAATTTTCGGAAGATCACAATAGCGGAATTTGTATGGAAAATATAGCCACTGTGAACTACTGAAATTTAAAGTCGAAACTAAAAACGGCCCAGGGCTTAAACTGACGTAACACACTTTATTTCGATTTTATATAAAAAAAAGAAAAATACGAACCTCGAAAAATCGCTTTTTTAGTCGCACCTTTTGTGACATTAGTTTTGACGTCTAACATCGAACAATACAAACAATGATGCCAAACCAACAACTCTTATCACAGTAATAGAGTTCACACACAAAAGTACCAGAATTACAATCTTTGCCATTTAAAGGTGGACTGAAAACGTATAATCTTTAACAGTAACACAAATCCAGGAGCATCCACCTAAGCTTCCCTGCTCCCGTAACCGTAACTAGGACACATTTTCGCACATCGTCTGCAACACTTTTACTAAACTTGAAACAAATTTTAAATGACAGAAAAACAAGTTTACTACAACATTATCCACCATTGTATTTTGTATGACCCATGAGAGGCAACAATAGCAAACAGTTATTCCACCGAGAAAATCACTCCACAAAAGTATCATTAACACAAGGATAATCACCTCAAATTTGAGTGCAGAACAACTTTTCTGTAAAACAACGATTACACGGAGGAGATCATTGTCGCCGTTGGTTGTGGAAATTGCCCCCGTATACTTTAAAACATACTCGAACAATTTGTACACGTGAAACTTTTCATGCAAATGGGTTTACTCAACTCACTTGTGTCGGAACGGAATGATTAATTGTGTGGCAAAGTCATTTTAACTTTGCTTAAAGGCAAACATCCTCGTTTGATGTACAACATTTAAAATTTAAATTATCATTTGATGTTGTCGGTCTGGAGTTTGGGGAAAAGTGCAACAGCAAACCAACTGGTCATTGAAATATCCTTTCGCTTACAAGGTGACTTTTACTTTGAGATAGATATTTTAGTCGACGTTTTAGTGATAATTGTGTTAGTCTAAGTGGAACTTAGTTTAAGCTGGTGTCGGGCTTATTGCAGACGAATTATTTGGCATTACTTTTCCTACCTTAATTGATTTTTATAAAAAAGAACTTGGTTTGTTTAAGGTACTTTTCTTTAACTAACTTTAGAAGGCTTTCGCTGCACAAGCCTGGGCAGGAAAATGATCAAACAGCAATGAGTATGAAGAAGATGAGCCTATGAAAAGTGCGGGCGATGTGTTTAACAAGGAATTGCTAGGGGCACTTATGGGAGATGAAGATTTCATGGAAATATAATACCCTTTATCTGAGAATGCACCTAATGCTGCTACATCCTATTAGTCGGATGAAAATGAAAACTACGAATTGAATAAAAAATCTCTTCGCTGGAAAAAATAAAAACAGTTAAAATTTAATGGCTCAACTGAATTACCATCATCAGTAACAAGTTTCGAGACACCTTACGATTTTTTATATGGACGTGGAATTCCATTTCATGCCGAGAAATTCCACGAGTTTCTGAACTCCCCTTCAACTTGAGCATGACTTTAGCGAAACTTGGCATCTATTCATTAGGAACGGTGCAAACTCTCGAATGATGCAGAAATGAAAAGAATAGCTAGGGGTGCATCTGTTGAATACATGGCCGATTTCCAAGGCGTCGACATATCAAATTTAATTTGGAAAGACAACGAAAGTGTCAACATGTTATCGACCTTTGTGGGTTCTGAACCGGAGACAGTTATAAACAGGTTTGATCGGAAAGCGAAGACAAATATTTCAACAAAGTGTTCAGCTGCCATAAAAGTAAAAGAGTATAATCGGCATATGAGAGGAGTCTAAAATTTTAATGAAATCAAAAAAATGGTAAATGGACCTTTTCCATCACTTAATCGATTTAGCCGTCATCAATGCTTGTATAAAAAAGCTGGCGGTTAGAAAAAAATGCACTTGGATAGATTCGGAATTTAATTGTCTAAATCTTTGTGTAAGGAACAAGCTTTAGCTTCCCAACAAAACGTGGAAGGCCTTCAGGAAGTCCATCTGTTTCAGTTTTACACGCTGCAAAGAGAAGACAAGGACCCGCTGCTTTTATACCAAGTAAGGATGTAAGACAAGGCGGAATCAACCATGTGCCCATTTGGAACACTGTTAGAGAAAGATTTAAATTTCTAAAGTTGCACGTCAAAAACTTTTAAAAGTTGCCGTAAATGTGGTGTCGCTCTTTGTCTAAATAAAGCTAAGAATTGTTTTAAAAATATCCACGAAAAATAATTAAATCTAAAAAGATTAAAAAATGTAGTAGGTAATCTATTGACAAGATCACTAAACGCGTCCATTCATACACAAATTTCCCAAAGGGAAATTATGTCCAAAATATGAAGCACGAAGCTGTCAAAGAATTTTGTAAACAAATTTTTATTGTTTATAAGATAACATTTCGGCACTTTAAAATAAATAATTTTATAACGTTGTGGAAAGCGGTTGTTTCATTTTTAATATTGCGGAATTTTGAGAAGCGTTTCTTTGTTCAACCAATTCTTTGTTCTCGAATAATTCCTTTGTTCAATCGCCCGAACACTACCCTTTTCCCCAAATGTATCTACCTACTCTGGTCAAATAAATATTAAATGTTATTTTTGTAAAAAAAACTAAAATATTTGTATGAATTATTTATTTATGTATATTTTTTGTTTTCCTTTTTCGTTATGAACATAATAAATCGAAGTTCAAAATAACTTTATTTTTAATATATTTGAGTTGCTATGGTTATTGTTAAATGCAATATAAATGTATGTATCAGTTATATAAATGAAATACAATATATCTGTTGATGGGCAAAAAAATAAAAGCAAAAAATGAATAAAAATCTGTCACAGACGCAGACGCTTGCAACCAATGGTACCAGTCAGTGGTGCCAGACCCTCCGTACTGACGTTCCCACGACGATTATTTAGATACCGATTTTGCTCATGTCGTTGTTATAAAAAACCCACGGTATTCCACAATATAGAATTCGAATGTTTTTTCTTTAGATTCAGTAGGTATTTGAAACACTTTTTTTCCATTCTGAGATGTAAGGTAAATTTATCTTTTATCTTATTTTGAAATGCGAAATGCCCACGAAATGGGTAATTACGTACGATCTGGTATCACTGTAACCGGCACCACAGTATAGGCTGCCAATCTTAGGGAAAAATGGTGAATATGATGTTTACCGAAAAAGGATGGAGAAGAAGGAAAGGGGCATACGCATTACGCAATTTTCTAGCACGAAAATGGCATCAGACATTTTTTTAAAAGTCCAATGAGCTCTATTTTCTGACTGGGCGCAGACTCATTGAAACAGCCCAAGCACAGCAATTTGGACATTGTTTCCACCAGTTGCTTTACGCACATCGTTAGAGTTAGGAAGGGCGGGAAGATAACGAAAAATCACCACCACCCAGTATATGACACGCTAGCCTATCTGCAAAGTAACCACTTCGCCCCATTTAGAGAGTCATACAACTAATTAAAGCCACAGGAGTGCCACAACAAACTACAATCAATTGCCCATCTCATCTGACAGTATCATTTTGCACGCACATAGCCACAAAATACACCTATCATTAATTACACCAATTATTGACTATAAAACTGTCCCACTGGATGATGGATACCGTGCTCACCCTGCTGTAACCCTTTGGACAAATTCCCATTGTCATAAAATTTTAATAATATTTTTACGACAATAGATTACATTGCAACGCTAAAAACGTGCGATTTAAAATTCAACAGCAGCCATTGAACACCTGCGTTTCGGGGTAATTTGCAGCCACCCACCGACACGACCGCCTAACGATGCAAAATTGAAATCACTTTAACATAATTCGCCAATAAAAATTCATAGAATTCAATAGGTGGCTAGGCGATGGCCCCCATGACACCTCCGACAATCCTGACGACTACTTGCGAATCCACCGACATTCCTAACCATTTCAAACCGCACTTTGCCGATCCAATAATATGATAGCATATCCTTTATGACATCGATTGTCGCCAGGGTGAGAAAAAAAAAGAAACGGAAATGGGAATGGGGACATTGAGACTGAGTGCTTCATTATTTATAATGCTCTTGCCCGATACACATGTCGCGTCGATTGTTCAGCTACCCACGGGGGTATCCTATTAATATACAAGCTCCGAATTTATACATACATCGATTTTCGTGACAAATGCGATCTGCTGATAAATGATACGCCCTCACTCTCTTGCATGGAAATATCGGTGACATCTGTTCGAGACCTTATGGAAATTGTCAACCTTGAGTCGTAAATTAGCTTGACAAAATCCAATTGACTTTTGTAATAGGCTCTTTTTTTGGGTTAACCAAGCAATAGACACTATATGAAATGGAGTCGAACGAAAGTCAGTATCAATCAATGAGGAACGAATAGTTGAAGTGTTGTAGTGCAGATTTGTGGATTATGCTAATCCATTTGGGTTGGATTCCGAGGTGGCAAATTTGGGGCGTTTGGCAGGGGGATTCATGTAGTTTGAGGTTGTCATATCTGTGTCGGGACTGAGAAGAACGGTTTGAAGGAAGCATTATGAAACTACTCGTTGTATCAGGTAGACCAAAGTCAGTTATAAGGAGGGATACATTTTGTATATCCATAAAAGCGGTCAAATTTAACAAAAGGAATGTATTATGAGGAGGACGGCCATTTAGATGATGATGTTAACGTCTAATAATTTTTATAATAAATCGGCTGGAGTTATCTGTCTAATTTTGGAACTACGAGTAGTATACGTACAGTTTATTGCGGAAAGCAGTTTCACAGCTGACTTTCTAGCAAACATCTATGTTTCCGCCAACTCAGCAGTCGTGATATTAAAGCAAAAGAATCGACAGCTAACCCGCTAAGGCTGGTTTTACTAAAGTTGTAAAGCTGCTTAGAAAGTTGATCTCATGTAATATGTTGACTTTGCAGGTGCTCTTCAAAATGAAAAGCTGATCTATACCAACAGTCGGATCAGCAAAGTCATGTAAAGAGAGTAAAAATTTCGACAAGCTGCAGCCGATTCACCCACAAGTACTGAATACATACTAGATAAGACTTGGACTTAGACAAAATGCTTTTCCTGAGTGATTTTCAAAATTTCCGCAGATTGCACAGTATTAATGCAGAGTGGACAGAGCGCTGCCCTTAAGGGCTTAGCTAGACCGAAAGTAAAAGTTTCCCGAACGATATTTTGATGTCAATCAATTACATGTCCATCCTTTCGGTCGACAACTTCGTGCATAGTTCAATGAACTAAAAAGTATCGTTGTGAAGCTGTAGACCGAAAGGATGGACATTGGACGTTGGTTTTATAAAGTGCCCTCATAAACGCCAAGAAAAACTTCCAAAAACCTCAAAAGCGGTGGAAAATCATCCTAAATGCTCCGATAAATGTCCCAAAAAGGTTTTAACTACATAAAACACCGATAAACACCCAAAAAACTACTTAAAAATCTCTTTAAAAGAAGTTCAAAAACTACAACAGATGTCTCCAAAAATATTATAAAAAAGGACGTATTAAAAGTGCAACGAGAAATGTTTCAAAATCAGACCTACGAATGCCTTAAAAATGCTAAATAGACGAAAGTGAAAAACAATCTCAAAAAACCGATCAAAAAAACCCAGAAATACTCCAGAAAACCCCAACAAGAAACGACCCAACAAACATTGCAAAAACCCCCTTCAATAACAGCTCCGCAGAACGTGTCAAAAAAGCATCAGGAAGGCTTTAAAAAACGACAAAAATAATTAATTAACATCAAAATACCACATCCGGTAAAATTTTTAAGAAACCACAGCATAAACCGCCTTGAAAAACAGTCCGATAAAAATCAAGAAAAACGTCCTAATACTCTGAAGAAAAAAGTATCAATGAGATGTCAAGAGAAAACTTCCCAAAAAAAAGCCAACATACGACAAAAATTTAATGAAAAATGCACCAAGAAACGCTCAGAAGAACATCCTAAAAGTCACGAAGAACCCTCCAAAAATCATGAGGAACAAAAAAGAAACCACGCCAAAGACGACGCTCAGAAGAACGGTTAGAAAACCGCCCACAAAAACACCGATAAATGCCGGAAAAACTCCGTAGCCAAGGCATTTCGGCTCATATATCTGAAACTGTGGTTGGCGGCTTTTGAACTAATTTTGTGCTTTTGCCTCAAGCTGATATGTAGCTGCCCTTTTGCAGGATAAGGTGGGAGCGATGCTTATTGAAAAATTCTTTAGATTTAGACAATCAAATATTATAGGAATATATAGAAAGTTCTTGATAGATGGCGGAGCGGATATATTTAAAAGCGATATTATTTGAGAACAGGAGTGTACAGTTAATTTTTAAACGGTGGTAAACATTTTTTTTTAAAGTTCGAAATCAGTTGTGAAGATAAATAAGTGTAAAGTAATACAGTACATTAAGTGATTGATTAGAATCGTTTAAGACGCATTTTGGAATTAAGAGCGAGCATCGAAGTGATATTGTATTGGTTCTTAATAAGTGTATTAAAAGTGATTTTTTTTTACAAAAGTTACACAGAATAGAGTTTTATCTTCTCGAATCCCAACCTGAATACAACAATTTGGTGGCAAAAATCGGCGATAAGCCAAAAGCCGTGTTTCGTCTGCAACTGATGATATCTTTAAAAAATTATTTAAATTGAGAGGATATTCCTCGCAAGTGCCTAACGAAATTTGCCTGAATTCTGCCAAATAAAAAATAAATGTTTCAAGGATGTGTCACAAATCCTACTTCAATGCCAATGACTTTGGTACCACCCATCATCTCCCAGAGTGCTCCTGAAATATTTTCAAAATTTCAAACAAAAGACTCCAGCAATTGTCGTCTAAAAGTGTCACCACCACCGTCACCATCATCAAAAATCCCAAGTTCATAATCCAATTTCCATTGAAAAAGTTCAACAAACTGCACTGTGCCATATGAAAACCAATCGGACTCCCAATAACCAAAATAACCAATGTCGACACTGTACTATTTGGCGAGTCCTAATCCCAATATCGAATGTTACGTCGGACTAGAAATAAAACCGAAATATCCGCGATAACCGTATCACCCAATGCATTTGACCCAGCGGCTGATTTACCAACACGTTAAATCAAGCGGACCGAACACCGAACCTACTACCAATATCCACATTTTGGGAGATTTTTCCTTCACGACCCATTAAATCTGCTCTACGACTACGATGTAATTTCAGTTTCGCTAGTGGCTGCCGAAGGGTATTTCGGTCATAGGACCCAAATTGACATCGTCGGATACAATTTAAGCCCTACAGGGGAGATAAGTCTGTTATGAAATTCCACAGAAACCTAACGTTTGGTTTTCGCCTTTTTTTCCCGTTCGTCTCTAATCCGGGGCATATATGCATTTATCTGGGCCATCACTTTGACAGCGCGGCCTGGAAACGCCATGTGGTGGATATAGTGTGTATATAGACAGAAGGGCGATGTAGTGAAGCTTAGCTGCACGATACTGGGGTTAGTGAGAGAGTGTCAATTTAAATGCTGTATTAAATTGGACACATGAAATAGAGACACGACCCTAGTAAAGTACGAAGTGGATGGCGTTTATGCTGAGTTAGTTGTTTCTTTTGTGAGGGGATATTTGGGGAAGAAATTGTGTTAAATGATTTTCGAAATAGTTCGTTTGTCTATTGACAGAAAGGCCTTTAAATGTATTTTCTTTCAAATCAAAGCTGTGTGCTTGCACTGGTTTTTCTTCATGTTTACAGGGACTTGTTTTGTGTCTTTTAAGATATATGAAGCTTCGATGTCCTCAGTCTACAAACCGGATTTGCACTCAATTCATATAGATGAAGAGAAATAAAATTGTGATCGAAGTGACTTGTGTTTTATTTGCGCGTAGTAGTAATTAAATATTAAAAGAGGCCCTTTTATAGTACCTACTTAATTTTAATCATTTAATCAATGTTCACGCATTTACACCCAGAAATACTGAATGCCAGGAGTTAAAATATTTCTGAGTAAAACTGAAAACAAGTACTAGTTTTGCTAAGTCGTGGGATTTTCGATGGTTAAAGTGGGTTGTGTGGGAAAAAGAGAACACTGAACTTTTACCAACATTCAGGAAAACGATTTCCCCTTATAAACTTCAAGTTCATAGTCTCAGGTGTGCGTGTACCAGACTAACCTAAATTGATTCCTTATTTTTGTGTGGAATAATCTTACAATAGTTCAACAGTTTTCGGACATGGTTGACTTGAATTAATTTTGAGAACAATCACTGTCATAATATGGATTCTCAGCTCATTTTCATGATGTTCTTGCCATAGTACTATTTTAAGTCATTCGTTTGAGCACTTACAGCTTTCTTCAATAACTCCCAGAATATAGTCCAATTTTTGTCGGCTTTGAATTGTTAATGTCATGAACATATTTTCATTTTTCAAAAACTGCAGATCAGCACAAAAAAATGTTCTTCTTTGAGAATACGTCATTTACTTCGAGTTTCAGATATTTAAAGATAATACGTTCTTTGATCAGATCCCAATGACATAACAACACTGGTAGAATTGTATCATAGAAGGTGTAGCAAAGAAAAGCGGGGTATTATACGTATACTTGTAATCTGTATAGCTTAGCTAGTAGATGAAATGAATATATTATTATAAATAAATAAATAAAAAAGTCACTTATTTGAATTTTTAGGAAAGGTATACCGCGGTATTTTGAAGAGCTTTAAATTTGCATATTTTTATAATATAACAAAAAATGGGCATCAAAAAACGGGAACGCATTTTTTCCAAAATACCACAATATGATAAAATGATTCCAGTACGAATTCAATTTTCTACAGAACTGCGGAATTACAGATTTTATATCCCAATACAAAAAAATTGGCTCCTACAAATGAGACCCCAAGAAATAAGGAACCAAAAGTAAAAACAAAATAATCGAATAAATTTGCAGAATGAAAGATGCCCAATTTTGAAAATGGAAATCAGGCCCCAATGAAAGGAGGGTTACATTTTTAACTTTCTGCATTACGTGGTAAGAGAAAGATATTGCTTTCATACAAAATTTCGAACTCGAGATGTTAATCAATTCTGACATTACTATGGTAAGTAGAAACTCAAAAAAGTGGGTTGCAAAATTCTGTCCGTCTGGAGCTTTATTTCGTAGAGACTGAAGCAGATAGGTAAGGATACATTTTAAAACAGTAAAAAAGGAAATACAATCTTACCAGGCATTCAGGAAATTTCATTGAACGTGCACATTAAAGAGTGGCAAGCCCCAAGTTCACACAGTAAATAAATAAACAATTTTACTTATTTAGTTAGCAAACAAGTTTATATTCTTCAACAGATTAAATGTCACTTTATATTTTTGATTTAACCATCGGTTTAAGTAAGAGATTTTGTTTTGCCACAGTCTTATCGAGAATATTTTAATACTAGCGCACTAGCGGCCAACATTTTGGTCAATAAAATCAGCAAATAAAAATGAAAGTTAGTACTTAAATTAATACTGCGGAATTACCGTCCAAAAAAATAAAAACTATCCGTGTCCAGGCAACATTTTTCGAACTCACAATGGCGAAATTGTCAATACATAACTGCATATTGTGACTTATAAAATATATAGTGTGACTTCTTAAATTAAGCCCCAATGGCGCAACATTAGTCAGTCCATGTTTAGGAGCTTAACTTCACACAAGTTATCAGCAACTTCACTACAAAACATGCTCTAATTTTTTGCTATTTATGAAACACTCGTTAACCTACTGCTAGCTAATTTCTTCTATACAATAAATTTTGATGAAATTTTGGTCAAATACGAAAGTAAAAGTGTCATTTCTCAAAAAAAAAAAAATATTTGACTTTTTTTAGTATTTGTGCTAGGTTTGGATCTGATCAGTTTCAGAGCATGGAATTGTTAAGCTGGAGGTATTATAAAAATACTCATCTACAATGCCCTTGAATAAGTAATATTTACGTCTTTTTTTACTTGCATTAAAACAAGAAAAGTCAGGCTGAATTTGGCCCCACTGGATTAACCTCTAAATGACAAGTGGAAAGCTCTCCATACACTTCTTCCTCCAATCAGTGTATATCAGCCGTTCCAACTACCAAGTTATGCTATTTATCATCAAATTAGTTAGTTTTGTCAAATTCTCAACAGCCTTCCCTTCTCCTACTTGCGGAATAGAGCAACTGTCAATTTTAATTCCACAAATTTCAAAGGTGAATCACACACATAGACGACTGAAAAGCAGGATGAAATAGGTGCCCTTATCTTCCTACCCGCAGATTGCAGCATTTTACAGTACAAGATAAAGGTACCTAAGCAAATAAACAAATTAAAGTTAAGAGGCTTATACGATTATGCATGTCAGTCAATGTCTTTTAAAGTAGTTTAGAGATAGGTACCTACTCTGTTTCTAATGAGCTCGCGTATATCTGCGGCTTTTCACAAAATTATTGCCTTTCAGTGTTTGCTCTTCAAGGCAGGTGACATTTAAGTGCTGTATAGTTGAAGCAGTTGCCTATGAGAGCGATAAGCTTGTTTCCAACTCGGTTATACACTGTATCGATGAAGATATATCTACATTAGGATACAAGAAAGGCACGTATATAGTGAATGTGGTGAAATATGAAACCCCTAGGACTATACTATATAACTCAACATTTCAAAGAAGAAACCTTTTAATAAATAAACTGAAACCAACGGCAGAAAATATTTAAAATTATATTGATGCGCGATGTTTACCACTCCCGAATCTGCTTTACTCGGCCTTGGTAAGGTACCTAGCTAATTTCATTTATTGCACTTTGAAAAAGCAAACACCATAATTCAAACCAAATGCGGCCGCCATTTGGGGCACTCGAAAAGGGAATTTCACTGGTAAAAACTACAACCGCACGTGTGCAAATATACTTCCCAGATTGACCAACGTCCGACATTTTGACGTTGGTCAAGAACCTTTCAAAAAATCAAAAAAAAATAAAAAAATAAAATTCAGAACCATTCCCATTCAATTGCACTTTCGGTTCGTCCCAAAATGAACACATATGAACCCTAAAGTGGAAGTGCAAACTCTGTTCATGAGCCAAAGTGTTTGCATTCAACTCTTTGGAAGGTTAACTAATGCTAGCCGCATATCATACACGCTGTGTGTAGGCAACCGCTTCAAAGGACCAACTTACACAGGCAAATTTCAGTGAAGGTACAATAAAATTATATTTGACTTTTGTAGAAATTTTTGCTAATTAATTTTGAGAATTGTTTACGAACTGCTTACCGTAATAAGCGCAGTCTGACAGTCGTAATTTTTTTGTACGATTTAATTTTTAATGTAATTGCCGTTTTCATTCGGTTGTGTATGTAAGGAAGTGTGTTAAAAGGCAAGTACCCTCATGAATGTTTCTTCGTGTCTTTACTGCCATTGGATTTTTGAAAGTTTTAGTTGCTATACCTTGTTCTGAACCAAACTGACAGCGGACTCGAGGAGTATAGTAAATGTTACTATGTCAATCAATTGTATATAACGGAGACTAAACTAGGTAATTCTTTAAATTATTTCATATAGGTACGTATCTTAGAGCTGTCGAGTACCGATTGTATCAATGTTAATAATTCAAAGGTTTCCTTAATATGTACAAATTCATCCAGACAATACTAGTTTGTCAAAGAAATGCGCCGACGGAACCCGATACCATTTCGACATTGTGCACTCAGAGGTCTATCTACAAGACGCTTTCATGTTTGTCTGTTGAAAATATATATTGCTTGCCAAACGACTAAAGCCGAAGTTTTTGCACCTGAACGAGGTTTGACTGGTTTGACAGGAATCTAACAGAAAGACGCGAAAGGCTCTCAATTGCTGTTTAGGTGCTTTCATTGAGTTTATATATGTAGTTGCCTAGTTTTAGGGGTAAATGAGCACAGTTTCAGGGGCAATTAAAGGCGCCATCTACCGAGGTGTTGACTAACCACTTTTGCCTTGGCTAATTGGGTTCCACTATAGCCTATAGGAGCAGTCTTTGAGTGTAGTTAGCGACCGATTTCAAGGTAATCCTGTTCGAATCTACCAAGCTCTATGCACTTTAAGTCTATGCAAGACTTACTGAAATGAATACAGAATAAGGAATAAGAGATCTTTAAGCCATGAGGACATTGAGGTAAACCAACTAAGTAGACGGTGAAGCTACAAGTTAAGGTTCGAACCAGGTCTTCACTGGATTACACAAAATATATGTGACATTTCCGAGGTCGCGTGTTGCCTTTGTATGCAGGGTGTGTGGCTCTATGCGATGCTCTTTGCAAGGAAGCCTGAAATCATACGGAAAGTTATACAATTAAGACCCGGAATCTTTTTATATACACCTCAGATAGGCCTGGTACTTGGAAAGTTCATATTTATCTGACTCCCTTTGTATCACGTGCCATACTATACCGGGAAGCCAGGGGAAAATGTATACTCCGTTAATAGTCAACGAACTTAAATAAATAAATAGTTGGCGCAACAGGTCTGTAAGGACCCTGATTAGCTTAGCTTCTAATAACCATTCGTTTTGTGTGAGGTTTTCATTTTTGGAACGAATGGAAGGGATCTACAATTTTATGCCGATTCCAAACGGCCGATTGAGAAGCTCTTTCAAGAAAGTTATACTCTCGGATGTTTGTCAGACGTTCGCGAGAGGTGGCGCAGTGAAAAGAACCCTGAGTTGGAATTTTGGTTTTTGCGGGATTCGAACCTGAGACCCTTAGAAGTCGAACTTACCATAGCAGAATAGGAATTTTTTGGGACTTGGATTTGTTGAACTCTTTGAGATTGAACCAAAGACTTAGGATAGATTCATACAGGTAGGTATAAAGTACCGAATCAAGCAAGTTGAATGCATGGAATTGGGAGCTTCGTTACAGTTGAATGTGCAGAATTCGACATTGATGCGTTGGACGAGAGCTATGAGTCTTCCCCGATAAGGTAAGAGGACCACTACCTCTGATGCAGTTGGCTCACTTCTACCAAGGTACTCATTGTCCTCAGAGTAGACACCTGAACGTGATAGAACTAGCATACATACCTACAGGTATAGGGACAACTGAGACTTTAGTTCTGTATGGAAACGACTTCTCCGTTTTGAGTCTCAAGGTCAAAGAATGGATCATGTGAAAAGCTAGGCGTAAATTTATATATCGACGTGTCGCAAAAGTTATTTAGTTATTAATTTAATGTATTTCCCCAACTGAAGGCTCCTCCCAAATGGTTGGGTCTATAGCTATCATCTACGACTTAGAGCACCATTTAGAAAGCCTGAGTTCCGAACTTAAAAACTTCGTAAAACCTTATGCTTGTTCTTGTCTTTTCTGGATATTAAGATGTTCATAATCTTTCGGCTCAGTTTCTATATTCTAAAAAATTTCTTAAATCCCATCCTTTCTCGTGTCCTGATTATCATCCTTAACCTACTTTGCTCCGTGACATTATACTCATAAAAGCACGCCTTCTAATAACCTTTAAAAACTGTCTCCGAATCGCTGCTGGACATCACCAACTCTTTCTTTTTCCTCCTCGATAGTTAGAGTCCTTACGCGGACACAAGGTGTGTCACAAGGTCATACACGCGACCATTATTAAC
Organism: Cheilosia vernalis; assembly: GCA_949126925.1. NCBI lineage: Eukaryota > Metazoa > Arthropoda > Insecta > Diptera > Syrphidae > Cheilosia > Cheilosia vernalis. The sequence goes on from OX421360.1 coordinate 58,376,731, forward strand.
ATTTAACTTTCGCTACTAACCCTTTTTAAATGGACAGATGTCTATAGGTACACAGGTACATACACCCCTTTAATTAAATAGTCATTCAAAACCCTCTTACACGGCCTTCGAGCACCCTCAACCTCACCTACAATGTATCCTTATCCATTAGTGGCTCCCGCCGTTATAGAACTCCTGTTTGCTTTCGCACCGACTTTCTAAAGCCACCGCCGAATAACCTCATTTACTTGCAACCAGCAAACCAATCGGGGGAAAAAGTTAATCACCACGTAGAACGCGTGTTCCCCGGCTATACTGCGCCCGGATTTTTCGTGTCGTCCCACGTCGAAAGGAGTGTACTGTGCAAAAAATAAATAACGTTACTCCTCCAACATCGAACCACACTATCATAACAGTGGTTTACATGGCGCGATACGCGATTAAAATGTTATTCATGTTGACGTCTCTCGTAATTACTGCTGCAAACATTGTAAGCACAGTCAGTGCGAGGGCGGAGGGGGTGGCGGTGGTCGCAAGTGCAATTGGCTAAGTGCACTGAATGGCGGTCGGGTGTTGAAAGTTATTTCCTCTCGAATTTTATTTCAGTTCACTGCTGGGTCGTTGAGCTGATGTTGAATGGGGGGCGAGGACCGCATAATCCCGCCATCAAAGCACACGTATGTGCAACTCACTTGCATTGCAGAATTAATTGGAATCAAATCTACTTGGAATGCATTACTTGAGTGCATCCCAATATGAAGACTGATCGATTTCCTAATTCCCCTTTTATGGCGCTCAAAATCGAATTCCGAGTAACTTGGTCCGTCCCAGACGCCAGAGTTGTCCGAATTTATGCACACGTTTATATGGGGAGCTGCACCCTCTCGTATATGCGGTGGTGGGTGCAGTCGTCGTAATTGTGCAACAACTTTTAAGTGGTCCATTTGGCAAAAGTTTTTCAACCGAAACTGCTGCTATAATGTGTGTGCCAGGTCTGCTCTGGTCGGTATGCTTTGTATATACGAGTGCAACGATGACGAGCCAGCTACCCAGCAAAGACCACAAACAAGTTGCACTGGCGGTGGCTGATACTGAACAGTTCCGGTGTCGCCACCAGTTTCATTTTGCTCAAAAACCCTAGTTCTCGAATTTGTAGTAATAACAGAGAAATAGGGAGCGACAAACATAAGGACACATCATGCAGTCGGGAGGCTGGTTGTTTGGCATTCGAACGAATCCTTCGGGACTACCAGAGTACGTATAATGAAAGTTTGAAATCCAAACTATGTGGCTGAAGGGATGCTGCACGGTGGCATGCCGAAGAGGAAGCGGGAGAATGTGTCTCTTCTTCTGCCAGCCAAAAATAAATGGATAAGTTTACTTTCATAAATCCTTGTCGAACAGATGTCTACATTGGAACCCAGTCGCTGTATGCTTCTCGGTGTCCTTTATATGCGCTTCCTCTTCGCCTTGGGTATTTGCAGCTTTTGTTTTGGTCCCAGATGTAATAATAAAATGGATTCCACGTCATGGTGCATTATACCTCTAATGGTATGTATCTCACGCAGAGACAAAACGGGACACCTAATAGAAATGGAGTTTTTAGCAGACGATGAGCGACAGAACTGCCAGAGAAATCTACCTTTGCAAATCTGGTTGCGAATGCTACTTTAGAGAAAGTGGTAGGTTTGAGGCCAATGTCAAAGGGTAAAGCCCGAAAAAGCCGACATTTATATTAAGTAGACTGGCGTTCTAAACTTGGCTTAGGGTCCTGTTGCTTTTAAATGGGTAGGAAATGTGACCAACAAAACCTTTTTGATCTGTTGATGGGAAGTATGCGTGAATGACCGAATGATTCGGGTTTCCGAATTTTTTACACTCTTGGTCTGAGAGCAACTTTGGGTGGGACGTTCTTAGTACAGAGCTCGGTAGGTGGTAGGTTTAGCAGGCGTTTCTAGGCCTTCATGTGGTGTAGATTTTAGTGAATCCGTTATAGACAGTGTTGCCATTCTGACCGGATTCCGGTCATATCTGACCGGAATTTCCTCACTCTGACCGGAGAAAATTTTGAAATCCGGTCAACCGATTTTTGACCGGAACGAAAAAAATAATTAACCGGGAAAACCTTTCTTGACCGGAAAAAAAAATTGTTCTTTGATTAAACCTAAAGACATAGTTCTGTAATTTGAATGCAACTTGGTCATAACAGGTTCATACAGAAACCAGTACCATGCAATATTTAGGAAGTTAGTCTGAATATGTTTTTGCAATTTTTTTCTGTGAAGTTGGGTTCTGTCACTATATTGCATATGTGTTGTGAATTGTTACTAAGAATTTCTTTATAATTTATAAATGTGTTTTTTTTTTATAATATGTGTTTAGCAACATATTTTGGAAGACTGAATTAAAAGAATTAGGTTTAAGATCTTGGAAAAATAAATAATATAATATTTTTTTAATTTTTTTTTATATTTTTAGTAAAAAACATTACTATATTCAATTTTTGACCGAATTTCTGGTCAAAAATTCTGATTTTAACTTATGACCGGATTTTCTGACCGAATTTAAAAAAATATAAATCGGTCATTCGGTCAGATTTGACCGGATTCACATTTTTTTAGTGGCAACACTGGTTATAGATAGTCCAGCAATCCTCTGGACCTTCGTCAAATTCTTGAAGAAGGATTCAGTGTTAACAGCCTGGCCACCAAACGACGGAGCCCTAGATCCGAATTGGTCTTACAATCGCGGGTTGATCCATTTCATTGTTCGGTTCTTCTTCTTCTTCTTCCCGAAAGAAAGAAATTTAAAATTGAATACGATAAACAAGTATTTGGCTTGGGGTGAGAAATAAAGACGAATGCATTTGAATTTTGGTGGCTCCAGTTTCGGTACCTTTAATCTTCTGGTGATCATGATAAGCTCAGTCTTGTTGGGGCTGATCGATAGCCCGTTGCTCTACGTTCTACGTCCACTTTGATAGTTCTGATAGCGCTGATTCCAAAACTTCACTGGGAAGATAATTTCCTGAAACCAGTTTAACTATGATATCTTCGTAGGCGATTACGTTGATGCAACTGTTGACGAGTGATTTGAGAAGGTCCATGGAAGAGGTTTCTTAGTTAGCCGATTTCTCAATCAAGCTGTCCACAAGACTGCTGTTAACGACTCTGGTATTAAGGATTTCTTTAACCCAATTAGTCGGGTAGTAAGCCAAACGATACAATGATTTCCATGTTTAAGTTATTATAAGGCTCTTTCTATGTTCAGAAAAGCTGCCAACGTGTCTTTGAGGTTTAAGGACTTCTCAATGGTTCTACTGACCTCATATACCTAGTGCTGTTTCCACAGACCTAACTCTTGCATAGTCGTTAATCTCTATAGATTGTTGGTAACCTGCAAGTTGAATAGTCTTTACTAATGTAAATGGAAGAGATATTTATTGGCCTGTAATCCTTCGCTTTGGAGTGACTGCGTTTCCCAGCTTTGGAGATAAAGACAACTCCTACTTTTGTCCAGCTGTTTGCATGAATCCGAAATTCAGACAACCGAAGAATACTACCTGAAGCTATGGGACTGGTGCCCCCCACCCCCTCTGCAGTTTGGTAGGTTTGGATAGATTTAAAAGCCCATTCTTCTTCATCGTTGTTAGTGGAATCCATATTACTAACCAGGCACGTCCAGAACTGCTTGCACTTACATGTCAAAAAGTGCCCTCAGACGTCGCCCCATTCGTACAACTCATTCTGAGAGTACTTCTGTTGACCCGACCTTCCCAACGAATCGATATTCCAAACAGTGCGAACTTTCCCCTTCCGGCAGTTAAAACTTTAAACACATAATGTATATTGCAATGCCCCAGGTTTAATGACAAAACCATCTTTGTAACACAGCCATCAACCGCTTTTCTAAATCCAGCTTATAGGCAATTTCATTACGTTAACTTCTCGTATAAATCTCTAAAACGTTTAACTTTGATGGCATCAACAAAGGAACACAAATTTTAATCATTTCCATCTTCCCGGTAGTAAAACCATTGCCCCTTCACCGCCGCCGCCACCACCACTCTCTTGCTCGAGCTCTCACCGGTACCCATTAAAAGAGCTCAAGCAATAGCTCCTCTTTTAATTTCCACTTCTAGCTATCACGAGATTGCAATATACACGCATATCCCCTTTCGGCGTGTATCAGCCTTTTTGCGTTCAATGTGCGTTTCCTTGGAAATTTTAATAGTTTCTTAAGCAGCTAAGCTCTGCGGTCCCGTAGGGGAAAAGGCATCTCCACCGGGCGGGCGCGTTAAAGTTGAAAGTGTTGAAAGGCTTACAACATTTTGAGGATTATTTTCTCAAGGAACTGGGAAGCTGGATACTCTTCTTCCGTTGTTTATTGAAAAACACTCACGCCGTAAGTACTAACCCAAATGTCCGAATCATTTGTTAAATGTATACGTGCTCCAGTTTGGTAACAATACCTCCTCAAGGATGCGCGCCGACTGTAAAATTTTCTCAAGAAAACGAGGACGCGGCTTAGTTTTCCCCCTTCAGTTCCACTCCGGTTCGAGGCAAATGGAATTTCATTTGAAATTTATTTAATTAAAAAAGAGGAGGTGGCCGCTGAGTGCAGATATAAAAATTAAATTTTTACATCCTTGCGAATAGGTGGGTCGTATATTTTTCAATTAAATTTTATTAATTTGACCGCAGGGGCAGGCTCTGTCTATTCACGGTATGCTTTTTCATTTGTTAATTTTCTCCGAGTACAAAGTCCTATTGGGATACACTATGATATTGATTTGAAAAGGACGAGATATTGGTTTCCATTTGCTGATAGGAGGAGGCAATGAAATGCAGCGATTTTTTACGTTGCGCAACCACAAAGCGAGGTGGAACATTGTGTTCATTTTGTTACGCTCCGGTGAAGGACTTCATTTGTAAAGGCTCGACCAGGGACAATATCCATACTGCCAGTACCAGTCAGCCGCATGTTTTAATCATGAGCGAGAGCCCAGTTTGGGTGGTGGTCCGCATTTTATTCATTATTTCAAGGGATTTATTGGAAATAGGCGAACAGGCAATTAATCGAGAGATGTTTGGGGTCGGGAAATTGGAAATGGAAGGCGCTCCATTTGACATTCGCGTTCGGATTATTTGTAATTAAACGAATGGGGAAGTAGGTCTCTGAATCTTGTTGCTTTTTATCCTGACAGTTTTTCCTTTGTGTTCTCGACGGATGGGCTACGCAACTGTGGGGGATGTTTCAACAAAAATATTACTATCGCTTTGAGACGACCAGCTAAGTATATTGTAGGTCGGTTTTGTTAATAAAATTACATACAACTTGTTTTTTTTTTTAATTTAAATAAATTAGTAAATAATATAAATTCATTGACAAATATCCTAATGACAAGGACAGAGTTCGTCTGGCATTGCTTGGTTTCATTGTTTTTTTTTTTAAGACCCTGCTTTCTATATTGCCAACGTGGTACCGGTATAAGCTTCGTCAGGCTGGTGGTTTGTTCTGAAGATAGCATGAATTTTTTTCTATCGACTTTGGATAGACATTTCATGGTGTTCGATCCTTTAATTCCCAATACTTTTTATGGCTTTTGTTAAAGCAATGATTAAAGGCAATCTATTTTAATTTGTTGACACCCTGTAATAGGTATACTAGGTTGTAGGAGGCTTATTTTGCTTTGTTTCGGGGTTGGACTACGTCGGATTGTGTTCGGGCCTCGTAGTATTCCTCGGCGTCACCGTCTTCCATTCCAAGCTCTGCAGGTTTGTTTATCTCTCTCTCTCGCTTATGCTGTCCGAAGACCGCAGTAAACGTTGAACAGGCAGACGAACAAAGGGAAAAAACTAAACGCGAAGTTAGTTGTACAACAACAACAACAAGCATTGGAGTGAAAACAAACCGAACCAATTAAAAAAAACACGACTTGTTATAATGGAAAACAAGAGAATATTTTATTTAACAAAGATTTCAAAAAAAGTTTAAGGGAAAAAAGCTATATTTTTTTTTTAATTTAAAAAAAGGGAAAAAAAAGTGTCAACTCTGGCTGAGGTTGTTTAATTTCAACGTATCTTACAGGTTACTTATCCAGTCCGGGAACTGCAGTAAGAAATTGTTTATGCGAAAGAAAAAAAATTAAGCAGAAGCAAGGGAAAAAACTCAAATGTGCGGCTGCCTAACCAGTGTTGCCAGATTGGGCGCCTTGTCGTAGTTTGGGCTATCTTTTTACTTAAAAAACGATAGAAATGTCTTCCATGAACGCCCAATACAATTTTGGGCTATATATCGTTTTACAAATTGTGTGTTAATTTTGTTTGTTTTCTTCTTTTACACAACTGAAAAAAGAAATAGTTTCGAACAAGCAAACACTGAACAGGCCTTTTGATTTGACACAACGACACAAGCCACAAAATGTCAATTGCAGAAGATCGAAAAAACGCGAACATATTTTCAACGATTTTTGGGCTTATTTCTGGACAACGATATTGGGCTACATTTTTTTAAGGTTTGGGCGCTTAAAGCGGAATAAATTCTGGCAACCCACTGCCTAACCTTCGATCAGGTGAAATACCAAATGTGAGTAAATTTGATATGCCACAATTGTGAATGCTTTTGGGAGAGATGTTATGTTTGTTTATTGTTTTGCTGGAAGAGCTTTAGACAAGTGTTTGGTAATTTATTTACTGTCAGTCAGTGGTGCCAAGTTACAATTATTTTTCTGTTTTTTTTTCATTTTTGTTTTAAGATTAATTTTTAAAGTATACAAAACAAAGGAATATAAATGAAAATAAATTGGTGATGAATGGTAAAAAATGACTAAAAATGGTAGTTTTACAAGGTATTGTTTTCTTTTAACAAAGGTATTATTATTATTTAATTCCATCACTTAATATTTGATAGCATTCGATTGCATTAAAACTTTAAAGCTGGTAGTAAATAGGAAGCTCAAGGGAGGATACATTTCTCATTCTTAGCCTTGTCGACTACAATCAACAAAAGGTCTTTTGGTTAGACCTCCAATGGATATGTTGGGTAAAAGTGTTATGCTTCGTATTATTTGATTTATGTGTTTTACAGCATATTAAGAAACAAATAGGTGATAAAAAGTTGAGATGCTTGATCTCTCAGACGGCCCAGATGCGATTCCAACCTAATTTAATTTATTTCTAAGTATGTTTGCGCAGTGGCTTCCAACTCGGGGATTTTTTACTGCGCCACCTCTAATGAACGTCTGAAAACATCCGAGAGTACAACTATCTTGAAATAGCTTCTCAATCGGCCGTTTGGAATCGGCATGAAATTGTAGATCCCTTCCATTCGTTCCAAAAATGAAATCTCACACGAAATGATGGTTGCAAAACGGACCTGTTGCGCCAACTTAGTGAACTTAAGCAGAAATAAAAGTGGGTCTTTATACAAATATTTATATTTCTAGCTACAGCCTAAATACGAATACTATACTCTTCAACCAACAGTTGAAAATTCTCTAAAGACTCAATTGTGTGCAATACCAAATATTGACTTCTCGTCCCAGAAAATAAAGTCACACAAAGCGAATGGTTATGAGAAGCTCAGCTTTGGCTAGATAGTCATACCCATGCCGACTTGTTGCGCCATCTAGTTGACTATTCAACAAGCAGCTTCAATATGGTAGATGGATTCAATAGAGCTAGCTGTAGTTGCTGTAAATCACGCGGCAGACTTAAATATTGCGAAGGCTCAAATGTCCGATTTGTTATCTTATCGTAAAAACCCAATCGCTGTTAAGTGTCGTGCAAATGAAGTGCTAAACAATGAACAATGGAAAGTGCGACATTTAACAGTTTGTTATGAAGTATGTTTGCATGCAACCCTTTACCGCTTGGCCCATCAAATTGGGTGTGGTCACGCACGCATTACACTCTCACGTAAGCAGCCATAAACTGTCCGCACAACCGACTACAGTGAGTATAATGAACTTTGCAGCCCGAACTATGTGAATATACAAAATGCCATCCCTTAAAATATGTACACTAAATCACTCGAACTGGAATTTAGATGCAGTTCAGTTTTTCCTCATTCAAAAAAGGAAACAAAGTGCAAAGTGCCTTACTTTGTTTGGTGCCAGGGGGGGAAATGGTTGCGTCTACACCTTGCACAGAGAAAAGAAACAAGGACCTACCTGGTCACATCCTGGAGTACACTGTATATCCTTGTGTCGTTGGCGTATTTTCTTTTGTGAATAACTTGCAATATATCCCTTCACCTGTTGTCTGGGAATTTCTTTTGCAAAATTTACTAAATAAATTGCTCAACTATATCTCTCCACAAAGGAGTGTTGTGTTCGTTAAAAGGGATTTGCCGGAGTCCAACAGTGTGAATTATTTCAAGTGGCTGGTGGAGGAGTGACTCACAATTTCAAAGAATAGTGTGCATTGCCCGCTGTATACTGCTTTGGCAAAGACCGACAACGGAGTCCTATGCCGTTTATGATGAATGTTTGTTATTCACATTTCTTTTTAATACGAGATGAACCAGGATACATTTTTGAAATGAAAGGAGTTGAGTGTTTTATAATTCTCTTCAACAGAAAGTTCACCTGTCGTATTGACTGCATGTTGTGCAGATTCAGAGAAGGCATAGCCGTCTGTGCTTTTAGGCTTATAATCGTACAAAAATGTACCTATACCATTTCAGTTACCTCGATGGCTCTAACTACTATGTTACGAATAAATTAAAAACTCAAATGCAAAAACCATCTTCCAATCGTCCTGAAACCCACCAGACCCACTACGGGTCGAAAGCATAAATCCTCCCCCCGATAAACGCACCTTCCACCTGGTACCCTAATGATGATGTTAACGATGATGGGTTTCCATAGAATGATGTGTAAAATGACCAACCATCTGTAGAGCCCTTAACAGCCTACCAACAACCACATCCACGCCGTTGTGTTTCTATCTTTTGATCTCCTTTGTTTTGCCTAATGCACACCTTCCGCACACCTATACCACCACCAACTATGAAACGAAACATAACACCCCCACCACCAACACCACCACCAACTGCCGAATAACAGCAGCATTAAAATCACCCCTTACAACATCTAAGTTCGACCATTAATTTGTAGTCTTCCTGCAGATAAGTCCGCTCCCTTCAGTTAAGGGTCACGAGGAAAAGTTTTCACCGCCTCCAAAGTTTTGTGGTGGCCTCCCTTCCGAAAAGAAAGCCTCTCAGTGTTTATTAGCCGGTGCTTTAAATGGATGCTCCTTCTTCACTCACAAATGTTGGTGAGGGGCGAATTTGTTTTGGTTCTGTTGTTGTGCTACCACATCAACTGGAAAAGTGGGGGTGCAAAGATCCATAGGGAGAAATAAAACTTTTCTTGTTTTCATCAAGTTTAATGTCAGAGCATTTATCCCGTCAACAAATCACCATGTGGAGAGAAACAAATTCCTTTTTTATTGGAACCTATTTCAGGAATATTCATCTTGTGTATCAGTACCTACCTAACCTATATATCAGTGCGATGGGGACTTGAAGTAAAGTTTCTCGGAAAACACATTAATTTTCCATCTTGTGGTCATTTGCTACAATGGCTGCATCATACAGTTTTCATGGTTTTACAGACGGAAGCTCAGCTAAGCTCTCAGGATAATTCATCTAACCGATGACGATGACGATGAGAGTTTATCCGGTCAACGAATTGATGGACGAAAGTGTTCAATTCGACCTGTTTACTGACCGTAGATCTTTCCAATTTAAGTTAGGACTATCGAAGAAGTTTGTAATGGACCGGGGGTATTGATTGGTTGAAACAATTAAGGTGGTATTTTTGAAACTTCTCACACACGATTGTAACACAAATTCATTCCTATATGGTACTATAGCCATTTCTTACTTAATAACAACCTCCATATTATCGCACAATGCATTTTTGAAAAGGACAATTTTTTTTAAAAATTTAGCCTTAAAACGGCACTAACGATTTCGTCAAAATACTTGAACTTTTGAGCTTTCGAACTTTTGAACTTTTGAACTTTTCAGATTTTGAGCTCTTGAACTTTTGAACTCTTGAACTTTTGAATTTTTAAACACTTGAACTTTTAAACTTTAGAACTTTTGAAGATTTGAACTTTTCAACTTTTGAGCTTTTGCGCTTTTGAACTTTTGAACTTTTGAACTTTTAAACTCTTGAACTTTTCAACTTTTGAGCTCTTGAACTTATGAACCTTTGAACCTTTGAACTTTTGAAACTTTGACCTTTTGAACTTTTGAACTCTTGAACTTTTGAACCTTTGAACTTTTGAAACTTTGACCTTTGAACTTTTGAAACCTTGAACTTTTGAACTTTTGAACTTTTGAACTTTCGAACTTTTGAAAGTTTTAACTGTAGAACTTTTTAACCTATTACTATCTTTAATAACTTGTGCATTGAATTTATTAATGCCAACTATTTTGTCGATAAATTGGCAAATGTTATTGCAGTGGATAAAGATGGAAAGACTCCTTTCAAATTAGCTGCTATTAGGTACATTTTACTTTACTTTCACCCATCGCGAAGGTGGTTAGACCACCAGACCAGAAACTAAAGAACATTTTTAGATTTTCTTGTGTCTGCTTAGTTATCCAGCAAACCAGTACATTTAAAACCCTTTTTAAAAGCAACACACATCAAGCCTTCATGGCTTGAAGTTGACTAAACTCCCAAAGCATTGTAAAATCTGCCTCTTTCAACACATCCTTATCAATTGTGAACATCGATTTTTCTACGTACAGGATTTAATTAGTTAATTTCACGTAAGATATCCCTCTCACACTTTGAAAAGTCCCCGAACGCCCCTTATCTGATCCGCACAGTGAATGAACAACAGTGATTCCCCATAAAGTCCTTAACTGTAAATAGCAGAGGCAGCATCAACACAAAAGGTGAAATAACATCAGGGACTTATACCAGTGTATACGCGCAGTGTAGAGCAAAAAGTTGACAAACAATGAAGGGGAGCTCCTCTCAACGAGGATGAGTGTCGTTGTGCCATCGTCGTAGTCGTCGTCGTTGGTCGGAAAACTCCTAGAGAGTGTGCTGAGGACATCATGATATCGCGACAAGCCCACGGGTCCCATGAACACTTATAGGAAAACATTTTCACAAACGTGCTGGGAATTCATCGATGGAAACGTGTAATTTCCTTCATCTCCTTCGCCAGCTGGTTGATGGAAAGTAAAACGTCTGCACCGTTGAAGCGGTATATGTTTTGGCACAACTCGAGAAATAATGATCCCCAACGGGGGACAGAAAAGGCATGGCGCAGTAGCGCGGTGTTTATACTTATTTCTCGCTGCAAAACACGATAGGATCCCGGTGAAATGATACACAGTTATTGCCAGAGAGTCCTTGTGCGGATTGTGTGTCATGTGCTTTCTCTGTCGATATCTGATTGGAGATGACTATTTCGAATCGAATGCATAGCTGCGAACTATCGTCTCAGGAATATTGAAATGATTCGCATGCCGCTTGCGTTGACTTTTGCGATGAGGTAACGAGATGATGTGAGGTATTCGGCAACCTAATCATTGACATCACAAGCGATTTCTGCGAAGAGGACTAATTTAAATTGGCCAGCTAAATTTTGAATTCTTAAGGAGAAACTATCCCTCTTGATGGTTTGCTTTAAATTCAAGAGGAAGGTGCGCGGTGTCTGTCTGGCAATATATTCCTGTCAAACCGTGTGGAGCGAATTCCACAAGAAATTCCTCCGAGAGGACCTAGCAGCGTTGACAGCATGCTGATGGTGTGACGTGGAAGTGGCACCACCACGTGGTTGGCGTTCTCCTGTGGCAAATGAAATTTTCCAATCTTCCCTAAGATGTGATAGCTTTAATACGAGTATGATGCATATTAAAGGGATGCATTCCGGGGAAACTTTGAAAGGAATTGCAGTAAGGTAATTAAATGCGAGAGGTGTTACGAGGCTTTTGGGAGTGTTCAGTTGATGCATGGTGAGTCGTCGACATGAACCTATAGTAATGAGCGTATGTGTCTTGTAGGTTATAGAACTGGTTGTATATTTCATACTTGTATTGCATGTGTGGTTCTTACTTTTTTTCCAGAAGCAGTTTTGACGATTCCTTCGGCTTGTATCAAACCCGTAAGGATTAATTATTTCCAGCACTATCCCTATACTGCTTCAACCATTTTCAGTCAGGCCTCTTGAACAGGGGTTTGAAAATGCGTCTCGTTGAATAAAAATTTTCTTAGACGATGTTTAGGACTTCGTTTATTTCGGGGGCGTATTGCTTTTTTTGAGTCCGATGTTATCAGAGCTTCGAGTTTTTTTTTACGGCGCTTAAATGGACGCAAGGGAGACAAGTGGACGCAGCTGCTTTGCATTTGCTCAGCCTGTCAGTGAATATTTTGTAAGGCTTAAAAGAAGTCGTCTTGTGTCTTTTATGAGCTTAAACAGTTTCCTATTTTTTTTTTTTTCAGAACCATTTTCCGTATATCTCCGGAACCTGTGCCTTGCCCTTGGGCTTTTTTGTCTTGGGCCTTCGGAGATTAAGCTATTCCTCTGTCAGATTATAATATGAAATCATTTAAAACCTGCGGCGTGCTTCCACTTTCTATGCCTTTGGCTGTCATAGATAGGCCGTAGCTTAGATTTTACATAAACTGATTGCCCTGCTCATTCGGGTTGATACTTTTGCAGTCCATAGTTTGTTACATATTTTTTTTTTTTGTCGGTACTAAGACCATCATCTCTTAATCGATGGTGTCAACGTTTTGCAGTGCAAAAATAATTTGTAGGTTGGCACCCAAAAATAATGATTAAATAGTGGCTTCCGGTTCATTTATGAATTTAGTACTCCTTTATTAAACAAAAATGCGATATTTGATTAAGTTAATGTTGAATTAAAATAAAAAAATATACGAAATCATTTCATTTAAAAAATTAAGTAATAAGTAAAATTAACATTTAAAAAATTCAGGTTTTGCATTTAACAACAAAATTTTAAAATTTTAACGAACAAAGCTTAAACGAATTTATGGCAATTTTTAAATTTTAATTAAAAAAACATTTATTGCCGAAAGAGCTACACCCAAACAAAAAATTCGTTCGAAATAGTTATAGCATTTTACGAAAACGTACATGAAATAAGCTCGTGGTTAACACTTTCGAAATACAGTATATAATATCCTTATACTAATAGATAGAGCAACCCTTGGACAACAGCCTCAAAAATATATCTTGCCGACCGATCTGATCTAAATCGGACACGCTCCGATACTACCTACTTACAACAAACTATTTCCAAATTAATATGCCTGCCATTTTCATTACAACTACATGCGTAATTAATTCAATTAATTAACGAAACACACGTAGTTCTGTCGTAAGTCTCATATTTAATGAGATTTATGAGTACAACCAAACAATATCAAGGACTGCCGAATACACCTTAGATAGACAGGACACCCAGCCACGTACGCCTCCCAAGTGACTTGATTTATAAATCCAAATAAGGTTAACTCCTATAATACGTGATCCAAGTAACTTAATAAGAATATGATTAAATGAACTTAAATACGAGTAGTTCCCATAGTGGACGGTGGCCGGTGGCCGTTGACCGAACCCCTCTCGCATACTGTATATTCCTGTCGAATGTTTGTAACAAGTCCATTACACAAAATGACAAAATTGATTGAGGACGAAGCACAGTGTGTATGTATATGGGATCACACACTCGCCATTATCGTGTTCTCCCTCAATTTCACGCTTGCCGAGCTTTTGTACTAAAATTTCCATTCTTTGACATTACCGTTAGTGCTTGTGTGCCGAACAGGACATAAGCAAGTTTTATGTATGCATTACAGCTCCTGGCTTTCTTCGTGGGCCGACTTACGGACATTTTGCTGTCGCTTTGCTCGCTTTTGTTCGAAAGAGGGGCGCAGAAATATTTATGATTACAACGGGATAAAGTTAGGGTTTTATCACTTTTGACATTGCCTATAAGAGAGGACGCGTGCAATCGTGCACCACAGACCGTGCGTTCGGCCCCTCCATCAGAGGACTAATATGGCCAGTAACGGGCCAACCAGCCTGAATAGTTGTAAAGGAAGTTATGTTTTCATATGAAAATTCCTTAGCTATGATCATGTTTAACTAAAGTTATTTATTCCATATTTTCTTGTTGTTGTTTTTTTTGTTGTCCTGTGCGTCGTATGTTTTTTGTGGAATTTACGAAATTGGTCCCTTTGAATGGTTGAATAAATGAGTTTATGAGTCGTAAAATAGGGAATGTCAATTTTGTAAAATAGTGCAATGGCTTGTCCTTTGTCCTTTTGGGTGGAAATTGAATAAGGTAACTTTTTTGGGAGTAATCATGGATGTGAGGCTGACGTTTTATGGCACGACCAACGGGGCGGCAAGAGATATTCCCATAGAGGTACTTGGAGGGGGAAATAATTTCTTATTTCATGCTTACACTTTCCGAATGGTCCGAGTAACATTTTATATCAGATTCTGAAGGCAAATATGCAGTTAATTTTGGTGATCAATAGAGATACAGAGGGAATTATGTTATTTGATATAAGTTTTGTTTAGGTACTATGCAAATGAACCATGTAAATGGATGCATCAATTTTATGGCTTTATCAGACCTTGGTTGATTTTATTCGTATTTGGATACGCAGACAAATTAGGATAAAGTTGATGTAGGTAAAGGAATATTTCTATACCAATGGAAGTTTTCTGGTGAAAGGGACAAAAAGGCTGAAGGATCTACGAAGTGCATCTTCTCATCAGAACTTATGAAAAATCTTTAGATTTTGTGAGCTAATACACGCAGACATTTTGACATTAACCGAGTGGAATTTTTGCTCGGTTAAAAAAAATGGGTTCAAATTAACTAAGTCTCTGTAGAAAATAAACAAGTATTTGTTGTTGAAAACTATCGAGTTAAAAAGATTAAATCATACTGTTCAAAATAAACCTCTTTATTATTTGGTATCAACCATGTTACTCTGTTGTTATTATTTGGAGAGGAAATTGCTAAATCGGTTATTTTTAACCGAGTTTCGTTAAACAAGTTGACTCGGTTATTTTTAATCCACTAACTCTGTAAGAGTTAACAATATCACTTGGTAGTTTTTAACCGAAAGTTGGTTGATTTTAAATAAGTGATTTTTCTGCGTGTAACATTTTCTATACATAAAAAATGTCGAGCGAAATTTAAAACTTGAAATGAGGAAATAATTACAGCGTAGGTCTTATATCGTATATATACCAAATCGTGCGACATTGCATGCTTCAAAAGCAGTACCTTGAAAATGTGTAAAAAAGCGAAGAAATATTAGTTCCAACTGGTAGGAAAATCGGCCAAATATTTGTCGAAAAACGAAGTAAAAAACGCACCCAAGATGAGTAGAAAAAGCATTGAAAAAAATTTAAATATCGCTCCCTAAAGATTGCCAAAAGCGCCACCAAAAGCTGGTCGAAAAAAAAACACTAAAAACATGTTCAAAAATGCGATCAACATAGAATAGAGAATCACTCCTGAAAAGCAGTCCACCAACCCGCTCAAAAGCCCATTCAAGAACCCGTCCAAATAGGAGTAAACAAATTTTAAACCGCGTCAGATAGCCATTACAAAATTTCGTTGCTTTGAAAAACTCCAGTTCAAACTCCCTGAAAAAATTCCCCGAAATGTACTCGATACCGGTAAAAAAAAACATTAAAAAATCGCTCCCAAAAATAAGTCAAAAAACGAATCCAAAAAACGGTCCATAACACGTTCAAAAACATATTTAAAACCCGAAAAAACGTTTAGTCGGAAAGACCCCCTTATAAGCTCGTAAAAAAACGGCTCCATGAAATTATGCTCCAATGAAAAATGGCAAAAAAAAAAAAAAAAATTAAAGAAGGCCCCAAAAAATGGGGAAATATTTCATAATGCAAAAAGACCCCATTAAATCTATGCAATATTGCCCCAAATAAATGCAGAATGAGCCCAAATTGTTAGCATAAAAAATGAAAAATTACCCCAAAATAATGCATGGCAAGCAACAACAAAAACGATGACAAAATTGGGGAGTATTTTCATTATTTTGGGGTCTTCTTGCAGATTTTTAGGGCAATTTTTCATTTTCATATTTTAGTATCAAAACAAAATTCTACTAGAAGAAACGCGAAGTATTCCGTTTTTACAACAGCGTCAATCGTTTTAAGGACAAAATATTGTATATTTTCTTCATTTAAAAATATCAACCTTATCAAAGAAAATATTCCTGAAGATCAGCGCCGGATTTTAATAGGTGCAACTTTTAAGATTGTTCCGAAGGGATGTTTCAAACTACTTCTCGTTATATATGTATGTCGAATATTTTGAAAAGGTAAATCTTTACCTGAGCTGACTTTAAGCTTTAGAAAATTAAAAAAACATAATTAAAAGTCAGCTCACGTTTTCAAATACCTAACTTTAAATTTGAACTTTAGAACTTTAGTTTTGAAAAGTTAAAATTCGTGCGAATTTTTGTTGTAATTTGGAGCTCAGTACATTGTATGTATTTGGGGTAATTTTTCATTACTTGATATTTCATCTATGGCAAACTATTTTTTTCCAGCATTTTAAAAAAGACCCTGATAATAACGGGTGATTTTTTAGCTGGTTTGGTTTTGGCAACACTGGTTTTGACAGCTGACGTGTGTTTAGTACCTTGTGTCACTGTCAAACAGCTTCAGTTTGGTTTGCAATTTAACCATGGATCGTCTTACAAATGAACAACGCTTGCAAATTATTTAATTTTACTATCAAAATTCGTGCTCGGTTCGAAATGTTCATAGCGCGCTTTTTATCGAAAAATTGTGTTCAGCGATGAGGCTCATTTTTGGTTGAATGGGTACGTAAATAAGCAAAATTGCCGCATTTGGAGTGAAGATCAGCCAGAAGCATTGCAACAGCTACCAATGCATCCCGAAAAAGCCACTGTTTGGTGCGGTTTATGGGCCGGCGGCATTATTGGGCCATATTTCTTCAAAGATGATGCGAATCGCAGCGTTACTGTCAATGGTGAACGCTACCGAGCGATGATAACAAACTTTTTTTTGCCCGAAATGGAAGTTCTTGACTTGCATGATATGTGGTTTCAACAAGACGGTGCCACATGCCACACAGCACGCGAAACAATGGCGCAATTGCGAGGCGAGTTTGGTGAACAGTTAATTTCACGTTTCGGGCCGGTCAATTGGCCGCCTAGATCGTGCGATTTGACACCATTAGATTATTTTTTGTGGGGGTATGTCAAGGCTAATGTGTATAGGGACAAGCCCGCTTCGATTGACGCACTGGAAGCCAACATCCATGCATTCATTCGTGAGATACCGGCCGATATGTGTGAAAGAGTATGCCAAAATTGGACTCAGCGGATGGGCTACCTGAGACGCAGCCGCGGTCAACATTTGCATGAAATTATTTTTAAACATTAAATTGCAAGGTTCAAACTATCGATTCAAATAAATATTTCATTCATTTTTTCGAATTTTTTGTGTTTTTTTTTTAAAAAGTTCTAAACCTCTTAAAAAATCACCCGTTATTACATTGAGGTATAATTTCACAAATAAAAATGAATTTTCACCTAAAAATATTAATGAAAAGAGGCCGCAAAATAATGAAAAATCACCCCAATCAGACTATCAAACGTTGTTGTTGCTTCCTATATAATTTTTTGGGGCCTTTAGACATTTTTTTTGGGGCCATTTTTCATTGAGGCATAATTTCATGGAGCCTAAAAAAACTCCTCCAGAAGAGAGTTTAGAACACGTCATAAAATGGGTAGAATCGTGTGACAAAAAGCTCCCGAAAACTTGAAGATAAACTTCCATAAAAAGCACTCGAAGTTGGTGAACGTGATTTCAAAAACTTTCAAAAATCGCACCCAAAAGCTTGCCTAAAACACGCGTCCAATTTTTCGTTAAAAATTCCTTTTCACAAATAGCTCCCAAAAACAAGCCAAACACGCTCCCACAGGAAGTATTGGAAAAATCGTCAAAAACGTGTAGAAAATCAAGTTCAAAAACGCTTAGAAAAATTAAAAAAACAATATCAAAAACGGACTGAAAACACCCACAACCAAACGACATTTTTGAAGAAATTTGCAAGTGTTGATCAAATTCGTCTTTCGTTCCAGCAGAGACAATCGGCGCGTTGCCTGTCTAACCTCTTTCTGGCATTAAAAGTGCGTTCTTGCACCTTATAGCACACACTGAAAAAACAACCGATTATATCACTCTCAAGCATGTCAAATACAAATTGTCAACATAAGGACATCTCTATCATCTCCTTGCGTGAACGAAATAAGAACCAAGTCCCATGTCTAAATATAAATCCTATAACCATATCCTAGAAAAAATCACAAGCCACTAGAAATCACACAGAAAAAAAAAATCAGCCCAATCACCTAAGCCTATCCTAATACAAAGGATTCCATTCACCATCGTCTATCCAAGCAAAACAAATCATATCCCCATAATATTATTACAAACAACTTTCGGGATAATGACATTACAAGAAATCTATTTATGGAATTTGTTCCACCTCATTGGACGGCTATCATATTGCCCTGCCGAGCTATCCACTCAGCTGTAGTTACCAGCAGCACTCTACCGAGTGTGATACAATTTTCGATTTAATCTACCGGAAGGGCATTATGTTGAGTGATTGTATCGCAAGAAAGTGCTTTGTTTGCCCTTCGTTTTTCCTTCCCATCAAGTAGTCTATGAACCCTGAAAATCATAGCATTACGTGCCTCAATGCGTTGCGTAGGCTTTCCCACCGTTTTTCGTGTGTTGAAAAACTATTCCCGAGGAAACGGCTTGTGCAATCGTCTACCTTCGGTTATGCGCGGGGTATATGATACAAGAAAGTTACTGAGAAAAGGGGCCAAACAATTAATTTCAGAACAAGATAGTAACTTGCACACATAAATCCACTGCAGACCACAAAGCAGAAGAGGAGTATTAATTGCAACGTGTACCCTGCTGCAGGTAGCTAAGTGCTTCACTTTGAAGAGCCACCAACAGACCTGTATACTGCGTGTAGTTTAGAAAAGCGTACTAGTCCACCATAACTCCTGGGAAAGGAAGAAAAATTGAGAATATTTTTTTTTGTCCAAGCTGGGCGGAAACTAAGCAACCGTAATGAGATTCTTGATAAACATGAGCTGCGACTTGCCGTTTCCACCGAATTACTTTCGAATGAAGAGTTTTTCAGAATTTTTCTTATTTTCCTTGTGTGTTGTTTATGCTAGTGTTGTTAAAGAAGAGTGCGGGCAATCAAATGGGAAGGACTTTGCGTTGGGTGTCTTGTTGGTTGTAATAATTCGCGAAAAGTCAACAGGTAGGAGATCTTTTATCAAGCTAAAAGGTCATCGTGGTGCACTTTTGCGATCAATTAACTTGGTGTAGAAACTGTTTTAAGAAAGCGAGCGTAAGATAATAACTGGAAGATTTTGAGAGCCTTCGAAAACATTAAATTTGATGAGGACGTAGGGACTAATGGGTAACAATGAATTTTGCAACTTAAGGGGGATCTCCGCGACTGTAGTGTTTGACATTGTCTAGGATACCTCAGTGAGAAAAAAACGGTTCCAATTATTTTATGCGATTTTATGTATTTTTTAAGTCGAAATAAAATAATGAAAAGTGGCATATGTAATCGTAGCTTAAAGAACTATCAGTTTTTCTCTAGTGGATATTAGTATTTAACTCGCGGGAATTTCTATTCCCAGCCCTTGCGAGCGCATAACTCACAAATAGAGAAGCAACAAGTGCATACAAGTAAACAAACAAAACTTTAAAAAATCTTAAGTCGGCTAAAGAATTTAAATCGACAATGACATTGCAAAAGCTTTCATTACAATCTCACTTTATGATAAGGCGGCGGCATATCTCATGTTCACGGTCATACTCGTATCTTGATAATGTGCGTGACAAAGAGCGAGGACAGTTGCTGACAAATTCATATCGAAATGGCTTTGTGTATTTTTGCATTCTTGTTTATTTCCAACTGAACACAACTTGTAGATTTGTATTTTCAACTTGAGAATTTACTTTTATTCACTCAAAGTTGACTCGCTCGACTTTGGATATTCCGAAGTTGAGAAGACCGAAAGCTAATCAACTTTGTGCTCTCTCAACTCCACGAAATAGCAGAAGTTGTAGAGCAAACTTAGGATTTTTACGTCAAATGTAAGATATTTTGTTCTCTTTATTTATATGAATTTTTAAAACTTAAACTTTTTGGAAAGATTGGCCATCGTCTGATTCGGGCAGCGAAAAAGACGATCGCAATTTGGTCTAATCTTACTTTTCAAGTTTCAACATATTTTAACCTTGATGTCCCGAAACTCTATAAATGAGAAATAAACATACCCGCAACTCAGCAGTGTCTAAAATTCACTTAAAAGTAGTTAAAGGGCTGTGGCACAGTTCAGTTTTGGGTTATGTATTAAAGTCGGGAATGGCCCTTTTCATATTCACATTGCCAAGAATATACCTATACGTATAAATATTTATAGCATAGACACGAATTTACATGACTCCCCCTTGCGATGTTCCTCTTCCTGTCTTCCTTCTTACAGAGCTGGGTCCCATGACTGAGTTGATGATCCTGCTCTCGAGCATATATTAGTCACCAACTTCACGATGGACTGGCTCAGTTGCACATCTTCTAAGGCGGATTTTATCGCTTCTATTTTAACTTTGTTGATGGCTCCCTCAATGTCGAGGAAGGTTGCCATTGTGAACTCTTTACGATGGAGTGAGTTTCGATTTCCTTTACGACGTGTAGCGCACTCTCTACTGATTTACCTTTTAGGTACGCGTGTTGAACTTGACACACATTACGAAAGTTTATAGAGCTTCTAACATGCAGGTCGATAAGCCTCTCTAGTGTTTTTAGTAGAAACGACGAGAAACTGATCGGTCTATTGTCGTTGGCTGTCACATTGCTAGGTTTCCCCGCTTTGGGGATGAAGACCACTCTTACCTATCTCCAAAGTTTTGGTATACAAAGGGTTTTTCAATAAGAGCGCTACAAAAGTTTTTTTTAAATAAAACAAAAAAGGTTTTGGATATCAATGAAATTATTTATTCCTGTGAAAGTACTTTCGATGTATGGAATTCGATTTCTTTTGCATGGCCACCACGGGCACGCTTGCAGAAGTCCAGACGCTGAACCCAATTTTCGACGGTTTTCAAGCATAAATCGGCCGATACTGCTGCAATTTTACGTTCGATATTCGTACGAAGTTCATCAATCGTCGCTGGCTTGTTGGCATAGACCATAGACTTGACGTAGCCCCACAGGAAATAGCCTAACGGTGTCAAATCGCACGACCGATGCGGCCAAGCGACTGGACCATTTCGTGAGATAACACGTTCTCCAAGCTTGGTTTCCAATAAATTGATTGTGACATTCGCTGTGTGGCTTGTGGCGCCGTCCTGTTGGAACCACATGTCCTCCAAGTCCATATCATCCAATTGGGGCCAAAAATATTGGGTTATCATTGAACGGTAGTGATTCCCATTCACAGTAACGTGCCGGTCTTGATCATCACGGAAGAAGTAGGGCCCAATGACTCATGGAGAAAAAGGTGTCATTTCTAAGGCTACTCTGGTAATTTAGAATTTTTACACGATATTTAACAACCATTGGTTCGCATAAGATTTAAATAAAAAGGTTTTACATTTTAAATGCACTTGTTTGAAAATACCAATTTTTTAAAAATGTATGAAGGACCTTTTCCAAATGAAAAAGGGCAAACCAAACAAAGGCATCTATGGCCGCGAGAAAACAAAAAACAATTCAAGTTGCTTATTCAACGCGTTCGGATTCCTAGTCCCGACAAATCCAGTTGACGTTTTACATAAACTAGGTATCCGAACGTCCCCAATGTCTTTGTAAAGCAGACACCCATTCACGACAGAACTAATTTAGAGGAGTGCCTTCCTTGCGTAGAGACTGTTTAATACGACCAAATCTGTTCATCGTCAATGGGCATTTGGCTTTTTGAACATCTGCGACATTCTCATTAGCTTCATTCCTAACATTCCCAATATCTGTGGGATTTCAAGAATCTCACTCGAGTACAACCGCTCTCATCGCATTCACTGTTCAAATTTAGTACTGATTCATTCATTTTGCGTTCATCCGACATGGCAGTCATACATGGAGAAATCTCATATCTAACCAACCACGACTTCAATAAGAGCAAAATCCTGCGCAGTAAACATCCTCTTCTCATGGGTTCTATAGAGCACAACATATTTTGCTATTTGCCTCGTCAGAGGTCAGTAATATTGGGGTACTGTTCATGCACAGAAGGTTTTTTTTTTACCAGTCCTTGATGTAATTTTGTTTGGCTTATTTACGTACTGCACCCTTATACTTGGCAAAATTGCGTCAAAAGTTAATCCTTCTACAAGTGCGTCATTCAAAATTTATGAATAAAATCACAACGAGTAGGTACAAGCAAGTATCGGCAACAATTCGAATAAGAGTTATGACAAAAAAAAAAAAATTATGAAAACTTATTCCTCCCTTTGTTGGGTAAAAGGTTTATGCATTTTTTCAATATTTCCTTGGGGGTCTTCTTTCTGCGAAATTTTTCCGCCATGAATGGAGCACAAGGACAACAACTGAATCGGATCATATATACAGAATATACACACAGCTTGCTGACACGGAAGATAAGCCCTGCAGTGAAATGAATACATTTACATATGTGTTCGTATAGCTTCTTCGTTTCGCAAAGGACAGCAGAGACATTAGTGGGATATTTAAGTTTCCCGAGAAAACTGTTTTTCCTTAGCAATCTTTAATACTGGAGGTGGTTTTCATTTATTACGAGTATTTTTAATGGTTAGCTGTAAGATTTAGACGGCGGGAGTCACGAAGTAATTCAAGTCGGTGGATCTTCTTCCTGATGGATATTGTTTTGGTGGTGTCTTTATAAATATGAAATGATTTTTATGAGTGAAAGGGGGGATTTTTGACATATTTTCCTCCCGAAGGAACTTGTTTTATTTTCAAATAGTAACAGATAAGTAACTCAGAGCCCCATCTGTCTGTCTGTATGTATAATTGTATATCCATGAAGGACAGGTTCAATTTCATATATTTACGAGCTAGGATTGATATAGAAATATTTCGCTAATGTGATGAATGGAGGTATTTTGTTGCCAGAAATGGCCTCGCCCTAGGAAATTGGGTTAGTAAGTACATGAGATTCAAAGGAACGTTGGGATAAATGCCTGTAAATTGTTTCAAGGCGTTTAATTCCTTTGGAATTTGGTTAGAAAAAAAAAAAAACAACTGTTGGTCCACGGGACCGCATAGCTTACCTTCCCACAACCATTCGATTATCCCCAACACAAGAAAAGAAACACTTAGAACTGCGAGAAGTATGAATGAATAAGTCTCCTGAATGCCGGCTAAAACCGTTTGCCAACAACCTGATTGGGCCATATCAGTTTAGTTTTAGCCCAAGAAAATCCATCATCGGCAACCAATTTCCGATCGAGGCACATCATCTATTTGTCGCCTTTAGATTCGCCTTTGCAAGCGTATAGAAGGATAATATCCCTTCCATAAATGCATTCATCTATGCACAATACAGGATGGCGATGGAGAAATATTGTTGCTTCGTCAAAATTGGTAAGATCACCGCCAAGTCGTTGGATGTCAAAAACGGTTTGAGAAAAGGCAACCTGCGACTTCTTTTACATTTGCGACCAATGGAAGGAAGCTACAATTCTATGCTGAGTTCAAAGAGGTTCCCTTTAATATGATAGTCATACCCTCGAATATTTGTCAGACACATTTCTCCGGGCATTGAACTTGTGACGCTTTCTGTACACTAACAACAGGAGTGAAAAAACGCTTAAGTTTGCCTTTCAAATAATATTTTATTTCAACACAAGACGGATTCCCGAAGACGGTTACATCATTCATTTTAAATGCCGGACTTAGTCATAGTCGCTAGAGTTTCTCATCCGTCTACAAACAAGAAGAAAACGCTCACGATACAATTTCAATACCAAATGATACGTATATTCACTTACCATGACTAAGTGTTCCTGCAGCGTCCTATATGATCAAGTTTACACCTTTCTGGACTGTTCAATAGTGTCCTCGCTTCTTTCGGCGGGCCATTTACAGCAGAATTGGAATTTTTCTTCGCTAGCTTGGCATCGTAGTACTGAGATGTGCCATGCACAAATGACGTGTTAGAAACGAGTACAACTAGTACTAACAATGTCACAACTATTACCGATTGCGAGTGCATATTTCACAATGAAAATCGTGCGACTATAACTTGGTGGAACTTTAAACTAAAAGTGATTCATTGAAGATTCAGTATATTTTAGATACCTACACCTTCGTCTTGTTGGAACAACAAATTGTGTTTATTTGTTGATAAGATCACAAGTATCATTGTCATCTGTGTAGGGTAGATTGATAAGAAATCCAGTACATTATAGACCGACACAACTACATACGCTTGCAAAAGTTGGAAGCTTTCCCGTAGATGAAAATTTGAAAACAATTTTTAGGCGAAAACTTTTCCAAAATGATATCCATAGGGTGCCCCTGATAAATGTGAATTTTTTGTAGAGATGTAGAACAGAGTTTTAATCAGTTGCCAATATTTTTATTGGCTTTTATATTTAGTTTTTCACACATCAAAATTGTGATTTAAATTCCAGATTCACTATTTTGTTAGACTCGCTACCAATAACCCGGTTCATCTGAAAAATATTGAAAAGGTAAACGGATTGTTCGTAAAAATACCGATACTATACCTCTTTGATCCAGCTGAGCCCTGCAACGACCTCTATGATCAAGTGCGCACCTGGGTTTGGTTACTATCATCATGTACAGAATCGCTGGTTTTTGGGTGGATCCTTCGTCATTCGCAGGGATTGCGTCCGCAAAAAATATAGCTAAAACCAGAAATATAATCATCAGTGTTAAACGCGGGGATATGTGCATCTTGAACGAGTGCAATCGATTGAATAAATTACTCCAAACACAGTTCAGTTCATATGCAAGGGTGCATGATACTATTTCAGTTAATCTCATGTCTCGAAGGTTAATGTATTTGATAAGCACTAGTAAAGATTGTGAGATGTAAGCTAACTTTTTCGGATTTGACATTTTCCTATCCTCTGTTACAATTTCCGTGACTGATTAGTTGGGGTTTTTAATGCAACTCAACAACAACAAACGTTATCTACTTGGTCGGCATTATAGCCTGAACTTTTGTGTGTTTATTGAACTCATCTTGGCTTTGAAATTTTGCATGCAGAATCAAAGACCCAGAGGGAAGGGGACTCGGAGGATTATATTCCATATAGTGATTACAGAAAATGGTGCAGAGGCATGGACTCTATCAAAAGCGGATGAGGTTACTCTTGGTTCCTTCGAGAGGAAAATTCTTCGAGTAATTTTCGGTCCCGTCTGCATTGACGGTGAATGGAGGAGGAGATACAACGACGAACTGTACGGGCTGTACAGCGACATCGACCTAGCCAGAAGAGTGAAGGTCCAACGACTGCGGTGGCTGGGTCATGTAGAGCGAATAGACGTGAATGCTCCAGCCCGGAAGATCTTCGAATCCACACCCGAGGGACGGCGCATTGGAGGAAGACCGCGACTCAGGTGGCGCACGCAAGTGGAAAGGGACCTTAACCAACTTAGCGTGCGAAACTGGAGACAGCTGGCCAAAGATCGTGCTGGCTGGAGACGCTTGTTGGTTGAGGCCCAGGTCCACCCCGGACTGTAGCGCCACCTTAAGAAGAAGAAGATTACAGAAAATGACAAAACCACTCTGGGATAGATTGGGTCTTATTATGGTTACAATTGAAAGGAATCAAAAATTGTTTTGCCGTATATCTGAGACGCTTTTTGTATGTCAATATTTGAAAAGCTGCGGCACAACGTCCAGTACTGTTCTGAGCATCACAACGAACTGAATCTTAAGAAAAGTCAAACTGCCTCACTGTTTGCCAGCGGTGCGATCGATCAGTAAGACAGTGTAAGGCGAACAATTAATTAGTAGGTAATTAGTATTTTATTAAATAAATTAAGTAACGTAAAATATATTTCTTCCGAAAAAAACGTGACAATAAATTAAAAGTAAAAAAAAAAAAATCTCATTGAGATCATTTTAAATTCAGATATGGTTCGTCGTAGGTTTACAATGAAAGTGCAAACAGTGAGATATGTTTTACTATTTGTTTTTTGGAAATGTCCCACTGTTCACTTTTTGTCATTTCATATAGAAAAGAAATAATATTACAAAAATGACAAAGAATTCAAAGATTTTGTTGTTGTTTTGAGTTTGAGTTTATTGTTTATTGTTATTTGTATTTCCATTCGATTTCAAGATTACAATTCATTAAACATAATAGGTAGAAACTTGCTACTAGCAAGTGATCAATTGATACATAAATTAGTTTTTTTTTGAAGTTATTACTTCTTTAGGAGTGTTGGCCACTTTTAGATGGGAAGAAATTAATGAATTCGCGTTACCTTTAAAACGACACCGCGTCATCGTCACCGAGAAACCAACACCCGATAGGTGGCGCTGTCGAGTCGATTTTTTCTTGAGAAACTCAACCGATCTCAATGAAACTTTGTTTGTGTGCATGTTTGTAGGCAGCTAGAAAGATAGGATAGTTTTGGACCCGACAGGTGGCGCTGTTGTCCGTTTTCTGAGAAACTTAACCGATCCCAATGAAACTTTGTATGTGTGCATGGTTGTACCTATGCAGCTAGAAAGATAGGATATTTCATTTACAAATTAAATGGAAATTGTTATATGTATGTATAATTTTTGTTGATGAAAGTTCATAAATTTCATTGGTATTCATTTCAAAGAATACCAATTAATTATTTATATGTTATCATTTTTCATGTACAATAGCGCTTTAAATCAAAGTGAAAATTGTAATATAATATTTGTAGTAGTAGTTTATAATCATCAATAAAAATAAAACACTTCAGTGCCTGTCTTTTTTTTAAATTAGACGAAAATCTGGGTATAATTGTCACAGAATATGGAAATAATATAATAATACACTTTGTGTCATAGCAACCAGTAGCAAGTGTATGCAATGGTCACTATAACTAATGACAGTAATTATAGTGTTGTCTGTCTGCCTCTAATCGTCTAATAAAGGTTTCCGTTCCACGCTAATCCCACTTTCCGGTGTAGAACAGCATAACAAGTCGATAAACTAAAATAGAGTTGTGCAACCGTTCACGGGCAATTAACCCATGCCGGATGGCCAATACAAAAGGGAAGTGCAAGATGAATTCCACTAAATCAATTTCATATATTGTGACAGTTAAATCGTGCGTACATCCATCCATCTGTTGAGTAATTCGAATTATCCTTTGTAAGGCTGCGACCATAATTAGGAAACTTTGACCAGTTCCTCTGGTATATATCTCCGATTGTGGCAATGGATTAATGTCCGATTTGCAAGTGATATATGGACATCTGGGAAGGCAAACCTAAGAGCGGAATTTAAATTGAAACATGCAAAAGAAGTTCACTCCTTTGGTGGACCTTTATAAATCAAGTTGTTCACTCTGCACTCAGGCTTTGCCGCAGATACCGTTGCCAAACTTGAAATTGCGCGAACGTGAGCCATAAACTTTCGCGGCAAAGCAAACTTGAAAGTTTTAATTCGCAATTATAACCTTGAGAGATTCCGCGAGGCGTTGGATTCAAATAGTTTTTATACGTGGTCCCCTTTAGCCATCTCGCTTTCGTTCCAAAAGAATCTGCACCCTCGATATTTTTCGCACTGCAACGATGCAGCTCTTGAAAGGAGATACCATCGCTCCTGCCGTGCACCAGTCCCCTTTTTGCAATACTGTCCTGACAAAATTCCAACTGTAAACTATTTAACATGGCATCCGGTGTGTATCATTTGTACACACTGTTCAGATGCACTTAGCCCCTGATTCCATGTTGGCAACTTGTTATGGCGGAGATACACTGATGGCATCTACAACCACCGACCCCCCCATATTCTCTTCGGTGCAATGTACACTAGATGATGTTGAAGTTTGTGTTGCCTAATGGACAAGTGACACACACCGAGACGAGAGACAATTTATATGTGTGTGCGAACAGAAAATCCATTTTCCATGTTTCAGTTCACGCTGTGAATTTTGAGTCTGAAAGCTTATCCTTAAAGGATCTGTTTTCGAGTGCGATCAAATGACATGAAATTGTTTTTCTGTTCCTTTCCTACCACCACCCACTTTCAGATTGAGTTTTGATATTATTTGTTGAGATTTGAGAATAATCAATGATTGCTCGCTCATTAGGCAAATCGGATCCTGGTTCGTATAGCAGACGCAGACGAAGTGAGGAATCTAGCTAAATTACTGAATCGGAAAATATAGTTAAATCCCTTTCGCTTTCAAATGTCCATTAGAAGATGCGGCGGAGTGGATAGTTGTAAGCTCTTTTATTCTTTTACTTTGGCATGGACATTCGCCAGTTGAATATGGTACAACTATAATGACTGTTTTTGTCATTGATCCAGGATTAAGGGGATTTTTTGTTTCGCCCTACATCGTTGTTCGTTGATTGTTTTATGGGTTTGTGGAACAAAATTTGAGAGTCAAATCAGTTGCACTGAATGTAGTCAGTTAGTCATGCTGAAGTTGTAAAATTGTTGAATAAATACTGAAGCACGAGTGTCTAATACCATGTTCCCACCAACGTGATTTAGCTAAATCCACTTGATTTAG
The DNA here is from genome assembly GCA_949126925.1 of Cheilosia vernalis. Taxonomy (NCBI): domain Eukaryota; kingdom Metazoa; phylum Arthropoda; class Insecta; order Diptera; family Syrphidae; genus Cheilosia; species Cheilosia vernalis. The sequence continues at coordinate 58,405,534 of OX421360.1, forward strand.
CTAAATCATCTCATAAATTACGTGATTTACCATACATTTTCGTGATTACTAATTACGTGATTTAGACGTGTTTAATTTTTAATTACGTATCTGCCATCGCAAATCCACACAAAATAAAATCGAACATACCTGCAGCGGTTTCAATCCAATTCAATGTTATTCAACAAAAAAAAAAAAAAACAACACAAATGTCAAAAATATTATCCCAAATTTAATTTTCTTCGTGTTTCGGTGTATTTTGGTATTTTTATTAAGTATACAACAATCATAAATTGTTTTATTTTTGGCAGAGGTGTGATAACAAAAGAAAAACAACGAAAAAAAAAAACAACCCTCTCCGAAGTGGACGAATTCTTTCTGCTGGATGTCAAACTAAATCACGTAAAATTCGGTGGAGACGCCTTTCGTGATTTATAAATCATATGAGCTAAATCACGTTGGTGGGAACATGGTATAAGAGGACTTTGTGTATGCAGTGAGTCTTCAAGTGGAATTGGTATAAGATTGGCCGTTGAGTAGGTTTTAAAGGTGGTTTTAAAATTAAGTGCACTGAGTTGGTAGAGTGGTCATTTTCAGAAAATGATAATTTATTTATTTATTTATTTATTTATGTTAATTTGAGACACAGCTCTTTTAGACAACTTAAAACTAAATTATTATAATATAATACTTAAAACTATTATTATACCTAATATTGATTAATTAATTATTCTGATTCCGATTTTTAAAAGAATTTCTTGAATTGAATTTCTTTAAAAGTTGGTTCACCAGTGATGCTCATTCGCAACTTAGATCGGCCGAAATTGTGCAACGGAACAAGACTTGCTGTTAAAAAACTATCTCCAAATTTGATCGAAGCCACAATCATCAGCGGCAAATGTAAAGGAGAAGAAGTGCTGATACCACGAATTCCAATGATTTCAAACGAATTATGTACCCTTCGATTTCAAGCGTTTCCAGTTTCCAATACGTCTTGCTTTCGCCATAACCATCAATAAGGCTCAAGGCCAATCGCTAAGTGTTGCTGGTTTGAACTTAGAAAATTGCTGTTTTACGCACGGCCAATTATATGTTGCTTGCTCTAGAGTTGGAACGGCAAAAACCGAAAAAAAAATTAAAATATTGTTTATCCAAAACGCGGCTTATTTTCTCTTTATACATTATACTTCGTTTTGCCCTTATAAGTATATATTAAATAAATTTAAAAGATTCACTGTGGAACGTGAGCCACTGTGTGACAGTTTACCCTATAGTCGCAACATCTATCAATTCGTTTTTATTTGTTCTATCGGTCTATATAATGTCTTTCATTAGAATGAATGAATTTGAAGTGACATAGGTACTTATTGCGTAAGTCTTAGTATTGCATAGATTTTTTATTTCAACGTAACTCCTTTTAAAACCTATTTTGGGTAGTCTCTATACTGCTCTGAAAAACTGTCACATTTAGGTGAAAGTAATTTAGTATACTTCGAAAGTTCTTTTTGATTTATGTCCTTATCTTTGGTATTATTTTTTTCGAACATGAGCTGGCATGCCTTAAAATAAAAGTAGAAAGCAACACGTCCTCATTAATAACTAAAAAAAACACATTTTTTGACTTATCGCTCTATTGCCCTGAGGGTGTGATATATTTACTCATTTTCCCGTCAAAAATATTGCTGCTGCTCATTATATCTCCAACGACCTACTACACGAATGCGGTGTGACCTAAGGACAACCCACCAGTTGCAGATGAGCCACTGTAACCAAAAAGATAGTCTATGCTTTATATAGCCAGTTTAAAGGACACAAATATATTCAATTCTCTTTATGTGAACATTGTGAAGCTATAATAGGCTACATACTTGAGACAGTTGCTTTTTACTCTTCCCCATTTTGCTCCGGTAGCACCACCATCAAAGGCAATGTTCATTATTTGTCTACATACAATCCTTCGTTTCACAAACTCCAATTCCATGATCTAAATAGACCACATCAAGTTAAATAGTACGCGGGATTTGCATTCCCAGAAAACAACCGAGATAACCCAAACAAATGAACAATACGCGAAAACCTGACTGCATCGCATCGTGCTCCGAATATTTATTCCACAACCTCTGCGACATTAATATGCAAGACAATAGAACAGAAAAAAAAAAAAAAACAAAAAAACTAGGATACTCCAACTCACCTATCTGGCGGCAGTTTGTTGCCACCGAAAATATTTCCCGAACTGGTCCGGTTTTGTTGTTGCTCTTGTCGCTGCTATTATTATTCCTTTTACATTTTTCGAACACCATTAGACTGGGATAATGACGCCACAAATTTAGTTCGGTGTGTGCTTGTTTTTTTTTTCCTTTTTCCCAAACAGCTGCTACAAAGTTCCAGCGATTGCCAGAGCACCTACTCGCCGTACTTGATATTCATGCATGCGGCAGCAATATGCTTCTATATGGGTTAATAAAATTGAAGTACACAGTGGGATATTATAAAACGTTTGGGAGGGTGTGTTTCAGCACTTGGATGTGTGTGTGTCTTTGGTTGGAAACCACATATTTGTGAGGTGGACACGAAATTAGGCGGGGGAAAAAATGCAATGTGGCAGCATTTTTATAGAAAAAAGACATTTTACCAGCGTTAGCTTATATAATTTATCGAGGCGTCTGAAAATACTAAACGATTTGGAAGTCCTTTTGGTATTTAAAATTATTTTACAGCAAATTTGTCAGCTACTGAGGATTTAGAGCGGATTCAACAAGTGAACGTACATATTTTTTCAAAGTTCAAAAATGATTTGCTTGTGTTACTTTTTTCGAAAATGATTTGTGTACCTAGGTGTTTAGTATTTTTTTGTAAAATGAAAGACACCCTCTATGGGGGCTATGGCGACTCCAATAAATTTTTTTTCGAAATTCATTTGGACTAAAAGCGGCTTGAATAGGTCCAAAGTAAAAGCTTTTACTGTCTAAAATCAATCCACTCGAAAATAACTTGTTTACATGTAAAATGCAGTCTCAACGCCCAAAGCTCTTTGGAATAACCTTCAAAAGTTTCGCCACAATATTAATAATCCAATTTCACGCCACTGTTGCCTGCTTTCACACAGCACCACAATCGACGGCCATTAAGTTAATCCCATTTGCAGATACTCCTCTGAGCAACAGGAACCTAATCTATAAACTTTTCTCTAGTGGTGCGACGCCATTGTGTCCTCGGGGATGTTCCTTGGGCGCATCGCATCGGTGTCCCGCTTTTGTTCTCACAAATCTCATTTCCTGTCGATGAAGCTTCTTCTCGGCTCGCTGTGTGTTACTTCAGACATTCCCCTGGGTTGAGCGCCGGCCGCCACCATCTTCTTGCGACGACAAACTGGATTTTCGTGTTATGTTTCCTTTTTTTTTCTCGTTTTTATTTTCATTTTCATTTGACGGTGAAATCTCCTCTCGTAGCCCAGAAGTCAGGGATGGAAAGTGTCGAGGAATTGGAATAGGAAATGACTAAATCACAGGATATCCTCGTCGTCTTCTCGGTCTCCTTAGAGAGACGTATAACAAATCACAACGTACCTATTCCTGACCATTGACGTCTTCTCGGTTCATTATTCTGGTCGGGGCTGTGTGTATTTGTTTTAAGGACACTGAGGTATTAAGTCAGTAGGCTTCCTGGCTGCGGTTAATTGAAATTGATGCGTTTTGCATAAGACGACGGAAACCGTTTGAGGGTGGTCTATGGGAGGAAACGTGGAACGGAAATTTATTCGTGTTGTTCTTTCAAGTGGCCTTCTATTAAAGAGGAGTTTTATGCACATACTAAGCTTGGGGGCATACAGTTTGTTTATATAGTTTAGCGCGAGCGGTTCCAAGTATCAGGACTTGAGTCTCCTGCTAACATTTATGCAAATGCGGTGAGGATGCCTATTTAAAGTAAATCAACTGTAAGTCAAAGGCACTGGAATCCCATCGTAAATCGTTTAACAACCCCCTGCACTCATGACACATAAATTCTCATCGTCGTCGATACAAATATGGAATTATTTTAATTTCCCTCAGGGACTATGACCATTATACCACGCAGTGTTCCCTTGCAATGTCTGCTGGATAACTTCCCGCATGCAGAGTGTTCGGGGGAAAATCCTTCAGAATGGTGATTAACTTAAGAAAAAAGTGTACAGCTCTCCCAGGTGCAATGCTGAGCTTGGTATTGTAGAGGTATTGTAGAGGTATGGTCCTCAGGTAACAGCTGGAACCATTGTCTGGTTGAGATGACAACGACAGTAGTTGTAGCAGTTGCAGTTTCTCTCGAGAGAAAGTTATGAGTTTCGAGTGGATATAGTTAGCTCTGTTTGGTCTTGAGCTTACGATTATTTGAGATTTTGTTTTTAAATCGGCATTGATTTGATGTATGATTGCCTTGGACGAATATGGAAATTTAGGGAAAGTAGAAAAGGTCTTTCTTGGCAGTGGGTGTCTGCAGTGCTCGTGTGTTGTCATCCCACGGTACACTTCCACTGCTCAAGGGTGGCGTTTTGCCGTCTACCAAAATTGACTGTCTCCGCTTCTGGTTATAGAGTAGATGAAGGGAAAGTATTTTTTGTTTAAATTTTGTTTTGATACTCTACGCATCTCAATGGACTTTGTAAAGACCGAGTGTATCCGTTTCACATTTCAGCTTTCGACGATTTTAGCTCACGTTCGTAAGTGCTACCACTTAAAATCAGTCGTTGTATCCGGAGCTTTTTGGATTTTCCCTGACAAGAGAGATTTTATTTCATGGCCAATAATAGTTGCAAGTGATTTTGGGCTTTAATTTCAATTTTGCTTCGACCCGCTTCTCCCTGGGCAGACTATTCGACTATTGAAGTATTCGGCTATTCGCTATAATGTTATTTCTAGTGTCTCCGTGAAAAGGCATCTCAGATGACACGCTGAGTAAGCCCAATGGCTGTCGAGTGTCGATAGTTTCAACTTTAGAAAAATTCAGGGGAAGTGGGTATGGCTTTTTGAGAATATTTTTTGCCATAAGTTGGCTTAAGGAAGCGCACTCGTTTGCAATGAATTGTAACTATACTCTATAAATGTATGTGTACATGTGTATAACGTCCATGTTCGACCAAAACTCATTAACAGACAAAATAAAAATTCAGAGATAAACTTTAGAAAACTTGTTCAAAATAGTAGCTTTAATTATAGTACAGCATATACGAATATTGTAGAAAACTATCAAAAGCTAAATTTAATTGTTAGTACTACTACTAGCTAGAATGTTTTCAGTATATTTAATGATTTTTGGCTGATCAAAAAAATCTGAAAACTGAAATAAATTTCTTCTTATTTCCCCTTATTAAGTTTATGAAAAAGAGATTGTTTGAGCATTTTTTAAGTCAAAATGTGTGTACCTAAGGTATGTAGGTGTGTATTGCAAAAGGGGACATTTTAAACCCTAAATTTTACATTTAAAACTAAGTATCTAGATCTTCTTCTTCCTCTTCTTCATCTTCCTCAGAAAAACTAGACTCTGTCAATTTATTAGCCTCTACTCTGAATCCAACGGGGAGTTTGTCGTAGCAGCCATGGAACTCTTCCTGAATAACTCCCAACCGGAGAGCTTCCAGAAATCTTTTTGTTTCTCTTAGCTTATATTTTTTATGAGCTCATCTAAAAGAGTCTGTTGGTCATAAAAGTTGTTGTAGCGCATCTTTATGACACGATATGGATCTTTCTTTATATTTTTGCCTTTCATAGACCTGGCGTGTTCCATAATACTCATTCCAAAAATATCCCTTTTCTTACCCTCATTTTCTATAGCGGAATGCATACTGTAGCACTCCATAAAAGTATGCCCGGATTTAAGAAATTTTTGTTCAATTCCATCTATATGAGACGAATTGGTTGACGTGAAATAAAGCCAAACAAAATAAGGTCAAATTAAACAAATTGGTTTCGCTTTGGAAAATTAACTTCAGTGGACGTCCATTATAACGAATATCCGATATAGCAAATTTACGATATAACGAACCCTTTTTAGATATCATCATTATATTAATACGTGAACATCCGAGCTTTCCGTACGCTTTTTTGGTATTTAATATGAAATGAGGAGAATGAAACTTATGTTATTTGAAAGGTGCTGTGTCATAGATGTGCAAAAAAACACAATATCGTGGGTATATGTCGCCATTAAGACTGGTAAAATTAGGTTAAGACTTCCCCATACAAAACAGGTACTAAAAGGATTTTGGTGACATCAATTTGTAGCCGTCATGTTTCCATAGTAACGTATTTAATCATCTTAGATTAGAACCTGTTGGAGAGAATCATTTACCCGTAAAAGGTATGCAATTTACCTGCTTCTAAAATTAAGCAATAATTGTAAGAAATTTATTTAGGGGAATTATTTATTATTTGTCGCCACCATATTACCATAGTAACGTACCTATTTATATATAAATCGTCTTAGATTAGAGTCTGTTTCCGATGGAGCAGCTCATTTACGTATTTTTTTTAACTTTCTCAATTACGTAGTAAGAGAAAGATATTATTTTTGTACAAAATTTCGAACTCGAGATATTAATCAGTTCTGATATTAAGGTAATAGAGAAACTCAAAAAAGTGGGTCTCAAAATTCTGTCCGGTCTGTCCGTCTGTCTGTCTGTCCGACCTTCCACAGGCTTACAGGCTAAACGGCTTTCCGGATTACGTTCAAACCTCGTATTTGGAGTTTTTGGGCTTACAGTTCTGGAGCGTTATTTTTTTTTTTTTGCAAGTTAACCTCAATATTAATGGTACTTCCTATATACAATTTTCGTAGCAGTTTGATTTGATCGAAAACGGCTTTTACGATTTCAACCATAATTGACATTATTTAAGATTAAGTAGGTGAGGTTACCATGACTGCGTACCCAGTTTTTGGCTAAAAATTCAAACAATGGTACATTCATAACTTAAAAGCAAACTCAGTTTTTCTTATATTATCGTACAATGTATTTTAAAAAAAAGTCATTGTTTTAAAAGTTAGTTATTTTCAGCTTTCCGAATAACGGCGATAACGATTTTGACCAAATGCAAACTTAGAGTTAAATGGATGTTTTCAAAAATATTGTGTCCTTAATTTTCACTTCGAAGCACCGAAAACGCTAATTTTAAAAACTGCTCATATCTCGAAAACCCCATCTTCGATTTCGATGAAACCTTAAAAACGAAGTACCTTATACTTACATCCCGAGCACACGGAAAAAATTTTAAGATCAAATCAAGAAAAATGAGCGCAGAATCACGAAAAGTTTGTCTAGTTTTAGAGCTTAGCTCAGGATTTACTGATTCACGACTTCTTATTCGCAATTTTAGAAATTGTAAGAAGTGAAGATATTGACCCCCAAAAATCGTGAATCAATACTTCTTATTGTCAATAATGATCAAACGAGAAATACATATTGCCATAACCGATCGCAATTTTAAACAAATATTTATAAATTCGATATTACTATGGTTGTGAATTGCAAAATTAATTCGCAATTTACCACTTTTCTGTAGTAAATTTGATTTCATCCCTTACCGAATTGCAACCATTTAGTCTTGAATTGCAACTCATTAGTGCTGATTTGCGAACTAACAGGGGTAGATTTGCTACTTCAGTAGTTGCAATTTGCAAATTCTTAATCGTAAATTACAACTTCTTTTTATCAATTTGCAATTCATATTTTGCAATTTACAATTCATATTTTGCAATTTGCAATTCATATTTTGCAATTTACGATTCTTGAGTAGTGATTTGAGACATCACCGTCTTAAATTAAAAACGTCTTATCGTGAAATTAGAAAACTTTATTTTCAATTTACAACTCATATCTTGTGATTTACAATCAGAATTCATAGTCGTATTTTATATTTTTGTTTCCTCTTGATATCCTTGAGAATCATATGACGCCATATCGTCCGGAGACAACGGGATTTGTCTGGGGTGGTTTTTCTGTCTATGCTGAAATTGTTAATACACGCAAATTGTTTAGAAGAACTTGTAGTGATACGAACCTTAAAAAACCTTTTCGATTGCACATTTTAAAATCCCCACCATTTTCCTTCTTTTCTAATAGCGAGACATAATATCTTCATTCTGAAAAAAATAAAAATACAGATTTATATGCCTACTTTATTATTTTGTTTTCATTATTAAATAGGTACTTACATGATATATATTCCAGAATGCTTTATAATGGTTAGTACACTCACTTTCACTGAGAAAACTTAAACTACTTAAAAAACGACTGCCTTAAGCAAAGATTAAATACCGACTGTCTGTCGCTGCCCATGATCGCAGCTGTCCAGCAACACCACAAACATATTATGTATATTGATCCATATAAAGAAGGGATTTCGACCCATGGACTATATCGTTACTGTCGACTACCTGGGCATAAAAAAAAATTCACACGTTATGTAGTCAGTTTCAATCGAAATTACAAAAAATATTTTGCAATTTACGACTTCTCTACGTCAATTTACGTTTACGATTTAAATGTGGTAAATTATTATAAGATTTTATCGATTCATCATTCAGTGGTGGTAAATCACCAAATATTTTTCGCAATTCGAGATAGCAAAGTGGTGTTTACGAAATTTGCCTATTGAAGTTGTAAATTGCGCCAAACAATCTCGTAAATCACTACAAATTAAAGAAGCTCGAATTTATACTTTTAATCGCAAAATGCAACAAACAAAATTTGATATTTTTCACCGTTTTCACTGACAAATTACAAATTTTTATATCAATTCAAGAAAAAATCGTTGTGATTTGCGAAAAATATACGATTCGTGAATTACAACTCAAAATGTTGCAATTGGTGATTTTCAATTCTTTCCGTGCAATAACTTATAATCGGTTTTCAACTAAATAGTTACGCGATAGTAATTTTCAAATTAAAAATTTCAATATTTGGTACTGCTTTGTCTGGCAAAATTTTACAAAAACCGCTCTAACGATTTTGGATTCTTAATAAGATACCGAACTTAGTTTTTCTCCAAAAATTCTAATAGTGGCGTGTTATAAATATTTCACAAAAAGTGATTGCACAAACCAATATGCCTATTAATCAGGAAAATCGGCAATGCTCTTTAGGAATTCACCACCTGAATCGAGAAATCCCTCAAATTCTTGACATCGCAGGTGCTTTTGATAGCACCAAACATTTCCAAATGTACAGATGCATGCCTGCTATGGTTCATCGTAGTAAATGAACTGCTGAACATACTCAGAAACGAGGGATGCTACCCTAAACGAGAAAGTTTCGTGCGACCCAGTCGCGCACTTTATTTCGATATATTATAGATGTCGCTCTTTTCGTTTCGTTTATAAAAAACATAAATAAATAACGAGAATAATTGTAGTACGTTTTTTAGTAAACATAATTATATAAAAGGTATGGTCGATTTTCGACCACAAGCGATACTAGTGTGTATTATTATCTCTGCATATATAAAAGTTGGGTTAGAAACCCTGAAATTATTTTTAAATGGCAGGACCATCATATATACAATTTTAAATTAAATTAAATAAACATATTTTTTAACGACTTCGCTTTTTAAAAATAACAATAACAAGATCAAACATAAAATCATTCGTTATAAATTTTGTGAATTTTGCCTAATTTAGTTTGGCTTTATTTCACGTCACCGATGAATAATTGCAAACAGCATAAAGTAATAGAGCTGCAAGGTTTTTTTTTGTGGTTTTCCCCTGCAGTGCACATGTATCTGAAAAAGTCGTTACTGTTTTAATGTGATCGGGTAGAGAATTTAGCCATTCCAGAAGAATTGTGAAAATTTCGGAGCTTCCTCGCTTAACATTCATCTCATTCCACATAAAGCAGAACGCATTTTAACTTGCCCCTTCGAAGCTCGTAAGATTATATGCACAAATTTTCCAGGAGTAAAAAAACTGTGAAAGACCAAAAGTTGCGGTAAGAAAACTCGAATCGGATTAGGCAAGTGCCCTATCTTTCGCTTTTACAGAATTGCATTCATCTTTTCTTTGAATATGGGCATCGTACATGGCTTTTAAGCTTTGCTTTTATATTCTGATTGATCTAATTTGCTGCAAATAGCGAACTGATCATTTTTTGGGTTAAAGAATGAATAGTTTTATTGTTCACAAAAATAGCGTCTGTAACAACTCTGGCTAACAACTGTTTTTATTTCTTTTTCCATAAATTTAAATTTCATTATCCTTGCCATTGCTGCTGCAAAGAGTATGGTTTATTGGAGTCTCTACGACTGTTTTTTTGTTTGCCATCACTTTTCAACGTGGACATTAAAACACTTAGTGGCTCGTTGTCCTCATCAGATTCGGAGTGGAAGTCCCTGAGTTCAGGATGAAACTGTCCCTGAAAAATCTGTCAGTTAATGCGTTTGGTCGAACACTTATCATATCGCTGTACATATTCTTTGACCAAACAGTCAGTCTTCAACCAGATGTCGTCTTTACATGACAGTTCTGTATAAAACTGTTCTATTTTATTGCAAGATACATCATCATAATTATACGATACTGAGCTGAAACAAAACGAAGCAGTTTAGTCGCTTCAAGAATATTTTCAACAAATCGCAACTATTGACTTGCCTTATTGCTCCCAAAGTCTAAATTGGCATTGACAAAATAAACCCTTCGTGTTTCATCATAACAAAAAAATACATTTTCCGACTTTGCTAAGATTGTGGTATACAATTATTTTACGCGGAACCCAAACGAAAAGTTTCCAAATATCCGGCCACTTGCTAAGGGGCTTTGTTTATAATGAAATGATGCGAAAAGTTGTTTATACCGCGGATTTATTTGTACCTATACCTTTTTCCCAAAGTTGCGACGTATTTCAACACCTGTGCCGGCTGAATAATAATGATTGACTCTAGGCAACAAAGAAAACACAAAACGAAAATATGTAAATAGGTCTTAAGTATTACTTTTGTGTTCCTTTAAAATGCACTGTTGGGATCCCTCCACCACCAACTCCGATTAATTTAAAAGCCCCCAAATACCTACCGAGAGGTGTCCAAATTTAGAAACCTTGTGCCGGAGCTTATTTCCATAAAACGGCGGCCATTTTTCATGTTAACTAAGAAAACTCGCTTTGTTGGCAATATGCAAAGGTGAGTGGACTTGATGCGATAACAAATGAATTGATGCGATAAATTTAGGACGGAATGCTGTCGACCTTTCGGCCCTCCCATAAGTTTCAGTCATTCGACCTTGCTGTCCAATCAGTATATGTTTCCTTCTGATTTTTCATTGCACGGGGAATAATTTTTCAACGCTGTAAAGAGAGAAAGCTCAAGGTCCATACAACTCAAAGGCCCACAGTGGCTTCATCCTAAGGCGGGGAAAAAGATTTTACAATCCTATACTTGCAGACTTTCACATTGACACGGTTGCAGCTGCCTGGCATCCAACTGCCGTCTGACCCGATTCATATACGAGTATATAGCGCAGCACCTTTTCAATGTGGGTCGCATGCTTCCTCAGACCAATTAGCAACATAACCCCTTTTCGTAACGCACTCGGATTAGTGTGACGTCGTTTTCCTAATTGGCTAAGAGTCCTTCTCAGAATACTTCGCAGAATACTTCTCAGAACTCTCCTCTCAACGCAGAACATTTGCACGAGTAAATGAGATCCTTTAATTCGCAGATAGAGTGATAAAAACCACCCGACGATATTCCCACAATAATTCGGGCTAAGGGAAGATTTCTTTTTTTTTTTCCTCCCTCAATTCTGGCAATCGCCAGACAAATGGAAAATCCTCCACAACAAGCCTGTAAAATTCACATAATTTATTTTAATGAGAGGATTCGTTCTATATCCCTCATGATTCGGGGAGGTGGGGGCGGCATTGAAGGATCTTACAAATAAACAAAGCAACAGCAGGTGGAACAAAAAAAAAATCTGAAGAGAACAACAAGAAGATAATTTATCTGCATCGTCCCATAATCAAGGAGTGTCTTGCTGGTGGGGTAAGTGATTGTTTCAGAGACGATGTTGGTTTGCGGCGGTGGTTTTCATTTGGGCAAGGATATTGTTCGTCTTGCATTGATTACCGTATTGTTGTTGTGGTGCGGAAGTGGAATTAAGTTTCATTGTTTACCGTATGGAATTAGAGCAGGTCATTTGATGCTTATTCCCACACGTACCTAAGTAAGAAGCCCGCCCATTTCGCTCCTGCGAATGGGGAGCAATTTCTTGGTCAAGGACGCTCGATATAAAGGGAGTAAGTGCAGACGAAACAAAACGCTGCGTGGGACAGTTCGTGGTGGGCTGATGGTTTGTTTAACAAAGCACTGAATCCTTAATCTGGTTTATTTATTGCAACGTACGAGGGGATTGCGGGAGCGAGACCGGTTTCCATCTTTGTTCTGTGGGATTAATATTAATTTTTTTACGGAATAGGGGGTGGGAGAATTCGTGCCATTCACTTAGCTTAAGCGTAACAGTAGAGCAATGTAGCTCATGAAATCAGTACTTAGTATTTAGTTACTCTTGGATTCTGAGTATTCCCACCAATTTGGGTGCTCGTTTTTCAGCTTTAGTCCTTTTATCATCCTTTTGATTGATACTTCACTTCTTAGCGGCATTTTTTTTGTGGAGGCTTGTTAGTTGAAGACTAGGTACTAGTGCCTTTACAATACAAAAAGACTGAAGACAGAAGACGGAGGACAAAAAACAAGACACAAAAAAGATAAAAGACATGAGACATGAGGCATGAGGCATGAGACATGAGGCTTGAGACATGAGGCATGAGACATGAGGCATGAGACAAGAGACATGAGACATGAGACTAGAGACAAGAGACAAAAGACAAGAGACAAGAGACATGAGACATGAGACATGAGGCATGACGCATGAGACAAGAGACATGAGACATGTGCCATGAGACATGAGACATGAGACAAGGGACAAGAGAAAAGAGGCATGAGACAAGAGACATGAGACATGAGACATGAGACAAGAGACAAGAGACAAGAGACAAGAGACAAGAGACATGAGGCATGAGACAAGAGACATGAGACATGAGACGTGAGACGTGAGACATGAGACAAGAAACAAGAGACAAGAGACATGAGACATGAGACAAGAGACAAGAGACATGAGACATGAGACATGAGACTAGAGACAAGAGACAAAAGACAAGAGACAAGAGACATAAGACATGAGGCATAAGACAAGAGACATTAGACATGAGCCATGAGACATGAGACATGAGACAAGAGACAAGAGACAAGAGACAAGAGACATGAGGCATGAGACAAGAGACATGAGACATGAGACATGAGACATGAGACATGAGACATGAGACATGAGACATGAGACATGAGACATGAGACAAGAGACAAGAGACAAGAGACAAGAGACATGAGGCATGAGACATGAGGCATGAGAGAAGAGACAAAAGACAAATTCTAAATAAAACCGTATGAACAACAAGAAACTTCCATTCCATGCTTTACCCTTCAATACCGCTGGCAATTCTTTAGCAAACGTATTAGGATATCCCCTCAAAGGAGTGACTTAAAATATGTTTTAAACATTCTTCCGAGACGCTTTCCAAAGCGGCATCTCCTGCAACTTACATTAAGCGACATAAATATTTAATCTCCTCCTTTAAGGAATGAATTTCCCTCTGACATTGTATGCACTTAGTGGCATTGCAATTGCAAGGTAAACGTATTTCACATACGTGACTAACGTACGAATGTAGTCACCTGTCTGGATTCTGGAACTCTAGTTGACATCCTATAGGTACCTACCGTAATATTCAGTTGGAATGTGAGTAAATACACTCAAATACAGACACGTCTATTTAGGAATTTCACTAAACTTTATTTGGGTGGGGGGAAAAGTTTCACAACGTGAAACTTTCCAACATCTGCAAGACATGCAGGACATTTGCATAGAGATGCATTTGGGCGTTCAAGATGTTGATCGGTGGTTTTGGTTAAGGGAATCCCCAGGAGTTGGATGCCTCAAATACTTTTGAAACAAATTTAAAATTGTTTTCGCATATTCGATCCACGCAGAGAGCGATATTGGAAAATAATCTTTAAATTTCTATCTGGGTGGGTCTGGGTAGGTCTAGATGGCTTAATACACTCTACGGTGGTTGGTGATGCCATTGATAAGTTTTAATTGATTTCACCGTCAAATATTGCACAGTGGTGACATTTTTTTTTTTTTTGAGTTTTAGCTACGTTTAGTCGGGGGGTAGCTACTGATGTCAGTCAGTGTTGGAATATTTTCGAGTCAGTGGCTTAAGATCGAGGGCTATGAAGGGCACCCTTAAGGAACCTTTTCAACGATCTTGTGGTGTATGATGGCGTTGGCAATGCTGTTGGAGTACTACTCTCAATTTCTGACTACCGAAAACCAATACCACACCCAAAAGTGCTCGGTCTCTGACCGACCCACAATCTCAGCTCAGAACGTTTCTGCTAAACTAACTTTGAAACACACCCCGTCCAATCGATAACCACTTAAACACTAACACACCTAGTCCTCGCCAACTAAAACGATACAATTGTAGGAAGCTCCAGCAACTGCCAGCAAATAAGCAAACCAACCAGATGAGCTCCTGAACGACTCTATTTCATAATTTGAAAAGTTCCTCCACCGAGTGCCCGCAGTCACTTGGTCAAAAATAAATAAATCGCTTACGCTTCCCTGCTTGGATGTGTTCTGGTTCCGACTTCCCAAGTATAGTATAAGCATCTCATTCTCAATGTCTTCAACGGAGAAGACATCCTCACTCTAGAGGCAGACTATGCATTCCTGTCCCCTTGCAAATATTTCCCCATGCTAAAAAGTTATTTGCCGAGAAGCGTTTCGCAGCGATATGTTTATCACTTTAATTGGTTTTCCCCTGATTGCACTTGAATGGGTGCAAGGAACTGTATTTTGGTAGTTCGCACAATAGCAAAGCACATCGATAGGAAAAGTTTGGCAAAACACTTATTTCCTTCATGATGGCGCTGTTGCTGTTGTTGCTGCTGATGATTGAGCGGGCGATAGCAATAGCACCATTTCCGGTCGTTTCTTGTTTCGTTTTTTCTCTTTTTTTTCCTCTAGACTGCCATGCGAAGTTTTCCTATTTTCGTGTGTATTTTCGTAGTTCGGCCAAAAGTAAAGTTGTTGGCGAAGGAAACTGAACTTTCCGGTTGCACACAATAAATCATCAAAACGAACGAAAACATATTCCGGGCACAGCAATGTTGGAAGTTTGTAATATTTCGGGGGGCGTATGAGTAATATTTTGAAAAATACGATTTATATGGCTGGATAATGACAAATTATTGTTGGCTGGACTTTTGTCTGACGTGTCGTGTGCACCAGACTCGTTCAAAAGGTCAAAGGACGTGGTTTTTCCTCGTTAGTTTTAGAACTGGTAAGAGGTATTATTGAATGATTGTTCATTCCGTCAGTCCTTTTGGTCACTCTAAGTGTCAGCACTCGCTGGCATGTTTTAATGAAAGCCTGTCGAAGATAGGACTTCAATAATAAAATTAGATTGTAGGTTATCATAGTTCGCACGTCGAAATATACAGTAATCGTGAAATGCAATGATATACGTATCTCTTCATGAAATATTTAAACAATAAGTCTTATGTCGCCGTTATTGTTTAACGAGAAGTAGATAGCCTCCCTTGACTTTTAGCAAATCATGAAATTCTTGTCAGTCGAATTGAAATGTTGATGCATACGGTCGTGTTGTTATTATTGTTGTTTTCTTGTATAAATTGTGTCTTTACGCATCCACATTATCCGACTAAAAATAAAAATAGAAATGTGAAACGAGATCTGATAGTAGTAGACAGGGTTCCAAGGAGGTGTCACCTGGATTACGCTTTTAGATGCCGCCCAGATGTTCCACAACAACCGATGAGTGAGTCTGAATGAAAATGCAAAAACCTTCTCGAAATTGTTATTGGTGATTTGATTAACATTAGGACAAGCGGTGTTGCTGCCAAGCTTAAAAATCAAGCTTTTAAAGCAACAACGCAAAGTAAAGAAAACACATCTAAGACTTTATAAAATTATTGATTGTGCCTTGTTGTAATTGCTTCCGAGTTCACACTGGGTCGGTGCTGGGTGAGTCATTGTAAACAACACGGAAAAAAAATTCTAAACTGGAAGTAGAAGTTTCTTAAAACCAGAAAATAAAGTACGGTTTTGGTCCAAGCCATTTATTTCTTCTTTTCAACATTTTCTGCGAATGATTTAAGAATGAGAGAAAAAAGGAAAATTTGGAAAATAATTCTAGATTTAAGAAAATAATTCTTTAATATTCTCAAGAATTGTTTTCTTCCAATAAGATTTTTTTTCCTAAGTCGTGCATAGGTTTTCTTGATCCAAGAAACAGATCGGTTAATTAATTATGTGACATAAAATTTTTCTTGATTCAATCAAGAACTATTTCCTTATACCAAACACTTTTTTTTTGAATTCCAGAACAATTATTCTTCATCCCAGAAACAAATATTTGAATGCGAATTGTCTCCCCAAGAAAATGTTTCTTACATGAAGAACTTATTTCTGGCATTCTGAAGAATCATTCTTGATTTAAAAAGTAAATTCTTAAATACGAAATTTTACCCCAAGAACATCAATAAACTATTTCATAAATCGTGCAGTATTATTTTAAATCCCAGATTTCGATTTGTTAAATACAAAATGCACGCTTAAGAACTTTTCACTTATATCAATAACTTTGTTCTTAAATCACGCATTTATATTTCTTCACAGTAAACAGCATTTGCACAATCGTATTCTTGATATAAAAAAATAAGATTAATTCGATTTTCTGGCCTTTGTAATCGATCAAATGTTTATAGAATCTAAAAACAGTCGCAACTTCTAAGACAAAGAAATATATGTTGTATGAAAATATAATTCAAGAAGTCATATATTGTATATCTGTGTATTATCTGAAAAGAAAACAAAATTCAGTGGCTTACAGTTTTTATTTCTTTTTTTATTTACATGGTCATTGAAAATAAATGTTCGCTAAAGTGTTTGTAAAGTGTTTTATTTATAATTTTATATTCATTGCAAATGCATTACAATTTTTAAGCATACCTATACATTTTTCTCATTTGGTATTAACTTTAAAGGCAAGTTTGCTTAACAAAGCTTAACATTTGAAATGGAAAATATTTCAGCAAATGGATGTTTTTACCTAGGTAATTTTCTGTTTGTATTACATATTTATTTTCTTAAAAACTTTTCTTCCACTTAAAACTCTTTATTATAAAGGGTTTAGTATATATTTAATAAAGTTTTATAATTTTGAAGTTTTCATTTTCCTCTGCGACAATCTCACAGCAAAAATGAACAATAATGTAACAAATTCGGAATAGTTCTTTTGAAATATTTTGAACCATTCATTAGTTTCAGGACACTTTTCTTTTAAAAAATTACGGGAGATACTTCACACTTGAACTGAACCGAATCGATTAAAAGTAGACAATGGAATGGATTGACAGAACTGTTAATGCATGATTGCAACTCGAAGCAATACAAACATGTTGTTGCATTGCGTAAGTGCTTCTTAGGGTGCAGCTCCATAAAAGAGAAATTGTTTTCTTTCTTCTGCATGCGTTTCTCGATATAAGAAATTGTTTCTTATATTCAAGAAATAAGAACGAAATGAACATTTTCAAGGCCATTACCAGATTACCTACACCTTGATATCGGATGGCTGTGTCTACAAAGTAAACATTTTTCAGAAACAAAAAATGTAGGTAATAAATAAAAGACCATAAATTCGATTTAAAATATATGGTAGCATAAACTCATATTTGCTGGAATATTTTTAATGAAATTGCTGTAGGTAATTATTTTCTTGAAATTAGAAAATCCGTATTGGTTGCAAATAAAGTACAGACTTCATAGTAAGTATCAAATAATTACTTCTTGATTTCAGAATACATTTCTTAAGTTTGCTCTACGAAATTCGTTTCTTATTATCAAGAAATATTTGATCGTTTAGGTAAAATGATATTTTTTTACCACTACGAACTATTTTCTTGATTCAAGAATTAATGTTTAAACTAGTCGACCAGGCGAACTTCGTTCCGCTCAAATTCGTTAAGGTAATGAAAATAATCATTCCGAGAATGAACAATGCACATGCTGCTTTATGTAATTTGGTCAATTCAAACTCTATGTTCAAAAGTTATATTAAATCCAATAGACATAACTAAAGTATAGCAATGTTGATGTGTTTAAATCAAACAGCCAATTATCCACAATTGTCCATCATCCACGGATGTCACAAATATCCACCGATTGTCCTTACGACTTATTATTTTTCATAGTAAAAGCGATGCGCGTGGGAAATTGAAGGCGCTTGAAAACCAATGGCAAATCATCATAATGCGCGGAATTATTTATAATATTTGCTTGAATTTTTAGATCAAAATCTTCGCTTCCATGACATTTCATTTGAGATTCTTCACAATCAAATCAAACTCGATCAGTTAAAATAGGTAAGTTTCGGTTGACTGGGGCTGCTCAACAAAATTACCTATAACTTTCGATTTCAAATTGTGTAGCGGGGCTCTCCGCCGGAACATCCAAAGAATTTAAAAATTAACAATTGAAATAAGTTTTGTTGTATTGGAAGTGAACTACCCGTACGGTTTTCATACTAAGTTCTATTCTCAATCCCATCCCCTTAAACTTCTATTTTCACGACAAAAAGTAGCATATGTCCTTCCAATACGAATCCACCAAACGTAAAATCGTAAAAATCGCACGATCCACTCTCGAGTTATAAGTGCACACACAGACGTCAGTATCTTTGATAATATAAAGTTACCCATCCGTTTTGTCCTTGCCTTATTTATTTTTGTTTTTCGTTTGGAACTATCCTATCTTTAAAACTCGAACTAACCAAACCCATCCACAAAATTACATTGAAATCGGTTAAGTGGTTTCGGAGATCGACAACAGCGCCACGTATAGGATAGAACTTGACACTTGAGCGCACCTAACCAATTTCCCCGCAGATTTTGAAAACAAAATTCTTACTTAGATTTTCTATCTGTGAATGTGTTAATGGTCATAAGAGCATTATGTTTTTACTAATCTTGAATGTAACTCTCTTCTTCCGTCGACTCTCTTTCTTTACGTCGGTCGTTTGTAATTTGTACGGGCATGAAGAACGAAAGAAAAGTATTTCCCGGAAACAAAATTTGTAGACAAGTGCGTAGTTGAAATTTAATGTAGAAAAATTTAACTTTTTCAATTATTAATATTTCAAAAAAGTAAAAATGCGAAGATAAGTACACAGAAAATCTCTTTATTTTGACACTTAATTTATTAAGATTGCTTTAGCGTGTGAACTGCAAGAGGTAGAAATACACTACAGAAATTACAGAAATAATAGAGGGGATGATTGTTCATTCCGTCAGTCCTTTTGGTCAATCTTTAGTTTCAGCACTCGCAGTCGCAGGCATGATTTAATGAACGCTTGTCGAAGATAGGACTTCAATAATAAAATTAGATTGTAGGTCATCATAGTTCGCACGTCGAAATATACAGTAATCGTGAAATGCAATGATATACGTATCTCTTCATGAAATATTTAAACAATAAGTCTTATGTCGCCGTTATTGTTTAACGAGAAGTAGATAGCCTCCCTTGACTTTTAGCAAATCATGAAATTCTTGTCAGTCGAATTGAAATGTTGCTGCATACGGTCGTGTTGTTATTATTGTTGTTTTCTTGTATAAATTGTGGCTTTACGCATCCACATTATCCGACTAAAAATAAAAATAGAAATGTGAAACGAGATCTGATAACAGTATACAGGGTTTCAAGGAGGTGTCACCTGGATTACGCTTTTAGATGCCGCCCAGATGTTCCACAACAACCGATGAGTGAGTCTGAATGAAAATGCAAAAACCTTCTCGAAATTGTTATTGGTGATTTGATTAACATTAGGACAAGCGGTGTTGCTGCCAAGCTTAAAAATCAAGCTTTTAAAGCAACAACGCAAAGTAAAGAAAACACATCTAAGACTTTATAAAATTATTGATTGTGCCTTGTTGTAATTGCTTCCGAGTTCACACTGGGTCGGTGCTGGGTGAGTCATTGTAAACAACACGGAAAAAAAATTCTAAACTGGAAGTAGAAGTTTCTTAAAACCAGAAAATAAAGTACGGTTTTGGTCCAAGCCAATTATTTCTTCTTTTCAACATTTTCTGCGAATGATTTAAGAATGAGAGAAAAAAGGAAAATTTGGAAAATAATTCTAGATTTAAGAAAATAATTCTTTAATATTCTCAAGAATTGTTTTCTTCCAATAAGATTTTTTTTCCTAAGTCGTGCATAGGTTTTCTTGATCCAAGAAACAGATCGGTTAATTAATTATGTGACATAAAATTTTTCTTGATTCAATCAAGAACTATTTCCTTATACCAAACACTTTTTTTTTGAATTCCAGAACAATTATTCTTCATCCCAGAAACAAATATTTGAATGCGAATTGTCTCCCCAAGAAAATGTTTCTTACGTGAAGAACTTATTTCTGGCATTCTGAAGAATCATTCTTGATTTAAAAAGTAAATTCTTATATACGAAATTTTACCCCAAGAACATCAATAAACCATTTCATAAATCGTGCAGTATTATTTTAAATCCCAGATTTCGATTTGTTAAATACAAAATGCACGCTTAAGAACTTTTCACTTATATCAATAACTTTGTTCTTAAATCACGCATTTATTTCTTCACAGTAAACAGCATTTGCACAATCGTATTCTTGATATAAAAAAATAAGATTAATTCGATTTTCTGGCCTCTGTAATCGATCAAATGTTTATAGAATCAAAAAACAGTCGCAACTTCTAAGACAAAGAAATATATGTTGTATGAAAATATAATTCAAGAAGTCATATATTGTATATCTGTGTATTATCTGAAAAGAAAACAAAATTCAGTGGCTTACAGTTTTTATTTCTTTTTTTATTTACATGGTCATTGAAAATAAATGTTCGCTAAAGTGTTTGTAAAGTGTTTTATTTATAATTTTATATTCATTGCAAATGCATTACAATTTTTAAGCATACCTATACATTTTTCTCATTTGGTATTAACTTTAAAGGCAAGTTTGCTTAACAAAGCTTAACATTTGAAATGGAAAATATTTCAGCAAATGGATGTTTTTACCTAGGTAATTTTCTGTTTGTATTACATATTTATTTTCTTAAAAACTTTTCTTCCACTTAAAACACTTATTATAAAGGGTTTAGTATATATATATTTCATCAAGTTTTATAATTTTGAAGTTTTCACTTTCCTCTTTGTAATTTGTACGGGCATGAAGAACGAAAGAAAAGTATTTCCCGGAATCAAAATTTGTACACAAATGCGTAGTTGAAATTTAATGTAGAAAAATTTAACTTTTTCAATTATTAATGTTTCAAAAAAGTAAAAATGCAAATAGAAGTACCCAGAAAATCTATTTATTTTGACACTTAATTTGTTAAGATTGCTTTAGCGTGTGAACTGCAAGAGGTAGAAATACACTGAAGAAATTACAGAAATAATATAGAGGGGATGATTGTTCATTCCGTCAGTCCTTTTGGTCAATCTTTAGTTTCAGCACTCGCAGTCGCAGGCATGATTTAATGAACGCTTGTCGAAGATAGGACTTCAATAATAAAATTAGATTGTAGGTTATCATAGTTCGCACGTCGAAATATACAGTAATCGTGAAATGCAATGATACCTATACGTATCTCTTCATGAAATATTTAAACAATAAGTCTTATGTCGCCGTTATTGTTTAACGAGAAGTAGATAGCCTCCCTTGACTTTTAGCAAATCATGAAACTCTTGTCAGTCTAATTGAAATGTTGCTGCATACGGTCGTGTTGGTATTATTGTTGTTTTCTTGTATAAATTGTGTCTTTACGCATCTTTGTCTGAATAAAAATAAAGATACAAAAGGGAGAGAAGTTCATATAGAACGATTATGCATCGCTCCAAGGAGGTGTCGACTGGATCACACGAGAAGATGCCGCACACATTTTCCATTACAACCGATGGGTGAGTTTGAATGAAAATGCAAAAGTCAAGCTTAAAAAAGCAACAACGCAAAAGAAAGAAAACAAATCTACAACTTTATAAAATTATTGATTGTGTCTTGGGGTAACAAACATGGTGTGCAATTTGTTTAGACTTCACATAGGTCAGGGCCAATCATTGAATGAGCAAAATAGTGTATTCGAGGTACATTTATCTGGCCAGGGTTTGATTAATTATAAAATCCTCGTTACTATTGATAATTTTGATTATCAAGGATAAACTTTTCGAACTTAGAACAGCGAAATTTACCATCAAAAATGAAATATTGTGACAGACAAAATTTTAAAGGTAAAGGTTGTGTATAGGTCCAATGTGTATAGGAAAATTTAGTTTTAACTTGTCTAAAAGAGTTTGTGTAGCTCAGTTTGACATAAATAAACAAATAAATAAATAGATAAATAGCCCAGCCAAGACTCAATGAACTGGTCCCATTTGCCTAAGTATTCTCATCTTCGATAACCAACAAAATTGTAGCGTACACACCCGCTTTTAAACACGCAATGCAATACATCTTATATCTGAGACTGTATAGTTATACCTACTTCAACCCTTGGAGCATCAGCAAAACAATAATAGCCCAGCAGTGTTGTCAATCTATGCCAGTCACTATACAGTCAGCGGGTTACAATCGCAAAACGTACTGCCATTCCGATGATTGCACAGTTCCTAATATGATAATTAAACTGCTTGTTTTGTGTATTGTTGCAAGACTGTTAGCTTTCCAACTCTTCCGAGTAGTGCAGCCCCATCAGTATCTATAAAATGCTATCGCGTACGGTTGCTCTTTCGTTTTCGCTTTCGATCATTGTCTGTATTGTATGTGCCGCAGCACAGCCGCATCGCTTAGTTGAAAATAATGTTGTGCCATTAGTTGAAGTACAAAGACCGATAAATGCCAACAAAAGTGTATTCTTTACTCGCGAGAGATGTAATCGCAGACTTGACCACAAGGGCAGATGTAGAACACGATCGCGCTGGTTTTAATTGGTGAGTTCAAGTAGAATTTGGTTTTGTGATTCGAATAGTAGTTTTGTTTGTGGCATGATCTATTCATGTGATGTGTCTTTAACGAATTTTAAATATAAGATATAGATAACAATATCACATCGGTAGCAATTTAATTTTCCAGACTACATTCTTTTTATGCAGAAGTTGCATTTAAGTGGGCAGTTGCATACTTAAGACCTTTATAAATTATGGTTCACTCTGAATAAATTTAATAAGAAAAAGCTTATACAGGGTGACCAGATAAGGAAAATAAATAAAAAATAAATCACCAACGGTGTGAGATATAAAATTGAAGCCATTATCAGCGGAAGAGCATATAATTTAAATGGCCGCTCCGGATTCACTTTTAAGGCCTTAAAGCCGGTGCGATTTTTGGCATTTTTTGTCAATCTGTGCAATAATTACTCAATACTCTGGTCCCAAATGTTGGACTCGAGTTCGTTCAAAATGGTTGACTTGGACTTAAGACTTGAGCAAATAATCGAGTGGTGTCAAGTCGCATGATCGCGACGGCATGATAGATACTCGCAGTAAGAATTCCCCAGCCGCCAATTTCTTCGTCGGCTTATCTGGAATCTAGTAATGTTTTTTTAATAATATTTCAATAATTGCCGTAGGTTCTGCAAAGCTCGAAACATAATTGAATACAGTCGAATCCCTCTAAGTCGAACCAGCTTTAACTCGAATTTCCCTCTAACTCGAAATTTTCGACCCAATTTTCGCATTCCCTTCAATTTTGCATAGAAAAGTCATCCTCTAAGTCGTAATCCCTCTAAGTCGAAAATCTCTCTAACTCGAACATATTTTTTGATTCTTGACCTACTACAATATGACTCTAAGTCGAATTTTTCTTTCGTCTGAAGAAAACAAAATTAAAAAAAAAACTCGGAGCTGAAGAAGATTTTGGCGAAACCATTACTAACCATATGCCGGAAAAGAATGATATTGAAATAATAAATAAATAAATAAATAGTTGGCGCAACAGGTCTGTAGGGACCCTGGGCCTATCTTCTCACAACCATTCGTTTTGTGTGAGTTTTTAATTTTTGGAACGAATGGTAGGGATCTACAATTTTATGCCGATTCCAAACGGCCGATTGAGAAGCTCTTTCAAGACAATCGGCCTTACCAATAATCAACTTTTGTCTGGCACTTTACGAAAAGACTCCACACTTTCCAAAATCCTTTTACCAATAAACAAATAAAGTTGCCAGACTTTCGCTAACTGTAGGGTTAAATGTAAGCGTTGAGAAAGCCATTTTATCTCGGGCATTAGCTAAATAAATCCTCCCTTATGTCATTTTGAAGACAAGTGTTGCCCAACCATCGAAAATCGCGGAATTAAATTTCGAAATAGGAGAGAATTTAATACGATGTTGTTCAGCCTGATCGTTTACAATTATTAATTGATTTTAGTAAATTGTGAATGTTTTTTAATTTTATTCGTTGCAATACAACAATGCAAATGGTTTTTAAGTCTATCAAACACAAATTTGTACAAATGTAATGCAAAATATTGAAAAATATTGCGTTTTTGTTTTATTTCTAAACACGTGAAGCATATATTTTAGTGTTTTTCTTTCTGTTGCTTTTTGATTGGTTTTCCTAGTTAGTTACCTACTTAATAAAAAATAAATTTTATATATGTTTGGGATAATTCCAAGACTTTGTTGACAGTCGTCGCCAACAGAATAAAATATCTTCTTACCTAAGTTTGGACGGCTTATAGGTACCTTTTTGCAACAATTCTCAGTACCTTAGGCGACTCAGGTAGATATTTTGTTGCAACCAAACAATTTTCAAACTCTTTGCAACAGGTGCTTGTTTACCTACCGAGTATGCGGATCTCTAATGAGACAATGGTTGGTGTGAAAATGTTCACTTCGCGGAAAATATAGTTCTAACATTAGAATTATGAGCACTCAGCAAAAAACATGCAAAATAACAAGTTTATTAACTTCTGCAATGACAAGAAATGTAATAGATTCTAAGAAAGTTGTCGGACTAGTAAATGTGGAGGTCTAATTGTTTATTGGTACCATTTCACAAATGCTGTACATTTTTACTAAAGCTGACATCTAGCTAGTTGTCGACATTAGTGATTAGTAAGGCCGAATAATTATACCCTCGGATGTTTGTCAGACGTTCGTGAGAGGTGGCGCAGTGACAGCTGGATGTCATTGATTTCTTTGACAGCTGGTGAAACATAACAAATGGAGAAAGTATAATTGCTATCTCGTCGCCATTTAGTTCGCTGCTATGTAGATTGCAATTGTGAACACATCCTCAGTGTTGCCGCTTTAGTCCAATTTTTTCACAGCAGATCCTCTAAAACTAAAAAAATATTTTTTGCAGTAGATTTAGTTTTTCAAACAAAACCAAGGTATGTTAATGCTTTAATTTTTTATATACTCGTATATATAAAAATTGTGTAAACAATTACTTATAGTAATTCATCGATTGAGAACGGCTGGGTCGATTCGGATCAATTTTTTTTCAGTTGTCCGTAACTGTCAGGAGAAGGTTCTTATATACATTTTTGGAAAACCCTCCGGAAAAGTCGTGAAATTGGAAAAATAGAAAATTTATCTTTTGTATAATTTTTTTTTTCTAATGGAAAAATAGAAAATTCTAAGTGAAGCGAAATTTTGCATTTTATTGCATGATTTCATGAAATAATTTTTCTATGCTCCCGGTGGAACAGGCGAGACATTCGCCATTTCGTCGATTCCGATTATTGACAATTCAGTCAAGATCTCCGATGCGTTGTCTGTTGCATCGTCTGGCATTGCTGCCGCATTGTTGGTCGAACTGCTCATTCCGTTTTGAAGCTGCCGATGAATCTTCTCATAGTTGATAAGCCAACGTGCACAATGACCAAGAATTCGGCGACAGCGATATTGATGCGAGAATGCAAAATCATCATTTGGGATGAATGCACGATGGCGCATAAACGAGCCTTGGAGGCAGTTGAACGAACGATGAAAGATTTACGAGATGATTCGAGACGAGTTGGTGGGGCTATGCTATTGCTCTCCAGAGATTTTCGTCAAACGCTTCCCGTGCTCCCGATGAAATGAATGCATGCTTGAAATCATCGTCTTTGTGGCGGCACGTCAAGAAGTTGAAATTGACCACGAACATGAGAGTCGCATTGCAGAACGACCCATCGGCTGCTGAATTCTCGAGACAACTGCTGGAGCTTGGGCAATGGCTAAATTCCTGTTGATGTCTCGACTGGATTAGTGAACGGGCAATACTAGCGGAGAAGAATAAGGACGTCGATAGCTTGAATTTAGTTATTCAAAGTCAAATCGTCGGCGAACTGCATTCATACAAATCCGTTGACAGCGTAACCGATGACGATGAAGCGACTGACTTTCTGACTTAGTTTTTTTAACTCGTTTGATGTGCCAGGAACTCCGGCGCATAATTTGCAGCTCAAGGTAGGATCGATCATAATCATGTTTCGGAACCTGAATCATCCGAAATTGTGCAACGTACGCTGTTGTCCGTCAAGAAACGGATGAGCAATGTGATTCTAGCGACGATCATCAAGGGCAAATTCAAAGGAGATGACGTCCTTATCGCACGAATTAAAATTATTCCAATTGATCTTCCATTCTAACTCAAGCGGATTCAGTTCCCCGTTCGATTAGCTTTTGCGATTGCAATGAAAGGCCAATCGTTGGAAGTCTGTGGGATTAATCTTGAATTTCCCTGTTTTTCGTACGGTCAGTTGTACGTTGCCAGTTCGCGTGTTGCCATCGTTTTTTGTTTTTGAGCGGTAAAACAAATCGAAAAACTTTGTTTATTATATCGCTCTCTACTGATTTCGATTACATTCAAATAATTCACATTGAAATTTGAACTATTTGTATTATTATCGCTTTGAAGTTGATCTGAAGCCGTTAAATTGGGCCAGACGAAGTTCGCTCTGTCCGCTAATTTTTTATATAAACATTTCATTCTTAGTAAACTTACTTTGAAATTTGTCTTCAATGGAAACACTTTTTTATTTAACTTTTAAACAATTTCAGTCCCTAGTGGTTTTCGATTTTTTCCCTTTCCCATATTTTCATTATTGAAGCACCTAACCCCTCGAATCTGGGATCACTTATTAGGAATATATCGACTGTTAAAAGACAAGAAGTACTTTTAGACTTAAATTCACACTTATGTCTTTAACACCGACTGTAAGAGTTCTTGTACCAGGCTTCAAATATGCGTATTCAATTTAAAAATGTTAAGAAAAAAAGAAAATAATTATACTTGTAGTGTGTGAGTGACATGAATCTTCCCATGATCGATGAAGGTTTGCTAGAAATGTTATTTTAAGCGCAAAGGAAGGACGAAAAATGTCACATGGTTAAATTCTTGAACAATTTAAAAAGTTATCATAGGCCTAAGTATAAATTTCAACTAGACCAAGAGAGGAATGGTCGCAGAAGGAGAATCTGGAGTTCTTCCGTCTTTCGTTTCGCCTTAGAAAAGTGCACACATTCATGGCAGTCAATCGACGAAATGCGGACTTAAAATTTTTTTTCTGCCACATTCCAGACCATCCCCATGTCCAAATGAATATCCAAAATGCATAAAACAGATAAACTAGTTCGAATCATCCCTTCAACCCATCAGCTGCATCGTCTTCTTCGGAGCTCAGACTGATCCCAGCTTCCGACAACATGGTCGCAAA
Source organism: Cheilosia vernalis (assembly GCA_949126925.1). NCBI lineage: Eukaryota > Metazoa > Arthropoda > Insecta > Diptera > Syrphidae > Cheilosia > Cheilosia vernalis. Next base: position 58,433,351 of record OX421360.1, read on the forward strand.
ACTATTTGAGATTCTCTTTTTTTTTTTGGTCATGTAATTGCCAACAGATATTCACAGTACATTCGCTCCACTTAAACATTTAGTTGCGGTAATAAAACTTTATGGCTTAATAAAATATTTCGGGACGGCAGCAACCTCCAGTGGGCTTTTATCCATAACGAAATTAGATTTCCGGCCAATCCACCCGAAATCCTTTGGGGGCTCTAGCTCCCGAACAAGCAGCGTGCCGAATGCCACCTCGTTGAAATTTTTATTTCATTCGAGATACGCCGGTGGTTAAGGTAATTTCATTTTATTTCAGCCCCATGCACCAGCTACATACTATATACTGCGCAGAGAGGCGCTCACGTACTAACCATACATGTGTCAAGCGAGTGTGACTATATAGCGAGACTATGGGTGGCTAAAAGTGTTGTACTACATACTACGAGTACGACTACGAGTACAAGTGAATTTTTCGCAACACGAGAGACGAGAGGCGAGACTACTGCCAATTGGAGCGGGGCGCATACTGCTACCCCGGCATCAGGCTGAAGGATGCATAGCACGGAATTAATTAAATATCTACCTTTACACTACGCGCGTGCACGGATCCAAGTTCAACCGCGCATAAAGCCAGCGTTCCAATCAATCTTCAATTGGATTTGCCGTTCTCATCTCGTTTTCTTTTTTCGCTGTTGTTTCTGGCAACTTTTGTTGTGTGTTTTCAATTTTTGCATGGGTTCATGATGCGGTTTGGGGTTGCACGGGGATCGATTGTATTGCGTCACACACACAAACTGTGCATTTTATTCATATTAATGTGCATCCTGCACATTGAGTTTCATTACCGCAAACGCATAAATACGCTCGAGAAATGAGTGGGATCTCCGCAATCACAATGCAATCAATGGGGTGGATATTTTGCGGATAATTTTCGCGGGTGGGGTGGATAATTCGCGTGTTTGTTTACTGCCTGCTGGATTGAATGTAAACTATCTGTTTTGATTATTGAGTGCGCCGAGGAGCAGCTACATTACGTGCACAAAGGTTGGAAACTTATCAGGATCGCATTAGCAACCAAAGCTTTGTCAATAAGCGTGTCTATTTGCAAACTCATGTTGGGTGTGTGAGTTTGGGGAATAATGGCCCTTTATGGGCCATAAATGTACACGAACTAGAGTTGCTACCTTGGCGGGTGTGTCCTTTTGTATTGTACAACGTGTGCGGAAGTCTGAATGTAAATGGAAATTAAGTTTCGACGATTGCCACTAGGTAAATGATTAATTCATGTTCGCGAATGGAAGTGAGGAATTAATTTTATCGTGATTGCATTCATTCCAAAAAGGGCACTTTTGCGAAATCAGTTTTAACGCTGAGGTGGTAATTTGCCGAAGGCTACTTGAGGGGTATTTGGTACGTTTTGCTTCCAGAAATGTTCTGGGAGAGGGAATATATTCGCTCAGTTGTGGGGGGGGGGGGGGGTTCCACCTAGCCAATACATAAACTTCCGGTTTTATACAAACAAATTGGCTTCTTACTGACAGCTATTTAGTTGAGGTAAAGGACACCCTTGCAATCCTGCATGTGAAATAGTCTTTTGTACTCTGCGACGAGGATATTTGTTTTGTGATTAAATCTATTCATTTAACGCAGGTAGGTGCTGCGTCCTATCTCCACTTTCGGGTTGCAGTTCCAATTTTCATATCTGATACCAGTTCAGAAAAAAGGCAAATCGATGAGGAGCTAGACGCGCTTTGGTTACCCTCAAAGTTCACATGGCCTAGGGTATAAATCTTCTAGAGTGCACCCCCACTTCTACGTTCTTGGTTGTAAATACAATAGGTCTTTCACGCTGTTGGCAAAGGTTTTCTTAGGTGAGTTTTTGTTTACTCGTTTTTGAAGTATTTTTTGACACTTTTCAACTCGTTTTTGACAAGTCTTTCGACGGTTTTTTCAATGCGTGTTGTGTTACGTCTCTTGATACGAATTTGTGAGTGTTTTTTAAAGGTTTTTGTCCTATTTTTGGACTTGATTTTTAATTGTTATGACCGGAATTTTTTAAATCGTCTTTGGGTGCGATTTTATGCTTGTTTTTTGAGCGTTTTCTCTCGCGTTTTTCACTTGTTTTTACACCTGTTTTTTTACTTAATTTTTGACACATTTTTCGAAGCGTTTTGACGCCTTTTATGCCTCGTTCCTTGATGCGATTACTTCACGTATATTATGTCTCGGGTTTTCGAAGCGTATTCTGTACTTTTTTGACTTGTTTTTGAATTTGTTTTTGACATATCTTTCGACGCGTTTTATAGCTCTTTTTTTGATGCGATTTTATCAGTGTTTTGCAGTGTTTTCTGTCAGGTTTTTGACTCATTTACCGACACATCTTTGGAACATTTTAAACGCCTTTTATGATTCGTTTACTGATGCGATTCGATGCGTGTTTTTGCAGCGTTTTGTCCCACGGTTTTGACTGTTTTTTTTTACTTATTTTCTGACATGTCTTTCGACGCATTTTTTAAAGCGTATTTTAATACGTTTTTTGATACGATTTTATGAGTGTTTTTCAAAGGTTCTTATCCTATTTTTGGATTCGATTTTCAATTTTTATTACCGGCATTTTTAAAGCGTCTAGGGCGTGTTTTTGGGTGCGATTTTATGCTTGTTTTTCGATCGTTTTCTCTCACGTTTTTTACTTATTTTTGGACTCTTTTTTTTTAACTTATTTTTTTGACACATTTATACCTCGTTTTTGAATCTTATTTTGACATATCTTTTGACACGTTTTATAGCATTTTTTTGATGCGATTTTATCAATGTTTTACAGCGTTTTACAGTTTTTTTTTTCTGTTACATTTTTGACTCATTTTTCGAAACATCTTTGAAACATTTTTAGCGCCTTTTATGACTCATTTTTGGATGCGATTCAATGCGTGTTTTCGCAGCGTTTTCTCCCACGGTTTTGACTGGTTTTTTGACTTATTTTCCGCAATATCTTTCGACGTATTTTTTAAAGCGTTTTAATACGATTTTTTGGAAAGATTTTATGCTTATTTTTGAAGCGTTTTTAAGTAGTAGTAGAAATATTTTTCGACACTTTTTGACTTTTTTTTTATACGTCTTGGTGCATCTCTTAAACCACTTTATGCCGCATTATTTTACGCCATTTTTTTAAGCGATTTTATGCCTCGTTTTCGGATAGATTTTTTCACAATATGTATTATGTTTTTAAGCGTTCTTGGAGTTCGATTCGACTATTCTGTCAGTGGAGTTTAGGGAACTGAATTAAAAGTAAAATCACCAATACATTCTTATTAAAATTCCATGTCAAATACTTGGGTTTTTTTAAAAAGTGCCCAAACCCTGTCGAGCACTTTAAACATCGCCCACTAAGTCGAAAGGGAGATTTCATTGTTGCTTTCTCCATGTCCATATTGTAGGATATATCATACAGGCTTGTGCGCTATTTTGAACACATTCCCAAAATATATCCCACAAGCGCATTATTATGAGAAGATTTTGCGTAGAATCTTCTGCCTTAAGACTCACAATTTTCTTGAAATCAAAACACACATTCCCCGTCGGACAACTCATATTTCTAAAGGCCACACAACCCTCCTTGTCACTTTCTAATTAATCACCTAACTTGATTTGCTCCATCAAGAATACCTGTTGTATTGCCAACGTATACTGCAGGTGCTCAGTCGGAACGAATTACTACCAGCTCCCAAGTTTCTTGAGCACCAGCAGCTATCAGCCAGGATAATAGGATTAAACATGCAAAGTTTCGACGATGATTTGCTACCTCAAACTCCTTAGAAAACCAGCAACATATTGTACTACCCCCCGATAAGGACTACGAGTATACAGCATCATTGTGTTCACTTTCTCTCTGCAAAACCGAAAATGCATCAGCATATCTCAAGACAACTGAGATTCGAAGAGAAACTTTGATTGAACTTAACTTATTAGTGCGATAACCGACGACACAAATTGAACTGACAAGTCCTTCAAGTGACATGACCATGGAAATTAAATTTAAGAAAATGTTACTACTAAATTTAGTACTGAGTTTGCCACCTAAAGTGGTCACTGAATGCATTAGAATGGCAAAATATTGCGAACCATTAAAATCTCCGAAAATTCCCATCTGTATGTGGCTGACCGCATAATAGAGTCGTTTCATCATCGAGCTGTTGGGACGACGGTAGGTTTTTTTGTTCAATATCAGCAATCCATTGGATATGCACAAAAGCTGCATGAATGACTGCTCTGTTGCAATGGTTGCGAGTGTGCGGTTTCAATTTGCAACAGACATGCACTTGACCGCAGAGTAACAAAACCAATGTCCAGTTTTGAGCTGCAAATTAATGGCGGTACTACAGTGACAGGCCCTGATTCAAAATTGTCGGAAACATTTGGCTGCCGAATGGGGCTAGTCCCTTGGAGTCTCTTAAGTGTTTGTATGTCATAAATTTGGAAATGGAACACGTTGTGTGGGCGAGTTCATTTTACAGGTGTTGCAACTGAGAATTAGTTATAGGTTTGGGACTAGTTCGTTGTTATCGGTAGGGGGAATAGTTTGGTCGACTTAATAACATGGAGTCAAAATGTTGTGCCTGTACGAAGCTGTTAATTAGAATTTGTGCTGAAAATAGGTGGTAGTTGTTTGAGTGCGGAATATATAACAATTATTAGAATAAAGGGACGAATACTTTCGTACTTCGGAGTGGAGCTGGGACTCAAGCAATACATCGCCCTATACTTCTACTTGGTTGGGGTCGCCTTGACTACTTTTGGGCTCCAACTAACATGGGGCTTAGTTTACCGTGCTGTCCCTCTGGTCTGAAAAGGAGGCTTCTTAGAAATTATTTCGGACAACTTCCGACAACTTACCGTGCAGATGGTAGATTTTTCTATTGAATCCACGTCTCCAAATCACTGGAACCACTCGAAAAATGTTGCCTCCTTCACTAACGTCCAATAAGCTCATGGCAATGGAGGACTACTTAGATGTTGACGGTCTTTTATTTACTCTCCTTTCCATTATTCCGCTAAAGAAGACGTTATTCGCCGGTAAGTGCATCTGAGAGTCCCAGGCGATACAAAAGTCGTATGAATTGGTTAATGTAGCGGCGAATGTAAAGGAAAAAGTCTTCGGGATTTCTCCAAAATCTGTGAACTTGCGGAAATCGGGAAACCATCTTCAAATTCACGGGTGTAGTTCTGGTCGCAAAAAGTATTCTTCGCTGTTTTCGACAGTTTCCAAATATTAGTCCGGGGTACTCCAAAATGTCAAAAAAAAAATCGCTCACAATCCTTTAAACAAAATTTGTACCCACGTCTCTTTATTGGTTGACAAAACCTCCTAAGGGCAACTGTTTGAAAAGTGAGGTGGTTTTGACTTACTGAATTGTTGGATTCACAAAACCCAACCGTATTGTATTTGTATTAAATGATTGTTGATGTTTTTTTTAGTTATTTTTATCTGACATTTTAAATTTAGGTGTTTTTTGTTTTATTTAATTTCAGATTCTGACGAGCAGGTCTTCGTGAAAGACGAGTGGATGTAAACGCAAAGAGAGAGAGAGAGAGCTTAAAGAAAACACTGCATTGAATTTCTCATTAGTGTCCAATAATAAATGTAAAACCAGTAAAAAGAAAAATATAACTTACATTTTCTTTTATTCTTATTAGTGTTGATTTTATTCGAGCCCGACGAAGCGTAAGTATTACGAAAGTTCAATTTTTTACCCTTTTTTCCAGCATGTGGCATATCAGAAATATTCACACGAACATTGTTGGCTTCGTTATCAATTTTTCCAGGTTTTTGAGCAGATGCCATGCGACGGTCCAGAGATGTCATAAAGCACGACCTTTTAGGAAAACTTCTCGCAATTAACTTTTCACAAAAATGTTGATATAAATGAGTCGAATACGGTCATCGAATTGCGAATTCAATCGTCAAATGGGTTAGGTCTAACGAACTGACCATTTTATACTGCTATTTAATTGTGAAGCTTTAAACGCACGCAGTTCTTAAAAACCGGAACTCTCAATTTTTGTTGATGGAATATCCTTCAGAGGATAAGTGCTCGAAACAACCTATTTTCCACTGCACCTACTAACACTCAAAATCCCTTTTAAAGAATAAAACTTGCCTCCATGTCGATTACCCGATCATCCCTTTGTTGTTTCGTCCCAAATCCACTTTCAAGTTTCATTAAGTTCGGCACAGCACGACGAGTAACTGGAGCAAACAAAAACGAAAAACCCGCCATAAAAATGAATCGAGCGAATAAAGTCCACGGCACCCCCTTACTCATTTCCGATCCTACCGGTGTCCGCCGAGCCCAGATGCACCCCTCGACCGAACTGGATTTTTTCATCGTCAGCGCATAAAACATTTTAATCGCGTATACGGCATGTTAACCCTCACATGTTGTAGTTCAATGATGGTGTTCTGTTTGTGCTTTAAAACACCGTGAGTACATGAGTACCCAACCCACCGGGGTTAACCCAACAAACAAATATGTATGAACAAGAGCTAACAAAAAATCACATCCTTTTAGGGAAATTTAATTTGGAATAAATTAGACAGGTACACTGTTTGGCTCACAGCTTTCACCCAAACAGGTTAAGTTACCTTTAGCGTGTCTATTAAATTCCATTTAGGACCTTGTGTTGTGCAAATATTTGCGGTTAAGTGAGTTACACATCGACGCCCTTTTGCGGGTTAATTTCATTTGCACACACGCAAAATATTGCCCAAATAGCTGGCTGTAGCTGACGGTGTTGCTATGTTGTCTTAGGCTTGTTCAGCATCGTTATAATTAATTTGTGTTTTTGAATTATTTTTTAACGCATGCGGTTTGATAATCGCTTATAACGAGATTGCTGTGAGCTCAGGAGGACCGGGTGTAGGATTTCACTCTCAAAGAGGATGAGACAAAGGGATTTCTTTTACCTTGTGCAAAGCATGATGCACTCTTTTGTGTGTGAGCGTTTTATTGTTTTATTGTCGTGTCGCGTCGTCGTCTGGTTGTCCTTTGATATTTAACTTGACATTAAATTGAGAAGGACCGGCATTTTAGAAGGGCATTGGCTTCATTAATTTAATTTTCTTACCAGCCGGCGAAATTTACATACGTAGGACAAGGAATGGCTATGGCAGTGGCGTGATTGATGATGGGGAGAGCGGAAGGAATTTTTGTTTTTTTCCAAGAATTCGGTCGCCTCATTATATTATTGTGAGACGTAAGTACCTACAAAGGTGGACCAAAAAAGATCACCCTATTGCAAGCTGCACTTATTTTTGCAAATGTCCGCCAATGTCAAATCTGTTTTGACATTTGTGGAATAGACAGATGTAGAATACAAGTGAACAAGCCATGGAGCGATACACTCCCCAAGAACGCGGAATAATCGTGTCTATTTATGTGTGTAACAATTCGTCTGTAGTGTTGGCGCAGCGCGAACGATTCCACGGCCGTCCGACATCGACTGCGCAAACAATCTTGAAGAGTATGGGATGGGGACCACACGAGACGTTGGCAAGAGTGGCCGGCCCCGGAGCGCCCATTGCGCCGAGAATATCGCCGCTGTTGACGAGGATGTCGAGCTGTCGCCGGAAACACCGACCAGACGCCGTGCCTCGCAATTAGCCATCTACCGGTCGTGTAACCTACGCCCAAGCCGTTCACAATCTCGAGGACGAAGTGGACGATTTTTCGACCATCAAAGTCATAATGAGCGATGAGGCTCATTTACACATCAGCGGGTATGTGAACAAGCAAAACTATCGCTTCTGGGGCACCGAAAATCCACGAGTAATGCACGAGGAGCCCGATTACACCCGCTCAAAGTGCGTTGTTCACGCTGGACCAGTCATCGGGCCACTTTTTTTTTTTGAAGCGAATATAGCTTTTTTACGGACGGTCGGTGGGTCACGCATATAAATTATTCAAAAAGATGGGGAGTAAACCGAGAAAAATCGTCACCGTAGCGTTAACTCCCCCTCTATGGCGCACTTGGAAGATGAAAACTCTAGAACGGCTCCACCGATTTGGATGATTTTTGTTTTGTGTTGTTCGTCTTGATTCAGGGATGGTTTTGGCAAAAAGAAAAGTCGAAAAATTCTTAAATATATGTATGTAGAGAGCGAAAGAGGAACAGAGAGAGTAATCTAAACTAACTGGCACTATGAAAAATTTAAATGAATTGAACGGCTCCACCGATTTGGATGATTTTTGTTTTGTGTTGTTCGTCTTGATTCAGGGATGGTTTAGGAAAAAAGAAAAGTCGAAAAATTCTTAAATATATGTGTGTAGAGAGCGAAAGAGGAACAGAGAGAGTAATCTAAACTAACTGGCACTATGAAAAATTAAAATGAATTGAACGGCTCCACCGATTTGGATGATTTTTGTTTTGTGTTGTTCGTCTTGATTCAGGGATGGTTTAGGAAAAAAGAAAAGTCGAAAAATTCTTAAATATATGTATGTAGAGAGCGAAAGAGGAACAGAGAGAGTAATCTAAACTAACTGGCACTATGAAAAATTTAAATGAATTGAACGGCTCCACCGATTTGGATGATTTTTGTTTTGTGTTGTTCGTCTTGATTCAGGGATGGTTTAGGAAAAAAGAAAAGTCGAAAAATTCTTAAATATATGTGTGTAGAGAGCGAAAGAGGAACAGAGAGAGTAATCTAAACTAACTGGCACTATGAAAAATTAAAATGAATTGAACGGCTCCACCGATTTGGATGATTTTTGTTTTGTGTTGTTCGTCTTGATTCAGGGATGGTTTAGGAAAAAAGAAAAGTCGAAAAATTCTTAAATATATGTATGTAGAGAGCGAAAGAGGAACAGAGAGAGTAATCTAAACTAACTGGCACTATGAAAAATTTAAATGAATTGAACGGCTCCACCGATTTGGATGATTTTTGTTTTGTGTTGTTCGTCTTGATTCAGGGATGGTTTAGGAAAAAAGAAAAGTCGAAAAATTCTTAAATATATGTGTGTAGAGAGCGAAAGAGGAACAGAGAGAGTAATCTAAACTAACTGGCACTATGAAAAATTAAAATGAATTGAACGGCTCCACCGATTTGGATGATTTTTGTTTTGTGTTGTTCGTCTTGATTCAGGGATGGTTTAGGAAAAAAGAAAAGTCGAAAAATTCTTAAATATATGTATGTAGAGAGCGAAAGAGGAACAGAGAGAGTAATCTAAACTAACTGGCACTATGAAAAATTTAAATGAATTGAACGGCTCCACCGATTTGGATGATTTTTGTTTTGTGTTGTTCGTCTTGATTCAGGGATGGTTTAGGAAAAAAGAAAAGTCGAAAAATTCTTAAATATATGTGTGTAGAGAGCGAAAGAGGAACAGAGAGAGTAATCTAAACTAACTGGCACTATGAAAAATTAAAATGAATTGAACGGCTCCACCGATTTGGATGATTTTTGTTTTGTGTTGTTCGTCTTGATTCAGGGATGGGAAAAAAGAAAAGTCGAAAAATTCTTAAATATATGTGTGTAGAGAGCGAAAGAGGAACAGAGAGAGTAATCTAAACTAACTGGCACTATGAAAAATTTAAATGAATTGAACGGCTCCACCGATTTGGATGATTTTTGTTTTGTGTTGTTCGTCTTGATTCAGGGATAGTTTAGGAAAAAAGAAAAGTCGAAAAATTCTTAAATATATGTGTGTAGAGAGCGAAAGAGGAACAGAGAGAGTAATCTAAACTAACTGGCACTATGAAAAATTAAAATGAATTGAACGGCTCCACCGATTTGGATGATTTTTGTTTTGTGTTGTTCATCTTGTTTCGAGAACGCCTCTGTTCAAACGACAACAGTGGACGGTGCACGCTATAGGGCCATGTTAACCGATTTTTTTCTACCGCAATTCGACGAATTAGGACTGGAGGACATGCGGTTGCAACAGGACGGAGCTACGGCACACACTGTGCGAGACACATCCGATATTCTGAAGGCGGCGTTCCCGGATCGCCTCATCTCTCGTTTTGACGATTTGCACTGGCCAGAAAGATCACTCGATTTAAACGTTCCAGACCTTTTTTTGTGGGGTTTTTTGTAGTCCCGAGACCATCAAGGACAACATTCGACACGAGTGCGAGGATCTGTCGCCCGAAGTTCTCGCCGAAGGGATGAAAAATGCAATAAAACGAGCTCGTATGGTAATCAATTGTGACGGCGCCCATCATCTTCTCGACTTGACCAATAAAATTCTAAAGATTTATACAATCAGGGTTATCAAAAACAGTCCTACGAGTAACACACCTTTCGACCTCTACGCTTGTATATATTTTGAAGGCCCTTCAAAATAGGTAACTGGAAGGGTCATTTCGAAATCTTCCAAATGATCGCAGAAGATCTAATATTTTGCCAAAAAAAATTCATCGCATTCATAAATGATCCATAAGCTTAGAGAACCAACAAATTTGCTATCCCAATAGGAAATTGCATTTTCTATCAAGCGTTGAAAGACGGAAAGGGATGCTTGTGAGTTTAGGTTTAAAAATGTACAGCTGGAAAAATTGTTGCTACAAATGCTGTGACTGTGATTCAGTAGCTATTATGCTGGACTACTGAACGAGGTTTCTCAGGCTAGCTCCCCGAACATCAACGAAGGACAAACAAACTTCCGAGAGACAAATTGCCATGAAAGAGCTTCTCAGTTCAGCCGTTCTGGCTCGCAATAATTGTCTTTTCGCTTCCATTCGTTTCGAAAATAAAAATTCAGTCAATGCGAACCTGTTGCGCCAACAGATTCTAACTTCATTCAAAATTTACATAAGGTAAAAAGAGTTTTTATCTGAATTAAGTTGGCAAATGCCGGCAGAACTGAAAAAGGGAGCACTTCAAAGCGCCGACAGATAATCGCTAGGTTTGCATGGACACTGTCGCTCTGAACGCCAACCAGTTCAGCTCAGTGCCTTATTATTAACATAAAAAAAGTTGCACATATTTCAGGACCCGAAACTGGACTAAATATTTAACGAATTATTTCTATAAATCAGTTGCTGCCGTTAGTTTGCTTTTCCGACAGCTTTTCTCTACTCCAACTGACTTTGAAAATTTTTGAAACAAACACTTCCGTTGATTGACAAAAATAAATAAATGACAGGCCTTGACTTTTCTTGTCAAAAAAAATAAAAAATAGTAAAAGTGAAAAGAAAAAAGAAGACTGAAGAAAGAAAAGCAAAAGAAAACTAAAACCAAGACATAAAAATGGACAAAACATCAAAAAAAAGTGACAGTGAAAACAAAATGCCATCGGCATTGAAATGGTTTCATCGCACAATTATAAAATGCGGGAAAAAAATAAAATCAGTGCCCGAGCAATACGAAGAACACAAGAATCCCCAACCACCAACTGGCAGAAAAACCGTGAGTATTAAAAACTTAAGTTCATAACCATACACACCTCACACAAATACACCACTTAGATAACCAAATTCGCAATAAAAATTGTTAAGAAGCTCGGGCTCCTTCAGACTCATATAATTCAGCCAGGAGATGTGGGGCAAGAAGATCGAAGAAATACTTCATTACCTCCTTGCCACTACTCCGAACATCCCGAGCTATGGTTTCTCTTGTAGGCCTTGTAGGTTTTCGCGAGCTAAATCCAAGCCCAAGTCAACAAAATAAGACTTGGGCTCGGATTCAGCTCGCGAAAAACTACAAGCCGCTGCTTTTGTTACTATGTTGCATTTTACATTTGATCTTTTATTCAAAAATACTTTTGCTTTTATTGGTTGCATAATGAATTGTTGTTAGAAAATCTTTCTTTTAGTATTAAATAGATATTTCTTTTATATAAATATATTGCATTGGATTTCTCATTTCAAATAAAACTTTTATAGATCATAGCTTGGTACTGGCGCTCCAATTCGACAGGGATCACCTTGCAATTCCACTTCAATTTGTTCCTTTTTTTCAGTTAGGTGGGCTCACTTTAGGAATAACTCGACGAGAAGAATCGGAAGAAATAATTGCTCCTACACGAAGTCCGGGCCAGGAGTTATGATTGTGCCTACGAACGCCTAAATGAATTGGTAAGTTAATTTTGGTAATGATCTTAGCAAATAATTGACGGAACCTTCTTCTATTTCAGTTTCTAAAGGTGGAATATCTGCAGAGGACAACTGGAACTGAAGACAGAAAAATGGATGGAACTTGCCACATAAAGCAGATCAGCGACCAAGAGCTTTTGGCATACGAACGCTCAATTATATTGGTAAGTTCGTTTTGGTACCACACATGATCTAACAAAATAATTGACGGAACCTTCTTCTTTTTCAGGTGCTGAATATGGAGTTTCAGTGATACTCGAGGCTCATGCTCTACTATACACATAGATGCTGAAGACTGCTTGAAGGCGCACTTACGGTGACTCTTTATGGGGCATTCACACTATTCGTTTCAGAGGAAGACAAGTCGCTCGTGAGCCATGTAGATAGTCATTGAATTAAGGCTGGTAAAAGCTTTTTTAATATCATCGAAGAACTGTTAAGGAAATGCTCTTGGATACCAGACTATAAGAAAATGGATGGACCGCTTTTAATTGGTAATGGTTAAGGTTAATAACTTCGTCAGAAAACAACTATGTTTCATAACTATAACTATAACTATATATGTACCTTATAAGTCTGAAAGTCGTAAAGCAGACTTTTCAATTGTTGTCGTAAAAGTGCAACTAATCCAAGGCTCTTTTGCAAATAATTACTGAGCTTTGTAAAAATATTTTACAGGGTGGATACTGCCCTTTGTCTGTAGTACAGAAGATGTCTGATGTCTGACTATGACTGTATAGCTATTGTGGGGCACATGCTCGATCTGTTCGAACGCCTCTTTAAGAGCAATAAAGATTTCTAACTTATAAGTCCGCATTACTCGCTAACATTTTTCCGTTTGAAGTATATCAAAAAACTGCGCTCTCTCTGACATTTTCCGCTCCAGTGCTCAATGCTAATCCGCTGGTAGTCCCTTAACAGACGCTGAACGTGAACCCTCAAAAAGGGACTTATTTGGGATTTTCTTTCTTAAAAGTTTAGCTGTAACAAATACCTTATATAGTGTAAACGAGATCATGTCCTCTTGTCTCCACAACCAGTGGCCAACATTTTTGGCTTAAAGTTTTAAAAGGGGAAACTGAATTTTGTAACGGATCAGAAATTAGTTCCGCTAATTAGTGGACTGGATTCTGGATCTCTTATAGTTTCATTGTCAAGTACAAAGACTTAATTGGGATCAAGAAAACTGTAGACAAATTGTGGGGACCAGAGAATAAGTCGTATGAGATGTTTCGGTTCTTTCAATCGTCTAACGTTGCAGTTGTCAAATGATTATGCATTTTTTTCGAATAGAAACTGTAAGTATTTAATTTTTCCTATAATCTGTTACTCAAAATTCGGATTTTCAAAACTCTGTACATTCTGTAAGGCTCTTTACTCTTTACCCAAAATTCGGGTTTTCAAAGCTCTGTAAATTCTTTAAGCCCCTTTAAATTACCATCGCATCACAGATGCATTCGTTTGCGTCAAGTTTTATTTTCCAACAAGTGGACCTCGTAATTTAAAAAAAATTGCTTGTAGTAGCTGTGGAAAATGTCCTTTATGTAAATGATCGACCTTTTTATGCTAAAAGTCGGGATCTTTTGAGGAGATTTTCCACTACATTTGTACGATTTGTAGCTTTAATGTTGGCTTTAATATTGCTGGCCTTCAAAGCAGGGATGTCCAATTTTAACACCTAAGTGCCAATTCTTGTCCGAAGCCTGACAGCGGGACATATTAAAATAAAATTTAAACTTTGCCTAATACTATGTATAGATACCTAAGTAATAAGTATTTAAAAAAAAGTTATGTAGAAACGTATTAAGAGCTTTATGAAGTTTTGAATCGTATCTTTGAGTTTTTTTTGAAGCGAATATAGCTTTTTTACGGACGGTCGGTGGGTCACGCATATAAATTATTCAAAAAGATGGGGAGTAAACCGAAAAAAATCGTCACCGTAGCGTTAACTTCCCCCTCCATGGCGCACTTGGAAGATGAAAACTCTAGAACGGCTCCACCGATTTGGATGATTTTTGTTTTGTGTTGTTCGTCTTGATTCAGGGATGGTTTTGGCAAAAAGAAAAGTCGAAAAATTCTTAAATATATGTATGTAGAGAGCGAAAGAGGAACAGAGAGAGTAATCTAAACTAACTGGCACTATGAAAAATTTAAATGAATTGAACGGCTCCACCGATTTGGATGATTTTTGTTTTGTGTTGTTCGTCTTGATTCAGGGATGGTTTAGGAAAAAAGAAAAGTCGAAAAATTCTTAAATATATGTGTGTAGAGAGCGAAAGAGGAACAGAGAGAGTAATCTAAACTAACTGGCACTATGAAAAATTAAAATGAATTGAACGGCTCCACCGATTTGGATGATTTTTGTTTTGTGTTGTTCGTCTTGATTCAGGGATGGTTTAGGAAAAAAGAAAAGTCGAAAAATTCTTAAATATATGTATGTAGAGAGCGAAAGAGGAACAGAGAGAGTAATCTAAACTAACTGGCACTATGAAAAATTTAAATGAATTGAACGGCTCCACCGATTTGGATGATTTTTGTTTTGTGTTGTTCGTCTTGATTCAGGGATGGTTTAGGAAAAAAGAAAAGTCGAAAAATTCTTAAATATATGTGTGTAGAGAGCGAAAGAGGAACAGAGAGAGTAATCTAAACTAACTGGCACTATGAAAAATTAAAATGAATTGAACGGCTCCACCGATTTGGATGATTTTTGTTTTGTGTTGTTCGTCTTGATTCAGGGATGGTTTAGGAAAAAAGAAAAGTCGAAAAATTCTTAAATATATGTATGTAGAGAGCGAAAGAGGAACAGAGAGAGTAATCTAAACTAACTGGCACTATGAAAAATTTAAATGAATTGAACGGCTCCACCGATTTGGATGATTTTTGTTTTGTGTTGTTCGTCTTGATTCAGGGATGGTTTAGGAAAAAAGAAAAGTCGAAAAATTCTTAAATATATGTGTGTAGAGAGCGAAAGAGGAACAGAGAGAGTAATCTAAACTAACTGGCACTATGAAAAATTAAAATGAATTTCAAATAGGCCGCCACGTAACACGGGCCAATACTTTACGTCCGATGCTTCGCTTCATTCGGCCGTCCCACGACAGCTCGATTTTTTTTTTCATAGCGTTTTGCTGCTCTCTGTAGTCTTTATTGATATTTCACAGCATTCCAGTCACGGTGTGTGACTTTGTGATTCATAGCAAGGTTCTGTTCCTTTTTTCAGCAAGCTCTTGCGTTTTATTGCGTTCACTGGGTTTTTGCTGGATTTTGTATCGCATTTTGCCACTATCTTGGGTTTCGTACCATTCAGTCTTTTTTCGTTGAGTTTTGAACCCCTTTTGCTGCCATTTATAGTGTTAAGTTGAATTGAAGTTCGTGTCGTAATAAAGCGTTTCGTGCGTTATATTGCATTTTCAACCCTTTTGAGTTGTGTTTTTTTATTGCGTTTTGTAAAACTTACTTGTTCCACTTACAGTTGGCCGTTTAAAGGAAGCAGTGAATATCTGAAGCTCTAATGAGTTCTATTGAAGGGACGATAGCTTCCCTAAGGGAGACGTTTAAGGTTTTAATTCGATTTATTTATTATTTATACTGTGCGCATGATGATTTTTGATAAATTGGTATTTGGTTGTAGGGAATCTCGCAAAGTCTCTTGAAGCTCTAGTACTTTCACATGGAAGACACTCTTAAAAATTCCAAAGCGCGGTATGTCAGTATATGCTTTGGCACAGCTCCAAGCCCAAGTAACAATTTGACTTCGGTAAGGTTCAAATTGGTAATTTCGGTAGGCAACCATTTCGATAGGGTCTCTATAGGATTTGCTTACCGAAGTAGACCGATTTCGAAGCAATTGTTTCCAAAATAACTTCTGTACGTCCTTTGCGAAGTATACACGCAGGCTTTATAGAGGGATATGAAATTAAGTTTCGTTAAGATCTCTATAAGACCTCTGAAAATGAGTGAGGAGATGGTGGAAAGTTATTGCTTCGGTAAAGCTTGTGGTTGGAAGTAGAAGCTTCGTTAGAGCTTCTCACAGAAGGCATTATAGAAGCAATGAAATGTCATGCAATTAACGACTTGCGATTGGAAGTCTTACCGAAATTCTGAAATGTATCAAGTAGTTGAGATTTACCACTTCTACATTATTATGACGAATTAGCCTAGGGGTAGTGTATTGGAGTACTACGCAGCAGGACCCAAGTTCGATTCTCAGTGCGACCCGTTGTTGTAAAATATAAATATAAATTATATACGGGGGGAGTATTCACTGAACGAAAATTGCAAATCAATTATAGTAGATAGATAATGTTTATTAATCCGAAAAACAAAATAAGAAATTGGAAAAGTTCAAGAATAAAAAAAAATTATTTTTCTTTTCATATTTTGTGCTTTTGTAAAGCTTCTATAAGGTTTCTATAAGGTTTCTATAAAGTTTCTATAAGGCCTCTATAAGGTTTCGGTAGTGCCCTACCTGTATAAAGTGCGCCAAATTTGTTTCTTATAGGTCTTATGCAGTTAATATTGCGGGAGGGGAAATAGCTTCGATAGCGCCTTACCGAAGTAAAATTGTTACTTGGGAGTTCCTAAGCAGGTTTACAGCAACGAGTGTGAATTAGGGTGCGCCTTATTTTCAAACTTTTGAAATTACCGTTTCCCAACCGGTAAATTGGTTTCGTCTCTTGAAAAAAAAAATAGAAAATAAAAATTATTCAAATCGGATAAAATGTAAGGGTCGCTACCGAGCCTTGAAAATACACTGAATAAGTCGAAAGGCTTTTGGTTCAAAAAACAAGAAAAAATTTTATTATTTCAGTTTTAAATGTCTGTCGAGCTAAAATAAGTATAAAAAATATGTTTTAGCGGGTTCTATTACCCCTACAACAGGTGAGGCTGCAGCAACCGCAGTTTATAAGGCAGCTGTTCAATGGGGAATCTGCGATAAAGTGAAGTGTTAAGGATTTGACACTACATCAGTGAATACGGGCAGAAGAAATGGTGCAAGCATTCTTCTAGAACAAAAAATGGACAAAGACATGCTGTGGTTGGCATGCCGTCACCACATCTACGAAATCATGTTGGAAGCTGTGGTCACGACATCACTAGGACCAACAACAGGCCCAGACATTCTTATTTTTAAACGTTTCAAGAAAGCTTGGTCCAACATAGATCGCAAAAACTACGAAAGTGCCTTGTCCAATGAAGTTGCCACAGCTGCAGTTATTGAAATTTCTGAAGAAATGATTGCCTTTTCCGAATCCCAGCTGCAAGTGTTCCAACCTCGAGATGACTACAAGGAACTTCTGGAACTCTCAATTATTTTCTTAGGAGGAGTTCCTAATAAGAAAACATCATTTAAGGCTCCGTCTGGACTACATCGTGCTAGATGGATGTCTAAAGCTATCTACTCCCTTAAGATATGGATGTTCCGGAGTCAGTTTAAGTTGACAAAGAGAGAAGAACATGGAATTCTTGACATTTGCCTATTCGTTGTGGGACTCTATGTCAGGGTCTGGATGACTGCCTCCGATTCTACGTCAGCTCCACGAAATGATCTTGAACTGCTCAAAAACCTTGAAAAATATAAAAAAATAAATGAAATTGTTTCAAAGGTTGCTCTTCAAAAGTTCCTTGGACACCTTTGGTACTTGTCGGAAGAACTTGTGGCTTTCGGATTTTTCGATGATGGAGTCTCCAATGAAACAAAAAGAAAGATGGTTTGCGCTCTCGAGACTGGGGGATTAGAGAATCCCTTAAAGCGAATAACTGTCGACGTTGCCAATATTCAGTCAAAAGGATTTCGTAAGCTCAAATACTCGCCGGTTCTTTAATATCACAGGACTTTCGTCGGAGTTCTTAACTAAAGATGTGGATGAGTGGCCCGAGGACAAGGCCTACAATGAAGTTAAGTATGGAATGGAGTACGCAACATGAGAGTGGTCAACGACATCGCTGAGCGAGGAGTAAAGCTTATGGATGAATACAACAAGCTACACACTAATAACGAAGAACAGAAGCAGTTTCTGTTATTGGTAGTTAAAGACTACAGAAATAAATATCCTAACAGGAAGAAATCAACATTGCTGAAGTGAAGCAATAATTTAAGTTTATTTTGTCTGTTAATTTCACTGTATCTTGTACCTACTCGTATTTATGTTTTCTACTAAATAAAATCGAATTTATAAACGAAATTTTAATTGCATATTTTTTTATAACTATTGCCATTAATCCATCATTCAATGGAGCCCTCTGTAATATTTGTTTGTCGGTAGCGACCTCTATATATTATCCGATTTTAATAAAACTTTCAGAAACATTGTTTTTTAACAAAAGGAACAAAATGACGTGTTGGGACGGTCAAAATTAAAAAAAAAAATTTTTTGCTTACAATAAGGCGCACCCTAGTGTGAATGCTCATTCCCAACATCATCACCGAATCAATGCATTCAACTGAATATACATCTGTCCATCTAATAACATCAAAGCTATATATATGTGTGGTACATGTCAACCGCACAAAGGTATGCATCCACCAGCGATGGAAATAACATTGTTATCGTTGAGTTAGCAAAATTCCACAGCAATTCAAAAGCGCACATGCCTTCAATTGTTTGCATCTAATTATTGCAACTTTGTGGCCAAATTGCGATGTTAATTGGATTTCGCCAAAGCACAGCATCCTGGTTATGCAGACACACCAGAATCAGCTGCAGTTATTACGAATATTTATTGGCAAAGCGGTCAGGGACCGCAAAATAATTTCGGTCAAGTCAAGAGAGATATCCATCACGTATGATACAATATACTTGGAATAGTGCTCACTGGCGTGGAAAACTTTTTGACAAATCAACCGGAAGCAAGTCGACCATCCGAGGACATCTATCAATCAAACATTGACATCGAATCGTTGCCCCTCGAGACGGAGACAAGTGTTGTTTATTTTTTCTTGTTGTAAGGAGCTGTGGATATTTTTTGGACTTGGGAGAGCTTTTTTTACCATATGTCTCCTTTGCGCGGCATAATGTTATCGACCACAGGCGTAAAGAAAGTAATTTGCTCGCCCACCCCCTGTGAGTGATTTATCATTTTGAGGTGTCACAATTTCAGAGATTAGATCGATATGCTGTCACGTCCTTTGCGTATAGTGAACTACAGTGGTTGTAGATTTTGCCTCCGTCCAAAATGGGGACAATTAAAGGTGTGTTTGGCGTTTGGCCTGAATTCAAAAAAATGTGTGTATATGTGACAGAAAGTGGACACCATCAGTTGGATTCAATCATTAACCTAAGCCAGGCAGGATGAACTTCAGCCTACAAAAAATGCACCAACAAATCTAGTTTTAATTAAAATTCGAAAAAAATACATCTAACAAAGAGCACGCCGAAAAAAGTCCCCAAATTTCGCGACCTAACAACAACAACAACAACAAAATGAAATAATATTGTGGTAGCGAAAAATCGTGCAACTGGATATGATGATATTTATTTAAAGTCGAAAAATAGACAAGGCCTGGTCCGGTAGCGGTGGATTTGTATTTGCGAGGTTAAAGGTTATATTTCAACTGCTTGCATTTCGTCATGTTGTTGTTTTTGGTAACCGAAAACAGATTTGATGAGAGGTTTTGTGTGTGGATATTGGATCGGTCTCGAACTTAACACATATTCCTTCGGGTCGGTTCTCGGTTGTAGTTAAATGGTGAAGTTAGTTTTAAGGACCAAATCCAAAAGAAGTTTTAGTTTTCTATGCTTGCTTTAAATTTTTTTAGTGGGAGATATTGTCGGATTACAACACCAACGAGAGAGGTTAACGATTTTTTGTTTCCGTTTTTTGTTGGTTAGCTATGGCGCTGCTGCTAGTATTTGTTTCGCAATCGTCGATTAAAGAATACAGGCTCTGAAATTTGCTGTAGTATTCCCTAATTTGGAGTTCCACTTATGTTATTAGGGGAACCTGGAAGCTTTCATGCCGCATTGCTGTATGCTTTTTCGAAGGGATCTGGACGTATTTTTTTGTGCGATTTTGAAAACATTTTTCGGCGTGATTTCGAGGTTTTTTGTTTGATCGATTTTGAGAAGTTTTTGATTCGATTTTGACGAGTTTTTCTAATGTGTTTTGGAAGATTTTCGACCAATCTTGTGACGCATTTTCGACTTGTTTTTGTATTTTTTTCTGATGAATTTTAGACGTTGGTGTCGAAATTCTGGCGAGTTCAATTTTTTTTTTAAATTCTGCTTTCAAAATTCTGTTTTACAAAATTCTGCTTTCAAAATTATGCTTTACAAAATTCTGCCAAAAACAAAACGTTCTACCAACCTCTATAACTCACTTGTTATAGAAGAAGAGGTAAAATGATTTTTTTTTTATTGGTTTTAAGTTTGCTCTCTTGGTTTACCCTTGTGAGTGGACGCTGGACGTGTGCTTCTAGAGTGAAAATTAATTTTTATTTGTGTGTTCCTGGTACCAACCTTTGTACCCTATATATGAAATATATTGCAATGTGTTGACAAAGTTGAAAAATATTTGTTTTCTTAAAATCCGTAAATTGTACAACAAAAAAACAGAATTAGCAGAATTTTTTTGTTTAAAATATTTCCTGTCAGAATTGCAAAAAGCAGAATTTTGTAAGACAGAACAGAAAAAAAAACTGAATTTTGCCAAGCAGAATTTCGACCCTCTCCCGAATTTTGGACGACTTTTCGAACTAGTTTTTTGATGCTTTTCGAACTCGTTTTTCGATGGTTTTCTGATAATGTGTTTCGTGTTTCAAAAGCATATATTTATTTTTTACGCATGTCTAACTTGTTTTTGTTTACATATTTTTAACAGTTTTTGGACTGATTTTAGAGCTTTTTGTCAATTGTGGACACGTTTTTTAATATATCTTTTTACGCTATTTGTCCGACTTTTACTCTTTCTTTGGAGTATATTTTTGACTCGTTCTTGAGCAGTTTTTGACCATTTTCTTATCTTCTTTGAAGTTTTTTTTGTTATGATTCTTCAAATCGTTTTTTGACTACTTTTTTAACGCATATTTAACTTGTTTCTGTATAAATGTGTTTAGCGGATATCGGATGCCTTTTAGAGTAGTTTTTTAGGTTCTTTTGGATAGATTGTCAACCTTGTTTCTTGAGACATTTATTTATGCTATTTTTGAGAAGTGTGCAACTCGACTTTGGAGGCCTTATTCCAAGTGATTTTGACTCGCCGTTTCAGTCGTTTTTATATAATTTATGACGTGCTTTTCACTTGGAAGCACAATTTTTTACTACATGAAAACTATAAATCATAGTGTTCTGAATATTATTATCTCGCTTAACGAATTTGTTCACTCAACATCTTTTTCATAGACTACTGACTTAGCTCGAATAATGTGATTAGCATTTTTCAAACAGGTTTGATTTAAGAATAAGCTGCACAGAAAAAATAAAGAAGCTGTACGTTTTTTTTACAGATAAGGATCTGGATCTATGAAAAAACTCTTGCAAATAGATACGTCCCGGCCGCAGCGGTGTATAAAAAAAGCCAACCATTCTTACAAAAAAATTTGGTGTTCCACAAGGTTGTGTGTTGAGAGCGTCTCTTGATCTAAATCGAGTGGTTCTTTGCGACCACCATAAATTAAACCAGTGATGCAATCAACTAAAGAGCTCCTCTCCTCAATAGATATTTCTACATCCGTAGAAAGCCAGTGACAAAGATGTATCACTTAAAGATAATAAGCTTCTTACCATGCAGGAGTAAAAAATCTTAGAATTTTGACAGAGTCCACAAAAATCCCCAGTAGGTAATCTCGGATTTGGTGGCGGCGAACCGTTTTATAGACTGACTGCTTTTGCCTTAACATCCACAGAAAAAAAAAATCTATTTACTTGGATAACTACGTTCAAAATGAACGGAACTCTAATAGAACATCTGAGGCTGAGGCTAAATACCTCCAAGAAAGAGAAAATATTTTTACGAATATTCAAAAAAGTTTCATGTGATGCTTACCTAGGTACTCCTGCAAGATGTGGCAGGTTCCTATATTGCGGTCTTCAATAGAATCATCCCATTATGGTTGGCCTTGGAAAGGAGCTCAAAAAGCCAAAATAAATGTTTAATAAGAATATTTTAACGAGGGCCTCTAAGTGGAGTATGACTTGACAAGTTGACTTACTAAGCTGACAGGTGTGCCAAATATATAGTCTTATACATAGCAGGGCCAATGGAATTGCTGAATTTAACAAAACTTCAGCTTCAAGTTCCCTTCTATGGCATTTAGATCCAATACTGACTGTCCTCGCAATTCGCGGATGTATTCCTTCAATGACTTCAAATTGAAAAGGCTTTAAAAATGCTACCTACCTACTTAACCTCCACAGGTAAGAGTTCGTCTCCCATCAAGGGTTAACGCAAGTATTTGATGAGGAAAGCTGTCTCCAAAGACTGAATAAGAATCTTGGTTCAAGGTATCGATACTCCTAGCGGAAGCACTGCCAAGTTGAGTTCCTCTTTCCACCCATCAAACACCAATTCACTGCAGACGTAAACGTCCCCATATAACACTTTTACAACCGAGTCCAGTCACTACAGTAAAGAACACTATCCCCTACAACCATCTCTAGAGCCATTGCAACTTTGTGACCATCTCCCCCTGACTTGTTAAAATGTCCGCGAAATTCCATGTTAACTTTCCCAATGCTATAACGACCTATTTATTTTTATGTTATTTCCATGGCTCGCAAAACGGGGGCGCTCGGTGGCAAACTCCTCCACTTTACTGATAAATGTCAATGAACCACTTGTTTGGCGAATATCAACAACAACAACATGAATTTCCACTTCGGTTGATAGCTCGTAAAATATGATGCAGTGCAGATGCAAAAAATAACGGCACCCAGTAGCGCGGCAAAACAAACAAAGTGCCACCCGTGAAACAACACCAAATAGTTGCATGACACCACAGTGTATAAAGGCCCTATTCGCAGTGTTCGTCCTCACAGGCACACACAACCAGCAACTATACTCCATTTCACAGGAAGAATGTTCATTTTCATTCCTGGACGACTGCCCAAGAACGAGGAATGCATCTCGCAGTTGAGCCTCAAACATTCACCAGCCGAGCACAATCAGTAAGGTCCGCTTTTCAAAAGTCACTCCGAGTGTGTGCGGTTTACTTTTGCCATAAATAGAGTCCTCGCAGCAGAAAAAAATATTATTTTTTTCACCGAAAACGTTCCTTAAAGTCTTCCAATACTTGGTAGTGGATGTGCTGGCCCGCCAGAGGATTTCATTTTCATAGCGCCATTTCCTTTGCATTTTTCTCTCCAGCGCTATAACTGACTGAGGACCGGTTTCCCAAAGGAGTCGTTCCATTTTACATGGTGAATTTTTTTTCTGCTGTGTTTAACTTTTCAATGCAAGCAATTCCAGGGAATATATGCCGATCTTTCTTGTGAATGCATCTATGCACGAGAGTAGGGCACTGCCATGGTGGGTTCATAATTAAAAAAAAAAGCAAGAGTGAATGGAGTTCCAATTTTTCAATAACTGCAATAAATCAGGCACCATGACCGACATGGGAGTACCCATAAATTACTTTTCCATTCCGTGTCGGGCTGTCTCTGCGCCATTCAACACTTCAACAGAATCTACTGGTAAACAAGCGGAATGTATGGTTAATTCTGGCTGTCACAAATGGGCCAGCCAGCATTTAAAAATAACAACTGAAGTGCATCGCCATTACAACGGACCGCTATAGGTCCACGCAGATGCAACAAAATAAACGTTCCTGGAATTGGGGGATGACAAAAAGCCCTCGGCAATTGTAATGCAAATCAAGGACATTACTTAGTGTGGAAAAATAGCGATGCGGATTATCACTAAAAATACAAGTTCTGGGCATAAGGAGCTTAGCGCCGAAAAGGTATTGATCCGGCTTATTTATTGAGCTGTGCGGCTTAATTGTTTCCTGCAAAAAGTTATAGTGGTTGTCAATAAATTTCCAGTGATCACTAAAGGATTTAAATTGCCCATCAAAAAGGTGCACAAAAAAGTGAATCCTTCAGTAATGTCGAAACATGTACCTAGTTGCTATTGCCACAACAGTTTTTACTTATAGTGGGCTTCGTTTGTACTGTGAACTGGAAGAACCGCGTACACACCCCCACACAAGATGACGAAGAAGCAGAGGCTTTCATATAGCAATTTATGTCAAATTTGGCCGAAGAAGTCGAGCCTTCGATGTAACCTTACATGTCAAATTAAGGTATCTTTCGAAGCCAGACCCAAAGGACGGCAATTTAGCGACCCTTGGCTGGTCAAATTGTCACGCTCGACAGGCGATAGGTGGACGTATGTTGTTTCCGAAATGGCGTCAACTTCCCAACAGAAGAGAACATGGAGCTTTCATGGAAGGCTGTTAAATATCGACTAAATGGGTCTTATTGACAAAGTTCATGGATCTTAGAACACTGGACCTTTTGTAATTGGGTCTTCATGACAAAGTGTGGGTGGGAGGGAGTGGCTGTTTTATCTTTAAACAAAAATTCCGAGAAAAGTAGAAAAAGTAACGCTTGCCGCGAGAAATTCACAAAATAATTGGGGTTGCTGAAATTAAGTTCGTTTGGAGATAAGGCGTATCAACACTGAGTTGTCCCGTCCCTCGCTCGCGGGCAGTGTCACACCATTCGCTGAGTGACCGATCTCGTCTACAGAACCTCGAAGAACATAATTTTGCCATAAGACCCATTTGAAAACACGTTCGGCATTGGGACGAGTTTAACTCAAATAACTATGGATCCACGCGTTGGCCTTTGGGACTGTTCTAAGCTATATCTTTCGCTAGGTCGTTTCGTGACAGATTTAGAATATAAGTATAGCGATCTAGCAAATCATTGTTAAGGAAGTCTTTTAGGTGTATTGTCGTAAAATGTGTAAAAATCGATTTTCGGAGAGTAGGGTAAGGTCGGGAGGACTTGACAGCAGGATGAATTGACATCAGCACTTTTCTGAAAAACTGAGACCTTGGCAGCACTTTAAACGATGACAACACGAAGCTACTAACGATTGGTTTGAGCGATAAATAAACAATTGCTTTGGTCTAGGAGATAAGCGAAGTGGACATCTTTTTTATTTTTGTGTCCATTACATCTTACTTTTATGATAAGCAATCCAACTGTAATATTTAAATTATGTAGCTTTTGACATTGAAAGTGCAATGTAGTGCACATTGATTCGTTTTAAAATCAATAATAAACAATAGTAAACAAACGCTTTTATTTGTATATTAGTACCAAAAGTTATCAAAGAGGAAGATTTGACATTTGTGCTGAAGAGTGTCAAATCCTAATTTATTACTCAAAATATAAACTTCTTACCTACTGTTTTTCAGAATTCAAAAATGCCAAATATTTACAAGAACAAAGTCAATAAGCAGTGATGCCCAAAAAAATTTGTTTATTAAACGTACCACTTAAATATTCAAACTCAAAAAAAGAAACAGGAAGTTCAACAAATTAATGCTCAATTCAGTTCAAAATTTAACTCCTTAGGCAGATGGTAAATCCTCCTTCATGGTAGGAGGAATTGAAAAAAAAAACCTTACAACTCTGTTAAAATTATTTATATCGATAAATCATTAAAGCTTTTATATTGCTAAAATTATATTGCTATACTTATGTACATTTTGAAAATTTTAGATTGTATATAGATTTAAAGATATCTTCAAATGTTCGTTAACGTGTCAAAACCTCCCGACCTTACCCTAAGTAATAAAGGAATTTTCTTATTGGTTATATTTAAGTGGTTGATGGAACACGTATTGTACAGACTCGGTAATTTTTACCTTAGTCTTAAACAAAAAGCTCATTACTAATTTAGATTACCTCGATTTGCAGCCAATTTGGTCGCTGATCTGTAGGAGCGGTCATTCTCAAATTAGGTGACATGAGGATAAGGTGTTTGGATGGCCGTGGTTCAATTCCAATTCTCTGTAAAAGTTTTTAGTCTGTAACCGTCTGTGTTCAAACTAAGTTGAAAAACGACACATTAAACCTCGAAAATACTTTCAGTCGTTATTTGAAGACGTCATTTAAAAATGGGTTCCTCGTCGCTCCCATCTTTATCTACATTAACATAGATGTACTGTACCTACATGAAAATAAGCTTCTGTTGATGGATAGGTACAAGGTGCGCCACCTATCGCACACTGACTATACTTGCACCTACCCTTTTTTCAAGCGGATTCAAAATTCGACTTTTCTTAAATTTATATTATCGATGAAGTTTGTGTTCTTCTTGACAAAGCTAGATAATGGTCTTTATATTAATAAGCTCCTATAGGATCGTTCTCCAAGCCCATTTTTAGGGGGCGTTTTTAAACAGCACTTTGTAAACTTGCCAAAATTGTCTGCTATCTAGTAACATCTCTGAAATTTCAGATATAGCTGGTAAATATGAACTTGGAAGCCAGAAAAAAAAAAAAACAGTATGTAAGGGTGATATTTAAAATCAAGCTTAGTAGGCTATATTTCAAGCAAAACTTGCTTTGATTTAAAAAATTCAGCTCAAGACTGTCGTGCATTCCTTCGGCTCTCCGGACAAACTTTCCTCTGCCACTCTTTCAAGCCTGTGGAGGATAGCCCTGCTCCGTTTCGAATCGTGTCAAACAACATGTCCGCTAGTAATAAAAATATTCAGTGTCCATGTCCAGGTTAGACTTGACGAGCTCACGATGGAAACATTTTAAGCATAAAGCTATCCATTGCGACCTATAAAATATTTAGTGTGATGATTAAAAATGGTTATCAGTTAGCAATGTCCGATAAAACAATTTTTTTGATAGCATTACCATCAATTTGCACTAGTTCTCAGTAAATCCTTGCAATCCTGTTAGTTTTTTTTTTTTTGTACCTAAGTACTTTATCTACTAGTTCATCGAACTGAATCCCAGATTGTCGGCAATCCCCTTAAGGGCGAATAAAAATAAAAATAATAATAATAAGTAAGAAAGAAAAGCCAATAAAGGTAAGGAACGTATGCACACACAAACTGCCGACGTATACGGGTCCTAAATACGTACGGCATCATGTCGAAGTGGAAGTCGAAACCCATTGCCCCGGGGGTGTCATGAACGTTTATAGAAAAACATTTTGCAAAACGTGATGAGAATTTATCGATATGAAAATAAAATGAAAACAAAAATATGTCAGCTCGAAGGAGGAAGTGTGTAGAACTGGGCAGAGTAGGGAGTACATAGTAAAAATTAAGCGGCGGAGTGAGTAGGTATGGGTTGCAAACCTCGCCCCATTAATCGTTCAAGTTTGAGTACAGAAGCGATAATGATCCCCATAGGGCAAAGAGTGTCTACCCATGGCCTTTGAGGAAGTTCTTGTGACGGAAAGGCGATATGTAGAAGGATATTGACTCCCTGTTTATGGGGGATTTGCTGGTTGTTATACTTTTTTTTTCTCCTTGTTGCTTCCTTCCTTTGCTGCCTTTGTTGTCACAATATGATGATGATATCTCAAATTCAATTGAGAATGTGTTAAGTAAATATGGGAATTGTTTCCGGCTTTGGGATATGATTTAAACGAATCGATATGCAAGGTATATTATGCAAACGTTGGGTGGGAAGGAGTTTTCATTTTCACGTTATTGCTCGTCTTGTGTTTGGAAAATGATTTGTATGCTGTCGTGTCTTTCAGGGGTATTAGCATCACAATATTGGGTTCGAGGGAATCGTTATCAGGATTCGTACAATTTAGGTGAAATTTTTGAGAAAACTGGTTCTGAACGACGGCATATATGATGGAAGAAGAGTTATTTTTAATTCAGAGAAACCATCTGGCTATAGGGAAGTTTCTAACTTAGG
The DNA here is from genome assembly GCA_949126925.1 of Cheilosia vernalis. Classification (NCBI taxonomy): domain Eukaryota; kingdom Metazoa; phylum Arthropoda; class Insecta; order Diptera; family Syrphidae; genus Cheilosia; species Cheilosia vernalis. The sequence goes on from OX421360.1 coordinate 58,461,273, forward strand.
TTAGGTTGAAGTTCCTTGTGATACTCCATGAACCTAACATTTTATTCTTAAGTTTCTAAGTTAATTTATGCACTCATAAGTCATAAGGCACTTAGTGCATAACAGTTGGCCGCAAAATGCTCTTTCGTTTCCGCTCAGTCCGAACATTATCATCTATTTGAATATATCTCCAGCCAATCCTGAGATATCTAGTGTCATTTTTGACGTATGCGTAAAAACTATGGACACAATTATAATATATAACCACACCACATAACCTTAGAAATTAGTTTTTGTTACAATCGTATAGACCGTATTTGAAATCGAAATTTCAAAAGTTGTTCGAATTTTTAGCCAAAAACTTAGTACGCAGTCATGGTAACCTCATCTACTTAAGCTTAAATATCAATTTTGGTTGAAATCGTTAGAGCCGTTTTCGATCAAATCAAACTGGTACGAAAATTTTATATGGCAAGTATACCATTAATATTGAGGTTACATTGAAAAAAAAAAAAAAAAAAAAAAAAAACACCTCCCGAACTGTAAGCCCAAAAACTCCAAATCCGAGGTTTGAACGTAATCCGGGCAGCCTCTTAGGCTGTAGGCCTGTGGAAGGACGGACAGACCGGACAGAATTTTGCGACCCACTTTTTTGAGTTCCTCTATCATCTTAATATCAGAATTGATTAAAATCTCGAGTTCCAAATTTTGTACGAAAAAAATATCTTTCTCATATCTTAATGGTGAAAGTGAAAAATGCATAATCATTTGACCACTGCAACGTTAGACGATTAAAAGAACCGAAACACCTCATACGACTTATTCTCTATTCCCCACAATCTGCATACAGTTTTCTTGATCCCAATTAAGTCTTTGTACTTGACAATGAAACTATAAGAGTTCCAGAATCCAGTCCACTAATTAGCGGAAATAAATTCTGATCCGTTACAAAATTCAGTTACCCCTTTTAAAACTTTAAGCCAAAAATGTTTGCCACTGGTTGTGGAGACAAGAGGACATGATCTCGTTTACACTATATAAGGTATTTGTCACAGCTAAACTTTGAACGAAGAAAATCCCAAATAAGTCCCATTTTGGGGGTTCAGCGTCTGTTAAGGGACTACCAGCGGATTAGCATTGAGCACTGGAGCGGAAAATGTCAGAGAGAGCGCAGTTTTTTTGATATTCTTCAAACGGAAAAATGTTAGCGAGTAATGCGGACTTATAAGTCAGAAATCTTTATTGCTCTTAAAGAGGCGTCCGAACAGATCGAGCATGTGCCCCACAATAGCTATACAGTCATAGTCAGACATCAGACATCTTCTGTACTACAGACAAAGGGCAGTATCCACCCTGTAAAATATTTTTACAAAGCTCAGTAATTATTTGCAAAAGAGTCTTGAATTAGTCGCACTTTTACGACAACACTGGAAAAGTCTGCTTTACGACTTTCAGACTTAGAAGGCATATTATGAAACATAGTTGTTTTCTGACGAAGTTTTTAACCTTGACCATTACCAATTAAAAGCGGTCCATCCATTTTCTTGTAGTCTGGTATCCAAGAGCATTAACAGAGTTTTTCAATGAGAATAAAAAAGCTTTTACCTGCTCAAATCTCAAATGCAATGACCATCTACAGGGCTCACGAGCGACTTGTCTGCCTCTGAAACGAATAATGCGAATGCCCCATAAAGAGTCACCGTAAGTGCGCCTTCAAGCAGTCTTCAGCATCTATGTGTATAGTAGAGCATGAGCCTCGAGTATCACTGAAACTCCATATTCAGCACCTGAAAAAGAAGAAGGTTACGTCAATTATTTTGTTAGATCATGTGTGGTACCAAAACGAACTTACCAATATAATTGAGCGTTCGTATGCCAAAAGCTGTTGGTCGCTGATCTGCTTTATGTGTCAAGTTCCATCCATTTTTCTGTCTTCAGTTCCAGTTGTCCTCTGCAGATATTCCACCTTTAGAAACTGAAATAGAAGAAGGTTCCGTCAATTATTTGCTAAGATCATTACCAAAATGAACTTACCAATATATTTAGGCGTTCGTAGGCACATAACTCCTGGCCCGGACTTCGTGTAGGAGCAATTATTTCTTTCGATTCTTCTCGTCGAGTTATTCCTAAAGTGAGCCCACCTAACTGAAAAAAAAAAGAACAAATTGAAGTGGAATTGCAAGGTGATCCCTGTCGAATTGGAGGGCCAGTACCAAGCTATGATCTATATAAAAGTTTTATTTGAAATGAGAAATCCAATGCAATATATTTATATAAAAGAAATATATATTTAATACTAAAAGAAAGATTTTCTAACAACAATTCATTTTGCAACCAATAAAAGCAAAAGTATTTTTGAATAAAAGATCAAATGTAAAATGCAACATAGTAACAAAAGCAGCGGCTTGTAGTTTTTCGCGAGCTGAATCCGAGCCCAAGTCTTATTTTGTTGACTTGGGCTTGGATTTAGCTCGCGAAAACCTACAAGGCCTACAAGAGGAACCATAGCTCGGGATGTTCGGAGTAGTGGCAAGGAGGTAATGAAGTATTTCTTCGATCTTCTTGCCCCACATCTCCTGGCTGAATTATATGAGTCTGAAGGAGCCCGAGCTTCTTAACAATTTTTATTGCAAATTTGGTCATCTAAGTGGTTTATTGGTGTGAGGTGTGTATGGTTATGAACTTAAGTTTTTAATACTCACGGTTTTTCTGCCAGTTGGTCGTTGGGGATTCTTGTGTTCTTCTAATTGCTCGGGCACTGATTTTATTTTTTTCCCGCCTGTGCGATGAAACCATTTCAATGCCGATGGCATTTTGTTTACACTGTCACTTTTTTTTGATGTTTTGTCCATTTTATGTCTTGGTTTTTGTTTTCTTTTGCTTTTCTTTCTTCAGTCTTCTTTTTGCTTTTCACTTTTACTATTTTTTATTTTTTTTTGACAAGAAAAGTCAAGGCCTGTCATTTATTTATTTTTGTCAATCAACGGAAGTGTTTGTTTCAAAAATTTTCAAAGTCAGTTGGAGTAGAGAAAAGCTGTCGGAAAAGCAAACTAACAGCAGCAACTGATTTATAGAAATGATTCGTTAAGTATTTAGTCCATAAAGTCATAAAGCGAATCTTTTGAACCTTATTCTTTGAAATAAATATATGTTTTTTCTTGCTAGAAAGTAAACCACGCTACAGGATCAAGGATCCAATCCAATCCCTGCGCATTTATATTTAAAGACGAATTAATTATTTATTAATTTTTGTGAAGTTCGTCTTAAACAGTCCGCCGAAAGCACAGATTTGGTATGAAATTCACTGCTCAAGTTCAAACTACCGAAGTCAATAAATTTTGTAGTCGATATAAATAAAAGGTATTTTTGTAGAAGAATGTTTTTCGAATTGACACGACTTTCCTCAACGACGAACAAATCTGACAGCTGACTTGGCCTAATTATTGTTTGACATCTCATTGCATGTTGAACGAAACTAAAGTTACATGATCCTAACTGCTCAAAAATCTAGTCAGAAATTGGGCTTGCAGTTTGCGATTTTTTCGATCCAATAAGCAGCGGCACCCTCACCTCAAAAGTAGCGATGCCTTTTTACTATGTGATTTATTTCATTTGGGATTCTCGCATCCTCCACCTTTCATACTCAGGTAACCCATTTTGGTTATTATTTGTTTACATAGTTGCGAAAATAAAATGAAACTTTTATGAACATTTGTGGTAACTGAATTTGAATACCACCGGCAGACGAGGGATGTACGTAGTACGAGTATATCGAAATGAAATCGATACGCGCAACGCAAAATCAATCAAATTTCAATATTGGTTTGAAATTCTACACATAGGTAATTCGATTCGGAATTTAATTAATTTGCCTGCCAGCAACTGATTTTGCATTCCTATCCACTATGCGTAGTAATACCTATCAATTATACTATTTGCAATAGTTTCGTGCGGTGGCATATTGTTCCAGTGAAATTATTTGACCACTTAACGGTCGCGTTCCGACCTAGCATCAGTAATTTGATTGCAAACAAAAAAGTGTCAATACCTATTCCGAAGTACAGCAATAATGTATGGTGCAGGAAAAGGCAAATATGAGAATATACTTAAAAATTAGTATTGCACCAGCCTGCTAAATCGATTTTTTGTGGAGTCATTTAACTGTTGACCAGGTAATAATCAATAGATGTAAATTAAATATGATCCAATAAAACTGTCCATATTTTTTAAGCCAAATTAGGTGTGTGTTTGATATTTGTTGCAGACATTTATATCATCACCATTTTATTGTTTCTGTGGTAATAAATGCTTGCAAACAAATAAGTATGACGATGAGGGGTTCATTGTTATTTGTGATTTGCTTAATTTTGCACAGCGAGGTCCGTTTCCTATCAGGAGGATACTGATCTTGGGATGAAAAGCTAAGCTTTCGGTTTTTAGTTTGGCGTTTGTTCTTACTCGTGAAAATAGCTGCGGTAGTGTCTTGGGCACCTGTTTTGTTCATATCCAAATGCGATGTCAAAAACACAATTTAATGTCACTGCTCACGCAAGCGATACTATTGTTTGTCTCAGCATAGCACATCTGCTGATATCTAACCTTTCCGAGCAATTTAACTCGACAGCAGCAAGTGGCAGACAATCAATTTGACGTGGCGGCGCGGCTGTCTAATGTGAGTTTATGTGTCATAACGCTTCATATCACAAGTGACATACACGAAGCGCATTAATATCAATTAAAGCGTTGGATTTAGGCACATGAGGTAAGGTGGAGCCGAGGAGGTGTAGCGCATAAACCATAAGTGCCTTTTACATGTAATTAAACGGAACTGACTTGTAAAGTCATAGGTCGGGCGGTAACCGAATACGCGTAGTAAGAAAAAAAAAGTTCATCTGTTAGGGAAGTTAACTTGTACTGAAAGTCAAACCCATGGAAGGCGTTTCGCCGAATATCGGCTTGAATGCCATCGAAGAGATTTCGCACTCGTGCGTGAGCCGTAAGCCAAGAATTAGCTGTGTTTTGTTTTTTATTCCATCCAACAGATTCGGGTGATATTGGGTGTATGCATGGAGATTAGGGGATGATGGCTGTATAGCATGGCAGAGTCAGGGCACGTGTGAACAGTTGAAATGACTTTGCGAATGAGTGAAAGTTCATTTTGTGTGAAAATGTTTATTTGGAAAATATACGAATTAAGTAGATGTAGGGGGAAAGCGGGAGACTTGAGCCACTTTTTGTTAGATCGTTAATAAAAATTTGTTTATCAATCACAGCCACCTGTTAAATGGATTTTTTTATAGCTACATTTATCTATTTTAAAAACGGTCTCTTAAACTTATAATAAACGCAAGAAATTTTTGGCAAATGCCAAATGTTTGAAAACAGATTTTCGGCTCAAGTCTCCCGCACCACCGGGAGACTTGAACACCCCTTCGGGGAGAGTTGAACATACTCAAATCCTATGAGAAAAACAATAAAACGAATAATTTATCCACTTCCAATGTGATTATAATTTATTTTTATTGTTTTAGTGGTTTAGGTACTTCAGTTTCTTAGCATATACAAAGTAAAAAAAGGTAAACAAAAACTAAACTTCAGAAACATAACGAAAATAAATCAATAACTTAAATAACCTATTACATGGTTTATTTCTTTGAGTTTTTTAATTAAATTATTTTTTTTATTGTTAAAATTAAATACAAGGCTTTAAAACACTTATACATAAGATTTCATCAGAGCAAATGGAGATTTGAGCCACTGATCAACTCTCCCTTTAGAAACTGTCTCAAGTCTCCCGTTCGCATTTTTTAACAAATTTATATTCATAATTTTTGTTATATACAAACTAGAATGGTATCATACTAATATTTACAATGTAGAATATCAATATTGTTAGGTAACATCAAATTGATTTATTTAACGCTTTACAGATCAATTTTATAGAGAAAAAAGAAAAAAAAATTTTGTTTACTATTGGCACTGCAAAACACCTTTTCTCTTCCACCAACCAGAGACAGCTGATGATTTAGAATTCTTTTTGTGTGCAATTAGCTCGTCACTGTCTGCATCGCATACACTTACACTTGTTAGATTTCAATGGAATTTGAGCAAATTATTGAGAGTGGCTCAAGTCTCCCATATGTTCAAGTCTCCCGCTTTCCCCCTACCTACTCAGACATAAGTGGACAGACTTTTGGCTGTGAAATTGTTAGCTTCGATGAGCTGGCTTAATGAGTACCTAGTCATGCGATTTAAATCCAGAAAAGCCGAACGAGAACTTTGTTGCCATTTTATGACTATAAATACAGTGACGATTTCGATGACTATCTCTACAAGACATCAAGCTTGGAGGCTCTTTTTAATTGATTCCAAGAAATAAGAACTGAATGCGACACGGTCAACAACATGACCAAGTTTGATTCTGGGAATCAGCATATCTGTGAATGCCAGGAACGGAAGTGCATTTGCAAATGATTGTGTAATGACGTACAGCAAGACCGACATTCTTTACGTCAACCACTAACTCGTTCAATGCACTTTCCCATAAGTGATGGTTGCTTGCACTGGTGTGCAGCTTTGTCAATTAACTGAATACCAGTGGCGTGGCGTCCATATAACTCGATTCCTACCGAGTTACCTTTTGAAATCTCCACTGTCTACCAAAAACCGAATATACATGAAACACTACCAAATGAATTTGAATACTCACCAAATGGTACACACACAAAAGCACTCATATAAAAATTGTGTGTGTATCCATTTTCATACAACATCGTCTTCGTCATCGTCTCATCGCGACAAAGCGAAGGTAACCCAAAATATGTCGGGTTATTAAAATTCTCACTTTATAGTTCTTTTTGAGAGAAAATTTTCTTGTTATCTCTTTTTTTCTTCCCTGAGTACTTTGTCTGAGTCTGACACCTCTCTGTTCAACACCCATTGTAGAAAATAACCCGCTTTTCTTCGAGTTATAAGCTCTCACAAATTTAATTTTGACTGCCGAATCTGAGTGAACATTTGTTTGTATCTCTTTTTTTCTTCCCAGAGCTGAGCCGAGTACTGGTACTTACTGGCCATGGCATGGCCATGGCCACTGGCCACTGGGTTGTGTTTTGCTTTTGGGTATATCGTATGTGTTTGTTTGGCTATGATATGAATGAAATAACGCGCTTTTCTCCGAGTTATTCGAATTTCTTTTACTTCTTCTTTTCTTATTGTCTCTTGTGTGAATAATTGCAGGTAGTATGTTGAGGTAGGTAAGGGTGTGTTTTGGTTTACAAATTCAGTTGGCAGATTGCATTGCATGACTTAAGTGAATTTAGTAAAGGTACTCTGAAAACGATTTTGCAAATGTGCAATGTATGATTTTGTTTCAAGTTGCACAGGGTCACTGGGTCTAAGGTTTTTTAGATTTATAGGTAGGTATATGATAAATTTTTGCTTCGACTTCCCATTTTATAATGTTCACGCCACGCCACTGCTGAATACTAACCCATTTCCGGTGGATATCAAGTCGGAAAGCATTAAAGACATTGACTGCTTTAATTCAAAAATTTTCACTCGCTGAAGATTTTATTCTGTCGAAATGTCAAACTTTATTTAAAAATAGATTTTTAATAGATTCGTAAGCACTTATTTAAAGCTTAACAGGGAAAGGTCTTTTTTTTTGTAATTTTTTTTCTTACAGCCTTCGTGGCGACTTTTATTTATAGATCCACAAAAAATATTTCACAAAATATTAATTGACTAGCTGGCCCCACGAACTTCGTTCCGCTCATGCGCTCATGCCACTAACATCCAGCGATTGTCCTTGCGACTTATTATTTGTCATAGTGAAAGCGAGACGCATGGGAAATTTAATGCGCTTAAAACTAATGGCAAATCAATCTGAATAAGCGGAGTCCGCGGAATTGACTTTTGATGACATTTTATTTCAGATTCTTCCCAATCAAATCAAACGCGATCCGCTAAAAAGTTTCGGTGGATTGGGGACTTTTGATTTCAAATTGTGGAGCAGTAAGCACGAAACATCAAAAGAGTTTAAAAATTAAACAATTGTAATTTGTTTTGTTGTGTTGGAAGTGATACTAGGTATACCAGTTTTTCTATGCAGTATAATTTTAGCAAATTTCTTTGCCCAATCTCTTCAAACTTTTATTTTCACGACCAAAAGGAGCATATGACCTTCCTAGGGCCAATACGCATCCATCAAACCCAAAATCGTAAAAATCGAAACATGAATTCTGTAGTTATAAGTCCACACACGGACATCAGTCTCTTTTATATGTGTACCAAATGGTGTTGCCGGTGCCTTTCATTTGGACCTATCAGGTCTTAAACTATGTTATCTTCAAGACTGGAACCAACAATACCAACCCACAAAATTCCATTGAAATCGGCTCAGTGGTTTCGGAGATCGACAACAATGAAACTAGACGCAGGCGCATTAAAACCAACTAAAGTTATGTCCCATATTCCACCCGAAATGTGCGAAAAAATGGTTAAAATGTACCTCAAAGGAATCACATGCTGCGAATCTTCCCTAGGCAGGCATTTGAAGGATATTATTTTTCACACTTAATGTCAAAATCCAGACTTTATAATCAAATCAAATTTTCATCAAAAATGTATCGCTGTGTGTGTTTTATTTAGCTTTACTTTCCAAGCCAATTGAAATTAATGACCCTTTACCTTTGAAAGCACCACTTCCTCATCAATATCTAAAAAATTCAATTGCACTGAGGTATACAAGATATCATGTGAACCATCTCTTCCCAGGAACAATGTCCTATTGATAAATAATTGTTTGAATACTTTATGAAATTCCCATCTTCCTTAGGTTTCTAATCATCAAGTCGGACATGTTCAAAAGCGTATATTTAAAAGCTTAATCTGGTACGATGAAACTATATGTATACACTTGTAAGGACATCTTCGGGAGCAATGTTATGTTTGTTCTATGAGCTTCTTGACCTATTCATGGAGCAGAGATTTTCAATGACAAGAACAGAGACGAAGCAGACTCGTCCCCCATTACCCGGTGAATACATTTTAAGTGCACATTGTCGGAGTAAATTTGAATACTTTCGGATGCACTTAAGTCGTCAATTGTTGCTGACACTTGGACACGTTTCGGAATACTTGACATTGTTGGCTATGAGTACGAGTACGAGTATATTTGCCTACATGGTGCAAATAAATACAGATTTCGACATTAATTTAAGTTTGTTTACATTCTGTAATTGGAATTGATTTTTTGGTATCCTGTTCACTGTAGGAACTGTTATAATATTCAACATTAGCTATATGGAGTACATCCCCAAATGATGGTGCGATAAAAATCCGCAAACTGCAGGAGATCAACGTACTTGGTGTGGAAATTACTGCCAGTAGGGGTACACAAGAGGACAATGTTCGCAATCATTACCTAGCTTATGTAGCTTATCCTACAGCATCACGCCCGGGTACAGCTGCAGGCCAAAAAGGTTAAAGCTCCGTATGAAGGCATTTCTTGCGTACGCTCGGTGGCCAAAGGGACTCATGAGGCAGTCATTAAATGACATGATGTTAATTACCGTTTTGCTCCAGTACCTACTCCTACTCGGTGATTATGGGTTATCCCCGAAAACAACCCAGTTCAAGAAAGGACATCGTCACCTGTAAACTGTGCTGACTGGGGTAACATTAATTTTCCGCAGAGTCTCTATAACCATATACCTGCAACAGGTCTGTGAAAGGAAACCCACCCACCATGCCCGTATTAGTATTCTCACCTCGAGGCAACTTTTTATATAGTTCGCACTATACACACCTTAAAGACACCCCTGGTATATGTGTTTATATTGATAATTCGATTATAATTTCCAAGGTGTGCCGGAGGTTGCCACTGTATATTATACAGGGACAAGGAACAATGGGACTCTCGACCGACGACGTCGATGTGAGATATCCATTTTTCACAAGTCAGAAGGACGACGGCCGGAAGCTAATGTGACATAAGTTTGCCATAAAACTCTGTGCCTGGCATTATGCTGTGCGTTATAAATCACTGAGATGGGCCGTGGGTTTCCTATGAGGGCGGACAGGAGCACGCACACCTTAAATTTGCCACACAATGATTTTGTATTGATTTTGTGCTTTCACTCAGTGACAGCTCTTAGCCTTTGACAAGGTTAAATTTGGCCAAAGCAAACAGCCCCAAAATATTGTTTACAGATCGATATTCTTTGACCCTGGCTATTTGTTGAGGGAAGTTGACATAAATGTGTATCATCCGGCGACATAATACGAACAGGAAGGCAATTCAAACATCAGCATATCATCCATCTAATTGATGATGATGAACAGCTTCTTCCGCAAACATGACACAAGTGCGGGGAGCGTCAAATTAAGTCAACCCTTTTTTCGATTTTACACTCGACAGATAAGGGGAGACAGCAGAACAGTTGCTGGCTCTTTATAAAGTCGACAAGATAACAATGGCAAGTTGTGTGCGGTGGTTGGCCAATGACAGGATGTTGTTTCTTTATTTTCTGTCTTCTTCTTCTTCTTTGATCTGGGGGCTGAACAAAGTTGTATTCAATTTTTGGGCAAAGCTGAAATGCGAATGTAAATATTTGATTTGAAGGATTCTAGTTTCTATGGAGTATTTGAGTTGAAACGGAGGAGCGTGGCGTGGGCAATGTATTTTGACAAAGTTCGCTTCGAATAAATCGCATCAAATTGATGTTTGCTGTTGTATTCTAATTAGGGGGCATTGACTCGCTATATTAAGGGCGACTATACACTATACACTGTACCTACTAACTCGTGCGATTGTAAAGAAAATTTGTCTATCAGGCTATTTTAAATGGAGTTGTCTTTTAACTGTTTTAAAATTTTAAACGTACCAAAAATTAAAGCAAATCTCATATGGCGATAGTGTAAGATGTAAATAAAACACTTTGCACTCACTCAGCAGAGGATGTTGTTATCTCAGGCGATGCTGAAAATATTTCTCCAGCATATACTCCATTAGTCATTCATAACGTAAATATAAACAAATTAAATTCATTATCAGAAGGTTGTTGCAACAAATTGAGGACAAATAAAACGACATTTCGGTATTCAAATGAACAATCCCCAGACTCTGTTATTAACCCCTTGAAGTTAAGTCAACGGTGACTGATACTTCATTACTCACGACAGTCGGTGACGTCTTTGTGCGTCTTCGTCATGCATAGCTTTTCCACAAAAATATACATCGCGCGTGATATATTTTTTGAATCATGCAACAGCAAGACGCATTTCTAACAATAACTTTGTGATTTAGTAGTTTACTAAAGATCGCGAAGATATTTTATCGACTGATAATTAAGGTTATTAGACAGACCACTTTCACTTTTACATTTTCTCCACAGCTTAATTTATGCTGAGATAATAAAAAAATAGTTTAAATCCGATCCACCATGGGTGCACACAGTGAATCAGTGCATGGTATACAGTGAAACAGGGATTTAAAATCAATTCATTGAGTAAAAATACAAGTTTTTTCATAACATATATGTATGTGTTTGTTAATGCATTATAATATTTAAGGATGAACAAAAAAATTAAAACGAAAATACGAACTCTCCATGTATAATAAAAAAAAAAATAAATAAAAATAATAGTTCGTAAGAATATCAAAAAATCGTTACTTTTTCTGTATGAAAATAAAATGCTAATAATTATTGCTATAAGCTTCTACGAACATTGATATTTTTTGAAAAATTATTATGGAGTAAAAAAATGTTGGAGCCCTTGGAGGCTTACTGTGTACCACTTTCAACTGATTCACTATGTACACTGTTCTCATTTCACAATAACATGTTAATAATTTATAATACTTCACCAAAGTAATCAAACCGACGAGAATTATTAAGGATAATATAAGCAAAAGTACACGCAAATGAAGTTACAATACACACTTTTTTAATAAGATCAAAAACAAAACAGAAAAGAAAACATCAGGCACTCCGGGAGTTATTACTTGAACAATTACGTGTGTATTTTTCGAATCGTCAAGAGATATTTTATTGCACAGGAAATGAAAACTGTTTTGGGAGTAAAAACAGCAAACAAAAACATCGACAACAGCGCCACCTATCGGGTCCAAAACTATCCTATCTTTCTAGCTGCATCCAACCATGCTTTCATTGAGATCGGCTGGGTTTCTCAGAAAATGGACAACAGCGCCACCTATCGGGTGTCGGTTTCTCGGTGATAATGACGTGGTGTCGTTTTAAAGTCAACGCGAATTCATAAATTTCTTCCCATCTAAAAGTGCCCAACGCGCCTAAAGAAGTGATAGCTTCAAAATTCATAATTAACTATACTCGATCGCGCAGACTGATAGTCTGTAGTGGTAGTCTGTTGCGAGGGGAAGTTAAAATGTTTTATTTTCTCATTTTCAGATTTATTTTAAAATAAAAAGAGACGATAAGAGCAAGTGATTTACTGTGAACCCTGATTCACTGTTGACACCTTTACCATACACCTAAAAATACTGATGTTGATCTGGTTTTTGAGTGTGTCAAATCAAGAATGCTGTCTTACCTAAATAAAACAAGTTTCTTCAGTGTTTCGCAGTTTGAATTTCGTAGTGGCAAATCCACAGAAGATGCCTTATTAAAGCTGTGTGGTGAAATATATAATAGTCTAAATGAATCTGATATCCCTGCTTCTCTGTTCATTGACATCACCAAAGCTTTTGACATGGTTGATCATATGATATTGCTTAGTAAACTTTTTAACGCAGGTTTCAGAGGTTTTATCCATGATTGGTTCACTACTTATTTAGAAAATCGTAGTCAGAGGATTCGAAATTGTTTGAGTGAAAAAGTTCCCATCAACATAGGTGTGCCACAAGGATCTGTTTTAGGTCCAATTCTGTTCTTGATTTTTGTAAATTCGCTTTTCATTCAACCTTTCAAAGGTTAACTTACAGCATTTGCCGATGACACCGCCTTGTCTTATCACGGTAAGTGTTATTTCAGCATTTTTTTGGATGTTAATTATGACCTAGATATAATGAGGAGATGGTTCACACTTCACAAATTGATCATAAGCATTAAAACAAAGTTCATGCTTTTTAACATAATGGGTAAAATCTGTGAAGATATCCCTTTACACTACCATTCACCCAATTGCAATAGATTCAGATTAGTCAATTCCTGTACACATGATAACAATATACCCACTTTTGATTTCCATGCACTTTGCTCTGCTGACTGCTTTAAAATCGGACGTATTAGGTATTACTTTGGATTATAGGCTCAGTTGGAGAGAACATACTATGCTATTAAAGCAATATCTAAACATTGCTGTTAGGCATATTTACCATCTTAGTCTATATTGCAGTTTGCCTATCTTAAAACTAGTCTATAACGGTCTACTTAAATCTAAACTCCAGTATGGTATAGCTTGTTGGAGTGGTACACATTCCAATAAAATAGAGCCTCTGCTTATCAAACAAAAACATGCTGTTTGTATGTTATATGCAGGGTTAATCGTCGAACTCATAGTTTTGAGCTGTTTAAAAGTCTTTGTTTTTTACCTTTAAGACATTTGTACTGTTATAAGGTTTTAAAAATATTTTTTGAAAATTCCGGCTAACTCCTCAAGGGTTTACGATAGTCAACATTTACGTATTAACACCAGAAATTTCGTCAATGTACCCACTATAAAAAGATCGCATTTTTCTCGCTTTTATATTGTTACTGCGCCCCGTTTATTTAACAAATTGCTTTGTAATCTAAGATGCCCGAGCTAAATCTGTTTTCCCTAAAAATGTTAAGTTTTGGTTTTTTTCTTTAAACTATGATATTATTGGTGACTTGTTGATCCCTTTAGTTTAATTTTTCTCTTTTTGTTACTGAATATCTTTTTTCAAAATTTTTTAAAAACATTTTTGTACTCAATATTTTTTTTTTTATTTTTTTCATCTTTAATGAGTTGTTCTCCTCTCTGCATTTTATCGCATCCCCATCGATAAATTAATACTTCTTTGTTAACTACGATGCGTACATTCGCCTCTTGTCAGATTTCTGACAACAGAATGTATGTAACTATTTCACTTTTAAGCTAAAAGCTGTATTCTTTTAAAAAATCTTTTTTGTTGAACTTTGATTTATTTTTTGTATAGCTTTAAGTTTTTTTTACAGGCCTATAGAGGACCTCATTAACCATCAGACTGGATACCACTTATAACAAACTGAAAACAACACAAATCCACTGTATAATCGCTTGTGCTGAGCCAGCTAAACCACACAGCTCTTTAGAAACTCTTCTACGGTTTCCCAAAAACCTCAATTTCGAACTAATGAATTTCCTGAATTCAACCGGTTAAATCTAGACTATTCTCTTTAATAGCAACTGTAGGCTAAGCCAGGTTAAATGCATCGTAGTAACAAAACTGCAAATAGTTCTGCTTGGGTCTTCCAGAACCACCAAACCATCCTGAAATTTTTTTAACCATCAGAAGCCGTCAAACATTAAAAATTAATAAAATTTCAAAACAATTTAAGTTCCATTATATATTTATTTCCAATCAGACTTCAGTTATAGCCAACGAAAATTTAGCGTAACTTTTGAGTCTCTTTTACGTACCCTCTATTAATCGGAGTGTTAATGTCTATCCACAATGGGCTTTAGCAATAAAAATTGAAAGTTTCTTCTTTGAATTTTAGTAGTTCACGGGGGGCTATATTTCCAATACAAATTCCGCAATTGTGAGCTTAAATAAATTTAAAGTCTAAACCAAAATTCGTTATTAGCACGGCGTAATACCACAAAATTCAACAAACTGTAATGAATTTCAATCCTCCGATGGCCACGTCCAGTCCCAGTTTCGTTGTTTGGGACACATTCCTGCGTGGTGCCATGCACATCTCGAGGGCAGGTCAGTTAGAAACCGATTCTCCACAGTGGCAGTATATTTTTTAACTGGACCAACGACCGGGTGAGTCGCAGCAAATTTGGATAGAAACAGAGCACATCCCATGAGGTACACGAATATCAAACTCTTTGAGAACATTTTCCACAACCAAATGATCGTTAGCTGTTGCCTGGAGGCGGAATGCGAATGCTCAACAATAAGAGAGTTCAGTATTTTATAGGTTTCAAGAAGCATGAACAAAACTTTCGTATGTGTTGCTGTTGATACTGTGATTATTAGCGAATTCTCGGACTACCATGAATGTACCGAACAGATCGGAGCCCCCAAAATATCACGGCAAAGTCTTACGACAGTCCGTACACGTCTTCAATGAATTATGTAGTTTAGGTATAGGAGTGTAGATTCGTCATAATATGAAGCTATGGAGGTTACGAGACATCTTGACATCGTCACTAAATTCTAAAGATATACTTTAAACTTTCGTCGCTGCGGATGAGATTCAGAGAATCGATGAGTAGGTATACGCTCAAAAATATCTCAAGTTTTGGTGAGCTATTGAGTTGGTTCTTTTTGGAGTCACAAAGTCAGTTGATTTTTGTAAGTAAATCAAAAGTGATTAGTACTAGCATGTGACTACTCATCAAAGTAATTTTTTAAAATTGCTATTGGGAGCGTCATCACTACAAACACTGAATTGCAAGGGTAGTGCTTCAACACTCCTTATAACGAGGCATGTATCACAAAGCTACAAGTTTTGTACAAGAGGTAAATTCAAGCATTTACAAAAAGGTTTCGTGTTACAAAACTAGAAGAATTTAATAATTAACAATTGTAACAGAAAACCTCAACGATTTTTGGAAATTCAAAATTTTCAACATTTCCGTACTACAAAGCTACAAGTGTAGGCAAAGGAAAATATTTCTGTTTTGACAAGAGGTGTTAAATTATTTACAAAGAAGGTGAATGCGTAAATTTAACAAATCAAGTGCTTTCTTTTGTGGTGCAGTGGCTAATTGTTTAAATATTCAAGGATGCTAATAAAAAGGGACGATTAAAATACGTCGACTTGGTTTGACTTCAGATTTAATAGAGTGAGAAAAAGGTTAAGATTGACAAAAAGTTCAAATAGGACCACAAACTACAAAATTATTATTAGGTATTACTATTTATTAACCAATAAACATTATTATTAAAATTAACAGCACTAGGAATGAGCGGTCCAGAGCACTCACCTTTACCATCCTCGAGTGCTCCCCCGTATAAGGAGTCAGTCAGTTTTGCAATACTTTGTATACATTTTTTGGATACCTTCTCAGAAGATCCAGGGATAGTTGGGTGTATATTTCCTTGGGTTTCGTATCCTTGGGATATTTTAATAAAATGATGTTTATTGATTATTTGGGAAGTGTCCACGGATGTTTTTCCCCAGGTATACTTTTTAAAGAAGGGGCAATACCGAACACTTCCCCATTGGATAAAGCTAGGTATAGTGTTGACAGTTATTTAGGGAACTTCTTGCGTCTTAAAATGTTGGCTGCGTCTTTATGGATTGGAGAAAAGTTAGCAATTCTTTTTGGAAGAAGGAAAAACGAAATGCATATCCTTAATTTTGAGAGAATAATTTGAACGACGAAAAAATACCTGCGGATGGCCCTGCGAAAGACAGCCCAATTACCTACTGATAAATATCCATTTGTCAAGAATGATAGTGACACATGCATCAGCGGTACCACTTTAGGTATATCAACTGAAGTAGATTTATTTCAATTTTGGGGAAAAAAATAAAATAAAATCTGTTCCCTACCTCGCACTATTGTTACCTAAATTCTTTATATCTACTTCAATTTAAAAAAAAAACCTTATTCTTCTTCTTAAAAAAAAAAATATTTAAAAAATGTTTTACACTCTTTCATGTAAGCCCAGGTTCACATATGAAAAGAATAAATTGCATCAAACCTCCCTTTAAACACAAAGGCCTGTCCTTTTTTTGTATGTCACAAGGATAGTTTAATATGGAAAATTTCACCATTGTGAGTTCGTAAAATCTAGCTTGGACACTAAGTACCTATGATTATAGTATAGTGCAAAAATTATTACAATTTTCTGGAGCATTTTTATTGTTTTCCTTTTAGATTTCTGTCAAATAGGTGATACTGGTTTGGTTTTGGCTTTGGTTCCTGTCTGTCTGTTCTGAAAAGTTTTGGCAAATAATGTAAAGAATTATATCAAACGCAATGAAAAGATTTTTTGAGGTTATAAAAAATTTTTAAAGATTGGTAGGTAAAATTATAATTTAATAAAAATATCGTTGTGCATCATTTATGATATTTTTCTAAATGTACTTACTTATTCTTGAATCTTCACTTTTCTTCTGTCAAATGAGACGAATTCATTTAATTGTCAGTGTCAGTTAAAATTTGGACCTTCTAAGTCGTTGACGTAGTTGCTCGTAAGCTATTAATCCACTCAATGCTACTTCTATAATTACCAATAGCGAAAGGCATAGCCTTTTATTCTTTTTCCAAGACCATGAAGTGCATTGAGCTTGAGTTGGAGTTCAGTCCAGATAGTAGTGATTTACATGCTTTTCAGATATCGACGCGGATCGGTGAAATTCATGGCCTGCAAAGAGTAAGACTCGCAAAATTATTCGACATTCCCTAAGGCTAGTCAACAAGCTTACCCACTCTCATATACCACTTCATCATTAAAAATATGTACTAATAAAGCCCTTACGCAGAAAAGGGAATGTGATAACTGATAACGAAAATATTTGTAAGTTACAGCAGGGAGACCATCAATGCCAGCAGAACAAATTAAAATTGTCTATCCTATTCTGATAAAGAACTTCAAGTGCTATCTTTACAGACGTCAAAGACTTCTTTGAACTTTTTTATGCAACTATTGATTGGAAAAGTTGTGCCAATCGTTCTTCTGAGAACTCTGGGTTAGCATATCATAAGTAATTTTTGCCTCATTGTATGTGTATTAAAAATTGACATTGGGGAAATATTTTGCCGACTTTGTGCATTGTTTTCATAAACTTTCTACACCACTCACTGCAGGCCACTATTAGTTTGAATTTAACCAGAGTGTACGTCACTTATGGAAATTTCGTCTCGCAGAGAAGTATTGACGTCAATTCCACTTTATCCAAGCACAAACTTTCCCAGTCACATATGTACTGCTCTGGTTTGCACCACTCATAACATTCTTCCAGTCACGATAACATAATGACATCATTAAAAATGATACCACATCCTTTCGATATCAAGCACTGGTCGTGCTCGCACAAGTATAAATAGACGCCAACTTGCGGTAAGCAATTCATTCATAGTTTGCAATTCAAGAAACAATAGTCACCGCAGCTACTCATTCACAAGATGAATCTACGATCAATCATTGCAGTCTTGCTATTCATAGTTTCAATATATTCTGCCTCATCAGGTCTACCCAGGACTAGATGCAAGTTAGATCATCGTTGGAGGTGCCGAAAATTACGGGTAGAACGGTCTTGTAGAATTCATTTAATTTCGTTGTCCTTATAACTGAAAACTTGTCTACCGAATTTCGTGCGATTGTATTTTTTTTTTAAACAATGATCAGTTTCTTTTTTAAATACGGGTGCTACTGCAGTTTTCAATAATATAAAAGTGAATTATAAAGAATATCATTTGATCATTTGTCAACAATATAAGTCAAATTGATTTAAACGTTATGTTAATTTTAATTTTATTTTTATTTCTTTATCTCTTACAGATGGATGACTATGATGAAAATATCCAGAAAACGATTTTCGTGAACTACTGAGAATACAGCTACTTGTCCAAAGTTGATTTACTACCTCATTACAATAGTGAATACATACCTACTACAATATTTAGTTATTAATTTTAAGTACAGTCATGATAAATTATTGTCGATTGGTAGTTGCTATTGCTAAAAATATATTTTAAATTAAAAGTGAATGCTGAAAATTTAGTAATATTATTTTTATTTGATTTATAAAAACTAAGCCAAACAAAAAAATAAAACCATTCGCCCTTGCATGGTGGATAGTCATCATCATCACCAAACCTCATCCGAATGAGACTACATGCTTTTCAGTGCAGAAATACAAAGTGAATCACAACTTTTAATTATTGTAATAATGGGACTTAAACAAAATTCTTCGAAATCACTTTTCTGAACATGCATTCATCATCCAGACAGTATGCCAGCATCCCCTTTATTATTTCTGTTGTTTTTTTGGTGTGTTTCTCCCTTTTGCGGCTCACACGCTCAACCAATCTTAACAAATCAAGTGTCAAAAAAAAGATATTTTCAGGGTGCTTATCTTTGCATTTTTACTTTTTTTAAAATATTAACTATTGAAAAAGTTGAGTTTTACTACACTAAATTTCAACTACGCAGTTGTGTACATACTTTGATTCGGGATACACTTTTCTTTCGTTCTTCATGCGCATGCCTGTACAAATTACAAACGACGTCACGAAAGAGAGTCGACGGCCGAAGAGAGTTACAGTCAAGATCAAGATTAGTGAAAACATATAATGCTCTGATGACTCTTAGCAGTTAGCACATTCACAGATAGGAAATCTAAGAAAGAATTTTAATTTCAAAATCTAGGGAGGAATTGGTTAGGGTTAGGTGTTGTCGATCTCCGAAACCACTCAACCGATTTCAATGAAATTTTGTGGATACCAATTCCAGTTGGTTCCAGTTTTAAAAATAGAATAGTTTTGGACCCGATAGTTCCAAACTAAAGGCACGGACAAACCTGGTGGGTACCCCTATATATAAAAGAGACTGACGTCTGTGTGTGCACTCATAACTCGAGAATGGATCGTTCGATTTTTACGATTTTGGGCTTGGAGGATTCGTTTAGGAAGGACATTATGCTACTTTTTGTCGTGAAAATAAAAGTTTAAGGGGATAAGATTGGGAATAGAGCTTAGTATGGCAACCGCACTTTGTAAAAAAAATATACTGGATAGGAAAACGGGTTGTGTCACTGCCAATACAACAAAACTTATTTCAAAAGTTTGATTTTTAAATTCTTTAGATGTTCCGGGCTCACCGCTACACAATTTTAATTCGAAAGTCGGCTCAGTTATAATTTTGTTGAGCAACCCCAATCAACCGAAACTTTTTTAACGGATTGGGTTTGATTTGAATGTGAAGAATCTCAAATCAAATGTCTTGGAAGCGAAGATTTTGACTTAAAAATTCAAGCACCGATTATATAATTCCGCGGATTCCGATGATTTGCAATTGGTTTCCGAGCGCCTTCAATTTCCCATGCATATCGCTTTCATTATGAAAAAAAAATAGTAAGTCGCAAGGACAATCGCTGGCTATTTGTGACATTAATTATTGAATTCCCATGTTTTCAATCGTATCAATCAATCGTATGTGGCGTGCTCTCGTGTGAGCAAAATCTTCCGCTTTGTACTTCGTGTACCGTAAAGCACTTTAGTGGAAAAATTAAGGTTGGCTGACACGTCAATCATTGCGGTTTGATTTAAAGACATCATCAACAATGTTTTTAATATAACTTTTGAATACAGAATTTGAATTGACCGAATTACATAAAGCAGCATGTTCATTGTTCGTTCTCGGAATTATTATTTTTATTACATTATAACGAATTTGGGCGGAACGAAGTTCGCCGGGTCAGCTAGTTTAAAATAAATTGCCGTAAGCTGATACACTTTGTATAATATACTAGTGGACCCAGCGAACTTCGTCTCGCCCCAATTTAACGTCTTCAGATAACCTCCAGAGTGATAATAAAACACAGATAGTTTAAATTTCAATGTTATTCAAATGATAAATAAGCAATTGTTTCGAATCATTTCGTAGATGCTTCATAGTTCGGTCAACAGCCTCCAATTTGGCAGCAATGGCCAGAGGCCAGCTCACCTCGATCATAGTCTTGCTCCCGTTGAAATTCGCGATTGAATACATCGAATGATTTGGCGCTGGCATTCCCAATGTCGACAGCAAAACTGCCGCACATGAGCACGCACGTGTCACAATTATCCGTAATTTTCCAAGCTTCATAACGAATTTTCCACTTTTACATCAAATCATGTGGTAAAATACAGAACTTCGTAGAAAAATTAAAATCTTTCGCGTTTTTCCGGAATTTTCCACTTAAAATTTTCTTTTGCATTCGAAAGCCATTCCGGAACAAAGAATCAATTTACGTTTTTTTTCAAATTTCCCGACTTTCCGGATGGTTTTTCCAAAATTTTCTTTTGTAATAACCGCTGAAAAAAAAAGTTGTACCACATCGGCCCAGCCGTTCTCAATTGATGAATTACGAATTACCATACATTTTTTATACCATTTTTATATATAGGGGAGGGTGGGTTGGGTATGTATGGGACACTTTCTTCAACGAATGAACAGTAACTTAGTTTTTAACAAAAGTAAACCTTGTTTTAGTATATAGACTAAAGATATTACAGTATTTTCATATTTAGTTATTTATTTGAAACTAGGGTTGCCAGGTTTGCAAATAGTGTGCGGTATGTAGGTGCTTTGAGAAGCTGTGGCTGCTATTCTGAACATCCTCCCCCCGTTGAAAGGTTGAGGCTTTCAACTGAGTTATCGTCAATGGGTAAGACGATCGAACAACTGCTATGCGAGCAACACCATCGGCGCCCTTAACGATTTCGATGACCCGAGCCAAAGGCCATTGCAGCGGTGGAAGATTTTCGCCTTTAAGTAACACCATATTCCCTACTGCTATGTTGGAAGTAGATGATCGCCATTTGTTTCGCTGTTGAAGAGTAGTCAAATACTCAGTGCTCCATTTTTTTTTTCAAAAAAAGCTGCTAAAGATAACAATTTCGCTGCCATCTCCCGAGACGATTGGTATTTAAAGTTGTGACGTCGGGCTCAACTTTTGATGTAAAGGGAGCTTCTACCAGGAAGTGAGCTGGAGTGAGTACGTCAAGATCTTCAGGATTTTCTGTAATGGGACATAAAGGGCGTGAATTTATAATTGCAGAAATTTGACAAACTAATGTTCTAAGTTCTTCAAAATTCAAATTTGCCAGAGCAACTGTGCGCCAGAAGTGGAATTTCGCCAACTTGACGGATGCCACCAAAATGTGGGGATCTAGGAGGAATAAACTGCCACTCGAAACGTTTTAAAGCTGCAAGAAAGGCTGGGGTTGACAAGTCCTTTACCAGTTCCAAATGTATCGCCTTAGTAGCGAAGCATGTAAATAAACAAATGTAGCATTTTACAGGAGCTCTATTTGTAATTTCAGATTGGTAGTAAAATGGTCCACGCAGTAATCTAAGAATGTTCTATTTGCTTGAACGATTTCAACTGGTAAATTTCCCATAATATGCTCCGCAAATTTAGGTTTTAGTCTGAAACAGCGAATACATTTATTGATTACACTATTTGTGGGGGACCACTTACAAACTATTCTTGCCATTAAATTACATTCAATAGAACGTAATATATTTTTTTCCTTGAACGCTACCCACGCCCACGTACGGAATTACGTACGTCATTCCACCATCAAGAATAATGCTCCAATCTAAACGTGGCAAATCAATGCGAACTGGAGCCAACTTCACACACAGAAACAAGCATCATGGGGTGTTGTACATAACTCCGCCCACCAATTCGCCATCGCTGTTTTAACTTTGATCCCTCACCGATGGTGGTACCTTCAAGCAATTGACCGGCTCGATTCTGTTAAAATAAAGAAAAGCGTGTAAGCAATTTTCTACACCTTAAAAGACGGTTCTTAGTTGTCTAACTGATTAAATCGAATAGATTCATATGAATCTTGGTAATTCTCGCTTATCACGGCATGCCAGGTAACTTTATAATTTTTTTTTTTCACCTAGTTTGTCAGCGTGCACGGATTGCACCGCAAAGCGAATTATCAAGAACTTTTGCTTCACTCCACAGTCCACACACGTACCAATGGAGACCACCATCGGTGCACCAAAAAAGTTATTTCCCCAAACCGTCACTGACATAAACCGCGATCAACGATCGAAACCATCCAGCTGTGGCATAGTACGATTCGTACGCGATATATGAGTTTGCTCAAATTTTCCATAGGAAAACAAAAGAGTTGGATGTGCGAATTGGATTTCCGAAGAAATGAGATTTGTTAATATTTTTGACTTTTGACATATTTATCGAAGAGCAACTAATTATTTGAGTATGTGGGTTGATAGCCAATGAATACACGCTTCTAATGTGCTATGTGGGATAGTAGGATTCGAACGCAATATATGAGTTTTTTCAAATTTCCGAATTTTTTTTTTGTACTAGGGGTATCTTTGCCTTTTTTTGGCAATGTGAACTTTTTGACTTTTAACCTATTATCGAATAGCAACTAATTATTTGAGTATATGGGTTGATAGCCAATGAATACATTCTTCTAATAAGCTATGTGGCATAGTAGGATTGAAACGAGATATATGACTTTCAACTGTTTCAAAATTTTTATTTTATTATTATAAGCTTACTTTTGTGGTCCGAAAATGAACTTATTTTTTTTTGACACATTTAGAGAAGAGATACGATCTATTTTATTCTATGAGTTGATAGGTAATGAATAGCAGCTTCTTGTGATCTATGTGGCTTAGTTAAATTCGAACGATAACTATTTTTTTTTATTTTTCAAAATTTTTGTTTTTGGTATGTCTATCTTACCTTTTTTCCCCATTTAGAGAATAGCAACAAAATATTTGATTTATTGCAGTAGTAGCCTACAAATGTACACTTCTGTTAAGATATGTTGCGCTTTAAAATTCGTATGGGTTAATTTTTTATTAATTTTTCCATAATTTTGTTGCTTTTCCTTGAAAACCAAAAGAGTTTTATAGCGAACTGACCGTTACAAAAAAACGTAAATTTGAAATTGTGTGCGAACGGCTTGTCCGATCAAAAAAAAAAAAAAACATTTCCCCAGAGCAATTAAATCAGTGATAAGAGCAACTAAATCAGGAATAGAGCAATTAAATTAAATAGCAATTACATAGCAACTAATTCCCATGTACTTTGTTTGGCGAAATTCCAATGTGGCGGTCCCAGCTTTACCCACGTCCTTTTGACTCCACATTGTGATCTTCGATTTCCTAGAATGACTTAACTAGGTCGTGTAATGAATCATTTGAGGAAAATTCTGAGGAAATATTTCTGCTTGTAGTTAAACACGATAAATTTTCAATACTGCTATGGCCACCACCAGAAACAACCCAACCCAATCTAAGGCAAGATCCCGCTTAGGCGTATCTTGCCGACGCACATGAGTTCCAAAAATTGGTTAGCGCCTATGAGCATGTCAATTCGTTGTGACTTAAAAAATGTTGGATCTGCTAGCTGTATGTTTGAAGGTATATTCCAATCAATATTGTTGATCGTGAAACTAGGCTGGTTGTTGGTGATAGTGGGTACAACGATTGCAGAAAATGCGGTTGTAAATTCGCCCACTCGAGAACGTATAAAAATGTCAACAGATTCATTGGCCACTAAATCTGATTCTCCTATTCCCGATATGAACGTTGTTGATTTTGTCCTTTTATGCTGCAACTGATTAACAATTCGACTGGTAATGCAATGTAGCTGCGAAGCAGAGTCGAGAATTGTTCTGCGTGGAATGAACGAACCAGCTCGATTTTTAACGAGGACAATAGCCGTCGCAATGAAAACGCAATTTTCGGGCAAGTGATTTGGTGGCACTGTATTGGGGTAATTAGTACGCGATGTGAAAATCAGGGCTAACTGTGAAGACATAGATGTTCTGAGTAATTCTTCCGGAACTGCCGAAAGTGGGGGTAGTGAATGGTGCTTCGATGAACAATAACGACAACATCTGGATTTGCAATTATTTACGAAATGACCCTTTTTTAAACAATTTGAAGACGCTTTGCTTCTTTAAAACGAAGGGATGGAGAGAGATTGGAGAATTGTGAGCAATTTTGAATAGCATGCTCTTCGTACGAATTACAAAACACACGCAGGCCTTGGCATTGTTGTTAGATGCCACAAATGCCTTTCGATTACTACACATATTTTGAATCGATTTTTTGCTCACCTTCTTGCTGGGTTTTTCAATTACCATAGCATTTTAAACGTTTTCCAGAGTCTGTAATCTTTTCTCCAAGAATGTTGACATTGACCTCCAAGTTGGTAAAGTGTTGACTGGTGTTTGCTCTTCCCATTTGGTTTGTGATGCGACGTCAAGTTTATTGGCGATGAGATGTATCGGCAGTCAATCGGCGAGTTGCTCCTTTGTGTCCATGCCCTCTCCAATGCTCGTAAATGTGAGTTGATTCCATCACTCAACTCTCTACGCTTCGACACGTCACCTGATTCCATCTTGGTTAATGCGTAAATATCCCTTATATGTGCCTGAAAATTTAAACGCTTATTATCAAATCTATTTTTTAACATGGATAACGCTATTTCATAATTATTGTCACTGATTTCAAGCGAACGTATTGTATCCAACGCAGATTCTCGCAAACTGGATCGTAGATACTGGAACTTTTCAATTTGGGTCAAATCAGTATCATTTCCGAAAACTTCTTGGAAAATTGATAAGAAATCCGGCCACTTTGTATAGTCTCCGCTAAAGATCTGAACTGTTAGAACTGGAAACCGAGCCCTTGCGAAACGATAAATGATGGATGAGCTTCATCCATTGAAAATTGTCGCACCGTGGAAGATTGCGGAAGTGACGACATCACTTTTATAAAAACACTGAGAAACTGTTCACGCGCGTTGCTATCGATTTTATCTGGATTTTCCATTTCCAAATTGTTTTGCAAGGTTTCGAAGTTCTTTTGCAGGCGATCAACCAATTATATAGTCTTGCTTGATTATTGCGGCACTTATACGCTTACGAAATGAATCAGACACAACGTGCTCGTCTCCGCCAGCCATTTAAATGTCATTTCAAAGAGCAGGGAAAACCGTATGATCGCGATAACTCTCAAGAGAAAAGTACCTACTGAAAGTTGATAAGCGTTTTTTTTTTTCTTTTGTCAGCGAAGCCGAACAATATTATTTTCGACAAGGTGTATAGTACCTATATAGAAGTACGTATATGCAATGTTTAATGCAGAACACTGTATTACAAAAGTCAAGCGCCCGATAGCGCTAATTATGAGCTTTGAACCAGCAACGAATTTGCCCTTGATAACGATATTTTGATAAAGTTCCGTGTAGCTACCAACGAAATAAGAGATTTAATATCACGTCGGGGTCACCATGAACGATCTGGCATTATTTTATGCCAGATATATCGATTGCGATTTAACCAAACGAAAAAGAAAGAAGAAATACCTTTTCTTCTTAGATATATAAATTTAATACAAAG
The DNA here is from genome assembly GCA_949126925.1 of Cheilosia vernalis. Lineage (NCBI taxonomy): Eukaryota > Metazoa > Arthropoda > Insecta > Diptera > Syrphidae > Cheilosia > Cheilosia vernalis. Next base: position 58,487,541 of record OX421360.1, read on the forward strand.
TATTACTGATCGATGGCGTGACTTCAAAACGAATGAAAAGTAACATAGTTTTTAACAAAAGGAAAACTATGTTTTAGTATATAGACTAAAGATATTACAGTATTTTTGTATTTAGTTATTTATTTGAAACTATAGTGAAATAGTGTGCGGTATAGAGGTGCTTTGAGAAGCTGTGGCTGCTAATCTGAACAGCCATAAGGAAAGCGAAATTCTCCGCTTGGAAGACAGACGCATTGTTACCTAAGGGGTAGTGTAGTCTAATGTTCTCGCTTTCCACAAAGGCTCCAGAACCAGACCCCTGTTCGGTTCACGGACAGTGTCCCCTTCCTCCTACATAGAAGTGTCCCAATCATCCTGTAGGGCACTTCAAGGAGATAAAACATAATATCACTTAAAATACGGCACAGACTAAACAAAAATAGAATTAGTTCACTTCTTAATATGATATAATATCTATTTAATTCACTTTTTGAACAATAATTTAACTCATTAGCTATTTTTTGTTCACTCAAATTTTAGCCAATGATTTTACTTTTTATGCACAAATTAGCTTTTTTGCTTTCCACTGCGTATTTTCAACTGTGCATAAGACCTGCTCCGTTTACCAGTGGATACAGACTTAAGAGCAATTTTGTGATCAACAGGAACGAGAAAAAGAATTATACGTTGAGGATAATACCTCTGTGTCCCATACATACCCACTCTCCTAGATTATATCTTATAATATAAATTTCGTGTCACGGTGTTTGTCCGCGATAGAATCCTAAGATACTGAACCGATTTTAATCCAATTTTGCACACTGTGTGCAGTTTAATCCAACTTGAGAGATAGGCTACTTTTTGTCACGAAAACAAAACTGTGAGGGGATAAAAGAATTAAAGTTTGTATGGGGAAATGCAGTTTGAAAAAAAATAAACTCGATAGAAATCGAGGAGTGACACTTTAAATACAAAAAAAATATTATTTTAAATCTTATTAGGTACAATATTATAGAAGATTTATATGCAGTGGACTGGACATCCAGTATTGTATAACAAATGATATTATAATGTTTAAAGTCATTCAGTATATCGAGTGTTCGTTATAATGACAACTTTTTATAATATTAAAAAAAAAAAAAGACATTAAAAAATATGCCTGTTTAAAAGGTTTTATTCAATATAAAATTAAATAGATGATGGTCCTGCCATTTAAATATATTCCGGGTTTTTAAACCAACTTTAATATATGTTCCTTATGCTATGTTTCCACCGGAGATTATCTGCGAGATTTAGAAAAATTTCCGTAAATCCCGCATAAAACTCAGGATTTATCATACAAAAGTTAATATCATAAAAAGCAGATTAACAATTAATCTCCTAAACTGACCAGATTTAGGTACATGTAGTGTCCGGTTTGTGAACACACTCTCCACAGCTCAGAATGTCAAAAATACCGAGCGACTTTTCCTAGATATGCAACAGTCAAACCTTTCATTTTATTTTTTAGAATTAAATTATAAGCTTATAATATTTAAAGATTTCTGGAACTCATGTTTTATCAATCTAATCTTTTTATTTTTTTCCTATTATCACAATTTTCGGTTGCTCGATTTGATAGTAGTTGACAACATCTGGTGAAACGTCAAATTAGTCTTGTTTTTTTTTTGTTGGCAGAAACACTTCAGGATTTATTTGTTATCTCTTGCCATAAATCTCGCGATTAGTCTTCGGTGGAAACGTAGCATTATGTTGGACAGCACAATGTGGGCGCCATTCGCTATACAAAGATAGTAATTTATATCTGGAAAAGGTTTGTTATATCGCAAATTCGCTATTTCGGATATTCGTTATAAAACACGTCCACTGTACAATGTTCAATGTACATGTGTATAATTGTATATATAATTATTTCGGGTGAACCTCGAGATCGGAAACCGCTTATGGTTGGTTCCCGCTTGAAAGATGGTTTAGGACCAGATAGGTGCCGCTGTTGTCGATCTCCAAAATAACTTAACCGATTCCAATGAAATTTTGTTGATGGGTACGGTTGGTTCCAGTTTGACGAATAGGATGGTTTTGGAACCTATAGGTTATGCTACTTTTAAAGCTGTATATGTATAATCAAAATATTAGTGGACATTGTCAAAATAAATCACTTTGCGAAATGTGGGTTGCAAACATTTTCATTCCGAGGATTCCGCTTATTCAGAACGAAAGAGAAAGCTTCCTGGTGAGCCTAATTCGAGAACAACACATGCTAGACAATTCAGACAAGCCAACGTGCATCTTTAACATCATATTCGACTTAAATGAGCGCAAATGCTGGGCTTCGGTTAGCTTTATAAATTTGTGATTTCTCCTACACAACTGGTCGATGAATCCATCTTGACTGTCACATGTACAGGACATGAAATGTTTGTCATTGCATTGACAATATTTAATTTTCAGCTCTGAGGGTTTGGAGTCTTCTTTAAAACACGGCAAATAAGCCTCCGTTTTGTCCTCCTTTTCGAAGTTAATGATTGAAACTTTCCTAGACCGGGAGAAAGGAAAACCTACAACATAGCCACGCGAGGTCTCTCCGACAGAGGGTGTCTTTGAATTTTAATATTTCCGACACATTCAACATATATACCTCCACTGAGTTTGTCACATGATGCGCACTAAAGGTTGATTCACTTTGCATATATGTATATAACAAACTTGCTATTAAAATCAGTCGCCACTAACAAGTACAGATGCCTTTTGATATTCACCAATGCATCCCACCGATAGCGTTTACTTAATCACACTCATGGTATTTACGCGGCTCGGTTACGTCATCGGCGATAATAGATGTAGCATTGTCGGAGAAACCCACTTTGATTCGCATAATCGACTTCGTATAAATAGGCCCAGCTTTGTCTTAATCGGACACAGAAATAATTGGACATTCAAAGTGAATACCTAAAATTTTATACGAACAGTTTAGAATGTACTTTGGATCCTTAATTGTATGGCTTCTGCTTGCATCATCGAACGCTATCGATTTATTTAGCTCCCGCTATCGGTATCAAAATAGTGGAAATTTCTTTCCATTGACTACTAAGCCATGTGAACGAGATCATCACTTTAAATGTAGAGAGGTATTAGGAGATAATAAAAATCAATTATTATAATTGTGTTCGTGTAATGTATTTTTAATAACATCCCCAATAAAGTTATTTCAATTTAAAAATATGAACTGCATGTTTGGCTCGGAAAGACTTTTCCCCACCGAAAGATGACATTTCAATAAAATTCGCATTTTTAAATAAATAGATTTTTGCCCAACTACCTACAGCTGCCAAATTCACGCTATCTTGAACGCCTATACTGCGAGGTCTTTATCTATTGTGATATCCTTTCGTAGTTGGAATTGAAACCCCAGTGACTGTGTGCTCAAAGACATCTTAGATGACTCTTCTGATCAGGTGTACGTGGAAACGACTAAACTCTTGTTCAAAAAAAAAATTAATCCATTCGACGAAACATTTGAACGCCTACCATCCGAACATGAACATTTTTTTATATTTGATTTTGCAGAAATTTCGAAATTTTTGTATATTTTCGACCGCATTGACTGTATACACCTGGGGGTAGATCTACATTTAGCCTTAGTTGTATGTAGAATTTCTCTTCAAAGATTGTTAATTCCAAAGATAATAGCTATTGACAACATGCATTATGTCGTAGATATTTATTTACATTATAACTAAATGAAACAAAAGTGAACACAAGAAAGGAAATAGTACTCAAATACTAATATATTCCAAAATACAAAACAAAATTAATACTTTGTATGACAATCTTGACATTTTGTTTGCGTAAGACTGTGAACTTGGCAAACTGGTTTTTTGCACTGTACGCAAACTTTCCTAGAGGGGCGCTTACTTTTCTCCTCACTGTAGCACATAAAACATTGCCCTTTTTGCATTGGGCGACCAGATCCTTCCCGATCCGCCGGATCGTCTGGTATGACCCAAAATGCATTCTATTGCACTTCGAGTAGAAAAATTACCCATAACTCTTGGAACCAGAGCTCTTTATGACTGGAATACAAAGACGTTCACCCAACTCTTGCAGGAACTCTCTACAGCGGCTTGTTCTGACGTTACGCCTGTTCGACGGATCGTTTTTCGAAAAAATTATGGAGGTATGCTGCGAGCGCTGCAATATCAAAAATATTGAAGAACATCGAAAGTGGCCAGCGATTTGCTTTTCTTTTCGTGGTATACTGCGACAACATTTTGTCCATTGTGTCGACCGCACCTTTAGTTTCGTTGTAGAATGTATAATAGCTGGCTTTAGTTTTGGCCCAGAAACACTGTCATCATTATGCTGAGTTGATAAAAGCACTACAGCCTTGTCTTTTTTCGGAACAATGAGCACAGAACCATTTTTTCTCCAAAACCAAAAGTTGATGACAAAACTTCTCTAGTTTTGAAGTTTTGAATTCGGCAGGGATGCAGTGATTGTTTTTCTTCATAGTACCGACCATAAACAAGTTCCAGCTTAACAATTCTTTGGCTAAAGGAAGGGACGTAAAGAAATTATCCATTGTAACGTTCCTGCCTGCGTTGTGCATTGTGCATTGTGAGGCTTAAACATTTTTGAAATAGTTCAATTAATGAAAGACAATTTCTACACCGGGGTGTTCGCTGTTAGGATAAGGATTTTTATTTAGCGACAAAGTGAAGGTTAAGTGGATTTTATTGTAAGTTTTAATTTCATGAGTAAATAAAAAGTTTGGTACACATTGGCCACTAAATCTGATTCTCCTATTCTGTTGCAACGCTACATGAATAACATCCATATCGTCACTCGCTAACCGTCGGCAAAATTACATTTTTGTCTAAAGACAAAACACCGGCGGCAAATGACGAAAATTGGCGAGCGCATCGATGAGTTATGGGAAATCGGGAGTTCAGAAAAAAAAAAAAAAAACCAAAAGCAGAGAACAGATGACAACAAAATCATATTGTGTGGATGCCGAAATTACATATAAAAAAAAAGTGCGATGTTTTGGCAATTGGCTCCTCCCACTTAGGTGCACTCTCAGCACTGATAAACAGTGCGTCTGTGTGCGTAGGTTGGGGGAGAGCATGATGATCTTCCTAGGCAAAACTAGATGAGCGGCGCGGGGTTCAACGACCAGCAGAAATAACCAACGGAAAACAGCTGGATGGATTGTTTTCTTTACATATGACTGAAGACAATCAAAATATGCATTCCCAATTGTTCAGTCAATCCAAGAAGTCAAAGGAAATAAATTTTTGTTTTTAGGAAAGAAATTGTCTAGACTTTTATATTGTCGGTTATTGCTACTAATTGGTACATAGTCAGTACTACAATACTATGTGTAAATTCTGCTAGGCCTTTTCCGCGCAATTTAAAAAATAGTTGAACCAGCCATACGGGCTATAGTTTTAACTTTTTGCTAGTGTCCTTGCGATACATATTCCCGATATGAACGTTGTTGATTTTGTCCTTTTAAGCTGCAACTGATTAACAATTCGACTGGTAATGCGCAATGTAGCTGCGAAGCAGAGTCGAGAATTGTTCTGCGTGCAATGAACGAACCAGCTCGATTTTTAACGAGGACAATAGCCGTCGCAATGAAAACGCAATTTTCGGGCAAGTGATTTGGTGGCACTGTATTGGGGTAATTAGTACGCGATGTGGAAATCAGGGCTAACTGTGAAGACAAAGATGTTCTGAGTAATTCTTCCGGAACTGCCGAAAGTGGGGGTAGTGAATGGTGCTTCGATGAACAATAACGACAACAACATCTGGATTTGAAGACGCTTTGCTTCTTTAAAACGAAGGGATGGAGAGAGATTGGAGAATTGTGAGCAATTTTGAATAGCATGCTCTTCGTACGAATTACAAAACACACGCAGGCCTTGGCATTGTTGTTAGATGCCACAAATGCCTTTCGATTACTACACATATTTTGAATCGATTTTTTGCTCACCTTCTTGCTGGGTTTTTCAATTACCATAGCATTTTAAACGTTTTCCAGAGTCTGTAATCTTTTCTCCAAGAATGTTGACATTGACCTCCAAGTTGGTAAAGTGTTGACTGGTGTTTGCTCTTCCCATTTGGTTTGTGATGCGACGTCAAGTTTATTGGCGATGAGATGTATCGGCAGTCAATCGGCGAGTTGCTCCTTTGTGTCCATGCCCTCTCCAATGCTCGTAAATGTGAGTTGATTCCATCACTCAACTCTCTACGCTTCGACACGTCACCTGATTCCATCTTGGTTAATGCGTAAATATCCCTTATATGTGCCTGAAAATTTAAACGCTTATTATCAAATCTATTTTTTAACATGGATAACGCTATTTCATAATTATTGTCACTGATTTCAAGCGAACGTATTGTATCCAACGCAGATTCTCGCAAACTGGATCGTAGATACTGGAACTTTTCAATTTGGGTCAAATCAGTATCATTTCCGAAAACTTCTTGGAAAATTGATAAGAAATCCGGCCACTTTGTATAGTCTCCGCTAAAGATCTGAACTGTTAGAACTGGAAACCGAGCCCTTGCGAAACGATAAATGATGGATGAGCTTCATCCATTGAAAATTGTCGCACCGTGGAAGATTGCGGAAGTGACGACATCACTTTTATAAAAACACTGAGAAACTGTTCACGCGCGTTGCTATCGATTTCATCTGGATTTTCCATTTCCAAATTGTTTTGCAAGGTTTCGAAGTTCTTTTGCAGGCGATCAACCAATTATATAGTCTTGCTTGATTATTGCGGCACTTATACGCTTACGAAATGAATCAGACACAACGTGCTCGTCTCCGCCAGCCATTTAAATGTCATTTCAAAGAGCAGGGAAAACCGTATGATCGCGATAACTCTCAAGAGAAAAGTACCTACTGAAAGTTGATAAGCGTTTTTTTTTTTCTTTTGTCAGCGAAGCCGAACAATATTATTTTCGACAAGGTGTATAGTACCTATATAGAAGTACGTATATGCAATGTTTAATGCAGAACACTGTATTACAAAAGTCAAGCGCCCGATAGCGCTAATTATGAGCTTTGAACCAGCAACGAATTTGCCCTTGATAACGATATTTTGATAAAGTTCCGTGTAGCTACCAACGAAATAAGAGATTTAATATCACGTCGGGGTCACCATGAACGGTCTGGCATTATTCCATTCGTTCCAAAAAATAAAAACTCACACAAAACGAATTGTTGCGAGAAGCTAGGCCCTGGGTCCCTACGACCTGTTGCGCCAACTATTATTATTATTATTATTAGATATATCGATTGCGATTTAACCAAACGAAAAAGAAAGAAAAAATACCTTTTCTTCTTAGATATATAAATTTAATACAAAGTATTACTGATCGATGGCGTGACTTCAAAACGAATGAAAAGTAACATAGTTTTTAACAAAAGGAAAACTATGTTTTAGTATATAGACTAAAGATATTACAGTATTTTTGTATTTAGTTATTTATTTGAAACTATAGTGAAATAGTGTGCGGTATAGAGGTGCTTTGAGAAGCTGTGGCTGCTAATCTGAACAGCCATAAGGAAAGCGAAATTCTCCGCTTGGAAGACAGACGCATTGTTACCTAAGGGGTAGTGTAGTCTAATGTTCTCGCTTTCCACAAAGGCTCCAGAACCAGACCCCTGTTCGGTTCACGGACAGTGTCCCCTTCCTCCTACATAGAAGTGTCCCAATCATCCTGTAGGGCACTTCAAGGAGATAAAACATAATATCACTTAAAATACGGCACAGACTAAACAAAAATAGAATTAGTTCACTTCTTAATATGATATAATATCTATTTAATTCACTTTTTGAACAATAATTTAACTCATTAGCTATTTTTTGTTCACTCAAATTTTAGCCAATGATTTTACTTTTTATGCACAAATTAGCTTTTTTGCTTTCCACTGCGTATTTTCAACTGTGCATAAGACCTGCTCCGTTTACCAGTGGATACAGACTTAAGAGCAATTTTGTGATCAACAGGAACGAGAAAAAGAATTATACGTTGAGGATAATACCTCTGTGTCCCATACATACCCACTCTCCTAGATTATATCTTATAATATAAATTTCGTGTCACGGTGTTTGTCCGCGATAGAATCCTAAGATACTGAACCGATTTTAATCCAATTTTGCACACTGTTTGCAGTTTAATCCAACTTGAGAGATAGGCTACTTTTTGTCACGAAAACAAAACTGTGAGGGGATAAAAGAATTAAAGTTTGTATGGGGAAATGCAGTTTGAAAAAAAATAAACTCGATAGAAATCGAGGAGTGACACTTTAAATACAAAAAAAATATTATTTTAAATCTTATTAGGTACAATATTATAGAAGATTTATATGCAGTGGACTGGACATCCAGTATTGTATAACAAATGATATTATAATGTTTAAAGTCATTCAGTATATCGAGTGTTCGTTATAATGACAACTTTTTATAATATTAAAAAAAAAAAAGACATTAAAAAATATGCCTGTTTAAAAGGTTTTATTCAATATAAAATTAAATAGATGATGGTCCTGCCATTTAAATATATTCCGGGTTTTTAAACCAACTTTAATATATGTTCCTTATGCTATGTTTCCACCGGAGATTATCTGCGAGATTTAGAAAAATTTCCGTAAATCCCGCATAAAACTCAGGATTTATCATACAAAAGTTAATATCATAAAAAGCAGATTAACAATTAATCTCCTAAACTGACCAGATTTAGGTACATGTAGTGTCCGGTTTGTGAACACACTCTCCACAGCTCAGAATGTCAAAAATACCGAGCGACTTTTCCTAGATATGCAACAGTCAAACCTTTCATTTTATTTTTTAGAATTAAATTATAAGCTTATAATATTTAAAGATTTCTGGAACTCATGTTTTATCAATCTAATCTTTTTATTTTTTTCCTATTATCACAATTTTCGGTTGCTCGATTTGATAGTAGTTGACAACATCTGGTGAAACGTCAAATTAGTCTTGTTTTTTTTTTGTTGGCAGAAACACTTCAGGATTTATTTGTTATCTCTTGCCATAAATCTCGCGATTAGTCTTCGGTGGAAACGTAGCATTATGTTGGACAGCACAATGTGGGCACCATTCGCTATACAAAGATAGTAATTTATATCTGGAAAAGGTTTGTTATATCGCAAATTCGCTATTTCGGATATTCGTTATAAAACACGTCCACTGTACAATGTACAATGTACTGTACATGTGTGTGTATGTGTATATATAATTATTTCGGGTGAACCTCGAGATCGGAAACCGCTCAACTGATTTCAATGAAATTGATTTAATGTTTATGGTTGGTTCCCGCTTGAAAGATGGTTTAGGACCAGATAGGTGGCGCTGTTGTCGATCTCCAAAATAACTTAACCGATTCCAATGAAATTTTGTTGATGGGTACGGTTGGTTCCAGTTTGACGAATAGGATGGTTTTGGAACCTATAGGTTATGCTACTTTTAAAGCTGTATATGTATAATCAAAATATTAGTGGACATTGTCCAAATAAATCACTTTGCGAAATGTGGGTGGCAAACATTTTCATTCCGAGGAACGAAAGAGAAAGCTTCCTGGTGAGCCTAATTCGAGAACAACATATGCTAGACAATTTAGACAAGCCAACGTGCATCTTTAACATCATATTCGACTTAAATGAGCGCAAATGCCGGGCTTCGGTTAGCTTTATAAATTTGTGATTTCTCCTACACAACTGGTCGATGAATCCATCTTGACTGTCACATGTACAGGACATGAAATGTTTGTCATTGCATTGACAATATTTAATTTTCAGCTCTGAGGGTTTGGAGTCTTCTTTAAAACACGGCAAATAAGCCTCCGTTTTGTCCTCCTTTTCGAAGTTAATGATTGAAACTTTCCTAGACCGGGAGAAAGGAAAACCTACAACATAGCCACGCGAGGTCTCTCCGACAGAGGGTGTCTTTGAATTTTAATATTTCCGACACATTCAACATATATACCTCCACTGAGTTTGTCACATGAAACTTGCTATTAAAATCAGTCGCCACTAACAGGTACAGATGCCTTTTGATATTCACCAATGCATCCCACCGATAGCGTTTACTTAATCACACTCATGGTATTTACGCGGCTCGGTTACGTCATCGGCGATAATAGATGTAGCATTGTCGGAGAAACCCACTTTGATTCGCATAATCGACTTCGTATAAATAGGCCCAGCTTTGTCTTAATCGGACACAGAAATAATTGGACATTCAAAGTGAATACGTAAAATTTTATACGAACAGTTGAGAATGTACTTTGGATCCTTAATTGTATGGCTTCTGCTTGCATCATCGAACGCCTTCGATTTCCCTGACAACCGCTACTATCGTTATGAAAAAACTGTGACGTATGAAAATTGTCGTGAATTTTTGAACGAGTTACCGAACTTACCATGTGTAATAAGTATTATTAGCGACAATCGTCATTCAAAAAATGTGCAGGATTATGAATGTCGTCGGATTGCGACAAATAACTCACCATGTAATCGTTATATTAGAGGTATAACTGGTGCTCCGCCACGATGTAAACTAGATCATAAATATCGATGTAGACCGGTATAACCTATAGTGATTATGATTATTAAAATTATATTTGTTTTCGTGTAATGTATTTTTAATAACATCCCCAATAAAGTTATTTCAATGTAAAAGTATGAACTGCATGTTTGGCTCGGAAAGACTATTCCCCACCGAATGATGACATTTTAATAAAATTCGCGTTTTTAAATAAAAGATTTTTGCCCAACTGCCTACAGCTGCCAAAATCACGCTGTCGTGAACGCCTATACTGCGAGGTCTTTAGCTATTCTCTATTGTGATATCCTTTCGTAGTTGGAATTGGAACCCCAGTGACTGTGTGCTCAAAGACATCTTAGATGACTCTTCTGATCAGGTGTACGTGGAAACAACTAAACTCTTGTTCAAAAAAAAGTAATCCATTCGAAGAAACATTTTAACGCCTACCATCCGCCTACTTCCTTTGAAAATCAATAAATTTGCTTAAGCTTTAGATACGGCCCACGATTGAACGCCAACATTCACTGTTGAAATTTTCAAAACGCCTCGAAGAGCACCACCTACCTACCTTACCTCCTTCTGCGGGAAAAAATTGTCAACAAGCGAAACAAAAAACAGAGAAAAATCATCTCAATAGGTACAAGCAGAGTATATCGAAGGACATGGGCGAGCAGCTTTTGTCCTGTCGCTTTAAGTGGATTTTATTGTAAGTTTTAATTTCATGAGTAAATAACAAGTTTGGGACACAAACAATATATGGACAGCGAACAACTTTGTCCTTGCCTTCTTGGGTAGGTAGATACGCAGCACAGAAGTGAAAGAAGTTGTTTAAGACAGTCGAATGTATATTGTTCTAGGAGGGCTGTATCCTCTTGTAGATGAAAGTATAGTACAATGTTGTCTTATGACTGACATTCGTCTTACTTTATGACGGATCGAATATTTTCTTCAAGGGAAGCAAAGATGATTTTCTTTTTTAGATTATATTTTGAGTGTTTAGTTTAAAGTTGTATAAGAAGCTTAACAAATTAAAAAGTTTACTAGAACTTGATTATTACTGCATTCCATATCAGATGCCGTTCGCCGATAATGAAGTCTCCTTTGAGCTGCGGTGAAAGGAGTCCGTGTGTTCTTGACAAGACATTGTTGGAATTAAATTTTAACAAACCTTTTGGGTAGGACTTACTTTTAGTATCAAAAACTAATTCTGAAGCTGGACAAAATGTGGAAGTGCAGAGAACATACAGCCGAAACCGGATATCTAGCGGGAAGCCAGTTGTGTGACTTCTAGTTGTTTACTTGGACTTGGACCTCATCAATAAAACTCGTTTTTTAAATAAATCGATTTTTGCCCAACTACGTACAGCTGCTAAATTCACAGCGTCTGTAAAGGGGGTGACCCTTTTTGACATTTTAATAGGTATCGCGATTTTTTTCACTTTTTAACAGAACTAACTTTATGTTCAAAAAATTATCCCTTTGAAATCCACATCGGCTTTGCTTTGCTATTTTGAATAACTCGGATGAAGTTGGTAAAATTTTAGCATTAAAGAGATTAATTTTGTTCCCAAGATCGCCGCACGTTTTGCTTGCTTATGAGCTTGGACCACAAATGTGCGTTTGTAGCTGAAGGGTGCGTACTTCGTCAAAAAGAAAAAAACACGAAAATTTGGCAGATCGCACAGAATATAATTTATCATGAGCCGGATAGCCAATTGCTTTGAGGCAGGGTTGCAGTTATAGCTCCTTTTTTGGGTTTCCAAAGAAAACCCGTGGCCCATAATTTTTTTAAAAACAAATTATCAAAATGACCCCTTTTTAAGATTGAATAAGATGTTTTTCTACTAAACGAAAAACCATGCGAAAAAAAAGTTTTCTTTTAATAAAAACATTGCGCACTTTTAGCTATATTATAGTATTTCATCTTTGGAGCATTTTTTATAAAATACTGGCGGACCCCCGCCAGCTTTGCTAGGCGTTAAAATTCAAACTTAAATAAATGTTGATGGTATTTGATACGGATTTCTTATTCAAAAACATAGACCATTTTAATCTTTTTTTAATCACGTACCTACCTATGTATGTTGTATCTAACCAACAAATTGTTGAACGTGAATGGTTGCTGATCAATGAAGTGAATATTGAGACTACCAATAGCTTTTGGAGGAATAAATCAATAGCATATATACTCGTAGCTGTCATTTTACGACGGAGAAATTTCGCGTATGGACGGTGTATTATGACTACAAACCAGAAGTGAAAATTATTCTCTGTTAACCCTAGAACGCTAAGGTTACTGACTACCATTAATAAGCTGATTCGACGAAAAATACTAAAATACATTTTTTTCAAACCTTTGCGTACATATAAATAGTTATGCTTTATTTTTTGAAACATTAGCAAGGTGTTGCCAAATGAAAAACGCGATTTTTACTACATAAATACCTCAGGTTTTATTATTAATACAGTTTATTTTATTTTTTATTTATTTTAAAGGACAACATTTTTAAAGCCTAAAATTAACATGTTTTCAAAATCTTAAAAAAAGAAGATTTCTTCTTTAGCAATATACAATTATTAGAACTCAATCGAATCATTGGCTTTCGAAATAGAAGATTATTAATTTTTTTTTGTATGGGCGGTGCCACGCCCCTTTGTCCAATTTTGACCAATCTTCGCAGGTATACTCCTGGGCTAATACCTAAGATTGTGTGTAAATTTGGACTCATCTAATGGGTGGTTTTCGACATATAATATTTTGAATGTATTTTTTGTATGGGAGGTGCCACGCCCCTATAACTCATGAACCAATACACCTACAGATACCGTATGTACTTACAAACCATGGTATTAACGTCATCTTTAATGGGAAATTTCCACAATCAAAATCGGTTTAGGCATTACAGAGAACATTGGCCACAAACACAGTTTATTTATATATATATAGAACCGTATTAATACACCTTTTGTGCGAAATTTCCACAAAATCGGCTCAGGCTTTACAGAGAACATAGGCAGCAGTGGGTATTGCTCTTCAAAAGGATATAGAGAACTTCCATTCCATTGCTTTATATGAGAAGTGCGATTGACCTGCGAAATTTTTGAAATTTGCTGCATTACAAAACAACCCTATAAAGAGCACAGCCCCAATTAGGTATTCATCAAGTGCGTACAACAATGTTTGCTTAGTCTTTGCGGAACTAAACTTTTGCAATAACAAATCTCTTCTCGAGCAAAATGACAGTACCAGCAGTAGAAGTGAAACTTCTCCACCACCGGATATTACTCACTGGCAAACGCAAACAGCTGGCAACTTGATGTGGCTGTTCTGTGTTCGTCAACATTTCTCAACCACTGGCAACACGCTTACATACAAAATCTGTGAAACTTATTACCACCATTGCTCTGTGCGAAAATCTCCAACTAATTCCACCGCATTAACGAGGACCGTTCCGCCGCACAGGCACACACACACACACCCACACACACAAAAGCAGCACTAAGCGAGAGAGGTGGCGGCGGACTGGGGGCTACCCAGTACCCACTTGTAAAAACCTTCGAGGATGCGATGAGAGAGCAACTTGTAGGACAGTATATTTGTATACTTATGTCGTGCCATCTTTCACCGTCGTTCTGCCAAAGTATTTCCAAAATGGTTTTTGTGGCGGCTTTGCAAGGTGTTTTTCGACAGGACAAAGAAGGTGTTTTTATTTTTTTTTGTTTATTTTTTCGCCACCCTTAACAAAAGATTCAGACGAAAGTTTCGAGAGGACACTTTGTACTTGCGGTCCCTGGGTCAATATTGGTGTTCAAGTGAGGAGATTCTAATTTACTTTCGACCGATAACGTGAGAAGTATACCAATGATTGTTGAGCGCGAGTCAGGTCAGCATTAAGTAATTATTTGTGGAAAAAAGGTTCCAACGTGAGGTTCTGGAGAAACCCAACGGAGCTGCATTTCCCGCAAGAATAATTTAAAATTAATTTCATTATGCTTAACTTAATTAAAGCACTTAACCGAGGCGATTTTTACGGCAGCATATCAGAGGGACCGTCCCGGATGGTAATTCCTACCCAGTCATCACCGAATCCACTTGTTAAGAGAACATCAACATAAATTTCCACTTCAATTAATGCCTCGCGAAATGCTATGGCGAAGGGTGTACAGTGTACACTGTACAGTGTACTCACTAAGTGTAGCATGTCCTGTGGAAAGAGAGGACCCCTGAAACAGCAGTATGTGGCATCGTTCCATTCTGTGGACAGTGTCCGTTTCCGAAGCGATGCTGACGTTATTTTCGTGTTTTCCGTTTTTTTTTTTCGTATCTCTTCAGGGAGGACATTGGCGAGGACTGAGCCATAGCAAAATTTTTGAGGTCATTCTCTGACCGTATACGTTGTTACTCTACAACTGCGCAATGTATTGGGAAGTAAATGTTTGCAGTATTTTCCAGCAAAAGTTGCATTCTTTAAAGCAAAGCGCTGCTGGTTTATCTTGAGTGAACAAAAAAGAAACGAACGGAACGCATGAGTATTTTTCTTTTTTGTTAGTTTTGCTTTGGAATGTGGTTGATGGGCTGCCATCCCTGGGGTGCAATTCTGAACAGTTTGCCTGGATGGGACAATGGAGGAGGGTTGCAGTTTTGAATGCCTAAGAGGAGAATGAATGGTTTCGCTATAATTAAAAAGGCGTAGTCACGTTTTTTCAATAACTCCTATAAATCAGACAAAACAGATGACAAGGCAAGTGCAATAAATTACGAGTTCGCAGGACGACTGGATGGGACAGTGGTTAACAGTTCGCAGTTATGATGATTTTATGGTCCCAAATGAGGGCCGCTGTTCGAGGCATTTCTGATGGAGTTATTGTTTGACGACTGTGGTTTGGGAGTGTGCTTTTGATGTTTGTGACAACCGATGGAGTGCTCTTAGGAATAAAATCTATGTCGCTCTCCTAGATAGATTTTTTTTTTGTTTTTTTTTTCGGATATTAAGAGAAAACTAAAAAGAGGAAAGAGTAGTCAGAAGGCAGGAGACGACGGGTAGAAGACATACGACAGACGACAGATGATGGTGTAGAGAAGACAAAAGGCAAAAGACAAAAGACAAAAGACAATAGACAAAAGATAAAAGACAAAAGACAAAAGACAAAAGACAATAGACAAAAGACAAAAGACAAAAGACAAAAGACAAAACACAAAAGACAAAAGACAAAAGACAAAAGACAAAAGACAAAAGACGAAAGACAAAAGACAAAAGACAAAAGACAAAAGACAAAAGACGAAAGACGAAAGACAAAAGACAAAAGACAAAAGACAAAAGACAAAAGACAAAAGACAAAAGACAAAAGACAAAAGACAAAAGACAAAAGACAAAAGACGAAAGACAAAAGACAAAAGACAAAAGACAAAAGACAAAAGACAAAAGACGAAAGACAAAAGACGAAAGACAAAAGACAAAAGACAAAAGACAAAAGACAAAAGACGAAAGACGAAAGACAAAAGACAAAAGACAAAAGACAAAAGACAAAAGACAAAAGACAAAAGACAAAAGACAAAAGACAAAAGACAAAAGACAAAAGACAAAAGACAAAAGACAAAAGACAAAAGACAAAAGACAAAAGACAAAAGACAAAAGACAAAAGACAAAAGACAAAAGACAAAAGACAAAAGACAAAAGACAAAAGACAAAAGACAAAAGACAAAAGACAAAAGACAAAAGACAAAAGACAAAAGACAAAAGACAACGGACAACGGACAACGGACAAAGGACAATAGACAAAAAAAAAAAAAAAAACGCAAGACAGACGAAGGTATCCCCAACCAGATTTTGATTTTTACAGATACGATTCATTTGACATATATTTGGGAAACTAAACAGCAAGAAGACAACTACCTAACCCTTCATAATGTAACCAAATATCCGTACACAAAAGGGATACCTACTGTCGCTTCCAATATACTGTCACTATAATTTATGCAACCCAATCATTTCCATTAACCGGTACCAAGCTCTAAATTCATTCCATTATACTGTCCAAGTTCAAAAATAAGAAAAACCTGTTAAATGATCCCATTTCCACCTGTCAAATGGCATATTTCAAAGTCAATGAATCGGAAAAGGACCAATCATACTCCCACTTATCCCCTGTATCGATAAGAATAATGATTCCCTGTATCCTGACACTCAAATAAATATGCTGACAATGGGGACACAAAAAAGGACATTACAACAACATCACGGACAAACTCAAATCCCACACTCCACTTCCTAGGGTCAAGAAGTGTGTCTGCCAAAAGTCAAGGAGCAAAAACGATAGCAACATCATCATTGACATTGATTGCCAGTTCTGAAAGGTGAAAGGTGTCATTGGCCAAATAAAGACTCCTATAGCAGGAAATATTTATTTGTTGATTGGCTGTATTTTTGTTGACATCAAAAATGAGGTGAACTGCTGGCTATTCCCCGAAATGCGGGATAATCAAGATTGAAGCATACCGTGCCTATCCTGGCGGATGCAATAAATTGATGCCGCCTGTCAGTGAGAAAAATCGAATTCTTCCATCAAATGACCTAGATTCTGGATGCTTTACGAGTTGGGAAACTGTTTTTTTTTTGCACCCTGCCGCTTCTCTGTGTTTTGATCTACCAGTGCAATAAATTAGATGAGCTTAAGGGAAACAAAGAAATTAATTTCCCGCAAGCTGAGGAAGCAATATAGCTGTGCTAAGACAAGGGAAAATTGTTTTTCATTCTAATAGCATAGAGGTGCAGCAACAGCAGTTAAAGATCCTTTTTAAATGGATAGAGATTTGCAATTGCAATTGAAATGCGTGGTTGCAAAGTTTGTGGTCGTGTTGCCTTGTTGTGATTAAAGCATATTATACTTTCATAAAAGTTTGGAAAGGTATTGATTTATAATACATTTTTAATGGATCACTGGTATTCTCGTTGATTTTTCAGTGGTAAAAGTATAAAATGCTCTATTGGTTGTCATGGAAAAAATACGTAACCCCCTAAACTAAGTCCACTTTTTGATTTCTTATTCTTTCGGTGCGTCCTTAACGTATAATCGCTATTGATGTTTTTTTTTTTTGTCTACTGATGGTACGTAAAGATTCGTTAAAAACTGCCAGTGATAAATCCTTTTTATAGACATAAATTATTCGTTGTTCTTGCAAGATATAAAAATTAAAAAAGCTTTTCATAGTAATTAAAATAAAACAAACATTTATAAAAATCTATTTACAACTAGCTGACCCGTGCTCGCCTTGCTTCGCCAGAGTTCCACTTCTCAAATTTAAAACAAAATAATAAGAGCTATAAAAACCCACTCCGCTGCTGTAAGCGACGTGTAGCAAGAAACAAAGGAAACAATGACTTAGTTTTATAATAGTAGGGATTTTTGAATTATGTAGTTTTTGTAAATATAACATGGACTTCAGTGGAATCCAGCCACTCTTACCCAAAAAAGAGAAAACAAAATCTGTAAAACAACCCAAACAAATAGTTAGCCTCTTCTATTATTTCCTCACAATCTCATTTATGTAGTATTCGATCCGCCTTCTTCAGATTTGCTCTCAGATTTCCGATTTCGTGTGCCTAGTCGAACATAAAAACGTCACCTGCTCTTTTTTGTGTTGATACCTATTCGTGCGATTTGAATATGTACAGTCTTCGACACTTTTCTAAGCGATTTCCATTCACTGGTTAAATTTTGTATTAAAACATTAGAAATATCCGTCCCGATTGATTATTAAATATTTATACATAAATAATTTACAAAAATCGATTCACTCGATCCAATGCCTTTCTTTGCTGGCGAAAAAAATCACTAAAATGTAAGCAAACTCTACCAGTTGTCAAATTCAAACGCACTTGTATTGGTAAATCTGAGAAAATATCTTGATTCGCAAAAGTGCTCTGAAATCTGAAAAAGATTGCTTTATTTGTACCAAACGAACATATAAATTGCTCTGAGAGAAAAAAAATGCTCTCAGAGGGCCCAATCGAATACCACATTAGGTACATTCCGCCACCTATCGGGTCCAAAACTATCCTATCTTTCTAGCTGCATACAACCATGCACACAAACAAAGTTTCATTGGGATCGGTTGAGTTTCTCAGAACAATCGACAACAGCGCCACCTATCGGGTCCAAAACTATTCTATCTTTCTATCTGCATACAACCACGCACACAAACAAAGTTTCATTGGGATCGGTCGAGTTTCTCAGAAAACGGACAACAGCGCCACCTATCGGGTCCAAAACTATCCTATTTTTCTAGCTGCGTCCAACCATGCACACAACCAAAGTTTCATTGAGATCGGATGAGTTTCTCAAAAAAATCGACAACAGCGCCACCTATCGGGTCCAAAACTATCCTATCTTTCTATCTGCATACAACCACGCACACAAACAAAGTTTCATTGGGATCGGTCGAGTTTCTCAGAAAACGGACAACAGCGCCACCTATCGGGTCCAAAACTATCCTATTTTTCTAGCTGCATCCAACCATGCACACAACCAAAGTTTCATTGAGATCGGATGAGTTTCTCAAAAAAATCGACAACAGCGCCACCTATCGGGTCCAAAACTATCCTATCTTTCTAGCTGCATACATACGGTTGAGTTTCTCAAAAAAAATGACAACAGCGCCACCTATCGGGTGTTGGTTTCTCGGTGACAATGACGCGGTGTCGTTTTAAAGGTAACGCTAATTCATTAATTTCTTTCCATCTAAAAGTGCCCAACGCATCTAAAGAAGTAATAACTTCAAAAAATACGAAAAATTTTTTTATATATTTACCTTCAGGATAACGTACGAAGATGATTTTAAAAAGTAGATAAAAAAAAACAATACCGAACACAAAAGGGATTCGTTCGTGGCATGCATGCACATGAATCACTAATCAGATCACAATCAAAATAGCGCATTTTAAATCACAATTGAGTGTGACTCCCTCCCAATCTCAATTACATTATATTACATACCTGACCTGACACCTGACCTATCTCCCTCCCACCCATGCACCACATTAATCACAACTCCACTCTCTCCACTATCACATCACCATTCACCAGTCACCACTCACCAGTTCAATTTCAATTTAAAAGAAGTGAGCAAAAAAAAAAACAACACAAAGCACAAAAGGTGTATAAAAAAAAAGAGAACAAAAAGCATACAGCAGAAAAGGTACAGAGAGAGAAACAGGTTTTGCCGCACACACACACAAAATTTCCTCCACTGAATGCCGGGCAAATCCAACGATCTAGCTTCAATCGAACATTTTACTTTTTTGAATCGTATAAAATTTATAGTTTAATGCTTATTGTTCAGCTTCAGGACTACGTACAAAGATGATTTATATCTTAAAATCTTTGTACATAATTAAATTTTATATTAAAACAAATCCTATTTCATTCGGTTGAGTCATTCCAAAGCTAGGAGCTAGAAGGCATTCGAGAATTACAACTTTTGTTAGATATCAGCTTAAATCTCCGCTTCCGGACAGCGGATAATAATTAAACATTATCCTAAATTCTAATATCTACAATTTCCAGTGCAATTGTGAAAACCGAAATCAATTTCGTGCAGTACTTTTTGAGCCCATTGCACACAAACTGTTTACAGCCGGAAAAAAGTTACAGTTTTATTATAGTAAGGATTTTGTTGCGACATTAAAATATGCCCGCACTGTCTAATCGTCCGCTGATGACTGCGTACCCTGGTTATCGTCGATGTCCCCTTTATAGTAGCTCTGGGAACGTTCGTTCGATGTTGTTCAATGGTTCCAATGATCGGTCGTTACTATACCAGATGTTGCTTCGAGTTGGTCTGGTAGGGGTTGGATGATGCAGGTCTTTGTATCCTTTTACGATCGTTCGTTGTTCCGAAAATATTTTGAGAATTAGTTTCAACCCCCTGCATTAATTGGTTTGGCGTTATTTTTTTTGGGATAGCTCAGCGGGGGAACTAAGATGTTAACTTAAAGACATTGATCTTACGCCCACTCTAGGGGGGCGTTTTTATGACACAACTTGTGTAGAAGCATTTCATATTTCCGAAGTCAAATACAAACGTTGAAAGGCCCTAGATTTGATATCAGGATTAAGAAAAACAGTGGACAAGTACCTATGAACTATTTTCTGTTTCCCATTCAGACATTCGTCCTGGCAAACATTTGTCAAGCTTGCCAAACTCATATTCAAAACCCTCTCATCTTAATAGTAATCCCGTCATTATCAACTTAAAACTGCATCCATTAGTTTTCAAATCATAATCCCCAGCATACACAAATCCAACGAATAGTATATCCAACTCAGGCAAAAGCCAAACGGAACTATACTACACAGACACACGTCGTTCTGTTGGGGGGATAATAGAACAAATTTTCTCGCGCACGTGACAGGGATACTAATGCAGAAAAGCATAGGTACCATCATACCCTGGGTGTATATCTTGTGAAGGTAATCGGTTTTTTTTTTTCCAATTTATAATCGAGACATGCAGACGAAAATAATCTCATGAACGTCGGAGTACCGCTCGATTTTTGGGTCGCTGCCAAAATATGGAGAGAAATTATTTCGCTTTCCAGATTGGGTATTGATTAGCTGTCTAAGTAGCGTGACTCTCACTCTTTAGAGGATTTCTGAACTTCAACTTAAAGTGTTTAATTGTTAAAACCTCTCAAACCAATTACAATCAGGGCTCAACAAAACCCAATTCAGTTTCCAACAGCAGTCGTCGTCATAACCACTGAAATAGCCAACAATAAAACAAAAAAAAAAAAAATTCTCCTGAATCCTTTTTTATCTGTCGCATTTGGAGATCTTAATCTGGATGAATTGTCTGTTAACAAGTTCTAACAATGAGAAGGGAAAGCTAGCTTTCGCAAATTCCTTCCGGCGTTTGGGTGGTTTGTCATTCTGTCGACAGTTTTATTGTCTCATTTTGACAGAGGAGTATATTAAAGAGACTCGGTTTATCCTTTCCGAACAATGCGGGTGTATTTATGTTGTTCTTGCTCCTTTTTTGATTGCATAATGGGGCAGACGGAAGTTGACTCTGTCTGCCCGATTGAAATCTGATTGAGAGGCGATTGTACTTGTGGTCACATTGACTGCGGACAGCAGCTTTCGCTTTCTGTATCGAGCTGGGATTCTTATCAGCAATTTAACTGAAGTAGTATTGTTGACTAGAAAATTTATGAAAACTCAAATTCTTTCGGTGATATGCACGTCCATGTGCTCTGACGACTGTTTCTCTATAAAAGCTGTCATTAAGAAGTGGTCCTGAATTAGTACTTTTGTATAAGTAGTCCCCCAAGTTGAAAAGTTGGAATCCATCGAACTTCTCGCATTGCACTGCTATCCAAGGTGAAAAGAGAATATAGTCCAGCGAATGCAGCCTTGTAAGAATCCACATTAAAATTTGTTGGCAGCTTTTCTACAGTCAGTGATGTTTAAGTCCGTGATAGAAGTAATTGATATACCAAAAAAAGAATTCTCTGCTGACAGTATTTTTCGATATCGAACGCTTTTTGGACACCGCTAAAAAGGCGATTAAAGACCTTTTGTAATTTTAAATAAATTCCATTCTTCGCTAAAATAGAAACACAAACAAACTTTAGAAGGATCTTTTCTGATTTTATTTTTAACAAACTGTCACATTCCACTTAACCTAAGCCACTCTTTCAGACAAGCTGCGCTTTACCACACCATTTGATGATTTGCTCTGCACCTTGTCGCCTGTATTTCCAGGCTTGCTCAAGCAGATATTCCTTAGGGATCGGAGGATTTTTCCTGATTTTTCCTTTCGTCTTCGACTCTTCTGCATTTTCCTGTATGATCCATCAGTAGGCATCTCGATTGGGTGCCCAATATATGAATAGCACTGGCCGCGCCTGTTGCAGCGAACAGTAATATGACGATTAGCAGTCGCACGTTCATTTTTAATTGTTGATAAAATGCGACGAGCACTGTACGAATTTTAAATTGTAAATGCGTTCTGCTAGACCGAAGCTGAGCTTATTTATATGACTTGCATGAAGGGGTTCAAATTGGGTTTCACCGAAAACATAAATTTCGAATAACACCAAAACCAAAGACCTCATGAATAATAATTTGTGGTTAGTCATCAATCATAATCATGAGCAATTTTAGGTGTGATGCATATTTATATGCGCTAAAAGCCAATCAAACTTATAAATTAGGTATGAGTTGACAAAGCAGCGACCGCAGAATATCGCTCAAAATAGCAATATATCAGAGATAGTTCCATCTGTCGGGGATCCTATAGATTTCAAGCTGTTTCGAGCTGATTCTTAATATGTGTGAAAAAACTTAGTCGTGGTTGTTGGTAAAACTAGAGATGCCACGAATAGTAATTTGGCCGGATACCGAATACCGAATATTCGGAGAGGCTCGTGGCCGAAGCGCCGAATATTCGGCTGCCGAGTATTCGGCAACACTTAGTAGGTGTCTTCCGCGGTTGACAAATCAAAACAGAACTTTACAAGAGGTGGTCAGCAAACGCACAACCCTTTCACAATTTGTTAAGATTTATTTATGCTTAAAAAAATTGTTTTCATACATCATAATTTACCACTGGTAAATTTGAAATATTAACATATTAATTTTTTGATAAAATAAACATCTTTGCGATCTTAAAAGCGATTTAGGGAACTTTTTCGATGATTTTTGGAGTCTTTTTTTTTTTGACACGTTTGTAGATTTTCAAAATCATTATAAAAGCAGAAATCGCTCAATAAAATTCAGCAAAAATCAATGCAATGGGGGGTGAGTATTTTAATTGTGGTTTTTAGCTAGCAAGTGGACTGTCAACTTTCGGGAACGAAAACACAACAAAGAAGGCCTTAGGTGAAGAAGGGGTTAAACGACATTTCTAGGAAAATAAACTTTGTTCGTGCAACTTAAATTTTCGTGCAATCCACGTCTCTCTAAGTGCTATAGTTTTCTATTTAGCTCTATACGAATGTGGTATGAAGGTGGTAATCGCCATCCAATTTTGAAAAGTCTTTATGGAAAAAGGTGTCAAAGCCACTTAACTCCTTTTAATACTGAAAAAGTAATACAAGTGTTTTTATTTTTTGCTTAAAGGAGGTATGTGCGCATTTTGGAAGGAAAATATTTTTTGTAAAAATTAGATAGTCCTTTTTTTAATCAACAAAAAATATGTATAACTTTGACTATATAAAAACGTTACTCTTAAAAAATCATGTATCTTTCCTGTATTTTGCCACTCATGTACTAGTCGGAGTTGTTAATACAATCAAAGTTACAGTTCAAAAACTTTGAGCTCAGATATCTCGAAACTATGCAAATGTTCATCTAAGGGCTTTACTGTTTCACAATTATGGACAAAACACCTCCGTTTATTTTACTGCTTTTGGACTTATTACTTTAAAGCTCGCATCTGTACCTATCCTTTAGCTGCAGTTGATCGAATCATATTGATGAGAGGACCGAAGGATAGTGAACGATTGGTTGCTTATACACCGATAAGTGTGTTTCGTTGCGCTTAGATCAGTGGTTTCCAACCTTTTGAACAGCATGCCCCCCTTATGGTGAATTGGAGAAACGCATGCCCAAATAAAAATTTCAAATGTTCATTGAAAAATATATTTTGTGCATAGAGATTTAAATATTCTTGCTTGTATACATGTTTGCTTATACATTTCTGTAAATTTATTTTGAAAGACGTAGGTACTTTTATTTATTAGCAATGAAAGATGTTCAATGCGACTTTTGGGGTTGCATTTTCTTCACCAGCGTTGAGATTCTGGTGCAATTTTCGTCAGTACGATTCTCATGTCAGCTGAAGCGTCAAGTCTGTTTCTCTGCTTTCTTTTTAATGAGGAGAACCGAAAATCCTTGTTCGCATAAATATAGTAGTGGGAGGGGTGCTTAGCCAGAGTAGCAGGGTGACATCACGAGATTGTTGTGCTCGGCTATGCTCAACGGCTCTGGGTGGGGGTTTTGCTTCTCTCTTTCCTGATCATACGCTTGGTTGCCGATACGAATGCTCTGTCGCCATTTCTTGGGAATCGAAAAAAAAAACTAAACCGGAGTGTGTGTGTGTGTTTGAAGCTTGGAGCGGCACGTGGACAAAAAGGCGATATTTACTTGAACTACTTACTTACTGTTTGAATTGTGATGGCCAGGGGTTTTGCCACCATAAGGGTGCCCGCCCTATTATAGCAATGGAGTATTCACCATCGCATCTTGACCATCCGCGCCCTATAATGATTTATGGAATAGTCCGTTATTTAAATGTAGGTACTCAGATGTGATAAACGTTTTGTATGTTTTACGCGTGAGTATGCATGATCGCGACCAGTTTCTCACCCGCCGAATTGCCCTAGACTTCCATTACGAAATGTGTCATCAAAATAAACAAACTTTGATTCCGTAACTGGATTGACATTTCATTTTTATTTATGCGTCATCGTAGTGAATACAACGCGAAGAAAACTTGACAATGTTTATGATGACGTGCTTGTCATGATTATATAAATTTGAAGGAACAAAAAATACTTAAAAATTCTGAAACTACGATTATAGTTTTCAGGAAAAATACGTATATATAAAGATAAATGCAAAAAAAAAAAACGTTGGTACTCACTTGTTTCTCCTCCGAGCTGCTGTTGTTGCCACAAAAACGCTTTGTATCAATTGATTTACGCGAATTGGGGACTTTTAAAAATTAGAGATTATTTATTTTTACATCTTCTTCTTATATTATAAAAATCTCGTGTCACAGATTTAGTGTTTATACTCCTCCGAAACGGCTCAACCGATTTTGATGAAATTTTATATGTAAACTAGCTGACCCGGCGAACTTCGTACCGCCCAAATTCGTTAATATAATGAAAATAATAATTCCGAGCATGCACAATGCACATGCTGCTCTTTATAATTCGGTGAACTCAAATTTTTCATTCCAAACTTATACTCATACAATAGAAATAACTAAGGTACATATAGCAATGTCGATGTGTTTCAATAAAACCTCACTTTTTCACTAAAGCGCTTTATGGTACACGACAGACGACATACAGAGCGGAAGGTTTACACACACGTGAGCACGCCACATACTTACAATTGACCATGCGAGTAACATGGGAATTCAAGATTGACGCAACAAATTTCCAGCGAATGTCCTTGTGACTTATTAATTCTCATAGGGAAAGCGAGACGCACGGGAAGGCGCTTAAATACAAATGGCAAATCTTTCTAAATAAGCTGAATTCTCACTTTCGAAGAATGACAATGTTTGAATTATTTGTTGACTGTGTCACAACACAGTCTATAAATTTTTAAATTGTTGTTCTATCCCCAATCTAATTCCTTAATTTTTTTAGGACAAAAAGCAGCATAGTCTTTACGATTCCACTAAGCCCAAAATCGTAAAAATCTAACAATCCGTTTAACAATTTTGAGTGCACAAATGGACGACGTAGCATCTTTTATTTATATAGCTGTGCCCATCCAGATTTGCCCGCTCCTTTCGTATTAAGCCAAAAGTATCCTAACTCTTAAGTTTCGCTTAACAGTAAACGCAGGTGTATTTTGTGAAATAGTGTGGTACTTCTGAGTAGAGTAATGTCCGTGCAAAGGCACAAAACGCATTCTTACGATTACACGATTCAAAAAATTCAGTGAGTGTAGTTTTTGACAAATTTATAGCGGCCGGAAATGTAGGCCCTGACCATTTTCAAGATGGACGGCTAAATGAATAACGGTTGGATCAACTCGAAATACCGCCATAATACTGCCTTTATTCACATACTTGCAAAGGGAGTCGGACAGAATCCCGAAAAACGGAATCCCGAAAACACAAAATCCCGAAAATCCAAAATCCCGAAAGCCCAAAATCCCGAAAATCCAAAATTCCGAAAACCCACAATCTCGAAAGGCCACAATCCCGAAAATCCAAAATCCCGAAAGGCCAAAATCCCGAAAGTGAAACTAAAAATTTTATTAAAGCAACGAAAAAATTTAGCAAATTTATTTTAAAAAAATAAACAAAATAACAAACTTCAAATAAATAAAACATAAAAAAAAACAGTTCAAGACTTATTAACAAAAACATAAAAAACGATCCATGACAAAACAATATCTAATACAAGTTCATATTGTACGCAATTCCTGTAAGAAAACTTATTTCAGAACGCTCGTTACGTTCCGCGTAAATTTTTTTATTTTTTTTTCCTTCGTCACATAACGTTTTCTCACTTGTTGCGTCTCACCGGAAATTATCTTCGCTAATCATGTTTTCACACGGATTTGCTCTTCACCTAAAAGAGCAATCAGTGAATATACACCAATATGTGAACGCCCTGCGAAAACTTTCAGCCGGCGGTGCCACGCCTCTACGTTGTTCTGTGTCCGCGGCAGACTTTGTTGCAAAAGGTTACAAACCGACCAAAAGTTAGGGGAGTATGCAGGACTACCTGTAAGTCCGTAACGTTTTCTTTTTCTCTCCTTACCTAAGAATAAAGAAATCTTTATTGTAAGTATGTATTTTCCAATTAAATTGTAGCCATAATCATTACCATTCACATAATTTTCTCCTTTCGCTGCTCACACTCCCAGTAAAATGTATCCTTGTATTTTTTGTTGAGATGGTAACTATAGCCGTCAATAAGCAGTTTCTCACGCTGTTTCTTGGTCTTCACAATGGATACTTTCATTTCTACTCAAACACAAAATGTCACTGATAATATAAAGTTTTTAATACGATACTCACTTTGTATTACGATGATCACTGGCTAACAAAAATCTATCTGGCTAACAAAAATCTAGGTTAGCTATCACACTATATGAAATCAGCACAACTGAATGCACATTGCGATTTGCAGCGCAACATTACAAAACATTAATACGGTAAATAGAATGGACAAGCTTTTGTCTATTTTACATTCAAAACAAAATAAAGAATTCCGAAAACGAAATCCCGAAAAATTATATAAATGAAAAATTTGCGCAAATTTCTCATTTTATATAATTTTTCGGGATTTCGTTTTCGGGATTCTTTTTTCGGGATTTTGGCTTTTCGGGATATTTAATTTTCGGGATTTTTGGTTTTCGGGATTTTGGGTTTTCAGGATTTTGGATTTTCTGGATTTTGGGTTTTCGGGATTTCGGTTTTCGGGATCGTGTACCCAACCCAATGCAAGGACCCTGAAAATACTTGACAAACAAAAATGATGGATTCAAACACCATCAAACAAATCAAAGTATCTAGGGTAGAACTGGGTAATACCGGTCATTTCAATAAAAACTCAAATAAAACGAAATTCGTTCTTTTAATAATACTTTTACTTCACTTTTTATTAAATTCATATATTTTTCTATTATTATAAACATTAATAAAGCTAAATGAACTAGACGGAAAAAAGTTGCAATAAAAAACAAAAAGGTCTAAAATGACCGGGACTAGACGCATGGTCGGGTAATTCCGGTCAACAATTCTGGTAATGCCGGTCATTAATGTTTTACAATAAAATACAATATTTAAATAATTGTATTAATATTTATTTTTAGTTTTCGCATAAATCGCATATGTAGCCAGATGGACTGTCCCAACCTGAGCATTCAGCGTGAGCCCAACCTGCACAGCGTGTGCATATGTACTACATCTCGTTGTTGCGTCCAAATTCTCCACAAATTAAACATTTGTTGCTACCATCTCCTAAAGAGTCAGTTGACCGGGACTACCCACACGGGAGCGCCAAGGAAAAAAAAATTACAGTGAAATTTTAAATTAAGAAAAACAAAGTAAAACCGGTTCAGATTGTTAATAAAACACAACATAAAGTATGTAAAATATCACTGTATTTATAAGAAATAAGAAAAAGTACTTACTGTCTATTTTCTGATCACCTTTTCTTATAAGAAATTGACCGAAAACACTAAAAGATCTGTCACTTCCAAAGACCACAAATAAACTAAACAAACATCTGTCTGGTATGAAAACAATCTTCGGGGGCACTAACACATGCAAAGAGTTGGTGAGTCAATGTTCCCATTCTCGAGATATAAGGGTGACCGGTATTACCGACTGACCGGCATTACCAAGTTTTACCCTACTCCATTTCAAAAAGTTAGTTAGGCATATTTAAAAAAAAATCATAATTTTTGACAACAATTTACTTGGAAAATAATTAAAATAATTGACAACAACAATAGCTTTTAAAATTTAATATATTTTTTTTTTGTATTTGAAGTGTCACAACTCGATTTCTATCCAGTTTATTGTTTTTTCATAGTGCTTAATGAATATTTGTTAACTGTAAACAAATATTTATTTCATAAAGAAAATGGTAATTGAGGTAATATAATGTGAATTTAATAGTAGCATATCTTCGTACCCGAGTGCAAAATATTTTAACGAAAATCTGTTTAACTACAAATACCAAGCGCCAAAGAAATATTCAAGACTCAGATTCATCTGGCCCGGCGAAATACAATTGCCATAGCCGCAGCGATTTACTTGTCGGCCAACCTACCGTTTTTTATGGAAGTGCTTTATGGTACATAGCATTTTTCGTTCCATTTACGGGTGCGTACACGTACAAAGAGAGAGGTTTGCCGACATGTGAGCACGCCACATACAATTGACCATGTGAGAAACATGGAACGCTATGCTGAATGCTGATGATGATTGTGTTGTTGTCTATCTCGGTCTCCAGTATGGACGACTGCATGGTATTCTTTCCTGAAGTTCCGAAATATTCTATCGATTGTTCATATTCCGATCTGACTGTTCGTCCTGATTTTCGTCGACGTGAAACGTTTGACCTTCGCACTGGCGGCATGATCAAATTTGTCTTGAAATCGCCGAATCCCACACAAACTTTCATCCCCTATATCATCCTGCCAATGTTTTGTTTTCGAGACATTAAGTAGCCTATGGCCTTCCTTGGGCCCAATCGAAACCATCAAGCTCAAAATCTTTAAAAACTAACCATCCTCTTTCGAGTTATGTGCGTAAAAACTCATAACGCTCAACAACTCCTGTGTTGCCTATCATCATCATCATCTTAAACATTTCAACTTACTCACTCTCATAATAATGCAATTATCCTGAAAATATTTGGCAAACAAAAATGATGCATTCAAACACCATCAAACAAATCGAAGTATCTACTACATTTCAAAAAGCTACTTAATGTGACATAGTAAACATAAGCAATCTTATTAGGTGTATTTAAAAAAAGAAATTTCAAAATTATTTGCAACAACAATTTGCTTGCAAAATAATTAAAATAATTGACAACAACAATTGGCATTAAAATTAAAAAAAAATTTTTTGTATATGAAGTATCACTACTCGATTTCCACCCCGTTTATTTTTTTTCAAAGTGCATTTCCCTATACATAAAAAAAAAAATTTAAGGGTGGACCACCCTTAACATTTAGGGGAATGAAAAATAGATGTTGTTCGATTCTCCACCCTAGCCGATATCCTTGCAAAGATTCACGAAAATCGGTCGAGCCGTTTCGGAGGAGTTCAATTACGCACCCCGTGACACGAGATTTTTATATATTAGATTAAGTAGGTATGAGAATAGGTTTATAACTAATTTTTATACCCCTAAGTGTTTAGGGTGGCTCACCCAAAAAAATGTTTGTTCAAACATTTTCTGAACTTCAACTTAAAGTGTTTAATTGTTAAGACCCTGTAATGGCGACACGGCGACAGCTGCTAAGGTTCCAAAAAAAAAAAAAATGAAACGAGACTCCTTTATTCTGTTTTAGTATTTGTAGAACTTAAAATTTATTTCACAAATTTATTTGTAATCAAAGACGAGAAAAATTATGGTGAATAAAAGATAGTCAGATTGTTATAAAATGATAGATAATTTGTGATAGGTATGGTACGTGGTATATTTTATATTAGATGTTGGATGTTGTGTTGGATGTTTCTTTATCGTATTTCTTATGTCGCGTCCGTCCTCACTGCCAGTCTTTTACCGAATGGCACGTCTCACCTGGCTATCTACTACTCTCTCGCGATGTGTTGTTGTAGTGGTTATTTATGGTTTGGTAGATTTGGTGAGGTGAGATTTCTTGAGCGCCTTTAACAGACAGATTGTACTTGTGGTCACATTGACTGCGGACAGCAGCTTTCGCTTTCTGTATCGAGCTGGGATTCTTATCAGCAATTTAACTGAAGTATGTTGCCTAGAGAATTTGTGAAAACTCAGATTCTTTCGGTGATATGCACGTCCATGTGCTCTGACGACTGTTTCTCTATAAAAGCTGTCATTAAGAAGTGGTCCTGAATTAGTATTTTTGTATAAGTAGTCCCCCAAGTTGAAAAGCTGGGATCCATAGAACTTCTCGCATTGCACTGCTATCCAAGGTGAACAGAGAATATAGTCCAGCGAATGCAGCCTTGTAAGAATCCACTTTAAAATTTGTTGACAGATTTTCTACAGTGAGTGATATTTAAGTCCGTGATAGAAGTAAATGGCTTAATGGATATACCTTTAGACAAAAAATAATTAGCTGCTGACAGTATTTTTCCATATCGAGCGCTGCGATAAAATACCTTTTGTAATTTTAAATAAATTCCATTCTTCGCAAAAATAGAAACACAAACAAACTTTAGAAGGATATTTTTTGATTTTATTTTTAACAAACTGTCACCTTACACTTAACCTAAGCCACTCTTTCAGACAAGCTGCGCTTTACCACACCATTTGATTATTTGCTCTGCACCTTGTCGCCTCTATTTCCAGGCTTGCTCAAGCAGATATTCCTTAGGGATCGGAGGATTTTTCCTGATTTTTCCTTTCGTTTTGACTTTTCTGCATTTTTCTCTATGATCCATCAGTAGGCATCTCGATGGGGTGCCCAATATATACAAAGCACTGGCGCCTGTCGCAGCGAACAGTAATATGACGATTAGCAGTCGCACGTTCATTTTGAATTGTTGATAAAATGCGACGAGCACTGTACGAATTTTAAATTGTAAATGCGTTCTGCTAGAGCGAAGCTGAGCTTATTTATATGACTTTGATGAAGGGGTTCAAAATGGGTTTTATCGAGAACATAAATTCCTAATAACACCAAAACCGAAGACCTCATGAATAATAATTGTGGTTAGTCATAAATCATAATCATGACCAATTTTGGGTGTGATGCATATTTATATGCGCTAAAAGTCATTCAATTAGGTATGAGTTGACAAAGCATCGACCGCAGAATATCGCTATGCGTCAAAATAGCAATATATCAGACATAGTTCCATCTGTCGGGGATCCTATAGATTTCAAGCTGTTTCGAGCTGATTCTTAATATGTGTGAAAAAACTTAGTCGTGGTTGTTGGTGCTGCTCATGGAGGCTTGTGAGAGTACAATCGAGTAGCACCTCCATTTTTCGTTTTGGCGTTATTATGATCGCCTTGTGGCGTTTTGCATATTCGGGCGTTAAAACTAGAGATGCCACGAATAGTAATTTGGCCGGATACCGAATATCGCGCTTCGGCCACGAGCCTCGCCGAATATTCGGCTGCCGAATAAGCGGAATTCGCTGAGGTTTGCAAAGTGCTTTATTTGGACAATGTCCGTTATAATTTTAATTATGCAACTTTAGAAATAGCGCTTTATTTTATTTTTGAATGGGAGGTTTCCTATACCGCTTATGTTTTACAACGTATCACCTATAGTGTGGTATCCTATCATTCAGCACTACCTATCGGGTTCAGAACTCAAGTAGAAATTGATGGTTATAGTGTAAGCGCTGTTCCTACATTTCAGACATATTTCCGTAACAGAAACAGTTTGTATAATTTATTTGGGAATGACTTGTAACCGAAGTGTGATCGAATGTTAGTGAGCTGTTAAATTGGTTTTCATGTGTTTGCAAGTTGGTTCGCACGAAACAGAAAATGTGAAATAAAAATACTGATACCATTTTCAAACCTTCCCTCTTTAATGGCGATGCCAAAGAACAAAGTGTCATGAAAATTGTAATGCATGTAATATTATGCGAGTTTAATACATACATATCTATCCGAGTGCAAAATATTCAATCAAAATCGGTTTTACCACAAATATTAATAAGTTGTAGTAGAAAAACCTCACGCGCTCAGTTGCCCAGCGTCATTTAAAATTGCAGAAAATCTGTCGTCAATTTTCCATTGCAATTGATGAGTGTGTTCAAATATTTGGACGAGTTGCGGTCGGCTCTATTTTTAATTGCATTTGCCCTCATTGAAGCACTCTGTGATAAGCGATATTTTTCGTTTTGTTGTCAAGTGCGAAAACGATCAAAGCGGATGGTTTCCGACACGGGGACATGCGGAATACAGTTTACCGTATGAAAAACATTCATTCAAAAACAAAGGTACATTCGTTCGAACCAATGCCGCACATGAGGTAACACATGCCCTCTATCAAAAACCAAAGCCTGGTTGTGCATGTCTTCATTCATCTCGAAATGTGGATTTTCTGAATGGACACGAACTCGATGCAAAATATCTTCTGACATGTCATTCTTGTACTATGTACTTGTCCCACAATTCACGTGGATTCGATAAAAAAAACATGTGGAAATAATGATCGCAAATAATGTGCATATCTGACTTGGAGATGCGGAAACAGTTGCTTCAGCGATTGTCGTGCCCCAATGCGTATCGTTTTCAAGCAAATTTAGCTCTTGACATGCAGCACGGAATGTTGGCAGCACTACACCATTGACAGTTCAAAGTGATTCAAATGTTGTCGGCCCACGAACATTCACCAGCAATAGTCGTTAGTAAAAGCATTCATCATTCTTCGGATGAACTGTATAAATACGGCCAAGAACTTCAGTAGAACGCACATCCGGATGACCAGGAACTACATCGCCTTGATTTCGACGTTGAAATTCCTTCGATGAAGCTTTCCAAGTGTAATAGCGCCGCATATCTGAGTAAAGTAACGTAATCTTGCAAACGGATCACTTTGGCAAATCAAAAAAAAGCTGGTCAATGTTGTCGCTGGTTGGTTTTGAGCACGTTGAGCGGTATTTGCTGCAGTGAAATAAACTCGTTGACCGTTCTCCAGATGCACTGCCAAATGTGTCACAGTAGGATAGGGTTCGTGAATGGAAAATGAGAATATACGCCAAATCGCCTCATTGCAGCTTACTTATCGACCAACTTGATAGCGCTTAATTCCATCATTGGGATCATGAGCTTGAAGACCAGAAGCCGCCATGACATATTTGCACATGTACTTGATTGAATTCACTGAATTGCTATACTCCAGGTTACAATGCGCCTTGAATGTTTTGGAAAGAATTGGCGAATACGGAACAACCCATCAGATGTCGACCACGAAATCTTTTCCTTTCACTTTGACTGTGATTGTTCTACCGCCATCACCAGCTGATCGACGCCGATACAGTGGGCAACTATCGTTGCCAGTGATGGTCTCATTAGTCAAATTTCGTGGATAACGCTTGGAACACTTGCCGTCGACCATGCACGGTGGTTGTGGGTTAAAGGCGCCACACGGTCCATGAATTATGTTTGTAATTATGACATCATGCAAGTCTGGATCGGTTTCGGGATCTGTAACTTTAACAACCAAGAAGAAAACTAACCGCACCTATCAACTTGGTTGGTAAGCCTTTTCCCTTCTCTCTCTACACCGGTACCGAAGGTGTTATGGTACCTTTGAGTTGCCCTACCCATAACCCTATTCACTAATGAGCAGAATACCACAATTGTTACACGCTCATTTTTCGTAACAACCCCTACTTGCAAACTCAAAACGCTCCACAACTCCTGTTGCCTGTCATCATTGTCCACGTCATCTTAATCACCCCTACATTTCAACTTACTCACACATACTTATGCAAGGATCCTGAAAATACATGTCAAACAAAAGTGATGGATTCAAAAACCATTAAATAAAACAAAGTATCTACTCCATTTCAAAAAGTTAGTTATCCCCTCTATATTATTTCTGTAGTTTCTGCAGTGTGTTTCTCCCTTTTGCGGTTCACACGCTCAACCAATCTTAACAAATCAAGTGTCAAAAAAAAGATATTTTCAGGGTGCTTATCTTTGCAATTTTACTTTTTTTATAATATTAACAATTGAATTTTACTACACTAAATTTCAACTACGCAGTTGTGTATAATTATATATACATACTTTGATTCGGGATACACTTTTCTTTCGTTCTTCATGCCTGTACAAATTACAAACGATGTCACGAAAGAGAGTCGGCGGCCGAAGAGAGTTACAGTCAAGATCAGTGAAAACACAATAATGCTCTTATGACTCTTAACACATTACAGATAGGAAATCTAAGAAAGAATTTTAAATTCAAAATCTACGGAGGAATTGGTTAGGTGTTGTCGATCTCCGAAACCACTCAACTGATTTCAATGAAATTTTGTGGATACCCATCCAGTTGGTTCCAGTTTTAAAGATAGGATAGTTTTGGATCCGATAGTTCCACACGAAAGGCACTCACAAACCGGGCGGGTACCCCAATATATAAAAGAGACTGACGTCTGTGTGTGCACTCATAACTAGAGAATGGATCGTTAAATTTTTACAATTGTGGGCTTGGGGGATTCGTATTGAAATGGCATTTATGCTACTTTTTGTCGTGAAAATAAAAGTTTAAGGGGATGAGATTGGGAATAGAACTTAGTATGGCAACCGCACTTTGTAAAAAAATATACTGGATAGGAAAACGGTTAGTGCTACTTCCAATACAACCAAACTTATTTCAAATGTTTAATTTTTAAATTCGTTGGATGTTCGGGGCTCATCGCTACACAATTTGAAACGAAAGTTTGATTTGAATGTGAAAAATCTCAATGTCATGGAAGCGAAGATTTCGACCTAAAAATTCAAGCAACCATTAAATAATTCTGCGGATTCGACAACGCAATACTTCAGTTATTTATATTGTATTTAATATAAACTTTTGAATAAAGAATTTGAATTGACCGAATTACATAGAGCAGCATGAGCATTGCTCATTCTCGGAATTATTATTTTCATTACATTAACGAATTTGGGCGGAACGAAGTTCGCTGGGTCAGCTAGTGTAACATAATACATAAACAAACTTTTTGGTTATATTTAAGAAAAAAATGTCAAAATTGTTGACAACAACAATTTTCGTGGAAAATAATGAAAACAATTGACAACAACAATTGCTTTGAAAATATAAAATATTTTTTTTTGTATTTGAAGTGTCACTACTCGATTTCTATCCAATATATATTTTTAACTTTCTCCATTACGTAGTAAGAGAAAGATATTCCGCGGTACTAATAATCATTTTTAGTGTCCAGGTTAAGTTTTTCGGACTCACAATGGTGAAATTTTCCATACAAAATTGCATATTGTGACCTAGGAAATAGTTAGTGTGAAGGTTAAAAATGATTATTGGTAAGGCCCATTGGTTTCGTACAAAATTTCGAACTCGAGATTTTAATCAATTCTGATATTACGATGATAGAGGAACTCAAAAAAGTGGGTCGCAAAATTCTGTCCGGTCTGTCCGTCTGTCCGTCTGTCCGTCCTTCCACGGGCCTACAGCCTAAACGGCTTACCGGATTACGTTCAAACCTCGGATTTAGAGTTTTTGAGCTTACAGTTCGGGAGGTGTTTTTTTTTTTTGCAAGGTAACCTCAATATTAATGGTACTTCCCATACAAAATTTTTGTACCAGTTTAATTTGATCGAAAACGGCTCTAACGATTTCAACCAAAATTGATATTTAAGATTCGAACAACGGAATTTTTGAAATTTCGACATATCTCGAAAACGGTCTATACGATTGTAATAAAAATTAATTTCTAAGGTAATGTGTTCTTTTATAACTTAATATCTAGTAACCTCAGTTTTTCTCAATATTATCGTACAACGGATTTTTGAAAGAATTTTTTAAAATTTAGTTTTCTTCAGTTTACCGGAAAACGACAATAACGATTTTGACCAAAATGCAAACTTATAGTCAAATTGATGTTTTCAAAACTATTGTGTCCTTAATTTTCTATTCGAAACACCGAAAACGCTAATTTTAGAAACTGCTCATATCTCGAAAACCCCATCTTCGATTTCGATAAAATGTCAAAAACGAAGTATTTCTTATATCCGGAACAATATCATACAGTCAGTTTTCAGTTTAATAGTTACGCAATAGTATTTTTCCAACTAAACATTGCAATATTTGCAACTGTTAGATATGTCTGGATAATTGTACAAAAACTTCATTTGCACCGCACTCACGAGCGTCGTCAATTTATAACTACTAATGCAAATTCACAAATGCCTGAATTACGCAATATCTAAAAATATGGGTCTGTCACGAGCAATACTTCCAATAATTGAAAACATAAATCATATTCCAATCAAAACGAAACACATATCCTTAGGTCAAAAACAGAAACTGCTACTAGGTACGCTTGTCCTGTACTCGAAAATCGAGTGAGGAGTAAGACCTTAAAAAAAAGTACAGTAGACGCTTGCGACATTGCCAGTTACTGAGAGCTGTAACCTTTAGAAACTTATATTGTTATTTTATGTAACTCTGCCACATGAGATGAATATCCAAACGAGGATTTTGTTTTCTTTTGTCTAGTATCGAGAAAGTTTCGTTCGACCCAGTCGTGCACTTTATTTCAAAGTGCTTTTCCCCATGAGAAACGAAATGTGTGCCTTCAACGCCACCTGTTGAGAATTTTCCAACTTTTCTTTTTTTATAAACCATCCCTGATTCAAGACGAATATAACACACCAAAAATCTTTGAAATCGGTTGAGCCGTTCGTGAGTTATAAAGTCACAACACACTTGCAACAATTTTATATATATAGAGGAAAATTGTTTTATTGGTTTTTATAAATAAATATCTTTGCTGGTATTTTTTGTTTTATATTAATATTTTATGTCTTTTTAGTCTCCTTTTTGAAATTGTTCAGTGGCAACGCTACCTATCACTCTTATACACAGAGCTGGCTGTGAATAATGGAAACGGTCGTGCCTCACACAATCTCTACGTAGATAGGTTCGAACGTCCCTAAAGCGTCCTGTACTTATAAAGATCTCCATTTCTGCCAACTTGTCCCGTAAATAGAACCTATTACAAATGGGTACTTATAACCATTTTTTCGTTATTTAACCTTAAATCTTGGAAAAGAGGATGGTCTATTGTGCTCTAAAGCCTGGGAAGAAGGAACACTAACCGATATAAAGGTCAACGTCCACTTCATTCGTCGAATCGCCACTATATCGGTATACGTTCACGGTATTAAGTTGATTTTGCAGGTGAAACAAAAACAAATCGCTTAGGGCCCTGTGGGTCATCTTTTTAGATTATTCAGTACCTATAAACAGTATCAGTGCGACCGTACACCGAGTGTTTTTTCAATTCGTGTTTAAGGACTATTGGATGACCTTGGCAGGCGGTATGAAAACTTAATATTTTACCAAACTCCCCAACTTTAAACCAACTCGACTCACTTTTTCTTATTTACTTTGCCTCACGGTGCTGCATGGACGGTGTTTTAGTTTGTAAACTATTCTGAGGGAACAGTGCTTCGGGTAAAGTCGGCACGTTTCGAAATTCGAAACACTTGCACGTGATACAATGCATGCTTAGCCGAACTGTGTACAAAACAAAATAAGATTTCGGGGGGGTAGAACTTTTCTGGAAGAATTGAAAACTTGTTTCTTTTCGTGTGAACTACAGAAGTGGGTCCATTTTATTTCAAACACTTTATTATTTAAGAAATGAGATTTGTGAGACTAACACAGTCAGTTTTTGTACCCTGTTTGCTGTTCTAGTTAGTCAATTCCAAACAGCTTTCTACAGCGGAGATCACCTATAACAATCTAAGCCTCGCAACCAAACTCCTTTCAGTCGTATAGCCTGAACACAATGCCCATTGACCAGCCTACTTGTACAGGATCATATATGTAAACCTTCATTCATGTCCATCTGTAAAGGGGAATATTACTTTTTCCTTTTTGCAAATGTCCGACAGAAGAAAAGGAAGAAAATATTTCTACCAAGTACCAAGTTAGAACAAAAGCAAAGAGTATTAGTTTTACCTTTCGCCAAGTACTATAACGGAGAATGTTTGATTCATAACACAAAAAGCTGAAGTAGTAATAATGAAAGTTTGCATTCTTCTCTACCCCTTTCTGTTGGAAAGAAAAAAACTTATTAAAAGCTAAACGGTATATGGTGGGTATAGTTATTACTCTTGGCTGCAATTTTAATTAAAGAACCAGGGAGCGTTGACTTATGGATTGAGATTAGTTTCCGATTGAAATTAATATACCGAAGGATACTTTTCAATTAGAAAATTTCCTTTCTTTGCTTCTCCGGCTAGAATTTATTTATATCGAATGGTTTTCCCGTATTGGAATTAATTAAAGCAAAGTGATTTGTAAAAAAATTGTAATTTATTTTGGTCGTATTATATAACCGGAACTCGACTTTAATATAATAACTGCTGGTAGTGTTACTATTTCGGAAATTGTTACTTAGTGAATTAACTAGAATAACAAAGGATACTAGAAGTTTATTGGACTATGTTCTTACAAATAACAAATCGTTTAATGTTAAAATAGAATTTAACTTAAAAATAAGCGATCACGAAACGATTTCAATCGAATTGTGTAACAAAAATAAAGTGATTAAAAAACGTCGGAAGAATTCAAAACTTTAAAAATATAATATGTAAATTCACATACAAAAACGAGCTCCAACATAGTCAAATTAGTATCTACTATAAATTGTGTGGACGATATTAATGTAATGTGTAATATTTTTGTCAGTGAACTGATACAACGGACAAATTTATTACCTACTGAAAAAAATCGAAGCCATAGCGACAGCTCAACAAATCAAAATGAGGTGTGGCGAAATTAATTTAAAAAAACTAGTCTTAAAAAAGGAAGAAAGTCCGATAACGTGTGTCGAATTTAATAATGAAGTTATAAATAACAATAAACTAATTGTGGACAAATTCAATGATTTTTTTTTGTGGAAAGTGTAATTGATATAAATAAATACGGTGTTCTGGGAAAAGAAGTAAAATGGTTTGCCCTTTATCTGTGTAAACGCACCCAAAAAGTTAAGGTTAATGGCACTCGAAAGAAGTGTTGCTTGGGATACTGCAAGGATCAGTTATGGGGGTACTTCTATTTCTTATCTACATGGAACGTGTGTTGAAATATTCTCAGCTGGATCTTTTGGCGGATGATGCCTTACTTTTCATCGGTGGAGAAGATATTGAAGACAACCATCACAAAATTCAAGATGACTTAAATAGTGTCTTTGAGTGGCTTTGCCAAAACAGATTAAAAATAAACGCCAATAAAACTAAGTGCATGATATTAAATGACAGATCTAATTTTAATCTGAATCTTAAAACAGAGAACCAAATTATTTAAAAAGTTCAAGAGAGTACGTATATTTCAATAGTAATTGATTGTAAGTTAGAAAACCATGTTGATTATTATGTGTAAAAGAATTGGGTTTATGACAAGAATAAGAAAAACTGCAATTAAGATTTATAATGTTATTGTGAAGCCTCATTTTGAGTATTGTTCACCTGTTCTATTTTTGTGTAATGGAAGTCAGTTGGGTAGATTACAAATGTTACAAAATAAAGCAATGAGAAATATAGTCAAGTGTATTAGGTGGGAGCGTATCGGGATCCCGCTTTTTGAAATCCCGCTTTTCAAAAATCCCGAAAAAAAAGTTTTAAAATCCTGTCTGCTAAAATACAGTTTTTTTTTTTTTAATCCCGTCTTCTAAAATCCAGATCTATTATAATCCCGCTTTTTAAAATCCCGCCAAAGCCTGCTAATCCCGTTTTTTTACAAAGCATTGTTATCAAAAAATAGATGTTGGTTATATGCGCTTTTCTATTATATTATTAAATATTTAAAAATACCTACTCGGCCAAAAAGAAAATGCGTCCGGATGTTTTTAGTTTTTACTGTAGGCACACATTTGTTTTTGCTTACTTATTCTACATTGTACGCATTGCGAAAATAGTAGATAATATATAGAATGCACATAAAAACCTACCTCTTGCTAACAGTTTAACCCTTAATATTTACTGCTGTAAATGGTTTGAATTTTTTGTTGTTCCCTTTTGCAGAATATCATATAACATTACTTTATATAGGTATATATTTTTTTAATTATTGGAGATTGTCATATTTATTACTTAAAAATGTATTTTGATATTATTTATTTCGTATTTTGTTACTTCCTCTAAAAATGATAAATGTTAAAATAAACTGCATTTAAAAAAAAACACTCATTGCTGAATTTATTTTAATTTTCTTATTATCCTACTTTTGATTGTAAAAGCGGAATAATAAGAAACGGGATTATAAGAGGCGGGATTTTAAAAAAGCCGGATTATAAAAAGCGAGATTATTAAAAGCCGGATATCGAACCCAACCCGTAGTAGGTATATGTCAATAGTTTCTCTTTTAAGTATGTTGCGTTGGTTGTCTGTTAAACAAAGAGTTTTTTAGGAATTTTTTAATTTTTGTTTTCAAGATAAAGAACAATACAATGCCAAGATATTTGACGAAATATGTTTATCATATTATTATGGACCTCTTACATTTTAAGAAACATGAATGACCTAAGATTACCAAATTTTGTAAAACCGAGGGCTCAGAACTCACTTATTTATAAAGGCTTCAAATTATATAATGATCTGCCTATGAATATTGAGATAGTAAATAATTTAAAATCTTTTAAAAAATGTGTTGCTGTATGTACCTATTTGGAAAATCGAACATCTAGAATCATAACTATTAATATACAAATTTATGTAAATAATAGCTTTCGACGCTAAAATAAATATTTATCTTTATGCGGGTGTCAAAGTATTTGTGCATAAGTGAGAATCATTGAGCATTCTAGAAGATTCCTATGGGCTGCGCACTTAATATGCAACAACTGCAACAAATTTTGTAAGTTCTGCTTATTATTATTCCTTGGATGTAAAAACTAGGTTCTCTGGCCTTCATAAGGGTCCTAAAAGACGAGACACAATTGCTCAGTGAGTTCGCCTTAGAGAGGGTTCTCAGACTTAACTACTATTTCATTGGAGATTGTTTTTTCGTTGCCCCCTATTTATATGTAGGACCATAAATAGTTGGTCCAAATCCGGCTCGAAGGACCAAACTTATTTTCAAATAATTCTGATATACGTCCAGAAAAATTGATATAAAAGGGAATTTCAATTTAGCCCTTTTAAATACGTGTGTGATATGCATGATGCCCTATATACTGTCAATCTTCCTCTCTCACAAGCATACCGACGAACAACCATTTTTTTCTCCATTCCACCGCAGCCGAGTTAGTTAGTTGTAAGAGATCAATCGTGATTTATAGAAGTGCACCGACCAGTGCCGTACCTTTTGTGTAATTACTTCCACATTCGCATAGAATTAGAATCAAGACCCCTACAATTTTTTTTTAAGAAATATGCAGTTGAAAATAAGTCGACTTAAGTACCTAATTGCGAATGTAGCCGCTTTCAGTCCTCATTTGTACCTGAATTACAGTGGACAGAAAAAAAAAAAAAATGTGCCCCGCCTTAAGAATCTTTTTAATCATCCATCCTCAGGCGACATCGTAATTGCCTTAATGCAACTAAGCCCGTATTGTACATACTGTAAGTAGAAATGAACCCAATCCCGTCTTCACCCCCACAAACTTCGAAAGGAAAAAAATTACCTCCATCTGCAAA
The DNA here is from genome assembly GCA_949126925.1 of Cheilosia vernalis. Lineage (NCBI taxonomy): Eukaryota > Metazoa > Arthropoda > Insecta > Diptera > Syrphidae > Cheilosia > Cheilosia vernalis. Next base: position 58,529,887 of record OX421360.1, read on the forward strand.
AAAAAAAAATCCAAAAATTTTGACAACGATTTAGGACTTAAATTTCACAGATTCTTCCTTCGACGGACTTCCTGTTTCACTTCTCCAAGCCACCTAATGCCATATGAATTTATCCTGGATTATCTGCTCCGTTCAGTCGCTTATGCGCCATACACTCCTCCCATACTTACCAAACACCAGATGCGACATATTATCTGCCATAAAGCAAAATTGGATAATACCTATGCCAAGGCATGGGAAAACCTACCACATGACGTCTTTAATGCTAAATTAAATACGAAATAAGGATCAAAAGCGAAAAAACAATAAAACCAGCCACAAGACGCACACATGTCACATAAAGGCGCATTGCTCAATTATTTTCCATGTGTGTTAGTAGTAAATGAGCTTTGCGCCTTAGGAGCGCCAGTTTCCTTTGAGCTCGCTGTAACAGTGTCTTTCAAATAATCCTTTTTGATAATTGACATTTTCGGCAACACACGGTTTGTGCGTAGTTATATTTTAATTGAATATTGTTTATGGCCGCTTTCGGGGGGACTAATACACATGTTGTTTGCGTGGAAAGTGATAGCTTATCTGTAATAACGGCAACCATGTAGCTACATGATTTAATCCGAACGCAAATATTTAATTAGGATACCTACGGTCGCAAGAGTAAGTTTTGTATGCGATGTGGGTGCGGGCTGGAATGTGCTTGTAAGATTAATGAATGGTGGCGGTTGGAGGGGATTAAAATATTTCTGGGTGTTGAGGTGCTGAATTTCACGAGGAGTGCCACAAAGATTACCGAATTAGAAAACCAAATCTAATCTAGTAGAGCCTTTCTATCTTGTATAGCTATGGAGTGAACTGAGATGGAGCTCGAGGCGAGCACATTTTGGTGGCGGGTGTGCATGAGAACCGCAGAGCTAATTTAAGGAAGATAGTTAAATACTCATGGTGGATCGTGATTGGCTCGTTATGGTGTGAGGGTCCCCATAACCCGTTTAACGTGTGGTGATTATCAAATATGTCTGAATGTGGATTGTTTAGATTTTTTTTTGTACAAAACTGTTTGCCTTAAATATATTACATTATTTTCAATTGTGTATACATTATGACAGAGCTTAATATGAGTTCATTTGACGGGAGCCGGCGGTTTATCTATGGAAAGACTTAGGCCTTTATTTTTTTATGTATTTATTATCACTTGTTTGCTCACACCAACTTTCTGGTTGAAATATCATCAGCTTTAGAAGCTGAGACACACCCCTTCGGATGAAATGTATTGAGAAGCCAATCTCGTCCCCGTGTATCAGATGAGACTTCTTGGCACAGAAATTGACTTCGGACAGTATTTTAAATATTTATATTATATTATATATATAATTAAAAAAATATGCTATGAAGGACCTAACACAACAATTTAGTTAAAACTGGCATAGGTAAATGCAATACCTTCAAATTGCGAGGAAATAAAAAATATAACCATTTGCGGCGCTACTACAAATTTGGAAGAATCGCCGGCGATTCGCTGAAGAACAAAAAGCGAACATTTATAGTAGGTGTACCTATGCGAACCGCAAAGGGATTGTACTAATTGAATGTTTTGGTTCTGGTCAGAGAAATATGTAAAATATGCGCATGCACCGTTGGAATTTTTATTATTTGAATGTTCCCGTAACATTCGTCAAGGCGATTATAGGATAATATTTTCCATATTTCATTTAACTCAGGGAATTACAGAGGGAGGAAGCCAAGAAGAGATAGCTTGGGCAGAAAACTTCGTGCAAACAAGAACATTAGTTTTGCGCATTGAGCTACAATAAAAATACGAAACAATCCCTTTTGCCATACTAGGTGGTCAAAACTCGTGAATTGTATGGACCGCAATTTTTTTTACGGGAAAAATGAGACTATTTATATATTTTAATATAAATTTGAAAAGTAGAATAGTTCTCGAGCATATTTCCCCTATAGGTAGTCCGTTTCTACTTGTCACATAAACAAAAAAATCAATGAAAACCAACAACAACTAAAAAAGTTTTAAATGAAAATTCATTGCAATTTATATCGGTGAATTTCTCAAGTTTGGGAAAACTTGAAACAATTAATAATTCATCGATGTTTTTGCTACCGTCACCTTCTGTGTCTGGTCCCAGCTTTTTAATTTTGCAGCATTGAATCTGTCCTCCCATACTTTCACCAATTTGTTGAAATCTTCGCGACAGTAAAGGCAACAACACTCATCGTCCGTTTACTGGACTGCACTACTAAACATCGAAATGAAGACTTACTTTTAAGCAATATTAAAAGACTAACTAAATTTTGCAAAGAATAACATCGCTCTTGAGCATAAAATATTAAAATTAAAATTGTCCTTTTGTTTTGTTGGAAAAAAGCTATAAGCAATCGCAATTTATTTAAGTAAAAGAAAATTGTAAAATAAATTTTAATAATAGGTGTCTTTCACAAAATAGAGGCATGAAGAGTGGCTTGGAAATTTTGAGCTGCATTAAATCCATAATTTACATTAGTAATAGAAACACTGTTCAACTACAAAGGACAAAAGGTACATTTTGAGTTAAATTTTTAGTGCACTCATTTGAGGTATTTAGGTGCACGACTGGCTGTCATGAAACTTTATATTTATATGCAATATCTTCAAAACATGTTGCGCATGTGCTTTATAAACTGAGCTACCAATACACTTTTTTTTGATTCTTTAGGGGCTTTCAACTATCGTATACTTTAGAGCCAATAATCCCTAAAATAATCAATTCATCCCGTTACCCAAATATTTGGAAAAGAGATTGCCTTCTAGTTCAAAGCCGTTGACATTTATTTTTGAGCAAACGTCGGGTCTATCATAACAGAGTGGATGCAAATTTGTTTAAGAAATTTGTGCACAATTTGCAAGTTTTTGGTGGATGGGATCTAGTTTCCAAAAAAGTTATGGTCCTGTTTATCCCTTGGTACACCTTTCGAAGCTTATTTACAATTAAAAGCCTAACAAAAAACCTACAAAAGCTAAACGAATCCCTGTTCATTCTGATTGCGGTCCCAAGATTCTCCCACTAACAATGAGATGCCGATCCTCAGAACTTGTCCTCCGGATTAACCCATCCATGCGCCATAATTTTCCAATGAAACTCCCATACCTTCCAAATCACAACCTGTTCTTTCATCTAAATTGTTATGTTAAACCAGTCAGGAGACACCCCACATTGAGTTCTTAAAATTAAAGACTTTTTCCCGAGTCTTCCCCGACTTTCCTCGGCAATGTTTTCTTATTTTATTACTACATCCGGAACTGGAAAAAAAAACAGCTCATGTGGAAAAAGTCAACAGAAGCGTAAGGCGCAAAAAATTTGCTGGCACAAATAAAATCTACTTACAAGGAATTATAGAAAATTCTTCCTCTTCGTCTTCGTCGTTGTCGTCGTCGTGGTGGGGGCGAGTTTTCATTTCCAAGGTCTATTAAGCGATTGATGTATGTTTTGTAGCTGTGTGTACACACATGAGCAAGGAGTAGGATTTTCCACTCGATTGAGTGAAAATTGACTTCATGCTGAGATCATATGCCATGCCGTGCGAAGAAGCAAATAATTTCTTGCTACAATATTTGATAAGGGATATTGATTTAATTTGATTTCTTTTCTTCTTCAATGTCGCTGGTTGAATTGGTGTGTGTGTGTTTTTTTTTTGTGTGGTTTATGACGGCAGACTTATTCAAACAAACATGAATGTTACAATCGTTCAATAGAGCTTTTTCTTCCTTGAAATGAAGTGGTTACATTTTATAGTAAATTGACTAAAGGTGGAGAATTGTGCCCTGGAGGAGAAAAATTATCTTCAAAGGATTTGATTAATGAAGGCAAAATATTTTTCGAAGTAGGTACACAAGGCGGTAGGTATTCGAATATCTGTTTGAAAGTTGTCATAAAAAGTCGGTTTCATTCCCTCTTCTGAGCAATAAGAATGTAACCGGGAAAAAATTATTTCAAATGTATTGTATTCAATATTCTCAAAAAGGGGACATTTGACTACCCGATATACTTGTCCCTAATAGGATAACAGAGAGTTATCCAGGAAAAAGACCATAACAATCTATGGTCGAGATATCACATTGGAAAAATTAAGAAAACCCATCTGTCATCCTCAAACGAAAATGTTACGTATACGCCACAGTCAAATGAATTCAAACACTCTGCATTCAGTGGTAAATTTACACCAGCAATTAACACTCTGCATTCAGTGGTAAATTTACACCAGCAATTTACCATCAACAAACCCATTCACGAAGAGCTCAAAACCAGTACACCCAAAAGTCATGTTCAAGGTACGTTCCAGATACATAATCGTCTTTCAGTGTATGTCAAACGTCTGTCAGCTGTTTGGCTTTTTCCCGGCTCTGTTTATCTTTCTTTGTTTACCCACGTGTTGCTGGCTGCTGCCGGAGGGGACATCCTGATTCACACAAATCCTTAAAGTCAATAGAGTGGAGATACCACCCCTCCCATTAAGTACTAAAATTCACCCAATTGCGTTTTTCACCAAAATTCGACTCCTTTTCTGCAGAGTGAACTTCGTTCTGCTCTCCGTCCTGCGCAGAGGGCAATTCTACAACTCTCACCATTTTCCGTGTGTAAATTTCCAATTGAGGTAAACAGTTAGCCGCGTTCCATATAGTGTCAGTAGTACTTGGCTGTTGGTCGTGCACGGGCATACGCGTATCCTTGTGTCAGTGAAAATTCTTGAAACCATCTGCCAGTGTCAGTGGCAGTATCAGATTGCGTTTAATGTGATAGTGAAGTGAAGTCCACATATATGTGTCCCTCTTATAAAGGAAAAAAAAAAAAATAGTATATAAATAAAACCAATTCCAAAATTGAATTCTCTGTCTGGTCCCGGTCGACTGAAAAACCAACAGCATGCAATGCACATTGCACACATCGTGGTCTTAATTGCGTCTGGGAACTTCACGCCCCCACTCGTGCCATTCACTAGTTTTTCGGCTTTCTCCGTTTTTCACACGAAGGACTCTTAATGAATTTAAAATTCATTCGTTATTGTTTTCATTTGTGCCTCAGCCTCTCCAAACATCATATCCTTGCCGTGCCGCGTTTGATAACGATGTGTTTGCGCCTTAAGCGCCAAGCAATGGAAATATAATTCCACACGCTGTGCTGTGAGAAAAAAAAAAAAATTACCACCGAACGAGCGGATATCCTTTGAGTTGCATTCAGCGTTCAACTGAGATGCGCCTTTTTTGTTTGTTTTTGCTCACCCTGCCGGGGGTAGTGGCAGCAGAAGCACACACCTATGCTGAAGTGCATCGCACATCCAGCAAATGAGAAGTGAGTGTTCGAGTTTACGGGTCACGTTACTCAAATCAAAAGTATGCTCCTAAATGAAGTCAGAGCTTCCTGCCACATGGATGCATAGAAAGGCCAAACACAGGTATGACGGCAGTCGCATTATTAATACCCGTGCCTCCAAGGACGGGCGGCTGTTTAATTAAAATATAATATCGGAATGCCCATCAACGAACCCTAATGCCTTGATGATAGTAAAAATGATTTTAATTAGGGTCTTGGATGACAATTTTAAAGTCATTATTCGTCCTTCGGATGGCTGTATTATTTTATGGCTCGTTAATATTGTGGAATAAATAATTTGTTGTTTTCGTTTGAAAAATGGGCGGGTAAATCAGAATTTAAATGGCTGCGACTTGGGGCTAAGGTTTTTGTTGGTCCCTTTTTTTTATTACCAACGTAAATTATCGAGGAGATGGTTGGGACTCCAATGAATTTGTAAATTCCGAGGAAGAATTTCAATAGTGAAGGGGTTTGTTTTTTTTTTTGTTCCCGCACATAGGCAGGTATTGGCGTTGGCAAGCAAAAGGTTAAACACCGGAAAAGCCATGCTTTCTGATTTATGTTTCAAGGATGCATTTTGCCATTCGAACGATGAGCTGTTGGCATGGTATCGTTCAGTATGGTGAGGTGTACGCTCTCAAGGACGAGGTGGCAGTTTGTGGTGGTTTTTAGTTGTAGCCGCTGGTAGTTATAGTGAGAGGGCAAATAATTATTCATTTGTCGGAGGGAGTGAACGTCTTTATGGTTATTTTTTGGAAATATCTGAAGGAGCGGGGGTATATAATATTTTGACGCATATTCTGTGGACAATCACTTTATTTAAGTTGATCAAAATGGAGATAATATCTAAGGGAGGATTCATATTGATGCAAAAATACTGCTGGTCCTACTTTTGGTACTATGTGATTTAGGTGAATGATTTTCAAATGGCTGCGGATTCAAAATGCAGCTGGAAATAATGATAGCATGAAAGTGATAAGGTGTTCTTTGTTATAACCAAGAGAGGACACTTTTGTTCATGAAGCTTGAGTTAGAAATTCTTTGACATAAAATATTTTGTATAATTTCCTGGAATTGTGTCAATATCCATTTGGTATTAGAACGAAATCAGTTTGACTTTAATCACCTGGAATATCTCTAGTTTATGGTTGCATTTTCCGTGCTTATTAAACCCTCTTAAAAATAGATCAAACTGCCAAATCCACTTGATGCAAATTATCTCCATTGACACACAAGGAAATTAAAGAACAAAATTAGAAATCAACCTCGCAATCCACTGATCTTGGGACTACTTGTAGTTAAAATTTTTGAAAGTGTTATTTTAATTCCATTTACGTTTTTATTTTTATTTCAAAAGCTTTGGACGTGGTAAGACTTTAGGTAAGACACAAAATTTTAGGGATTAATTTGAAGTCTTTCCAAAAACCAGCAGCTAGCAAATATATAAATTTTTTTGTATGCGAGGGGTCCCATGTTCAAATCCCGCAAAAACCCAAATTCCAACTCAGGTTTTTTCACTGCGCCACCTCTCGCGAACGTCTGACAAACATCCGAGAGTATAACTGTCTTAAAAGAGCTTCTCAATCGGCCGTTTGGAATCGGCATGAAATTGTAGATCCCGTCCTTTCGTTCCAAAAATTAAAAACTCACACAAAAGGAATGGTTGCGAAAAGCTAGACCCAGGGTCCCTACAGACTTGTTGCGCCAACTATTATTATTATTATTTATTAGCAAGTAACGATTTATCTTTACAAATACTTTCCCTTGACATTTATTCAAAATATGTCTGCTCTTTTAAAAATCAAATGGAGAAATATGTTTGTTTCCGAAGTTCACTCGATTGGAAAACAAAAAAAGGAAATAATTAATGCACGTACTTAAATGCTTTAAAAAATATTCACAAGTCACAAACTTTTACTGAGGATTCTACACAATTTTCGACTGTCACACTAAATTGATTTTTGGAAATCTTGGAACAATTTAATTTTTAAATATATAATGACAACTGTTTGGCATAGCAATTCGTATGTTTTCTTATCTTAAAGAATGTAGTTGTTTTCTAACCGTGTTTATATCTAGACACGCAGAAACTTTAACCTTTACAGAGTGGAATTTTTGCTCGATTAAAAAAAAAATGGGTTAAAATAACTAAGTCTCTGTAGAAAATAAACGAGTATTTGTTGTTGAAAACTAGCGAGTTAAAAAGGTTAAATCATACTGTTAAAAATAACACACTTTATCAGTTGGTATCAACCATGTTACTCTGTTGTTACTAGTTAGTTTGTTATTTACGACCGAGAAAAATTGGAGAGGAAATTGATAAATTGGTTATTTTTAACTAAGTTTCGTTATATTAACAGTATCACTTGGTAGTTTTTAACCGAAAGTTGGTTGATTTTAAATAAGTGATTTTTCTGCGTGCGAGACTTAGCCTTTCAAACATCCCTAGGTTTTCAAATGCAGTCAATACAGTTTAAAATCTTTTCAATGCCAAAGAATGATCTTACAATAATTATTTGGCGGCCATTGAGTTTTTAAAATGCGAACAAGGGAGTCAAAATATTTAACAGTGACCTTCCTTTTATTGTTATTAAAGCCCGAAAAAAAAGTTATAAGCAGCACGCACAAAATGTTGTGTCTTTATTAGATACTGCTTCCTAAGATTACTTTCCAGCCAAGGAGTCATTTTACGTTTTAGGTTTTTTTAGTTGGCGTTGTCGGCAATTTTTGTTTTGATATAACTGCGGAACTGCAAGTACATTATCAGTCTTTCTTAAAGTGCGGAAATAATCCCGTGTGAAAGGCTCGTTTAGGTTATAAAAATGCATTCACCTTCCGCACAAGTTAAGTAGTAAGGTAGTCCCAAAATGCATAAATTGGAGAAGATCTGTAAAACTTATAAGAGAATGTCATTGCAATTCGGCAGGGATGGTCACACTTTGCTTTGCTGATTCAGGGGATAGGGATAGCTATTGGTCGCACATTAGCATTTATTTAACTTCTACATCTCTTTCAGACAAGGTCAATTCGGGAATAGCACTGTGCTTTGGGAAATATGCGCTCCACTATACTTTCTGAAAAATCGAAGTTCAAACCCAACCGATGTAAGTTCTGATCTATTTATAGATAGAGACTTCGATTGGATAGATATAGTTGTCTAGGGAAGAAGCTATTAAGACTTTCATGACGGGATCTTCTAATTTCTCTTTCATACTCGTTGAAGCTATCATAGGACAGTCAAAAGCTTTAGGGTTGCATTTATTCTTTGTCTTATTGAAAGCTGTCCCGCTTCTTCTTAGTGATTTTTGTTCAGGTGTCTACTTAAAATAAATAATTCTTGTACTTCTACGACACATGACTTTGGGGATAAATAATAAATTTCGTCTGGAGTGATTTTCATGCTATCATATGGTGGAGAATTTTTTGGTGTACGAGCATTATTCACGAAGATAAGAGATTTTTACAGAAAAAAAGTTCTGACCAGATCTTCAAGCTCACCAAATGACGAATATTTCTGAAAAAATCCGTGGATTTGAAGTGATCGGTTTCATATTTAGCTCCCACTAAAAGTCATTGATCATTTTTGTAGTTATTAATCTTATTTGGTGAGCAGAATAAATCAACTTGTTCAGAATTTGGCTAGTCAACTGGCTTAGTGGTTATTGTACGGGACTACTTGTCTCACGTTCGATCCACGGCAAAATTAAATTAACATCTTTATGTTATCTCCGGTGGTCCACCTCTTGCGAACGTCTGATAAACATTGGAGAGTATCACAAATTTATCAATAAAATATAAGCTTGAGCAAACGAAGTTAAACAAATACATTTTGGCAACTTTTTAGGCATTTTTTTTAAATATTGAAACATAATATAATTATAGAATAAGTGGCTAATATTTGAACTGTCATAAAAAAGCGCCTCAATTCAACTGTCTGAAAAATAAAAAAAACCCACTAATGTTGCCATCGGTGGCGCCGCCAAAAGAAGTAAAAAATCTTTATTGTAAAATATGGTGCAATGGAGCAAAAATAGTTTATTGGACAAAAAGGACAAAAAGCGATGGTGCAGCGGCGCTTTTGCCGCCATAAAACCAATAGAAAGTTTTCCTTATCTTACAATTGAGAAGAATTGGAACTGTGCTGCGGACGCGGTAATAATCGACTAATAATTATCCAACGAAAAAAATAACTATACCTACTCAACTCAATACACAAACCTTTGCAACAACCAGCCACACTTCCCGATTTATTGCGGATGTCGGCTGGAGTTAAGAGAGATTCCACTGGAACTTCGGTGAAGGTGTTCAGGCGAATTGTGTTGTGATGTGATTCAAACAGAACGGTTGTGAGAAGTTTTATGGTACTACAGACCTGTAGCGCATTATGGTTAAGATCGACAAATTTGTTATTAGATCTTGTTTCGAATATCTGGACCAAATTTGATTCTAGTAAGACTTTGTAATTTAAATATTTCTTAAATATACCTACCTACTTAGTATTTGTTTCAATAAAATGAGTATTGAGTACATCTACTGTTCTCGCTAGATTACTTAATACAAAAATATACTTAAACCTTAGAGCACCGATTATGGAACTTTGGGTCCCCCACAACCACGTTCTTGTCTATATTCCGTTTAATAATAAATGCTTTTAACTCTTTATTCAGGTAGTCAGGTTTTTTGGCATTCTTAAGAGAAATTCAACGTGATTACAGATTTTTGATAATTTTTGAATAAGAATAAAGTAAGAGGTACCCAAGTTACCTCCACTTCGTAATTTAGAATAATTTTTTTTTAATTCTGTTTATTACGTAAAAATGGCAAATAGTCGATTATTCCTAGTCTTTATTGGTTCTGGTATTATTCCCTAAAATAGTTTTTAAGTTTATGTCAATAGAATTGAAATCTTGCACTTGAAAAAATCCGCATAAATTGCTAAAAAACGTTACAAACAACTTTCATCACAAAACTAAAAACATTTTTTTTTTATGAATTTGAATAAAAATAAACTTTTGCAAAATTTTATTTCTTAATGTATAGCGGCTATTAACAATACCTACGAAAATAAACTTGAATAGATTTTAAACCTGACTTTACTTGGGGGGATCCACGGTTTTCCATTCCGTCTCTTGGGTTTCAAAATTTACTCGGTGTTCTAAAGGTTAAAAACAACCGCCAAAGCCTAACAACAGAATTCATTTATTTCTGAACAAATCCCTACCAAGATGAAAATCAACTATACTGGAATATTTATTGAATTCCCTAAGACATCTAGAAATTGGTTCATTGTATCCATAATTAACTCTATGATAAGGTACATAAAATTAAAGACGATTTCTTAGAGCTCTCCGAGCTCTCACCAATAAAAATATTGCCTACGTTTAAAAAGAGGTAAAATACCAAATAATTTGCACCTAGTCTCGTAAGATGAAATTTTAATATTCCATCGCAGTCTACGAAAGGCTATTCTAAGAAAACGCTTTTGGATTTTCTCTATTCTAATGGAGTTTACTTCAAAAAATGGATTCCATACTATACTGCAGTACTCAATATGAGATCGCACAAATGCAATAAATAAACATTTAAGAGTAGGTATGTGGATCTTGAAAGTTTTTCGAGATTTGCAATATGACACCTAACGTCTGTTTACCTTTGGCAAGCAAAAGACTCAATTTGCTTGCAAAAGCTAAGCTTTGTGTCAAAAATTACGGCAAGATCTTTTTTGGATGAAATAATGGGCAGAGGGGTGTTATGGATTACGTACGTAAAGTGTATTGAGAAGAGGTTACAATAAAAAGAAAGCCTTTGACATTTAGATACATTGAGATAAAGATCATAATTGTGACACCATATTGAAAGTCGTCCAAGATTCTCTTGTAAATACAATCGTGAACCGAACGTATAGGTCGAAAGACCTTCAAACAGTCGGCAAACATAAGACACTGGGAACTCAAAAACAAGTCAGGAATGCCATTTATAAATAAAAGAAAGAGCATGGGGCCGAAATGACTACCTTGAGGTACACCAGACGTATCATAAACTGGTGACGAGAACTTGTCATTTATGCGAACACACTGGAGACGATCCGTTAAGTAGGAATGAATCCACTATAGGAAATTGGAGTAGAGTCGTAAATCAGTTAGTTTGGAAATCAGTATAATGTGGTTAACGCGATCAAATGCTTTATCAAAGTCCGTATATATTAAATCACATTGCAAGCCATTCTCGAGAAAATTCAAGGCAGAAGTACAAAATAGGGAGGGACGTGTGCGACGAAGCCAAGTTGAAACGGTGAGATAAATCTGTTTAAGAGAGGTGTAAGTTTGTCACAAACTAGTTTTTCAACCGACTTAGGAATAGTAGGAATCTTACAGATTGGGCGACGGTTAGTAATATCATCTCTCGACCCATATTTATATAAAGGTGTTATAAATGAGCTCTTCCAATCATTAAAAAAATTAACAAACCGGAGAGACAAATTAAAAACTAAACACATAGGTATAGAAAACGCGAAGGGGCACTTCTTAAGTAAAATTGTCAGAATGCCATCTAAACCAGGATTTGTGTTTAATTTTAATAAATAAAGAGCAATTTCAACTTCAGGGATTGAACACTCTTATTTGCCGATATTAAACAAAACGCAGGACTTTAAGGTATACTCTAAATATACCTTGAACAAAATTCAAGTCAAGAAAAATATGTCAAGCGAAAAAATGCCAGCGTTCGACAACAACTGAATCATTGTATTTGGGATTTTAGAATTCAGTTGTTATCGTCAAGGAACCACAATTATGCTTATAAGTATGGGTGTAAGAAGCTTTCCTCCTCCACCCGTACTCTGGCGTCGTAACAATAGGATTCTTCTTAACTTTAGAAACAGTAAGAAATAAATCCGTCTTGGACTCTTTGTTCTTGCAAACGGACTTGTTTGACATTAGATAGTATTTAAGAACTTTTTAGAAACATAAGTCGCATATGGCCGGTATTCTGCTTTTTCTACCTCACAGAAGTTCCCCTTAAAAGAGACATAATAAACGACATTGTCAAGACGAAAATAGATTCGAAGCTGCCTAATAATTCTACATTGTCCACCTTCATGACTGGTATGGGTAGGTCTACATTTCTTGAAAATATTTTGAGACAAAAACGTAAATTCACCTCTCAATTTTCCATCCTACTTGAACTAGTGAAAGAAAAAAAACAACATTAGCCTTGAGCTTTTACCATTTGTTGCTTTGATTTTTCTTTCAAAAGGCACTATTGCTTGTCTATGGGGAAGTGAGGAAAGACAAGCGCACATGGCATGTGCTTTGTCAATAATCCAAACTGTTTACTCTAGCTGACCATGGAACGTTCTGGAAACTTTTTGTAAATGATATAACTAGTAGGTATATTCACAGCGTGATACTGCAACGAGAAGTCATTTAAGTTTGAAATAACTTATTCAAGAAAACATCATTTTTTCTGTTTCACCTTCCACTCCAATCCAATCCAATCAAAAGTTTCTGCTAGAAACCAACTGAAATAGATATCTATATGTATATATGCGTCCGAGAGGAAAATTCATGAACAAAGTTTTGTTTACTTTTGAATTTAAAAATTATGCCTATAATGATTGTTTATAAACAAATAATCAACTTCAGCTCGATTATATCCCACTGTCTTTATTGTGTGCATTCACGGTCGTTAGTTTTAAAGAAATTCTCATGTTTTGGATTATTTTGAGAGTACAATATATTTGTGTTGGAGTGGATAAATTTATTAAAAATAGTTGGGAATATCCTTCCATTGAAATTGACTTTGTATAATATGGGAACTTCCATATGTGAAATACAAGTGTGGACTATGCATCGATATTTAATTTTGGAGTACCTACGTATAGGAGGAAAGCGAAGAGAGATAAGTTTTTTTTTTTTTTGGGAAGAGTACCTAAGTGTAAACGAGTCATTAATTTTGTTAAATTCATAAGAGCCGAAGGTGGCGCAAAAGTCACATGACGATGAGTAAGTCTGGCAGCTGACGGACTTGATGTATTTCTGTTTTTATTGGCCTAGACCCTAGAGTGGTCATATGATTTTTTTTCTGTTGGCGTTTATATAGGGGTAGCCGACAAAGAAATTCCTGCCTCCTCACTCATTTGACAATTTAAGAGAAAAATTCGAAATAAACTACTGCAGAATTCCGAAAAGTCCAAGACAAAATGCCGGTGAGAGAAAAAAGTGTCATTTCTGAAGCCACTCAATAAATTTAAAGTTATCGAATAATATTTAACTAGAATTGACTGACTTAACACTATAATTTGGAAATAAAAGTTTTTTAAAAATATTTGCATAGGGAATTTTCCGAATAAATAATAGGAAAATAAAAATCCAACAGTCCCGAAATATATGTGTAAACACCGTGAATAGATAATTTTGAAAAATTACGAAAGCCCGAGCGGCTGCCGCGTCTTGTCGTCATCGTCAGTGAAACTATGTACCGTACAATCACCAACAGCTGCGCAGCGAAAGGAGTTGGAGGATAGCTGCTTTCGAAATTGGAACCAGGGGATTTGTCGTCCTCATGTCCCCACACGGAATTATTTTAATTAAAATGGTTGGGAGTTGTAGGTATTTTTTTTTTTTTCTATATTTTCACACGGAGCGCGCTGCTGTGACGGATGATGGTAACGTAAGACCATGCAACGAATGCAATTCCTTCCACCGAGCGACACGGTCGCCGTAACCACATGCAATAACCATGGCTGCGAGAGTGAAAGCTCTTGGAATAGTAAAGATAAGTGTCCTTTGGTACTCACACAATAAGGGCAAGGGTATGAAAAAAATAGACACAGCAACTGTAAACAAATTTATGAATGTATTCTCGGTCCCACGGGATAAGGGGTACACGCGAGTTCATATATTATACATCTCTGTCTAAGAAGCAAATCCTGTTTTTCTTTTTCTTTTTTAATCGGCTTCAGAGGAAATTACAAATATCACGGAAAGTTTTGCGAAAATAACTCCACCGAAAAGGATAATACAAGGGATTTGGGGAATGCAAAAGGTAAAACCATTTGAAGGTCCGTATGCAGCTGTAGTGGGAATCCATCTTCGCTGCGGCGAATGGTGTGCTTTTTGTGGGAAACCTCTTTGAATAATGTTTGTATATGTACGTTACGAGTATGAAGTAAAAGAAATAAATCTGATGGCGGAGATAGGATGCTCTGGGTCATGTGTGGGGGGATCAGCATTTGCATTCACTGACCTTGACATGGGTGGCTCTACTTTAAAGAAAAAAGTTGATGTAACTATACTCGTATGTCGTTGCGATGCATGTGTGTCCCGTCGCGTAATAGATCAAAGGAGCGTACCTACTTAACTTAGAGCAGCGGGGGTTGGAGGTGAGTATGAGTATTTTGGGACTTTTTCTTCTTTTTCAAGCGGTTCAGCGCAACGGATTCTTTGACTTTTGTGACAATCTTTGTGAATAGTTTGGATTAATTGTAAGAAGACAGAAAATTTAGCTGTAAACTATTACAGAGCATTTTATTCCGAAGCTGAACAGTTTAACTTTGTGGTAAGCTTCGAGTGTAGTAACCACACTACATACCACCCGTCATGTATCTCACATTCCCACACAGTTCCGATTCGCGGCCCCATGATTCATGTGCTCCCATAAAATACATAAATAAATGACCTACAAATATGTCGAAACTAAGTCACAATCACGCCAATATTATTCACATGAGCAATCCACTTCCATAAACAACTAATATGCAATGCAACCATTCATACTTATGCCCAAACAAGGTACAATGCGCACCAGGCACACGACTCATACGAGATACCACAAGTATCGGGTATCAACAACATACTACTAGTACGAATATACTATGAGTATCGTGTGTCAATGAATGGTGACGCGGGATGACCGCTGGGAAACACGGAAAAGAGCGCAAGTGCTAATGACATGGATAATGCTGATAGGGCACTTTACTTATTTTGGGTACAACTCAGAATGGGTCAGGTGCCAATGACATGTTGCGACATATTGATAGTTAGGCATATCTTTTGGTGTTGCTGGACACTACGATGATGGAAATAGGTTTCTAGGATTAGAAATGCCTTGAGCTGCAGAACCGTATATGTGGCGGGGATGGATTTTAAAGAATATTTTTACTATATAAAGGCCAGCAATTTCAGAAGAGAGGGAGAGCTAAGTATCTAATAGTATCGAAACTACAAGACCTTTTTCTTCCTTTAAATAATTAAACGTTTGTTTTTTGAACTTTATAAACAAACTCAGAGTCGCAGCTCAGCTATAGACAGCGGGCTCTGCAGTAAAAATAAAAAGAACAAATTTTCTTTAATTTATTTCGGCTCTCCGCTCAGTACTCTTCCCTCGAATTGTCGAGGAAGCACGGGCTGAGACGTAACACGAGCATCTGTTGGAGGAGACGAAGTAGACCTTAATATAAATAAATGTTGCTCCGCCTATGCCATCCCGTTTCGAGGTCCAATCAAGACTTATTTCACAGCTAGTTCAAACGGACTTGTCCAACTTGAAATCTGTTCTAAATGGCTGTGAAACATGAAATCTTCACGGGTTACATCACGGGCTACAGGTTCTTTTAACCCTTAAATGCATGATTTTTCAAAAATTTAAATAAAAAATGTTTAATGATAGAAATGGACTTATTAAACATTCTATGGTAAATAGTTTTTAAAAAAATATATTTTAAGTAATAGTAATTTGTTAAAATGCATTTGTGACATATATGGCACACTATGCATTAAGGACGTTACAAAATATTGGACAATTGGATTAAAATACAATTTATTTCATATAGCATTTGACAGTCGATATAACAAACAAAATAATGAAACCATATAAAATCCATTTTACCGTCGTTTAGTTTTGTTTCAAAAGAAAAGGACTGACGGAAAACAAAAACATATAAATAAATAAATAATCCATATAGGTAATACTATAGGTATAAACTTGAAAATTTGCATATTTGGCGTACGTTGTTCCAAATGGGCATATGATTGATTGCATCATGTCTAACATCCTCGCTTGGTATGGAATTTGCTGGTACTAGTCTTTTCTTTGCGGCATGTTAATATTCAACAGATGGACTTCCTGAAGCCCTTCCCAATTTAGTTGGGATGCTGGAGCTCATTCCTATATTGCACAAAGATTTCGACAGCTCAATTCGGAATCTATCCATGTGCATATGTTTCTGACCGCTTGTTGTTTTTTTTTTGTACATAGGTAAGCCAAGAATTGATGACGGCTTAATCGATTACCTATATGATGAAAAAGACACATGTACCATTTTTTGGAATTCAATGATATCTTCGATCGTCCAATGTAGATGTCCATTAAATCGACGAGGTCCATGGGGTTTTCCATTTTCTTTTGTGTTTTTCGATCGAACCTGTTAATTTTTGTAACTGGATCAGAACCTACAAAGGTTGTTCACGCTTTTGTTGTCTTTCCAAAGTAAATTGGATATGTCGACACCTTGGAAATTCGCCACGTATTCAACGGATTCGAACCAAGCAATTTTTTTCATTTTCGCATCATTCGGGAGCAAGGATCATCTGCGTCATATTCGTAGCTTTCCATATACCTACCATTAGCACTGCTGCTAGGTATTTTTGCTAACATTTTGCAGACTTCTTCGTCAGAAACGGATTTTTTGCTACCAGTAGCATTAGAAATACCGAACATCTAAAATCAAATTATGGTACACATTATTGCATGATGTGCTATATATGGCACAAACAATTTAGTTCTTATTACAACGAATGGCAATGTTGCTGTGGACCATTTTATTTTTTTTACCGATTTATGCAGTATTATTTCAGTTGAAAACAATTTCTACATTCACCAATTAATAACACAAAATGCACAACACGTTCTGCAATCAACCGATTTCTACTGACGAACTCAAACTGAAATAACCTATACTCATATGTGTTTTTCTTTGAACATTCTAATGGTAGGTACCACAATAAAAATGTTATCCTTGCGTTTTTCGTATGTACCAAATATGGCACTCGATGAGCTAACTTAAATTTTGTCTTAACATGCGAATATATAGGCAAAAGAATGGATTGTGCCAGATATGGGTCACTATGCATTTAAGGGAACCATTTTGCTATATGCATTCTAAAAATTGGCTGGTCTAAAACTTAATTCCACCACGGAACTGTGGCGTGAGACAAGTCAAAAGCAGCTTGCTCTCGAAATAAGGCTCACCACTTCGATTTTTTACACTTAAATTCGGGTAAAAGGTACTGGTTAGAATTTCCCAAAGGATGTGCTAAATGAGCTTATGTTATGTCAAAATAATTTTTTATTATTTTTTTTCCCTACCTATATGAAAGCACTCGAAGGACTCAACAAAATTTTTACTAAGCTTTTCACAACTCATAAAATAATTATAATCGTGCTGTGAAACTATTTGTGTTCAAATAAATACGTTGGTTGGATTGCTATGAAAGCATTATCCATATATCGTCGCCAAATGAGGGGATTATTGTGAGAGCACTTTTTGCTTTTAAGTTAAAGCTATTAAGCCTGACAGTTGGGTCACTCAAAATGGATGTCGAGATAGATGTTCTAAGCTTTCTCTAAGTCTTTTATAACATTTTGATTTCTCCTACATAAATATGGCTGATGAATACGTCTTTACTCTCACATGTACAGGACATTTGTAATGACAATGACAATATTTAATTTTTAGCTCCGAGGCTTTGGAGTCTTCTTTCAAACACGGCAAATAGGACTCCGTTCTGTCCTCTATTTCGAAGGTAATGATTGAAACTTTCCTAGACTGGGAGAAGGGGAAACCTACAATATTACCACCGGGGTCTCTCTGACAGAGGGTGTCTTTGAAATTTACTATTTCCGACACATTCAACATACCTCCATTGAGTTTGTCACATGATTGCGCACTAAAGGTTGATTCACATTGCATATATAAAAAACCTAAAATGAGTCGCCACTAATAATTACAGATGTCTTTTGATATCCAAGAACACTTAATCATGCTCATGACAAATTGCATTTACGACGTCATCGGCGATTATTGATGTAGCATTGTCGGAGAAACCCACTTTGATTCGCTAAAGCGACTTCGTATAAATAGGCCCAGCTTTGTCTTAATCGGACACAGAAATATTTCGACATTCAAAGTGAAAACTTAAAATTTTATACAAACAGCTGAGAATGTACTTTGGATCCTTAATTGTATCGCTTCTGCTTGCATCATCCAACGCTTTCGATATCCTTGGCAACAGCTATTACCGTCATTCAAAAAATGTGCAGAACGATCGTTCCAAATTCGACAGCCAATCGGGGTGTGACCTGGACTTTACTGGCAGATGCAGAACATATCCTGAATACGGTGAACAAGAAGGCGTAATTCTCAACAGCCCACCATATCCCTATAAAGTCAGGGCAAAACGTGCTTTTAATTTTATAACTGGGCCACGATGTAAACTAACTCATACAGAGAAATGTCCAACAAAATATGTTGATTAAGAATAGTAAGTTGAAAATTGAAATAAACACTGTAGTTAATATTTACTTGGTGCGTCTGCAAGTCACCATCTTTATTTTAGAATAGAGAAATAAGAAAGAAAAGAAAAAGATACTTCAACTGACAAAGGTAGATATATATAAGAAGAAGGATGCAGATGGTGTATCTTAACGGTGTTGCCACTTTACTACAATAGAGTAACAACAAAATTTGTTAAGTATTTCAAATTAAACATTAATGCATGGCAACATCGTGGTGTGCGATGTTATTGATTCCTTCTATGTTACTTATCTATTTAGTTTGTATAAGAAAATGAAATAAAGTCATTCACGTTTTGTCCACCGAACCATACGCGTCTTTCAGTGCCTTTGACCAATACACAACATAATTGGCAACGAGGAAAGAGAAATAATACAAAAAAAAAAAAAAAGAATGCTGGCTCCAAAACTTTCACCAGAGCCACTGATATCAAATATGTAGAATGACCACGGTGTATCAAACCAATTTACCGGAATTTTCACCGACTGTTGAAACGTGGTTCGTATGGAAAAGCTTGACATACACTTATGTGAAATTAATTTGTCAGCAAGAAAATACCTACTAAAAATGAAATTTTAATTAAATCCATCGGCGCAGTTCCATATAACTTGCTACATAGCTTGTGTTTTCCAGATTCACCAGTGGCAAAAACTTATAAAGAATAATTGTGCGAAATGTTGGAAATGCATTATACACCCCCAACTTTGATATTTCGTGAACGCCGCACATTTCACAATGCACGAAATGAAGGTGAATCAGTGTCACAATGGTTTGATAAGGTTAAAAAGTTGGCAATCAATTTCACATTTAGAGATCATTTAGATGAGTTTATTTTAAACAAGTTTATAATGGGCTTACAAGACAACATTTTTGATAAAATTTTTGAGGAGGACGAAACACTCGCGGTACAAACTGCGCTAAAAAAGGCATTACCTATTGTTGAGAAACAGTCGAGTCGTTAGTTAATTCAAAATTTGTTCACTTAATTCGTTTATTAGTTTTGTTGTTAATTGCTTATATTCAGTTTTTGTGTATATTTACTTCTTGTTCGGTATCAATTATGTTTTGCCTCACTGTACTTGTATACAACAATTGTCCAAATTTTGATTTGTATTATAATATGATACAAAACTTGTTCGCACTACACGAACAATTAACATTGCACGCACAATTGCATTACCTGCGCTGTGCGTATTGGTTTTTGCATTCTGTTTTGTACTGTTGTTCGTTCGGGGTGATACTGCGTTTGAAACGAGAGAAAATCTGCCACTTGGATTTCAATCGCAGCACGTACAATACCTTCAACGTGAACAAATTTGGTATCGTATGACACATGTATATTTATAACAATAAATCTGTTTATATAATCGAATCTGCCTGGTGTGTGCTCTTTGGTTCTTTCCTCTGGACTGGATGATTAACTCGAACTCTTCCTAATCATCGTTGCAGTTTTCTCCTCTATCAATCCATTCATCATCAGTCATCACCTATAACAAAACAATGTACGAGTTTTTTTAAAAGTTGAAGCTCTCAATAACAGGCAATTGTCGCAAGTTCTGGTTAGGGAGTTATGTACTATTTTATAAGCTCTTACACTTTACAAGATTTTTGAGAACAGGAAAAGGGTTGTAGGAGTTTCTGCTTTTGACCTGTTAAGCCATGCTCTTAATATCGAATATAATTAAAGGACAGGGCACAGATCGGGATTTCTATACCTAGTAATTTTTGAAAAATAATTTAATCTGATTTATTCGAATTTTGTGAGAAAAACTAAGTAGGGGATCGTATTTAGAATAACCATAATCATCTTTATTAAGCATTTTGATCAGTTTTGATCAGCGGTTACAGCGGTTTTTGTAAAATTATGCAGACAAAACAGTCCAAATACATTACATCACGAACAATGACTTATAATCGGTTTTCAGTTTTATAGTTAAGCAATAGCATTATTTCAAACTAAACTTTGCAATATTTGATACTGTCTTGTCTGCCAAATTTTACAAACATCGCTCTAACGATTTTGATCTAAGTACATATCTAGGATACCTACTAAAATAATACTATAAATAAGATCGCATACATAGTTTTTTTTCAAAAAAATCGGATAAATCAGTTTTTTGATTATTTCTCAAGAATTACTACCCAAAAGCTGATATGTGTTCACTCAATACCGCACTTTAAGGTAATAAAAGAACCAACAATGTAAGAGCACTGGTCGGGTGACAGCCGATGACAGTTTCTCTCACGCTCTCAGTATTTCCACCAAAGAAAAGCCTTCCTTTCAAGCTATGCCCAGTGATGCCAGATTTCAAGATATATCTTTTTTTTAAAGATTTTTGAGCTCTGAAATAATGTACAAGACTTTTTACCTCAAATTCATCAAATTTCGAGATTTTTTGATTTTCTAAATCTAACAAATTAGAAAAAAACTTTTTCTACAGAAGGAAATGGTTTTCTATTAATTCCATTATTATGTAGAATGTGAATCGAACAGAGCCCATGCACAACTTCTTACTAACGTTTCCTCTGGAAATGTTAAAATGATATTTCCTGCTGTAAGTTAAAATAAACCAAAAATTCCCAATCGTTTGAGTACTGAAACAGTTGATATTCTAATTTCTTCAAAGGATTTGTTGCGCTTCAATAAAGCTACATTTGCATACAAAAAAATTACACACTTTAGTTATTTAGTTCCATGGAAATTACAAGAACAATTTTACAATTTATTTATGCGATCCTACGTCAATTTAAGTTTTAAAATAACATTTTTGTTAAATTATTTTAAGATTTAAATTTATTTAAGATTTTATTATGCAATTTTAAATTGAAAAGCGGTGTTTGCGAAATTAATCCATTGAAGTGATAAATTGTGCCAAACAATGTCGCAAGTCACTATACTTTTAATCGTAAAATTGAACAAACAGAATTCGATATTTCTTGACGTTTTCTATGCGGAATTACGCATTTTTTTAGCAATTCAAGAAGAAGTCGTTGTTGTTTTCGAAAAATACATAATTACATCTCTATATATATAAAATTGTTGCAAGTGCGTTGTGACTTTATAACTCACGAACGGCTCAACCGATTTCAATGATTTTTGGTGTGTTTTATTCGTCTTGAATCAGGGATGGTTTATAAAAAAAAAAAGTTGGAAAATTCTCAACAGGTGGCATTGAAGGCATACATTTCGTTTTTTATGGGGAAAAGCACTTTGAAAAAATATAAATTGGATAGAAATCGAGTAGTGACACTTCAAATACAAAAAAAAAATATTTTATATTTTCAAAGCAATTGTTGTTGTCAATTATTTTAATTATTTTCAAAGCAAATTGTTGTTGTCAACTATTTTGACATTTTTTTTAAATATAACCAATAAGTTTGTTTATGTTTATTATGTTACATTAAGTAACTTTTTGAAATGGAGTAGATATTTTTTTTAATTCATAATCCTTGCATAAGTATGTGTGAGTAAGTTGAAACGTAGGGGTGATTAATATGACGTGGACAATGATGACAGGCAACAGGAGTTCTGGACCGTTTTGAGTTTTTACGTAGGGTTCGTTACGAAAAATGAGCGAATAACAATCATGGTACTCTGCTCATTCGTGAGTAGTGTTATGGGGACCGCAACTCAAAGGTACCATAATACCTTCGGTACCAGTGTAGAGAGAGAAGGGAAAAGGCTTACCAACCAAGTTGATAGGTGCGGTTAGTTTTCTTCATGGCTGTTAAAGTTACAAATATTTTGTCGGTCGCTGATGGACTATATTGTTAAGAATCGTGTCTTTGGTTATACTCGATGTTGGATGTATTCGATTGAATGGCAAAAAAGAGCCTAGCCTCATGCGCACATTCTCATTTGGTTAGTCGAAAGAATGGAACCAGACCAAGTTAATGACATCATATGTGCCGAAGTTCCAGATCCCGAAACCGATCTAGACTTGCATGATATCATAATTACAAACATGATTCATGGGAAGATTTGAAAATGGTATCAGTATTTGTAGGCGCAGTGGCTTAGTGGTTAGTGTGTTGGACTACTAAGTGAGGGGTTCAGGTTCGAATCCCGCAAAAACCCAATTTCCAACTCAGGTTTTTTTTCACTGCGCCACCTCTCGCGAACGTCTGACAAACATCCGAAAGTATAACTGTCATGAAAGAGCTTCTCAAATTAGCCGTTTGGAATCGGCATAAAATTGTAGATCCCTTCCATTCGTTCCAAAAATGAAAACTCACACAAAACGAATGGTTGCGAGAAGCTAGGACTAGGGTCCCTACGGACCTGTTGCGCCAAAAAGTATATTATTATCTGTATTTTTATTTCACATTTCCTGGTTTCGTGCGAACCAACTTACAAACACATGAAAACCAATTTAACAGCTCACTAAAATTCGATCACATTTCGGTTAAAAGTCATTCCCAAACACATTATACTCACTGTTACTGTTACGGAAATGTGTCTGAAATGTAGGAACAGCGCATACACTATAACCATCACCTTTTACTTGGGTTCTGGACCCGATAGCGTTAGGTGGTGCTGAAAGATAGGATACCACACTATAGGTGGTACTTTGCAAAACGTAAGCGGTATAGGAAAACGATTTGCGGCACCTCCCATTCAAAAATAGAACCAAGCGCTATTTTTAAAGTTACATAACTAAAATTATAATGGACATTGTCCAAATAATGCACTTTGCAAACCTAAGCGGATTCCGCCATTGGTATTTAAGCGTCCACATAAAATAGCATGTGCATTGTGCATGCTCGAAATTATTACTTTCATTACATTAACGAATTTGGGCGGAACGAAGTTCGCGGGATCAGCTAGTATATTATAGTTCGAAAACAACTTAAAACTTAAAATGTTGCAGTTGGTGATTTTCAATATTTTCCGCGCACATGCCACACAGCAGACGACACGATGGACACAGTTATGAACGACATTTGAGACGAGACGATTTGAGTGTATGGTTATCTCTTGCAGAGGTCGCGTGAACTCGCCACGAAGATCGTGCGACTCGAACCTACTAGACATTTTATTTGTATGGTTTCTTGAAACATCAGGTCTATACGAAGAAGCGACAGCCCACCGATGCCTTTCAAGGCATAAAAACCAATACCATCGCTCAAATTCAGCATGATATCCTCGGACACCGCAAGCAGCTGCGAACTTTTTGAAAGATGTTATATTCCATATAGTCAGTGACATAGATATGTGGGCTTTTCAAATAAGACCATACAAAACTAACCACAATCCTTGTAGAAAATTTATACTTACTTAACCTCAATAAATGGAACAACAGTAAAAGCCCTTTAATTCGGAATTCTTTAATTCGGAAAACTCGTTTTTTTTTATTCGGAAATTGTTTTTTTTTTTCGAATAAAAGAGATTTTTCCTAATAAATAAGATTCGGTTTTAAATTTTGTATCTAAAAATTAAATTAAATGTATTAATAAATTATAATTATTTATTGATTGAACACATATAGGTACCAAATAGATCTCAAATATGTAGAAGTCTGAACAAAACATAGAAATTTTTTTTTTGGGGGAGTCCGGGCAATTTCCCGGCAATTTTTTGTTAAAAAAATGATTTAAATGAATAAAATAATTTTTCGGTTTATGTCCTTGCATTTTTTCATCAATTTGAACGCGTTTGAGTGCATACGAAAATGCTCTCATTAATTCGGAAAATTCGTTTATTCGGACTGACCTTCCCCCCAACCATTCCGAATGAGCTTTTACTGTATTAAAATAATTGAGTCAGGAAATATTTTTTTAGGGTCACAAATCGTAGAAAGATTGACCAATGAAGGGTAAGAATTGCGCGAGGATTTGTCAACACATGAAATCCTCCATCGGCTAAGGTGGCGCAATAAAATATCCCCTATATGAAATAACTCCTGTTTGACATGAGCGATTAGAACCCTTAAACCGGCGGGGTAGCTAAAGCGCGCGCCGCTAGGAGTTCATACCTCTGATGAAATAACTTTTAATAGCTATACTAAAACACTCGCAGTATATAACCATCAAGCATCAGCACTCCTCCAAACAAATTCTTCTCAACACACAACTTCCAATACTTGCACATTCTGGATTGCTTTCTCAAAAATCGCAGCTACCCACCCACCCAATCTATACTTTTCCAGTAGCCGGCAAATATTTATTCAAAAGTAATCCAACCAACATTACGAAAAACTTGCAACCTCTGGTCATGCATTCCACCCTCACGCTGCATTGAACTTCCCAAAGACTGACATTTGATATGAACTCGAAATGATTGAGGGAAAAGTTTCAAATATATGTACATGCTCCGCTCGCTGCGGCAAAGCTGAGCAACACACTTTCACAAAAATTCAATTTCACCAATGTAACCCAAGAAATTTCCATATTTCATATCGATTTTCTCTCCTTCTCATTCCGTTTCAGCTCCTGCTCGCCCCAGCCCGCACTCGGACATTGTTCAAATAGCTCCAATCGATCGACAAACCAAACGCAAACCACCAACCAACCATACCTGGATCAAACGTACTAGTAAACGAAGTCAGAAAACAAAAAGAAAATGATGAAATTGAGTTTTTTTTTCCGCAAAAGAAAGCAACCAAGTCGCAACGGTCTATAAACGTTAACCGACCCCCAACCCACGGCAGCACCCATCAGAAGGCAACACACCCAAAGCATTCTGATGCATCATCCCGATTTGGGATTTTGACAGCCAGCATTCGGCTTAGATGTATTCCACCAGCATATCGAACGTCACAGTAATATTTCATTCGAATTCGAAATCAAGTTGAGGGAAAAGTAGCAGCACCGGCTTTCTTGTGAGTGGAGTGTGGCAGCTGACAACAGAAGACACACGCGAAATTGGGAGACAGAGCGGAGACTGCGAGCACGAGGGAGGCGAACTTCTGAGAAAACATGGAATTCCTGCAAATTCTCAATTTCTCCTTTCTTATCCTAATGCTAAGGACACAAGGTAAGCAAATGCATGCATGCATCGAAAGGATGCACCAGCGACATTCGTACTGCACGTAGTTATCTAGTTTTGGGCGCTTATCCATGTCTGTTTGTACATGGCAATGAGACTGTGACTATCCCTAAGGCTGATTTATGTTGGTGGGAAATTTATGGGAACTTTAATTTAAAGAATTTTCGTTTTGTGAGTTTTCCTCGCCGGTTATCCTGTTGGAGACTGGGCAAGTTGGCTGTAGTCCTGTAGCTTTCGCTCTACCTGTAATCAACCCCAAATGATTTGTTTGTTTTTGTGAAGTGATCCAACGGGAGGATGGGGTGGGAAAAAGTATGTTTTCGTATAGGGTCCTTGACTCTGTGAACTTGCAGTTGTTTTTCAACGTTGTTGTTGGCTCAGCGAGGAAATAATCGGGGCAGTTGTAAAGTATTTACTCAGGGAATGAGAGCTATGCCAGGCATTGGCAAATGCGGCAGATTATTCCTGAGGGATAGAAGGGCATCATCTATGTAATGATGGGAGTTTGTCAGAACAAGGGGTGAGTCTGTGCGGGGATATATTTCCAATGGCTTTGCTGGCGGAGGAACTACACCTTAAGTCGGGCCTTTCATTTTGAGCGAGGTATTCTTCGGAACGAACTCTTCTTCAAATTTTAAACGATTCGAAGGACTTTCTTGCTTCAAGGTATTCTTTCGAACAGCAGAACAGGAGCAAAAATTTTTGACCGCTTCATATGAATTCCTCAACAATCAGCTGCCGAAATTATTTACTGTAGAGAAGTGTTAAATTAAAGCAATAAAAAGGAAAAACAATATAGTAAAGCATTTTCGTATTTAAAAAAAAGACAAGGTCCAAAAAATAAGGGGATGTCAAATCCTTGCGTCTTCGCTTTTCACTTTTTTTCGAAAATGGTCACCTCGAATGGAATTTCAGGTTCCGACAAAGTATGCGCTGCGGAGAATTTTCCGTTCCGTTTCAGACTAACCTTGTGAAACCTCTAAAAACAGGCAACAAAAATTGTAACTGGCAGAACAAAGCGTTGCAGGGGACTTGCTAACGAGGGCGTCCTTGGAGACACTTCCCGCAGCGATCTGTAGACGACGGACCCCTCGTGGCTGGTTTGACTTGCCTGGAGCTTAGCTCACCTTCTCCCTCGCAAGCAGTCCTACTCACTGTCACTTTCAATTGAACACACATGTCGTAACATAATTGTTTATATGTAGGTACCTGTAAGAGTCTGCCATTACTGTCAATGCCCAGTCGATAATTTCAATTCCGACTAGCACAGCTGTCAGACGCCAAGACTCGCTACTGATGTCCTTTGCGTCAGCTTGCTGTTTAAGCATGCACATTCATTGATCTTACGTATACATTCTATAAGTATCACTAGCAGGGATTTTAATCCATTACTCCTTGTTGACACCCTATCACTGAGTTGAAACAATACCGAGATAATCGACGCTCTATCCACCATAATGATACGGCCATGAACAATCGAAACCCATTACTTCCCCACTCCATAGGTAGGTACTTTTGCGTTTGCACAACCATTTTAATTATTAATTTCTGTTCTCGTTGAGTACCTCACGTCTCCCGGATACAAATAATCCACTTCCCCATCGAAACGTGCATAATCGAATTGCATTCATTACGCAAATCTCTCCCCCCGAACAATCCCCCCCCAGCGAGTCATGGCTAAATCGGAAATTCATCTCGCAATTGGTCTCTCTGTTTTCGAAAAAGGAACAAAAAAAAAAAAAAATAAGAAGCAGGCAAAATAAATCCCGGCAAAGAAAATGAACATCGGAAATCCCTCTCTCTCTTTGAGCATCCCGATCAAGCGGAAAATGCATTTAAATCCTTTTTTCCTCTTCATCTCCATTGAATTTCTATTATTTGTTCAAAAAGTGGACGCAGGCAGATGGTCAGAATTATAAGCGTTCCCATTCCAGGCGGACCACACCGCATACTCGGTGTCTGTGTGTGCATCTTACGGCACATATTCCTGGGAGAATTAAGTTGCCTTGTGACGTGGACATGGATACAACTACATGTGTTTGGTGGGTGGGGGTCTGGTCTCTGGTGTGGCTATGGATTTATTTTCGAATGCGGTACTCCTTTTTGGTCTATCGTTGCACACCCAACCGGGGTGCAGTGTTTTATGGGAAATCAATTGCAAAGGGAGAGGGTGTCCTAAACCTGATCTGCCTGTGATGTTGTATTGGTACGAGTATCATGCAGTTTAGATTGAATTTTAGTGATGATAGATTACGAATAGAGTTCAGGAAAGGAAAGCCCAAAATATAATGCATCAAGATATTTTTTTTTTTTTCTTTTATTTTTCCCCTCTCTCTTTTGTGGTAGGCTGAAATTTATGATGCCACTTCAAAGGCAGATATACTGTTATAGGCCTGGGAAAGTTTAAATTGATTTTGTGAAAGTTCAGCCGGAAAATGCATGCAGGAGTGGATGTTATTTTGGGGTCGAATTTTATTTAAAGACATTTCGATTTTCGAATGTCTGCTATTGACGTCGGGCGTTATTTAAAGCCGAGTGTTGAGTTCCATCAGCATAACGAGTGGGATCGAATTAAAAAGTTGAGTTTTCAATCAAAGGGTTTTGTGCACATTTGGTATATCGTATTTGGTATAAGTCGAAAAATTAAAATCTATGATGATGATCTGCACTTTGCCTCGAAAACATTTTTTTTCCACCAATGAACGGAAACCAAATGATTGCTGTTGACATTTATGCTGTTGATGATACTAATAAATGTCGCAACTAAACCCTTGCATGAATTTTAAAATCAGTTGATCAATCAATTTGAATAGTTTAGAAGAAATATAATAGATCCGCACATTTAATGAGCCAATGCGCATGACAGAGTCGCACGAAACATTCTCATTCATCAAAAGTTAGGACCAGCCTTGTGGTGAAGTACAATCGGATAATTAGGCTCAATGCTCCGAGCCAAAGAGAAATGGTTCAAGGCTTAAATATTTTCTTACAAAAAAAAATGTTAAAATATATAAAAATAAAAGGTAGTCGGGAAATAAGAATTTACTCGAATGAACGCCGTCACAAAACGATTAAAACGATGAAGTGAACGCACCAATAAATTTTGCATTTATTTTGTTTTAGAAATCAAAACGCACTCCCCCTCTTCGTTTTTATTTAACTAATGTGGCTCAATCTGCTGTAAAATGGCAAAAAGGCTCAGCTCCAAAATTCATCCGGAACAACGCTGGTTTTGGCCACAGTAAAGTTCTTGAGAACATGTATTGTACTAACACGGGTAACAACCGGTCTGGCACTTTTCAATTTCAATGTCCGGTATGTTACTTTATACGACCTCGAGCGTTGATTTTAAATATTTTATTTTTTAAGATAATGAGGTGACTGCCAAATGGGAGGGTTTTAACTCTTTTTTTGGGCACTCTTACAGATTTGCAGAGTTTCAATTAGATTTAATATTTTAAAATTAAAATTAAATATTTAGATCGCAAATGAAAACTCCTACGACTTCAGCGCTTCGGGGAATATGTTAAACGAGAATTAATTTCACATTGCTCAATAGAAGATTCAGGTTCTCTGTTAGGTACTTGTGATTTTTTGACTGCTCCTATTGAATTTGTTTATTTTTGGTGGTTGAAATTGCCCGTCCAACCATAACAGCTTAGAAATTAGTTTTCATAAGTGCTTCTCTATTAAGTATTATGAACAACTTTTTTAAAATCTGCGGAAACCTTGCAAATTTAAATTGCTTCAATATTAAAATTTGTAAAGTCCGATTTAAGTAGCTAAGTAGGTACTTGTAGACACCAAAGTGTGGTAAATTCAAAGAGTGTCTACATTTTATGAGAATTTTATTGTTTAATCAGCTCCAAACTAAAATAACAATAATAATAGTTGGCGCAACAGGTCTGTAGGGACCCAGGGCCTAGCTTCTCGCAACCATTCGTTTTGTGTGAGTTTTTCATTTTTGGAACGAATGGAAGGGATCTACAATTTTATGCCGGTTCCAAACGGGCCGATTGAGAAGCTCTTTCATGACAGTTATACTCTCGGATGTTTGTCAGACGTTCGCGAGAGGTGGCGCAGTGAAAAAACCCTGAGCTGGAATTTGGGTTTTTGCGGGATTCGAACCTGGACCCCTCGCTTAGTAGTTCAACACACTAACCAAACTGAAATGCTTACAATAGAAATAGCACTTCTAAAAAATGCTTGTCAGTTTAATGAATAAACAAGAAATAACATAGACCTGTTTTTTGAAAATGTTCTTACCCACAATTTTTATGGACCGAAAAAGAAAATAAGTTCAAACCCTAATACGCAAATGACGTTTATAAGGAACCTGTCTAATTAAAAAAAAAGGTTTCTTATTTCTGAGTTGTTCTTTTATGCTGATACGGTGACATGTGTTTTCACATACGTTGCGTGTAAGCGATTTGTTTTTATATCAGTCTTTCTTATATAAAATAAAGTAGGACTTAGGTATTAAGAAAATCAAAACAATTACTGAACGGTTTTTAAAGCTAACAAATTCGTCAAGGGAGTGAAAAGAGTCGCAGCTTCACCTAGCATGGGGTAGAAGATCTGTGCCCAACAGTGGACCAATTTGCGTTTGACTAGATTTAGTTCATAAATTATTTGTTTAATCTTAAAACGGTTTGTAGGTACTTTTTATATGCTTTATTAGCTTTGTATTTAACCACATCCAGCTTTAGAAAGATCGTAGAAAATACTTAATTTTGATTTTTTTAAAACGCACCTCAACTGGTTCCCTGTGTACTAGAGGGTGGACACAGTGAACCACCGGGTAGTTCACAGTGAACCTATAGTGTTTATTTTTTATTCCATAAGAAAAATGAAGAACAAAAACAAGTAATTGGTACAAATCAGTTTTTATTTAATATTAACATTAAAAAAACAAAACAATACAATAACATAAGTAATAAAAGCGACGAAAAGTAATAAGAACAATAAACAATAGCAAAACATTAACAAAAATAACATTCAAGGACTTCAGTAATATCACAAAACTTGTAACTAACGAAAAATAATAGTAACGAATGTTAGATGCTGTAAAGTCGTTGCTAAATGTTTAATAACAATATGGAATTCTGAAACTGAGAACTGTTACCATATTTACCATTGTTCACTGTGTACCACTAGGAGCTGGTTCACTGTTGGACAAGTGCCCTTTTTGGAGAAAAATATTTTTATAAAAAAAACCGTTTCACAAATTTTGTTACCATACCAATTTTAATTAATAATAATAGTTAACATTTTAAATTGTATTCCATAAATCTTATAAAGCACAATACTTTTTTAAATGGAACAAAAATAAGAAGCACGATTTCTAATTTACTTATAAGTAAAATCACTTTTTCTTGAGCACAACTTACACAGACGTGCGCACTACTTCAACTCCCTGGTAAATTCACAAAGGATCGTAACGGGGTTTATTTTCTCTTTACTTTGTTTTTCTCTTATAAGTACAGATTAAGTAAATTTAAAAGGTTCACTGTGGGACAGTTTACCCTAATTGTCCATTCACCTATAATATTGAAAATTCCCATACGGACTTCAAAAAATGTTAACTCTCAAACGTCACACCGATATAAACTTGTGTTAATGCCAATGAATGAACAAATGGTCCTTCTTTTGGAACCTTTTCAGAATTCTTAAAAGTTAGCCCGCTAATGGAAATACTCTTCTCCTGACTCGAAATATTAAAACTTACCAATGCCAACTTATTTGATTTAACAGATGACCGATTTGGACATAAATGAACCGGGACTTGGTTGAAAACATAAAAGCGGAACATAAGATAGGTACGCAGTGCTCGTACTATTTTATACCTTATTTGAGATAAGACAAATACTGGGATAAATAATTATACTGCCTCCTAGTTTTCGACAAAAAAAAATTGGATGCCCTTTTCAAAAACCATTTTCTAAAATTGATCTCGTTAATGAAAAATTGTTAATAATCACCACATATGTTCGTAAATCATGGAAGAACGCTTTACTTAGAAGGATGTCGGATATATCGACCGTCGACGACCTTATTTCCTCGGTCCCTTCACCGTCGTTATAACCGACTTCTACTGTATAATTATCCTATGGGAAATTAAAACAATTTGGATGGTACTATCTCGTGTTAAAGGTTGTTAAAGGTTTATTAAAAATACATAGGTACACATTTAAACTTTTTTCTCTGTATAATAGCATACCACGAAATCTTGATATTTCATAATAAAGTTCAAAGAGACATCCACTCAACTGAGTTCTGGATGTTTGTAATAATTTATATTTGTATTTGCTGCCAACTCAATTCACACAAAAACCAATTAAATTCAGAATATCTGAAATCTCAGATCAAAATCTGTAGAGCCAAATCGAAAACGACATTAGACAAGTGAGACATCTCAAATCTGTGTTTAAAAAAAGGTTACAAGCCTCCCAACAATACTTTCGAGGTGGATCCTAAATGTTTGCTTCTAGGGTGCTCTACCTGTATTTAAAACACTTTTTCCCCAAAAATCCACAGCTCGCCGGTATGTATAGTCCCTTCAATCGTTCGATTTATTTTTAGGTCAGTTTCTATAAATTTATTCTCACTCTGTCAAGTGCCGTAAAATAAAAAAAAAAACAACCCGCACTCAGTGGATTTGCCTTCCATTACGAAAAATCAATACCCCACCGGCCGCCGGCCGCATCAACTGGCCATTTCATGAGTGGTTCACTGGTCGGTAGAATAAAAGCATTTCATCTACCTCGCTTCACTGTCCTCTGTACGCCATAAAGGAATTTATTATTACGACCTTACTTTCATTTAGCAAATAATATCCATGTTAGGTCAGGCAGGGCAGCACCGAATTCACAATTAGCCGCACATACGAAAAACCTTTATGCTTTCAATGAACTCGTAAGCCAGTAAACCGGGTGACATAATATTAATTAACTCCTTACCACATGACAGCCATTGTGGTAAGCAAAGGGTTAAATGAAGTTTTAAACACTGGAACATGTTGTCGTCATTGGAAAAGGATTAAGACCGACCGAAGGAGGGCACTCGGAATCAGTTGGTTTTAAATAAATCGATAGCATCTCTGGACTGCAACAGTTGTTCTGCTCGAACGACCTCGCATCAAAAGAAATCCAAGTGTCCTTACTCCCCGCAAAGGCTTGGCTCGGGGTAATAATACTCCACACCCAGGACTACAATAACCTCGCAAAAAAAAAAAAAAAAAAATAGAGAGAGAAATAAACCGAAATGATGGCAATAAGCTTGGTCGATAATTTGATTACAGTTTTCGCCACCACACCAATAAAGGAGTGCCTTTGGTATGGTGCCATTAAAAATACACGTTGAATTTTTCATTCCAGAAAGGATAGTGGCACGAGGAGCTTGAGTGATCGGTGTCAATGAATAGCTGATGGGACAACTATAAAATTCGAGGATGGCAAAGCAATTCCATTCTGCAGTTTTTAGGGTTGGACATTCACATTGACATCGACATGGACACGGACACGGACACGGACAATGCCACCGACACAGACGATGTGACATGAGTGACAACAGTTTGCCAATAAATATCGTATTCAGACATTGTGTCCTCGTGGTAAGACTTAAATGGGTTTTTGTTGTTCTGTCGTAGGACAACGGACAAGTAAATTAAAATTGTCGTTGGAAGACAAACTCATCAGACACACCTTTGTTTGCGGTTATCCCTGCTGCTTTGTGACCGCCAATAAATCTGATACAGCGCTTTGCGGGTAACCCAACCCAAAGAGAGTGACGTGTTCTTAATGAACTCGTGATAAGGGGCGAAGACCGCAAGGACATTATGAGTAATGGACGTTTGTTTAGACAAAAATTTATAGATGTTGACTGAAGTGGAACCCTAAAATTGGAAAATTTATTGCTCCTGCTTTTAATGGTGAACAACGAATGACATCTCCGATCAGAGGATGTTCATGTTGATTTTTAAGAATTATTATCATGGTCACAGTCTGCGGTGCTTTAGGTGAATCAATTATTTCCGATCATCGATTAAGAAGTGGCATAGGAGATTGGGAGGTGCCAATGGATATTCAGATGAAATTGGTTCTAGTTCCGATTGGGACTCAGTTTAGAAATTTTTTGAAGGCACATAATAGTGAATTGATTGTTGCTTACTATTTCTTACTTTTACGTTCATTTAGGAACAAAATCGAACTTTTTTTTGCTGCTGTTTGAGATTTTTAACTATTTTGTAATTACTGGTATGAATTTGAGGTTCGCGATTTCAAATGGACATCAAATACTTTATTGAGCAGTACGACTTGTTGGGCTTCAAGTAACAAGCAGTGTTGCGAGCTAAAATTAACTACCAGGTTAGATAAAAATCTTCGATGTAAACGTTATATAGAAATTCAGATGACAAAGAGTGAAAATTGCATTTAAATCGCTCCAGTGGTCCTTAGATTAGCAAGTTGATACAGATAGACCCACTGAAAGGTAAACACTGAAAGAAAAAGTTAAACCTATTGCATTTTGTTCAAACCTCACTGTAAATCCTTCCGACACTAATAGGAACAAACTGTCAAGTTTTCAACCATATTACTCGAATAGTTTTCTTAGTAGGAAACACATAAACGATGGAAGCATATTTGTCAGGTGAGCTAAAGCTAAGACTTGGAATAAAAAAAGATTGCCCTATGCCCTTATGGTTGAATAACATGATAAATGTTCCAAAAGTGTCAAGAGAAGGTAAAATTTAATGTCCTTTGCCATTTAAATTAGGCCTAATGAAAGAATAATTCAAATTTCTTAACAAAGACAAGTATTCAATTATGGAATACAACACGCTGTTGCCCCACGGTCCCGTCTATTACATTTGAAGGCTGGCAAAAAAAAAAACATGTAAATTAATAAAAGAACATGTTTATTGTTAGAATGGCTGCTGTTTTTGTTAAAACATATGTACACTCAGTGTTCCCAGACTGTGAAGACTGTTTTCCCCTTTTTTTTATCAGCAAAGGCAATACTTTTCCCCTAAATTCTAAAAAAGTTCCCCTTTTTTCCCCTAAGTGAAATTTGGCTTTATTGTTATATGAAAAAAATAAGTCGTTTATCACAGTTTTTATTAACAAGCTAAAACGTTAAAACATACATATCATGCAACGATCAGTTAGCTAGTTCTATAAGAACCTAAAACAAAATAAAAACTTAAGAAGAATTAAAAAGACATTAATTCATAAATTATATCACAATAATCCAGACATAACTAAAATTCACAGTGCTTAAAAATAAGTGTATAAAGTGAACCTAATGTAATTTTTTTTTCGAATCAACACTTGTCGATTTTCAGTTATAAATTGAGTCTCTTTTAAAATTTAAAACAATTTACGGAAACCAAACTTCCCAATTATAATTTTTACAATAGCTGTTGTCGAAGTGCTATATAGATAAAGTTATGTTCTTTGAATATATGTATTCGTTAAAAGCCCAGCAAGATGATCAAAAGCAGTGAGGGTGTAGATTGTGCTCAGCAGCAAATGCGCAAATATAATTATTTCGGCTTCTTGCATTTTTTCGCTTGATTTTGTTATGAAAGAGGACATTTTTCACTGCTTACTCGTAACTGCCAATATGTTTCTGTGGGCACGTTTTTGTATTTTTTTGCAATCTGAGTAACTCTGCAAACTTTACAAAATGCTCGAGGAGTAGATGGTGATGGTCGAGAGATACACAAAAACTTTTACGTAGATGTTCGATGGGCTGTTTTCTTTCATATTTGGTGTGAACATTTCGTTCTGAGTAAACTTTGAAATTTATTTGTAATGGAAATGCATTTAAATTTAGCTTTTAAGCAATTTATGTTTCAAAGAAATTTTTGAATTTTTCCCCTTTTTTTAAGTTTTCCCCTCGTTTTCCCCTTTTGTTGTTAACAAAATATGCCTACTATAGTGTAGATTTCTATAAGAAAAATATTTTTTTAAATAGTTTCACAAGCTACTTCCTTCAAACAAATTGTTCTTATTAATAATTATGGTGTAAGAGTAGATTGACTAGATACCAGAAATGCAAGTGATAATAATAATATATAGTTTACAAAATGTACTGAACTTTCTTAATTGTATTGAACTTTTTTTAAAGCAAATTTTCTGTTTAAAAATGGGTTAAAATAAACTATGTCTATGTTAAAAACAAATATTATTCGTTGCAAAAGAGAAAGAAAAGGTTAAATGTATACGAAAGTTAAAAATAAATTAACAAAATGGGGGAAATTTTTTTTTTAGTTTAAATAAACATTGTTTTAAAATTATTAGGTAGTTCAAACACAAAAGTTTATTCATGTGTCAACTCTCCTTTCGTCATTAACTCTCCTGAAAAGAAATAAATAAAAGAATGTGAATATAATCATCAACACAGGCAATCATTTAGTTTTAACTCTGTCAAATGGCATGATACTGAAATTACGAGTTACTAATATACTCATGTGGTCGCATTGGCCTAGTGGTTAGTGTGTTGGACTACTAAGCGAGGGGTCCAGGTTCGAATCCCGCAAAAACCCAAATTCCAACTCAGGGTTTTTTTCACTGCGCCACCTCTCGCGAACGTCTGACAAACATCCGAGAGTATAACTGTCATGAAAGAGCTTCTCAATCGGCCCGTTTGGAACCGGCATAAAATTGTAGATCCCTTCCATTCGTTCCAAAAATTAAAAACTCACAAAAAACGAATGGTTGCGAGAAGCTATAGGCCCTGGGTCCCTACAGACCTGTTGCGCCAACTATTATTTTATTTTAATATAGATACTCATTCTACTACTACACAGGCGCCCGTCACCCAACGGACTTACACCATTTATTAGCATCTATTCCTTCGATGGTGTAAATGCAGTTTAAGGGTACACGACGTACAAAGCTCACACGTCGGCACCCCACATACAATTGAACATGTGAAAAATACGGGAATTAAAGATTGTTGCAACAAATATCCAGCGATTAACCTTTGCGACTAATAATTTGAAATTAAGGGAAAATTGAAGACGGCTAGACGCAATGACAAATCGTTCTGAATAAGCGGAATCCGGGAAATGAGAATGTTTTACTTGTAATTTTCCCCTCAAAATCATCGCTTGCATGAGATTTGACCTCACAGTCAATTCAATAGGTAGGTACACTACAAAGTTTCGTTGGATTGAGGTTGCACAACAAAATTATTGATTCGAACAAAACAAAAAAGATGGAATTATGTACATATTATTGTTAATGTATTATTAAATTATAGAAGATTATTGAATTTAGCTGAAAAACAAAATGCGAAAGTTTTGAAATTATGAGAAAGAAAATAGGGATAGGTTTAACTCTAATCGAAATATTTTTAACTTTAATAGCCAAGAAGAAAACTAACCCCACCTATCAACTTGGTTGGTAAGCCTTCTCCCTTCTCTCTCCACACCAGTACCGAAGGTGTTATGGTATCTTTGAGCTGCCCTCTTCATAATCATACTCACGAATGAGCAGAGTACCATGATTGTGAGCACTCAAAACGCTCAACAACTCCTGTTGCCTGATATCATTGTCCTCGTCATCTCAATCACCCCTACATTTCAACTTACTCACACATCAAACAAATCAACGTATCTACTCTATTTCAAAAAGTCACTGAATGCAACATAGTATAAACATAAACAAATAAAAAAAAATTTCAAAATTGTTGGCAACAACAATTTGCTTGGAAAATAACTAAAATCATTGACAACAACAATTGCTTTTAAAATTTAAAATGATTTTTTTTTTTGTTTTGGAAGTTTCACTACTCGATCTATATCCAGTTTATTTTTCTTCAAAGTGCTTTTCCCCATGAAAATCGAAATAAGTGCCTGCAACGCCACCTGTTGCGAATTTTCCGACTTTTCTTTTTTCCTAAACAATCCCTGATTCAAGACGAACAAAATGAAACAAAAATTATTCAAATCGGTATAGCAGTTCTCGAGCCTTTACCCGACTAACGCACAGCAATTGATTTTTATATAATGAGACAAGATAGAAGAAGATAGAAGATAGATATTATCCTGCAAAAAGTTAACTACCAAGTGGACACACGCTTTAAGACTTGAAGTTGTACCCGGTCTTCTGAAAATACATACTGGCGGCAAACACAGTTCATCTGGCTTTTGGCAGTCTTTTGTGTTTCATCTTTATTGTTGACTCAAAGCCAATGGCATATGTAACGGGTGATTTTTTAAGAGGTTTAGAACTTTAAAAAAAAAAAACACAAAAAATTCGAAAAAATGAATGAAATATTTATTTGAATCGATAGTTTGAACCTTGCAATTTAATGTTTAAGGATAATTTCATGCAAATGTTGACCGCGGCTGCGTCTCAGGTAGCCCATCCGCTGAGTCCAATTTTGGCATACTCTTTCACACATATCGGCCGGTATCTCACGAATGAATGCATGGATGTTGGCTTCCAGTGCGTCAATCGAAGCGGGCTTATCCCTATACACATTAGCCTTGACATACCCCCACAAAAAATAATCTAATGGTGTCAAATCGCACGATCTAGGCGGCCAATTGACCGGCCCGAAACGTGAAATTAACTGTTCACCAAACTCGCCTCGCAATTGCGCCATTGTTTCGCGTGATGTGTGGCATGTGGCACCGTCTTGTTGAAACCACATATCATGCAAGTCAAGAACTTCCATTTCGGGCAAAAAAAAGTTTGTTATCATCGCTCGGTAGCGTTCACCATTGACAGTAACGCTGCGATTCGCATCATCTTTGAAGAAATATGGCCCAATAATGCCGCCGGCCCATAAACCGCACCAAACAGTGGCTTTTTCGGGATGCATTGGTAGCTGT
Organism: Cheilosia vernalis; assembly: GCA_949126925.1. Classification (NCBI taxonomy): domain Eukaryota; kingdom Metazoa; phylum Arthropoda; class Insecta; order Diptera; family Syrphidae; genus Cheilosia; species Cheilosia vernalis. The sequence continues at coordinate 58,568,655 of OX421360.1, forward strand.
TGCAATGCTTCTGGCTGATCTTCACTCCAAATGCGGCAATTTTGCTTATTTACGTACCCATTAAACCAAAAATGAGCCTCATCGCTGAAATGGAAGCAGCGCGCGATGAACATTTCGAACCGAGCACGAATTTTGATAGTAAAATTCAATAATTTGCAAGCGTTGTTCATTTGTAAGACGATCCACGGTTAAATTGCAAACCAAACTGAAGCTGTTTGACAGTGACACAAGGTACTAAACACACGTCAGCTGTCAAAACCAGTGTTGCCAAAACCAAACCAGCTAAAAAATCACCCGTTATAAACGACTAAAATGAGAAGATTTCTGAAGACCAGAGGCAATTATTTTCTCAGACATTGGCACAGCGGGAAAAACTTAATTTTTCGATTAAAATGTGAACCTTTCGCTCAGTAAAAAAATCGCCAACCTTTAAGACTTCTAAAGATCTGTAGGTCTAAATACCTGCACCAAGTTTTCCTTCACACCGATGGCCTGTTCTAAAATGAACTCGATCCCGGAGAGCTCTTTATTGTTTTTTTTTTCTGTATCCTGTATGACATGACAGCGGCTTCTGAAACTTTGGGCGGCATCAATTTCTGAATAGTGTAACCTTATACCGCTTATATATCACAGGTTTTGCCATACTTCTTGCGGAATTCTATGGACTTTTAATATATACTATAATTTTGGAGTAACCGACATTTTGCAAACCCTGTATAAGTATTCGGAAGAGTCACCCGAATGCATAACTTGCCACGCAATTCATCTCCCGACGTTAAAGACCTCGCTTCGCACCTTTTTCCCCATCTCCCTTCGAAATATGCATCCTACCCTCCACGGCAACTCAATCCCTGGAACCGCAAAGCGTTTTTCTAAAATACTTTCGCCAACAAATCAATGTCAAGACGACTTTTCCTTGCCATTTCCTCCTTATATTCCGTTCTGTGTCGCTTCGGCTTCCAATTGCAATTGCCTTCTGTCTGAATAGCTGTCAGCCATACCCGTGTATTTATATTCATCACATGCATGAATAAGGCATTGAAACTCCCATGCACATGCACAATCATAGTCGCTTGTCGCAGTCAACCGGTAGCTAACTCTGGGTGCAATGAATCCTCCAGGGTTCTCCGCCTGCCATTCTCATCTCCCACCTTTGGCCTTGCCTCCGTCAAGTAGCCAACAACATGTTGGGCATGGCCATATATATACAAACAAAGAGAAACTTTTGCGGAAAAAATAACATCATGCATGGGGTATGCCTCAAGAGAGCCAGAGTGCTCCATGAGGTTTCCTTTAATTGAGAACTCCACTTTAAAAGTCATGCAAGGCGTTTTTTACGTTTTTTTTTTTTTCTTTGAGAACAAAGCGAAAACTTTTCTTCCATGACCATTATTGTTGCTTCAGTCCCACGCCCTTAGAGAAGTTTAGAGCCAAAGTCATTCACAGCTTTCCCCTGTCATTAATAACATTACACCGACCGACCAACTCTGACTAATAATGGTCACGATTGCACTGGAAGTAAGTGGGTTTTTGTGGGGCCCTAAAAACTCACTACCACTTGAATCTGCACGGTCCATTGTCGTAATCGTGGCGAGGCTTCGCTTCTTTAGCATCATCTTCCATATGCCGACGCCGAGTGGAAGGTGTGCTTAGAGCAAAGTCATGGTCCATGATTAAAATTAATGGATGTATGTTATATGTGTGCGCTCGCTGTAATAAATGAGCGCCAAAATCACTATTTGTCCTTCTTTCTTTATTTTTTTTTTTCGTCCTGCTGAAGAATACATTTTTTGAAATTCTCCTTGTGATCTTCTCTTTTGCAGTTCTGTTTGCCGTCAGCTGGGAGGAATGGTGGACCTACGATGGAATTTCAGGTGAGTGCTAATATAACTCCTTTTGCAGCTAAGTCCTTGTGCACACGAGTGTCAAATAAATCGCTCACTTGTCTTCCGGTAGAAATAGACAGAAGAAAAAAACCATTCAAAGAAAGTAGGACTTCTTCGGAGAAGTTGTGGCGCTGGAAGGGACTTGCAGTCGAATTATTTTTTGTTCCTTTATTCTTCTGTGCGAGAATCTTCTTTCAACATGTGTCTGGGGAGGAAGGAAGCACACCATAAAAACTGTTCCACCTCTTGCGATTAGCTTTACACCCATTTGCACACAATCTATCTAGCGAGCGCGAGAGTTGTTTGTTATTGCCCTGAAATGGAAGAAGATGCAAACGCAGAAGCACAAGGAAAGGACTAAAACACGAGCACCTTTGTGTTTGGCAGCATAACATCTAGTCGCAGCATCAACTTGGCGGCGGGTGTGGGAGTGAGAATGCTGGCTGTTGTTCGTCGTACAATGGATGTGGGTGCATCGTGCAGGAGACGTGATAGCACGACCTATTGCAACAACACGCTTAAGTGAGGGTGCCTTTGCAAACATACACAGACACCGAATATAGAGAACTAGGAAGACTTGAGTAACTTTTATCGTGCATCGCACAGTGATTATGCGTCAACTATCCAAGCCCTTCCCACTCAATGATGGCAACTATTTAGTTTAAGACTTCAATCCTATTTCGAGAGATTGGCTCGCTCGATACGACACGATGAGGGGACATCAATACGTACAAGCGATTGGGGTCGAGATCGAAAAGCATTCGCAATTTGGTTATCGTGTGGGTTCAATGGTTCATTTGCTGGAACTGGGGGGATGGAGTACGTGCCGTATCAGTGTATCTACTAAGTTGTATCGGTTGTGTGTTAACAAGATGACTGTTATCCTATTAAAGAGGACTACTGTGGGGGAATCCTTTTCGGCAACTATGCCAACATAAGTAACTTGAGATTTTGAATGGAAACTTTGGGAGAAGGAAAAAAAGTAGGTACTCGAAAGATGGACAGATAAGCTCTGGCGATGTGTGCCTTGAGCTGTGTGGAAATAATAAGACTAGCTTAAAAGATAAGGTTGCGGTGATTTGATTCAATCAAACAAAATTTTGTATATTTATTAGAGATGACAATGTCGGATAAAACCTGATTGTTGGTTACTTACTTTACGGGCTCCCGCTCTGTGAAGAGTCTCTTTCTGAGGCACTGCAGTGTTGCAACTGTTTCAAGGTATCCAGGCGGCTAGGCATCCGCGAGGACCTGGTCATTTAAACAAAGGTGCGATCTTATTTGTCGTTTCGAACCAAAGGTTGCTGAGATTCGAAGGTCATCTTATCTGCAACATTATTAGTAATCTGAAGCATGGTGACATAAAAGGACTCGCGAAAAGTAATGACTAGAAGTTGGCTTAAAATCATCACCAGCTCCGCAGCACTCGTTTATATAAGAACTATGAACTATATCCACTGAATGAAGTAAAGACATTTCTAACTCGTTCTGATGGTACGGTTTGCATAGCACCACCTTCGAAAATTAGGTATAGTTGGATACGTAAGTCTAAGGTGTCCGACCCTCTGCTCATCTCAGAGGAGCAACTGCTTCACATAGTGCTTTCTAGGTAGTCTTCTGTTGCTTATACGACCGCTGCGAGTCACCTTAACTATATAGTGAAGGAGTCGCTCTACCCACTATTTGGTCAGCACCCGAATTTCTTGACCATATGTGCGAGTTGGAACAAATACTAGTTCAAGACCAACAACTCTGCCCAGAGACCAAGCTTGGTAGGTACTAAAAGAATGAGAATCTATCTGTATCTGCTTAGTTCCAGCTTGACCAATCCTACAGTAAAACCTCTTATCGTTCTTTTCATTGCTCGAGGCGCTTGAACTTCTTCTTCTAAGTACAGCTACAAAAATATTTTTAGTTATGGTATTTTATCATGTGAAATGTTTATGTGTAGACGCTTTCAAAGTTCAAGTGTTTTGACAAACAAACGTGAAAGGAATATCTTTGGCACATATCCGTCGTTTAGATTAATGTAAAGTTGTCAGAAACCCCATCAGGTAAGGCTTATTCTTCGGGTTTTGTCAAATAGGGCTTACCTTCTTTACCCATTTTGGTGCTCTTCAATGGAGCTTAGCAGCGTTAACTTAAGTTTCCTCCAAGCTCGCCAATTTCCTCAGAGACCGGTGGAGTGTGTTAGATGTATTTGCTTTCAAGTACGCTGTTTCCCGGGTTATAGAAAAGGAGGTATATATCGTCCCAGGCTAACTTATAACCGTAGCTTCGAGATAAATATTCGTCCTTGCGATATACATAGTTTTATTGGATGATTTATTAAAATATTATGATTCTTTATAACCTTATCAGCTCATCTGTCAGGCTTAACAAAAATGTTGGACCAACTTTTATTCCATTTTGATCCAGACTTCTGCCATCTTTAAGCTTTTTTAAAGATTGTTCTTCACATTATGTCTAAGCTTTTAGACTGATTATACTCAAAGTCTTTTCGTGATTACAGTCAAAGTCCCACTTCGTCAGAAATCTGATAACCGACTTCGTGAGGAGACTATGTAAAAAGCTTGCGTCGTCTCCTGGACTCACCATTATTGGTTTTCTTTATAACACCTAAAAAGTTATGACGACATCCGATGATTTTTTTTTAATCTCCGCTAGAAGCTCTCTCTGGTATATGTCCCAGATCGTTGGAATCGCGAGGACTTAACTAAGTTAAAATATTTAAAGTTTCTATAAAGACCTCTTTCACGGATTTTATACCTAACTTTGTCCACCACATACTCTCCATCCGATCGGACAATTAATAGAAAATTCAACGTTATACTGAACTTTTTTGAAGGTCTGAGAATTGAAAATCGTTTGATACGATTCAATTGATGATTTAGTTTGAGGGATGTACGAAAATAACTAATGCTACTTACGAGTGATGGAGGTTAATCTGTAATAGTCGCAGGTTTCAGGCTTTATTTCTTCGTAACGCTTTGATTGCAAAAAAAGGTCAACAGTAGCCTTTTGAATTCATTCTTGGCAGTTGCATAAAAACCGCACAAGCTGGAGATATCCTGCTGGATGAGGTCCAGCTCAACCTCAGCGCCGCTTAAGCCTATAAATAGAACCTTATGCCGAATCACTATACGGCTCTGCTCTCACGTCTTTTGGCTTCAAGGTTACCCCCGAAAAAAAAATTATGACGGAAAACCGATAGTGAAATGTCTACCATCGGATCGATAAAAATAACTGAGGCTGTTTCGTCAAACTTGGAGAATAAAAGTGTGCCAAGCTCTACATAATGCTACCAGTTTAAGGAAAATTTAAATCCTTGTATACAAGCAGCGTTGACGGTTAGTAGCGTCCAGTCTCCCAACGGACCTTATAAGCAGTCTTTTTGTTGATTTCCACGGACCTTTGGCAGGAAGGTCTTCTAGAGACTGTGACCAACAAAAACTCGGAGCCAACTGTAGGTTCGCAGTGATTATAGATCACTTTTGCGTTTGATCCTCCAAACGCTATGCAAATATTTCGTCTATTATTTCAATGCAGCGGAATTTCGTTTTTCACTAGTTTTTCGAGCAGATGATACCGCATATCGCTTCATCTATACTCACGTAAAATGGAAGTCCAAAGAGAGCTTAAATCTGGTGTCAGTTAGAAAAGTTTGTCATCCCTTGAAGAAGAGCTGCCAATTCGAAAATGAACCTTTTAAAAAAAAAACCTCTACTGACTTATTTCATCGGCCATAGCCAAAGCAACATTGTTAAACAACTATGACAGATGGTCCTTGAAAACGCGCAGCCCCATTCGGAACCCGATATTTACGATAGGATATGGCACGAGGATGTGTGGGAAAAATTCCTAAAGTGCGTGCATTTCTCTGTCCTTTATTGTGCTGTCAGAAGCATAAATTCATAGTCTGATCTGTCGACGTTATGTAAATCCCTGCCGTATATCATATTCTATTATATTTACAACCCCACTGTAAATCTGTTGACCTAAATTTCTCCTTGCAGGTCCTGCGTTTTGGGGTCTAATCAATCCGGAATGGTCGCTTTGCAACAAGGGACGCAGACAATCTCCAGTTAACCTTGAGCCTCAACGATTACTTTTCGACCCCAACCTGAGGCCGATACACGTCGACAAGCATAGAGTGAGTACACGACACCCACCCCCCCCCCCCCCCCCTTTCATATTCTCACCCACTCTCAATCCGCAGATAAGTGGCTTAATATCAAACACCGGACACAGTGTCATCTTTACGGCGGGCAACGAGACCGTGGCGAACTACGACGGCTCACAAGTACCAGTCAACATAACCGGCGGACCACTCTCCTACCGATATCGATTCCATGAAATCCACATACACTACGGTCTGCATGACCAATTCGGATCGGAGCACAGCGTGGAGGGATACACGTTTCCAGCTGAGGTAAGTCGACGAAAATCAAAAGTGCAAATCTTTTCTCCAACTCATTGTTTTCCTGTTTACGATGCGGGTGTCCATCGTTCATTTTCATATCCGACTCCTAATCGATACCCGAAAGGGATTGATTTATACCTTCTACGGGGTAAACCGTTGGGAAAAAAAATAAATTCACTTTGTGTGCGGCTTAATTAATCATGAGGTCAAATTTAGGGAAAAGGACAAGATGTTTCCTCATTTGGAATTCATTGGTGCTTGTTGAGAAATGTGTCTCCGTCCAATCAGCCTTTGACATCCCGAACGGATTGAGAGGGACTGTCGGATATTGGTCATGTGAATAAATTGCCAGCATTTCTAGTGTCAGTTTTGTGGACGAATAATTGTCTGCGGCAGTTGAAAATCTGTTTGGAGATTTCAATTAATTTCCGTCAGTCAGAATAACAAAAAATATCCCACGAATCTTTTTATCTGCACAAGTCAAAGGGATATATTTCTTTCAGTTTGGCATTCGCCCTTCGTTGCAGAAGACGACCGAGCTGGAGTATTCTCGTAGCTACATCCAGTCGCACTTGTGTGTCGATGACATTTTTACATGTGGGCCAAAGTGGGGGTGGGAATTTACGTATATATACATCATCTGGGGCTATGTATAACTTTTGTTTTGCGGGGACTCAGAGGATGTCGCCATTGTTTGTGTGCGAAGCGCTGACATGTGATTGAACGTTTTCTGGTTTTTGAAAGGAATTGGGCTATAAACGTCATTTGATAGTATCACACTGGGTTACGGGGAGCTACCTATGGTTTTGAAAAATGAAGCGATAAAAACATGTGCTGCTGACATAAATGAATCGGTTTACGGGGTTAATTGCCCATGTGGAAGTAAGTTATATTGCAGGGTCTGTAAGAAGGGCTGGATTATTCCTAAGAATTGTCACGGGAAATATGGCATCACGTTGATCTGATATATATGAATATTATGGTGTTTCAAAAACGTCTAGGCACAATGAAGCTTCTTAATCTGACAGCAATTTCGACCACCTGGATGATTCAGTATAGCTCCAAGAGGTGAGGGTTAATAATAGTAATAATAATAATAGGTGGCGCAACAGGTCTGTAGGGACCCTGGGCCCAGCTTCTAACAACTTTTCGTTTTGGAACAAATGGAAGGGATCTACAATTTTACGCCGAGTCCAAACAACTAATTGAGAAGCCTATTCAAGACAGCTATACTCTCGGATGTTTGTCAGACGTTCGAGGTTTACAACTCTCACTATGGATTCAAGTATGATCTGCTGACCCTCTAGTATTGTAATAAATACCACTCGTACCTCAAGCTGTGCTTTAACCTTTAGAGCACCGATTGGTGGACTTTGGGTCGCCCTCGACCACGTTTTTGTCTATACTCCGTTTGTAATAATAATTGCTTTTAATTCTTTATTCAGGTAGTCAAGTTTTTTGGCATTCTTAAAAGAAATTCAACGTGATTACAGATCTTTGGCAATTTTTGAATAACAAAAGATTAATTTAATTCCAAAGTTAAAGTGGGTGTCCCTCTTAAAGTAAAGAAACATTTTTTTGAATTCTGTTATTATTTAAAAATGGAAAATAGTCGATTTGTCCGAGTCTTTATTGGTTCTGGCACGGGTATTACTCCCTAAACAAATTTTTAAGTTAAAGTAATAGAATTGATATCTTGCACTTGAAAAAACGTACAAACAACTTTCATCACAAAAGTTTAATAAACAATAATTTTTTTCACGAATTTAAATAAAAATAAACTTTTGCAAGATTTAATTTCTTAATGTATTGCTTCTATTAACAAAACCAAAATCAACTTGAATAACGTTGGGTCTCAAAATTTACTCGGTGCTCTAAATGTTATCAGATAGTCAGAAAGAACAGATTCTATGCCAGCGAAATTAAAACTGAAAAGTCATTTTTTTGTTTGAGAAACATACCGGGTAAAGAGATAGAACTGTACGACTGAGGAAGTTTATTGAAAAGACGAATAGACGATAATATAACACAAATTACGATAAGCAGTGGTATGGAATTGAGGAACGAATACTGAATATGAAAAGTTTTCACGTTAACTATAGTTAGAGATCAATCCGAAGATGCAGTTACTAGATTTCATAAAGTCTTCAAAACTTTAAAACAGTACCAATGGCACACAGGAAGAATTTTCAAGTCACAGAACAGGTTTATTTTCGTATAAGATATATTATTTATGTATTATCAAGAGCAGCGGTATTTTGTTTTTATAAGAACCTCCCCAGCAAATAATTCCATATTGTAGTTTTGAATGAACAATGCCATAATAAATTATTATTAATAACGATGTTGAACACATACTGCTCAGATAAAAAAAAAATGCCGAAGCGTACTACGAAAATATGTCCTCAAAGCCTCTATATCTACATCTACATGATTCGAGAAGCTCAATCTAGAATCTAATATGATACCCAAATATTTAAGGTAATTTACTTTCTCTATCAGGAAATATTTATCACTGCAGTTCAGGCTACTATAAAAAGTAGGAGCAGAAGAATCAGACCAACAATATTGCAACATGTAAGTTTGAATCTTTGGCACTCAGGTGCGTGAAAAAAAAATATTCACATTAAAATTAAGTACAAACGACAAGGTAAAAACCATAATTTTAGTCTATGAGCTAATAACACCAAGTTGTGTTTCGAAAACTAGATTCTTAAAAGGCTGAGATCCCAGTTTATGTTGGAAATCAGAACGAGGCGTTTACCCGAACCATAACCAAAACCAACGTCATCTGCAAAAGCAGTTGGAACACCTCTAAAAAAGTCAAGTGTAAAAAGAGAGTCTATGTAGATAAGAAAGAGAATCGGACCAATGACAGAACCTTGGGGTACCCCTCTCTTTATGTCATCAATCTTCACACTTTGTGACCTATTTTTAAGGTATAAGATCTAAACCAATCTAACATGAAGCCTCGAATTCCCGCTTTTTCAAGTTTTTCCATAGGAGAATAAGATGATCGAGCATATCAAACGCTTTGATAATATCAATAAATATCCCTGCAAAACACTTTCTACCATGAAGGTTTGACATTCAATATCTACAAAACTGTAGAAGTGCATCTTCGGTAGATTTACCCTTTTGAAAACAAAATTTAGTTTAAGGGTCGAATTTTGTATATTGCTGAAGTTTTTAAGGCTAAATGGGAAATGAGGTGATTTTTCAAGGTGTTTTCGTCTTGATGATAATTGCATTTGAGGCTTGAAGCTTGAGTAGGGAAATAAGTTCGTTCGCAGAAGCGTTGGAATTTTGTTTAAATGTTTAACTTTAAATTGCCCACTCAATAAGTCCCAATTTATAGATAGACTATTTATTTCCGTAAAAGAGAGGCTGTAATGAAACAATGTCTCCCTTACTGATTGACGATTAATTATTACTTTCTAAACAGTTTTCTTCTTTTATATTTTGGAAGAAAAATTTGCTGTGCTCTGGGAAATATTGACATTCTACCGCCAGATTCCATAAAACTGGGACTGACAGTGACGCTAAAAAGAAAGAAAAATGAGCAGGGTTTCGGAATATTATGCAATTTTTATGAAAACCATCGGGAGAGCTGTTGGAAACTCTACAGCAAGCAACCCTGAGAATGAAGAATTTGTTTGCTTTGCATCTTCGCAATTTATAAAAAGTTGTCATACTTGTCATACTTATCACCTCAGAAAAGTTTCGTGAAGAGCTCTACTTAAAAAAAAAAAAGGAAAAAGCTAATAAAGCTCGTGAAAAATTTTATAAAAAAAAAGTTTACTCATATGGGTTTCTCAGTGCCTAGCGCGCCAAAGTACTGACAACTGATGGTTCAAAAACTGCTGAACATTATTGTTTTATTGCTCCGCTGTGATGAATTTGTCTATTTGTTTATAAGGCCTTTTTTCATATTCGTCTGAATATGACCGCGCTACGTCCGGCACCCAAATCTCTTGGCCATCAATTACAAGACTATACTAATTGGCAGCTCACACCCGCCACCCATCACCATGCACCTAATTTCCTGTGAAACTAGAAAGTACACTCGACTGCAATCCAGTGGCATGTCATGTCGCCGGACTATCACCAAGCCAGGGCTCATCTATCCCAGTGATGGCTGATGGGTGTCAAAATTGATGCTTCACCCGCCAACCGAGAGCAATACAACCAAATGCAATAACGCTTCGTCAACCCAAAATGACTGCTGGCCAATCATTAATTGCGCGTAGTTTCGAATCGAATGTCGAACTTCATTCATGCGCTTCTAATTGTTGGTCATTTGGAGACGAGATGGAGTAAAATGACTGCCGCTCCGTGCTGCAGCAATCAATTTCCCCAGAGCGTACCTATTCGTGATGTGTTTCCGAAAATTTGTTACAAACGCTGCGCCGCTTGGTGCGGTGGGGGTGTTTCACTTTCGTATATGTACATCCTTCCATCTATAGATTTAACCATTTCAAAGGACGGATTTCATTATGCTTAGCAAATATAGAGTAGTACGTTGAGCAAACCCCACGCACAGGGTGTGCTCTGGTCCACTTGTCGTAACAAATCGGTGGCAATTTGCAGGACAATTAATTGGTGTTTTGTTGTTCGGTGTGTATATGTGCATGTGCGTGATGGGTGAGTGTCTGGGGAGTACCTAGTGTAGTCGCACACTGGCAAGTGGCAGCAGCTGTCTACTCACCCGAGAGTGTTACAATTGCTATTTGCCGCTGAGACATAAAGCCTTCTAATCCTTTGCAAATACGAACAGTCCTGTTGGCAATTGTTCCATGTTTCATCATTATGTTGAGCAAGTGTGTGGTGTGTCCTGATGGTGGCGCTGTCCATAGGTGGTTGGGGTGGGGTAAGGCGTTTATATATAGACTCTGTGCAATATTTGATCGGATTAGAGAACTGTAGACGTTCTATATTGATCCTTTGGTCGAGTCATTGTGGTATCATTTTTAAATGAAGCCCTGTTTGAATTATCTTGAGGAATATGGGATATTGAGAGCTTTGGAAATGAGGTGAGCCACAGGATTCTTGTTTAATGGTGAGAAATACAAATAGAAGGACCTCCGTCTGGCTTCTCGTACCAAATTCTTATTTTTAGAGTCTGGTGTATCCAGAAAAGACGCATGCTTCTCAGTAGGTAATAATGACAAAAGTGAATTTTACGTAGGTACGGGCTACATGGAATACAAATTTGTTAAACTGGAAGTAGAAGTTTCTAAAAACAAGAACATAAAGTAGATACCAATGATTTGGTCCAAGAATTTTTTTTTATTATTTTTCTCAATTTCATTTCAGGAGTCGAGAAGGAGACAAAAATATTAAAATTGAAAAAATTTTCTTGAATTAAGAAAACAAATGTTTAAAAAGCTGTTTTGTCCTCAAAATTGTTTTCTTCTAATAACTCCGATCTTTTATTTTAAATCGTTGATAGCTATTCTTGACCAAATACATTTTTTCTTAATTATATTTATATTTGAAATCAGAAAAAAATTTTAAATCAATCATTTTTTCTTAAATCAAGAATAATAATTCTTGATCAAAGAAATTACACGTTGAACACGAAATGTGACCTTAAGAACTTTCCTTTTATTTCAGTAACTTTTTTCCTAAACCGTGCATTTATTTTTCGGAATAATTTATGCGATCTAACATTTTCTCGAAATATTAATATTAAGTTCATTTTCGTATATCAAATGGATTCTTATCATAAACAATTTCGAACTAAATGGAAATAAATTTAAAAGGACCTTATTTTTTTGTATGTAATTGCTTTTACTTAGATAAACAAGTTATGGAGTTATTTACATTATTTTAATCAGTTTAAATTATAATGTTGCCTTAAATCATAGTGTTCTTGTTTTTATAGTTTTCATGATAAACTTCCTCCTCCTTGTCTTCAACCTTTAGATCTATGAAAGAAATGGCTTCTTTTGAAAATTTATCTTTTTTTCTCCGTACATTTGATCAAATAAATAAAAATAAAATCAATGATAACTGTTACAGTATGTATATGTTGTACTTGTAGTCTATGTATTTCTAGGATTATATAATCATTTATGTAAGTACACTTTGCATTCAACGAATAAAACAGTTCTCGCCTTCAATAAAGTTACATGGTGTCAGAAGTGCTTCTTTAAATTTTAGTAGAAAGCGAAAATAGGTTCATGCGAAAATAGCAGCCAGTAGTGGTGAAGGCAGAACGTCACAAAACGTCATTTTTTTTTTAATATTCCGCCTCCTCGTTCAATTATCGTCAAAAACGCTTTATAGCATTTCGAAATGTTTAAAAAACAATGGAAAAATAAAATTAAGGGACCGTGGCATATCCAATTACAGGAAACACGGCTTCTTGCAACAATAGTATGAAAAAAAAAACCGAATAAGTGGAACAACTGAAACTGAACTGTAACATTTTCCGATTGAATGGAACTCAAAACTATTTTTAAAGTATATTGTATATAAAATAACTTACCAAAATTATAGACGTCATTTGTTCTGGGTTGGGTTGTTCAATAAACACTTTACGAAATATAACTCTATCAAACTAAGTTAGGGAAAATTGACAGACGTCCGTTAATTTAAAAGGTAATAATAAATAAATTATAAATTTCTTTAGAAAGTCCCAAGTGAATAAACAGAGCAAGTCAATCTGTTGTGCCAACACAGTTTTTTTTTTGACGGAACTTACACTGTCAAAATTAAGCGAACATTAAGCAAAGTGGTGGAGAGAAACATTGGAGAGACGCTTAATTTTAGCTTTCCTGGAACAGCATACAAGGCTTTACATTATGAATTATGAAATGCCTATGATGTCCACTAGTTATCGTAGTTATCGATTCTACTCATAAGTTTCAAACTTTGCACTTGTCATTGTATAGAATCACGCTGTTCTCTAAAAAGTAATTTTGTTGAATTCTTTCTTCTTTTTTAATTGTATACTCCACAGAGGTTAGATTAGCTTGGAAGAAACTTACAGAATAAAATTAAAAGATTTGAAGTACCTACTCGTTTTCTTAATACAAACTTTTCAAAAATTAATGGACAATGCCAAACTTTAAGCAAGCAAACAAATTACGCCCGAAACAGACAATATTTCATTATGTATAAGAACTTGGTTCTTATTTGTTGTAAACTTATCGATTTCAGAATACTTTTCGTAATTTTTCTACATGAAACTAGGTCCTAAAATCAAGAAATCTTTCTTCGGTTAACTAACAAGATATTTTTCTACGAAAAGGAATTACGTATTTAATTTTGAAATACGAATAAATAAAATTCAAATAAAGAAGAATTTGTTGAGTCTTAAATTTTCTCGATATAATAAACGAAATTTCTTTGGGCAACAAATAATTTTTTCCAGTGTGTGGAATCCATACCATAAGACATAATATTATATTTAGTGCCCAAGCCCATACACAAATCCATAAGCATGCATAATTTTTCTTTGCCATAGAACTGTCGGCAGTTTCACCAAAGATCGCAGATGACGACAATGGGCCTTACTAGTAATCTTTTTAAACTTCACTCTAAATATTTTCTAGGTCACAATTGGTTATGCAATTTTGTATGGAAAACTTCGCCATTGTGAGTTCGAAAAATTTAGCCTGGATACTAATTACCATTAGTACCGAATAGCTATTCATTCCCTCAAAAATTAATTTCGCGTGAGCAATGTAAATAAAGTTTGTCATGAAAGGCCCGATATTCATTTGGAACCATTTTTTTTTAAATTTACTACAAGTTGGTATAATTATGTTGCACCCCTGACCCTATTTTATTTTTAACATTTAATTCGTAAGTTCGCGAGTTTTTTCCATTAGAATTGAAAGGTAAATTTTGTAGAGCTGATGTGCCATGCGACCTGTGATACCACCAGTTGCAGCCAGTCTGACATCTAAATAATTGAGTCATCGAAATCATCTACCCAGTTGCAGATTCCAATAATTTTCTCTCCAAGCAAAAGCCTTAGTAACCTAATTAAAAAACTGTACCCCTTTCAGATCCAAATATTTGGCTACAACTCTCAACTGTACTCCAACTTCTCGGAAGCGCTGAATCGCCCCCAAGGCATCGTTGGCGTAGCAGTCCTCCTGCAGGTAAAGTCACCCAATCCTTTTTATACATTTGTATCACAATTTTATTTGTGTCCACAGCTCGGTGACCTGTCAAACGCCGAACTGCGAATGCTCACCGATCAGCTGGAACGAATTCGCTTTGGCGGCGATGAGGCGCTTATAAAACGTCTGTCGATTCGCGGCCTTCTACCAGATACCGATCACTATATGACCTACGACGGTTCAACGACGGCACCAGCCTGCCATGAGACAGTCACGTGGATAGTTCTCAACAAACCTATTTACATCACGAAACAGCAGGTGAGTACTGAGAACCTACATGCCATACACCCCCACAAACACACCCCAAAGGGAGGACAGTTCTTAATTCCAAATTGTATGGTACACCCGCCAACAGAAGTTCAGTAGCTTCCTCGTGTGCATAGTGCATACACAAATAAGGCGGTCCTGCAGCTACGGCATCAGCATCAGCATTTCAACTTCATTTCATTCTTCGCCGGTGACAGCGCTCACAATTATAATTGTATGCGGCCGTCGCTGTTGTCGCCGGTTCGCCTATGTTCGTGTGCTATTTGCATTGCACCACGTCACTACTCACCAACAGCATTCAGCCGCACAATGATGAGGAGGTCTGCAACCCCTGGCGGCGTTTTGTTTATGTTCCAGGAAATGTTTCCGCCACAATGGTAAGATGAGTCCTGAATGCCAGAGCTTGCCGTCGAATGAACTTCCGCACACCAACTTGGAGGATGTTGTCTTCCAGTTCGAGTACTATAGTACTACCTATGTATATATAAAGCAAAGTGGCGCATTTCGTGCAGCTTTAAGTTTTCCACGGCGAAGAGCACTCCCGCCCATCTCGTGAAATCAATTAATGTGGCTCTGCGTGCCGATGCCGAAGCTAATAGTATCTGGCAAGTCCCGCTTATGAATAAATAATTCACGCAAATAGTTGCGAAAGCTTAATTAACGCCTTGGCAGATCCTTTGAGGTGGCTTCGAGCAGCAGGCTGTTTTAACACAGTTCCCTCTTTATTATTGGGCGCGAATTATGCAAGGATGGTTCTTGTTTTGGGATGGTTGAGGTTGTATGGGACGGCGCGGCGGTTGCTGCTGCCAGAAGCAGAACGGACGTCATGATGTTGCATAATTGAATACTTATTTACCTTAATTTTTTTTTTTTGGTATGCGAAGCAATTTTTCATAAATAAAAGGTCACACGGTGCGGTGCGATGAAGCCGCGTCCCGGTGCTTGTTAAATGTTGCGTGTAATTCACAATTTGTAATTAAAAGTGCACTGTAATGACATGAAGTGTGCAACGTGCTGCACAGCCATCCATCTGTGTGAGGCTCATTAAATGATGACACGAAGGTGGGTTCACATATAGAGCTACTCATGGGTCGGTGAATTGTTGCGGCAGTAATCATCAGAATGCACAGTGGAATTATTATGAGTTATAATAATTTTCTTAATTTTTTTTTTTCGAACAACTGACAGGTAGCGTGATGAAGTGCTTTTGATGTACTAAATGCTGGGAGAGGTTTAATCCTTCATAGGGCTCATTAATATTGATATGTAATGGATTTAAATACGTGGCCAGGGGGTGTGGGTATAAACAAATAAATTTTATTCTGTCACACAAGTCGAATGAGGTCGGTCCACTGCAACGCGAATTTATTGATTCGAAAAAAATGTAAGTGTCTTCTTACAGGAGGTGGCTTAAGCGCTTTTAGAGGTAGAGCAGGATGATCCTTACAATACAACATTTTGGTCCTCGTGGGCCCATTTTGATGCCCTCTTTGGGGTTAACCGTTGGTGTTTTATGGGTGGTTTTCAGTCCATCCCCTTTCGTGGTTTTACCAGACGCTGTCTAACCATCCCGATGTCGACAAAATCCAATAAAAATCTGACAGTGAGACTTCACAAAATTCTTATAAATCATGAAAGTAATACCTTCCAAGTGTTCTGTTCCTCAAGTGACATAGACTACGGCAATGATAAAGGTTGTGAGGTGTGCCCTCGCGGACCCCTTCGTCACCGCAGCCTATATGTAAGTCGTCATCTTTGATTTACATTTGGATTCATTGTGTGGTTTCTTAGGAAGCTATATGAGCAGTTCGAGCCCCTACTTACTTAGATAGTGATGACCTGTTAAACTGTAGAACTTTGTCTGTCCGACCTATGCTTTATTCAGGCGAAGACTTCCGTGATATTTCACAGGTCGTTTTAATCCTGTTTTAGCTTGTCATACGAATTTTGTTCTCTACTCGCTCTCTTAGATCGCAAAGTGGTGGCTTTATCAACTGAAGTGAACCCTTTTCTCGACAGTTCATCCTCGCTCTCATTGGCGGTTTTGTCTATGTGTCCAGCGCAGATTCGTTTCGTGCTAACAAACTTTATCTCTTCGCGACAGCGGTTGACTAGCTTGGAACTTATTTCATTGGCAAAAACTGCTTTTATAGTGGCTTGGCTTGAAGATGGTAATATCGCTACGAGGTATTGCCAATATTGACGCCCTAGGAGCCGACAGAAATATGCCTTAATCGAAAAGTTGCATAAGCTTGGCGAATCGCTTCTTCTGAAAGCAATGCAAAGACATAAATCCACATTAAAATATTTTTAACTAGAAGTAGAGAGTAGAGAGAGATAGAGGTAGAAAAAAGGTGTCAATATCAGAAACAAATCAATCGCAGTTGCTCTCGTAAGATTACCAGCACAGAAAAGCATGAAAAGATCCACCATGCGCCTTTCTACAAACAGAAATAAAAGGTAGGTACTTTTGATAATACTCGATAAGACTGCGCATATCAAATGCTTTGTGGCACAGAAACAAAGATCATCCTGCTTTAAAATCGATAAAAGTGATGCTTGAAATTCGAAAGCCTCACTGGGGCTGACTTAAGCATCAGTTAAAGCCACAGAGAGGGCTGCCCGCAGGGAAAAGTACTTTAACTCCTTCTGTGGCCTTTTGTTACTTGGAGTCTGCCTTAAAAATTATGAAAAATGGGGCTTCAACAGAGTTTAACTCTCATGAAACACTTTTGTAGCTTTCGGAGAGGCAAACTTAGTCACGTCATTATGTCCAAAGTGCATTTGAGATGCCTGTACATGTGCTAATAAACAAAAATCTTTTCCCAAAAACCTCCGCATTAAATTAAAATAGTTATAACTCCTCACATGACTTGATCTTTCCGCACAAATGCTGAACTGTACCGTGGTATCATGGGACTAACAGCCCTTCTGACGTTTGCATATTATGAAAGTAGCAAGCCTAGAACTAACGAAAGACATACGCTTTAGTGACCATGACCATCTAAAACCAATGACTGGTTTTTCTGAACTTCCCAAACTTGATATAATCTTCGATGTTACAAACCCTCCGAAAGACATTGTGCTTCAACAAAATATATGCTAAAATAGCCTACCAAACTGTTAAAGAAAGCCTAACGCGGTAACCAAAAAAAAAATATGTTTGAATACCTACCATTGGTGGACAGCCTTTGTTTTTATAGTTAGAACAGAGCTTGACACTTGAAGACATTCACAAAGATGTAAGCAACCGTCTTTGACTTTAAAGTAGTCTTACTCTGCTACAGCACCCTCCGAGATATCAGCACCTTGAATTAAATATTGGTGGCTTCCCGGTAATAAGGGAACCCATTGACACGATAAAGCTGATGAACTGACCAAGAGAGGTGCATATTAGCAAATTCTATAAGGAAAAGAGCCATTTTTGATTTTTCGTTTATAATAGGTAAGCTTGGAACATATACTATAAGCCATATAATTAAATAAGAAAAGAAAGGAGTTTAAAGATTTTTCTGGTCGTTTTTAGAAGATCTTTGACAATAAATACTTTGTCAGGTCTAAACTATGGATGGGCCCACAATTATTGGAAGGAGACCTTAGAGCTTTTTCCACTATGCGCCACAAACGCCTGACGAACATCCAAGAGTGTAGCTGTCATAAAAGAGCTTCTCAATTTCGCCGTTCGGACTTCAGGCTAGACATAAAAATGAAGGTTTCTTATATTCGCCGCAAGAATAAACACTCGCCCAAAATTAACCTTTAAAGTAAGATTGGGGGACTTTGGGTGTCCCACGACCTCGTTTTTGGCTATACTCCGTTTATGATTTTAGTTATTTTTAACTTTCTCCATTAGGTACCTACGTAACAAGAGAAAGATATTATTTTTGTAGGGACAATTTTGAACTAGAGATATTAATCAATTCTGATATTACGATGATAGAGGAACTCAAAAAAGTGGGTCGCAAACCTATGTCCGGTTTATCCGTCTGTCCGTTCTTCCACAGGCCTACAGCCTAAACGGCTTCCCGGATTAAGTTCAAACCTCGGATTTGGAGTTTTTGGGCTTACAGTTCGGGAATTGTTTTTTTTTTTTTTGTGTAACGTAACCTCAATATTAATGGTACTTGCCATATAAAATTTCCGCACCAGTTTGATTTGATCGAAAACGGCTCTAATGATTTCAACCAAAATTGATATTTAAGGTTATTGATATGACTGCTAATTTTTGGCAAAAAATTCGAATAACGTACTTTTGAAATTTCGACATATCTCGAAAACAGTCCATACGATTGTAACCAAATTTCATTTCTAAGTTAATAGGGTCATTTGTAACATAATAGCAAATAAGAAAATAAGAATTTTTTAAAAGTTTTATTTTTTTAGTCTACCTGAAAACGGTAATAACAATTTTGACCAAAATGCAAACTCGGAGTCAATTGCTTTCATAATAATAGTGTCCTTAATTTTCAAATCGAAGCACCGAAAACGCTTGTTTTAAGAACTGAACTGCTCATATCTCGAAAGCCCCATCTTCGATTTCGATATAACTTTTAAAAAAATCCCGAACAATGACTTATAATCGGGTTTCAGTTATATAGTTAAGCAATAGCATTATTTCAAACTAAACATTGCAATGTTTGGACTGTTTTGTCTGCATAATTTTACAAAAACCGCTGTAACGGCTTTGATCAAAATGCTTAATAAAGATGATTATGGTTATTCTAAATACGATCCCCTACTTAGTTTTTCTCACAAAATTCGAATAAATCATATTTAATTATTTTTCAAAAATTACTATAGAAATCCCGATCTGTGCCCTGTCCTTTAATTATATTCGATATTAAGAGCATGGCTTAATAGGTCAAAAGCAGAAACTCCTACAACCCTTTTCCTGTTCTCAAAAATCTTGTAAAGTGTAAGAGCTTATAAAATAGTACATAACTCCCTAACCAGAACTTGCGACAATTGCCTGTTATTGAGAGCTTCAACTTTTAAAAAAACTCGTACATTGTTTTGTTATAGGTGATGATGAATGGATTGATAGAGGAGAAAACTGCAACGATGATTTGGAAGAGTTCGAGTTAATCATCCAGAGGAAAGAACCAAAGAGCAGACACCAGGCAGATTCGATTATATAAACAGATTTATTGTTATAAATATACATGTGTCATACGATACCAAATTTGTTCACGTTGAAGGTATTGTACGTGCTGCGATTGAAATCCAAGTGGCAGATTTTCTCTCGTTTCAAACGCAGCATCACCCCGAACGAACAACAGTACAAAACAGAATGCAAAAACCAATACGCACAGCGCAGGTAATGCAATTGTGCGTGCAATGTTAATTGTTCGTGTAGTGCGAACAAGTATTGTATCATATAATACAAATCAAAATTTGGACAATTATTGTTGTATACAAGTACAGTGAGGCAAAACATAATTGATACCGAACAAGAAATAAATATAAACAAAAACTGAATATAATCAATTAACAACAAAACTAATAAACGAATTAAATGAACAAATTTTGAATTAACTAACGACTGGACTGTTTCTCAACAATAGGTAATGCCTCCTCACAAATTTTATCAAAAATGTTGTCTTGTAAGCCCATTATAAATTTGTTTAAAATAAACGCGTCTAAATGATCTCTAAATGTGAAATCGATTGCCAACTTTTTAACCTTAGCAAACCATTGTGACACTGATTCACCTTCATTTCGTGCATTGTGAAGTGTGCGGCGTTCACGAAATATCATAGTTGGGGGTGTATAATAATGCATTTCCAACATTTCGCACAATTATTCTTTATAAGTTTTTGCCACTGGTGAATCTGGAAAACACAAGCTATGTAGCAAGTTATATGGAACTGCGCCGATGGATTTAATTAAAATTTCTTTTTTAGTAGGTATTTTCTTGCTGACAAATTAATTTCACATAAGTGTATGTCAAGCTTTTCCACACGAACCACGTTTCAACAGTCGGTGAAAATTCCGGTAAATTGGTTTGATACACCGTGGTCATTGTACATATTTGATATCAGATGGCTCTGGTGAAAGTTTTGGTGCTAGCATTCTTTTTTTTTTTATATTATTTTTCTTTCCTCATTGCCAATTATGTTGTGTATTGGTCAAAGGTACTGAAAGAAGCGTTTGGTTCAGTGGACAAAACGTGAATGACTTTATTTCATTTTCTTATACAAACTAAATAGATAAATAACATAGAAGGAATTAATAATATCGCACACCACGATGTTGCCATACATTAATGTTTAATTTGAAATACTTAACAAATTTTGTTGTTACTCTATTGTAGTAAAGTCGCAACACCGTTAAGATATATCTGCATCCTTCTTCTTATATATATCTACCTTTGTCAGTTGAAGTATCTTTTTATTTTCTTTCTTATTTCTCTATTCTAAAATAAAGATGGTGACTTGCAGACGCACCAAGTAAATATTAATTACAGTGTTTATTTCAATTTTCAACTTCCTATTCTTAATCAACATAAATTATAGGACAAAACGGAGTCTTATTTGCCGTGTTTGAAAGAAGACTACAAAGCCTCAGAGCTGAAAATTAAATATTGTCATTGTCATTACAAACATTTGGCGAAGATATGGATAATGCTTTCATAGGAATCCAATCAACCCATAATTTATTAAATTTGTGTATTTATTTGAACACAAATATAGTTTCACAGCACGATTATAATTATTTGATGAGTTGTGAAATGCGTATTAAAAAATTTGGTGAGTCCTTCAAGTGCTTTCATATAGGTAGAGAAACAAATTAATAAAATTTTATTTTGATATAACATAAGCTCATTTAGCACATCCCTTGGGAAATTCTAACCAGTACCTTTTACCCGGACTTAAGTGTTAAAAATCTAAGTGGTGAGCCTTATTTCGACAGCAAGCTGCTTTTGACTTGTCTCACGCCACAGTTCCGTGGTGGAATTTAGTTTCAGACCAGCCTATTTTTAGTATTCATATCACAGGTTTCACAGCCATTTAGAACAGATTTCAAGTTGGACAAGTCTGTTTGAACTAGCTGTGAAATAAGTCTTGATTGAACCTCCAAACGGGATGGCATAGGCGGAGCAACATTTATTTAAATTAAGGTCTCTTTCGTCTCCTCCAACGGATGCTCGGGTTACGTCTCAGCCCGTGCTTCCTCGACAATTCGAGGGAAGAGTACTGAGCAGAGAGCCGAAATAAATTAAAGAACATTTTTGTTCTTTTTATTTTTACTGCAGAGCCCGCTGTCTATAGCTGGGCGACAATTCGAGGGAAGAGTACTGAGCAAGAGAGCCGAAATAAATTAAAGAAAATTTGTTCTTTTTATTTTTACTGCAGAGCCCGCTGTCTATAGCTGGGCTGCGACTCTGAGTTTCTTTATTAAGTTAAAAAAACAAACGTTTAATTATTTAAAGGAAGAAAAAGGTCCGCTGTCTTTTTGGACGGCATGCCATTTTATGATCTAATGGACATCGTGGCCTAGTTATAAGATAAATAGCACGTTTTGCCCTGACTTTATGGGGATATGGTGGGCTGTTGAGAATTACGCCTTCTTGTTGACCGTATTCAGGATATGTTCTGCATCTACCAGTAAAGTCCAGGTCACACCCCGATTGGCTGTCGAATTTGGAACGATCGTTCTGCACATTTTTTGAATGACGGTAATAGCTGTTGCCAAGGATATCGAAAGCGTTCGATGATGCAAGCAGAAGCGATACAATTAAGGATCCAAAGTACATTCTCAGCTGTTCGTATAAAATTTTAAGTTTTCACTTTGAATGTCGAAATATTTCTGTGTCCGATTAAGTCAAAGCTGGGCCTATTTATACGAAGTCGCTTTAGCGAATCAAATTGGGTTTCTCCGACAATGCTACATCAATAATCGCCGATGACGTCGTAAATGCAATTTGTCATGAGCATGATTAAGTGTTTTTGGATATCAAAAGACATCTGTAATTATTAGTGGCGACTCATTTTAATCGCAGGTTTTTTATATATGCAATGTGAATCAACCTTTAGTGCGCAATCATGTGACAAACTCAACGGAGGTATGTTGAATGTGTCGGAAATAGCAAAATTCAAAGACACCCTCTGTCAGAGAGACCCCGGTGGTAATATTGTAGGTTTCCCCTTCTCCCAGTCTAGGAAAGTTTCAATCATTAACTTCCAAATAGAGGATAGAGGAAAATGGTTAAAAGAACCTGTAACCCGTGATGTAACCCGTGAACATTTCAGGTTTCACAGCCATTTAGAACAGATTTCAAGTTGGACAAGTCTGTTTGAACTAGCTGTGAAATAAGTCTTGACTGGACCTCCAAACGCGATGCCATAGGCGGAGCAACATTTATTTAAATTAAGGTCTACTTCGTCTCCTCCAACAGATGCTCGTGTTACGTCTCAGCCCGTGCTTCCTCGACAATTCCAGGGAAGAGTACTGAGCGAAGAGCCGAAATAAATTAAAGAAAATTTGTTCTTTTTATTTTTACTGCAGAGCCCGCTGTCTATAGCTGAGTTTGTTTATTAAGTTCAAAAAACAAACGTTTAATTATTTAAAGGAAGAAAAAGGTCTTGTAGTTTCGATACTTACTTAGCTCTCCCTCTCTTCTGAAATCGCTGGCCTTTATATAGTAAAAACATTCTTTAAAATCCATCCCCGCCACATATACGGTTCTGCAGCTCAAGGCATTTCTAATCCTAGAAACCTATTTCCATCATCGTAGTGTCCAGCAACACCAAAAGATATGCCTTACTATCAATATGTCGCAACATGTCATTGGCACCTGACCCATTCTGAGTTGTACCCAAAATAAGTAAAGTGCCGTATCAGCATTACCCATACCCATGTCATTAGCACTTGCGCTCTTTTCCGTGTTTCCCAGCGGTCATCCCGCGTCACCATTCATTGACACACGATACTCATAGTATATTCGTACTAGAAGTATGTTGTTGATACCCGATACTTGTGGTATCTCGTATGAGTCGTGTGCCTGGTGCGCATTGTACCTTGTTTGGGCATAAGTATGCATGGTTGCATATTAGTTGTTTATGGAAGTGGATTGCTCATGTGAATAATATTGGCGTGATTGTGACTTAGTTTCGATCATTTAATTATGTATTTTATAGGAGCATATGAATCATGGGACCGCGAATCGGAACTGAGTGGGAATGTGAGATACATGACGGGTGGTATGTAGTGTGGTTACTACACTCGAAGCTTACCACAAAGTTAAACTGTTCAGCTTCAGAATAAAATGCTCTGTAATAGTTCACAGGAAAATTTTCTGTCTTCCTACAGTTAATCCAAACTATTAACAAAGATTGTCACAAAGTCAAAGAATCCGTTGCATTGAACCGCTTGAAAAAGAAGAAAAAGTCCCAAAATACTCATACTCACCTCCAACTCCAACCCCCAGCTGCCCTAAGTTAAGTAGGTACGCTCCTTTGATCTATTACGCGACGGGACACACATGCATCGCAACGATATACGAGTATTGGTACATCAACTTTTTTTTTAAAGTAGAGTAACCTATGTCAAGGTCAGTGAATGCAAATCCTGATCCCCCCACACATGACCCAGAGCATCCTATCTCCGCCATCAGATTTAATACTTTTACTTCATACTCGTAACGTACATATACAAACATTATTCAAAGAGGTTTCCCACAAAAAGCACACCATTCGCCGCAGCGAAGATGGATTCCCACTACAGCTGCATACGGACCTTCGAATTGTTTACCTTTTGCATTCCCCAAATCCCTTGTATTATCCTTTTCGCTGGAGTTATTTTCGCAAAACTTTCCGTGATATTTGTAATTTCCTCTGAAGCCGATTACACAGAGCGAAAACTACCACATAAAATAGAAGAAAAACTATAAGATTTCTCTATGGTTTTCATCCAAGAAGAAAGCCATATTAAAACAATAGAGAAAATCTTATTAAAATGATGGTGAATTTTCTATAAGAAAGCCACATTCTTTTAAAAAGATATCTTATTAAATGTTGATATGACGGCACCTTGAAACAATACGAAAACTTATTGAAAAGTATGTGAAAACCTCTTAGCAGCAATAGGGAGAACTTATCGAAAATATATGAAAAACTATTAAAAAATATATGGAAAACTTATTAAAACTTTATTTGCGAAACTTATATGTACATCTTAAAATTACCTATCTTAAAATTATAAAAATGTTGTATTTAGAATTTCTTGACTTTCTGGTCTCAAGACGACAATTCTTGACCGCAGATATTCCTTCCTTTCAATGAATGGCAGCCTTATTCGTTTAATAAATGCAGCAGGAGAAACGTGATGTAGTCTTAAATCTAAGAAAATATTAAATTTTGTATTGGTTTAATGTTCCGATTTATTTTTATACAAAAGATTACCTGTTAAATCTACATCTTTCTTCACACATTTTAGCAGTTCCTTGTTCCTTATATCTTTAATTTTCTCTTCGAATTACAACATCATTTGGGGAAACATTTGTCGTATTTAGTGAAAAGCAACCTTTTTGTCTCGGGATGAAGGGTTTCGAAATCTAAGATTTAAAATTGTTATACTTTACATATTTTCTTTAAATGCATTAAACGGGACTTACCTCTTCATATCCATTATCTAATTAATCCGCTGGAAATGTAATTTGTTTGGTTAAATAGATCTACTAATGACTGCATTTATATTACTTTCACTTCGCGACACGTGGACTCAGCACTTTTATAAAATATTTTATTTCTAAGAGGGAATTCTTATTGATCAAAGAATATTAACGTTTAGACAAGCACTTTTAATAAGTTTGTCTTCTCAGAAACGAATATTAATAAGGTTTTCACATTATTATATCATGCAATGTGAAAATGCCACTTACAATTAATGAGATATCTCTTTAAAATTTTAAAGAGAAATCTTATAGATTTGAGAAGATTTCCTTTGTGGCGTTTTTTTTTAATAAGTTTGACTTCTTAAAGCCAAATATTAATAAGGTTTTCCGATTATTAGTACTATTTAATATGATTTTGCATGTAAAAACTATATGAAAAACTCTTAAAAAAAATTAATAAGATTTTCTTCATTAAATCATTAAGAATTCTCTATGGAAATATCACATTATTTATTAGTTTTAATCCGATTTCATAGTAAAGTAGTCCAATAAGGCAATCTTATTGATTTTATGTAGTCATTTTTCGCTCTGTGTAAAAAAGAAAAAGAAAAACAGGATTCGCTTCTTAGACAGAGATATATATATATGCACTCGCGTGTACCCCGTATCCCGTGGGACCGAGAATAAATTCATAATTTTTTTTACAGTTGCTGTGTCTATTTTTTTCATCCTATACCCTTGCCCTTATTGTGTGAGTACCAAAGGACACTTATCTTTACTATTCCAAGAGCTTTCACTCTCGCAGCCATGGTTATTGCATGTGGTTACGACGACCGTGTCGCTCGGTGGAAGGAATTGCATTCGGTGCATGGTCTTACGTTACCATCATCCGTCACAGCAGCGCGCCCCGTGTGAAAATATAGAAAAAAAAATACCTACAACTCCCAACCATTTTAATTAAAATAATTCCGTGTGGGGACATGAGGACGACAAATCCCCTGGTTCCAATTTCGAAAGCAGCTATCCTGCAACTCCTTCGCTGCGCAGCTGTTGGTGATTGTACGGTACATAGTTTCACTGACGATGACGACACGACGCGGCAGCCGCTCGGGCTTTCGTAATTTTTCAAAATTATCTATTCACGATTCGCAAATGTGTCGTCGTCCTTAAAATGCAAAAAAAAAAAACACACAGCAACCAGAAAGAAGCTGGAGCGAAATAGGGCGCCGCGAGAATAACTACTGGATCTGGAAAACAAATGTGCCAATCCCCGCGAGGATTGGGTGGTGTGCTGTAAGCAGCCTTTCATGTATGTACACTCTTAATCAGTGCATTCACAAAACAAAAAAATAATAATAAAAATAAAATGCACTATCCAGACATGTCGAGTGTTGGGACCATACGTACAGCTAAACTGTGACTTAATCATTTGTGGGTACAGCGAAAAGTTTATTGTTGCCGTCCGGTGTGCAACTATGACTTTCAGCCGACATGGGAACGACTTATGTACGAGCATAATGTCCGGGGATGCGGAAGCGATTAGATGAACTTAGTGCAGTTCGTGTAAATAAAAGTCCCCCCTGGAGTTGTGAAGGAAATTTAATTTTACATAAAAATGCGTGCAAAAGTAGAATCCTTTAATATGTAGGAAATTTGTAGTGGAACATGTCTCAATCTATTTTTGTTAAATATATTTGCAGCTACATGCGTTGCGCCGCCTGATGCAAGGTACCCCAGACCATCCGAAGGCTCCGCTGGGCAACAACTATAGACCGCCGCAGCCGCTGCTCCATCGGCCGGTCCGGACAAATATTGACTTCAAAACATCGAAAGTGAACGGAAAGGCGTGCCCCACCATGTACAGAGAAGTTCACTACAAAGGTAGGTCGCCCTTTCCAACATTTTTTGTCCAACCAACTCTAGATGCATTTCCGTGTTTTCTGATCTCCTTTCAGCGACAAGTTGGAAACAGCACTGAAGGCGGGACATTGTGTAACTGGAGCTTCCTCTATATAAACCATATACATATATAAATAAATAAAATAAAATTACCTACCTATATGATAAAAATATATACATAACTTGCATATAAAAAAAAAAAAAATATATATATAATTCTCAACAAGCTTTAGCACGTAAGTTTTGAAAAATGGAACACATCGACAGGTGGCATCATAATGTACAGAAAACAAAAATTAACCGACGGAATTACAAATGAATACTTAATCGAACTTAGAACAGAAGATAAATCCCACCCGCATGTTCCGGGAGGAGCACAATCAACTAACGAGTATATCAAAACTATTGCTAAATAAAAATTTATAAGGATAACCTGTAGACTGTTTATATTTGATATTATTATATGTAAAAGAGAAAAAGCTAAATGTTAATCGACTGTTATAATAGCTATAGTTAACCCCTTTAAGTAAATATTTTTTTTAAGAAGCATGTGAAGTCAACATATCCATTGAGCGAGGACATTTATATCCGTATGGACTCGGACTACTGTAATCAACTTTATTTATTTAGGTGAAATGTGTAAAATTTTGCATTAATTTTAAGAACGCTTGTAAATAGTTATAGCCAATCATAATTAGCTTAGCTTGGAGTTTTGTTGGGGTTTTTGTGATGATATGCTTTGCTCTTTGGGAGCGGTTTTTTGATGGTTTTTGACTGAAGGGATTTTGGGGTGGTGAAATTTATTTTCTGTTAATCTACTCAAAATTTTTGAATGATCTGATTGGAAGTTCGACGAATGAGTTTTAAAGTAGATGCAGTAAAGTGACCGACAATGAATTCATCTATATTGTTAAGGAAAAATCATTCAAGGAGTGTCCTTCATTTGGAACGGTCAGAGATCTTCAACTCTCTAGCTCTGTCTGTAGAATTCATAGTCAACATTTTGTATTTTTTTCTGGCGCAAAATTAAAGTCGGATAAAGCGCTTTTTATAATTTTTTATAGTCGACATAAATTTAAAAGTAGCAAAAGAACATTGCATCCTTAAGTATGGACTCTCAAATGTCATTTCTATAGCAACATTTTAATTTAAATTTTTTTGGGGAAGATTTTTAAACAAATGTTCCCAGGATATTAATATTATTTTTGAAGATATCGAAATTTGAAAGATGGTGGACTTTTAGAAAAAAACAAGAGAATATAAAACCAAAGCAAATACTTTTGAAGATTAGGGTTTAAAAAGGGTTTTCGCCAAAACACACGAAAACTTCATCGAAAACAGAAGTTTTCCGATACATATTTAAGTTTTAAAAACGAATCGTTGGCACTCGTTTTCCACGAAAACACCGCGAAAACGACTTCCAATCGTTGGGTTATTGGAACAAACATACCTTTTGCAATATCCAGCAAATTCAGCAAAATGGCTGACCGTACAAATGTCACAACTCACAACTTATAATCATTTTCCATATTTAATTGATGGGCTAATATTGTTTTTAAATTCACTAAATTCATTTTGTTTGTTAATTAATGCGATCAAAATTTGTATAACCACAAAAGTTTGCATAGAAGTTAAATGACTAGTGTCTCCCAGCTGATTGAAATGTCAAACGAAAACTAGTTGGTGGTCGATGTGAATGCGGAAAACGCGGTTTGGGACTTGGTGTGAAATGCCTATAAAATTCTTGCATTTTTGCAAGTTGTAGTTACACTTTTTTTTTTTCGTTTTTTTCTTGCTGACAAATCATTAAAAAAAATTTAAAAGGGAATTGACCAATCTAGTTGTATGTAGGTAGGTTGCAAAGTGTTTATAATGAACTAAAAAGTGAGAAATCGGTTTTTAAGTCGCATGGGGTGTTTATCATTTTATCGAGTTATATGCAAAGCTCTCGCAATAGATGATTACTATGTTTTCGAGCCATTGTTATTATAATTTATAAACAGGTAATTAAATGAACACGTTAATACTAACGTTAACAAGCCTAGCTGCAGAGAATATTGCCTCAACCTTTTGTAATTTTATTTTAAGACATAAGTTGTTCTAAGTAGATGGGTATTGTTTTAATACCTAACCAAATCATTTGTCTATTACTTTTTCGAAAAAGAGTTTCCTCTTGGAATGTTATGGTCAGAATTTTCCGTCAGAAACTAGATGCCAGAAATGTCAACTGGTAAGAAACGTGGCACATCCAATGCGGCTTTGGAAGTGGTTCTTACTAATAGAGTGTTCCCTTCCCTTTTATTTTCAAAGGACAATAGCTTCTTCAACAACAGGTACTTATAGCTAGTATCTAATGAGAGGTATATGCTAACTCCTAATACTAATAGATTTCATACAACTATGGAGAGCTACGGTACGTTAAATTAAAATAACCATAACTTCATTCGCATATAAATTATGAAATTGCATTAATTTTGTATAGTCTATTGTGAGAAGCTGGGCCTACCAGGATCCTAATTACGCCAACTAATTATTAATTGTTGTTGTTGGCAGCTTGAATACTCTGTCTAAACGTAGGAAAAACTCCTCTTTAATAATTTCAAAATAGGCGTAAACTACGTAAGAACTCTTACAACAATTAATTGATAAAATATGTAGACTCACAAGTGCGGCTTAAGCGGCTTAAATTTAAAAAGAAAAAGAAGAATTGTATGCAGGCCGTACTGATTTTAGAGGCCAACTTATCTAAAGCTTTAAGCGCAAACTTTAATACATATCCTCGGTGTAAGAACAACTTCAAACCCGGACACGCAAGTGAAAAATAGAGTATAAAATGTATTTGACAGTGATTCTCTTGAACTTCCTAATTGCTTTCGCACTTTGGGGCTGCGTAGACTTTATACAATAGCTATTCTAAGTGACTTTCGAAAGATTCCCTTCTGATGCTGCCTTGATGTGAACCTGTGCCGTCTCAACCATTTCGATCCCATATGTCTACCTCTGCTTCTTCATTCTGCCTAAAGGTGTAGCTGGTCCTCCAAATACCACTCCAACCATGTGTAACTGCATATAGGTACATTTATGCGACTCAATTTTTGTTCTAAATACAACTTTCCTGCAGCTGGTAAATCTGCATCCATTCTTATCTAATCCTACGACTTGATATAATTTCTTCTAAACAGAGACCTACTTAAGCTTGTACCGAAAGTAAGCCAGAAGTGATGTTTCAAAATATTCGCGCACGAAGAGAAAAAACGTAAAAAAATATTTTGGGTGTCAAATCTGAATTATAGCCTTGTAAAATACCCACGCGATTGCGATACCGTTTTGCATAGTCTTATTTCTGCGGTATTTTTGTACTAGTAGGACTCTTTGGTGGTCGCAGTGGCTTAGTGGTTAGTGTGTTGGAATACTAAGACAGGGGTCCAGGTTCGAATCCCGCAAAAACCCAAATTCCAACTCAGGGTTTTTTTCACTGGGCCACCTCTCGCGAACATCTGACAAACATCCGAGAGTATAACTGTCATGAAAGAGCTTCTCAATCGGCCCGTTTGGAACCGGCATAAAATTGTAGATCCCTTCCATTCGTTCCAAAAATTAAAAACTCACACAAAACGAATGGTTGCGAGAAGCTAGGCCCTGGGTCCCTACAGACCTGTTGCGCCAACTATAAAATTAAAATAAAATTAAAAGTGTAAAATTATTCAACTTTAGAAAATTTTCTTAAACGGCTTCCATCAACTATGTACTAACTATCGATTGACAAAAATAGTGAGTAATAAATTAGTTTTTCGTGGAAGCCTTTGTAGGTATAGAAAGATGGGTCGCCAAAGTTGCTGATACTTAAGGGAAGAAGATTCAATACCAAAACCATTGCTTTTATTTCGATTTTATTATTATTTATTTATTTATTCATCAAAAAGAGTGTTGCTTTTATTTCGATTTTATTATTATTTATTTATTTATTCATCAAACAGAGTGTGCATCTCTTACAGATTACTTAGAATATAATTTAATTTAATTTAAAATATCTACAAAGAATACTTTTTAACAATTTATTTTTAAAACACTATCTACTTAATAAGACGTTAAAATCAAGAAGAACTCCAAAGAACAAGGAAATGCTTTAAACGATACCAGCAGCCTTGCAAATCAGCTCATTTGTTCCTACGTCTACTCCAAATCGAACACCAAACCCATTGCGTTGACAAACAACATAAAGCAATGCCCCATACAGCCTCAGTCATCATTAAATATTTTCTCAATTAATTTTCGCAGTCGTTTTCAGAGGATTGCACTCACTAAATTAAGCGGCGAAAACATAAAAAATACTGTGAATATAAACTTCATGCTTAAATTCAATTACGACTGCCGTATCGCCGCTACAATTCAATCCCATCGCTTGCAGAGATAGATTATAAATAACACTCACTCGCTACGCTGCTATGGCTCTGCCTGCACGTGGACACACACCGCAAATCAGAGTAAAATCACTTCCCATCGGTTCAGCCTTAATCAACCGCATAATTTGTGTCGACTGAATATATAAACACAAATAATTAAAATCATTGCAATAATTATTCGCTGATGATCATTTAATCGGCGGAAAATTGTCTGCGTTTTATTTGATGCTCGCCTAGATTTGACCCAAACCCGAACTCACAGCCAAAGCTGAAGTAAAAGCCAATGCTCACTCTATGGGTAGGATTGGTATTGGTGTTTTGCGTTTTTTTTTTTCACCATCACCACAGCCTCTGCTGTAGCTGTAGTTGATGCGCCGTACCACGTCCCAGTTTAATTATTTTTCCCACCCTCAGTCCGTGGAGCGCGATTTGTAATTAACCCGATAGTAATTGCTCTCGATGCTGCCAAATTGATTTTACCTGCTATGGAATAGCAGCGGTGCGATGGGAAATCAAGCTTAGCTACATAGGCCGTCCCGCTAAATAAATCCTTTCAGTCATCTAAAAACAAAAACAAGACAAAAAAATATGAAATCCGTAAAATAAAAGCTTATCCTTAAATGCATTCTGTATAAATGGCAAAATAACTACGCCGAGTGTAATGTGCTCGCTTGAAAAGGTTAACCAGGGGTGGGAGTCTACAGATTGAGGATAAAACGAGTTTTCTATCCACAGGAGGATTAATCCGGCACGCATTATACAATCGCCTTTAGGGGGCTGAAAGTAACGTGAAAACTATCAATAGTTTTTGAACACACTTCATGTAACTTTGACATTTTCGTTTCGATCAAAGTACCTAATGCTTAGGTACTAAACGTTTGCAAATATCATCAAGAAAACGAAAGCAGTTACACGAAACGAGGTGTTGATCTTCTTCGTTTTTTTATTATGCGTAAGTGATTTTCATTTCTTGCGAAGTACATCTTCTTAACATAACGAAAACGAAACAAGTTACTAGTTCTGGCAAGTTTTCGATTTATTTATTTTTTTTTTGAAATGCGAATGTGGTTTTAATTTCATGCGAAGTATTACTTCCAAGACGTTTGCAAATATGAACACAAAAACGAATTTCTTTCGTTTTTTAAATGCGCCTTAAATGGTTTTGGTTTTCGTTTCTTTTTTAACAAAATCCCACCCCCGGATTTACCACAGTTGAAGTAAAATAAACGCTCTAGAAAATACGCGCAAAGGAGTAAATGAATATTGCGCTTTTGTATGTACCGGCATCCTAGGTAGCAGAAGAAGAAATTGATCACATACATAGTAAGAAAAAATAAAAAATTGTAATTAGTAAAGTTTAAGTAGTTAAAGTAAATATTATTTTAGGTGAAACTAAACTAACACTAATGTACTATATTAACATTAACGAAAATACCTATTGTATTGAAAAATATTTATTAATATAAACAAGAAAAGCCTTCTGAAAAAAAGAATAATATTGCGCAAAATGGTGGCGTTTTATTTGAATGACATTTTGGTGAGTATACTGTATACACAAGAGGACAGGCGTTGTATGAAGTAAATTAAAGGTAATAATATATTTTCGAAGGGAGTTATATATTTTAGCATTAGCATACAGTTTTACAGCTCAAAGTCAATAAAATATTTTTTTTAAACGGTGGCGCCACCTATTAACCAGAAGAAAATTGTCTTTGGAGAATTTTCATTTTGGCATTGATAAATTTAAAATATTGTCGGGTTTTTTGAAATGCAAACACTTGACAGCACACAGTTACAGTGTTTTTTTTAACTCTTGGGTCCAATCGAAAACAAGGGGGCTCAAGAACCTGCTATTTTTATTCCAACCAGAGAAGATGTCACGGAATATGTGTAGGTACTAACGTATCGAACTGAGACGTTCGCTAGAGATAGAAGTGGAAAGAACAACTGGGAGGGTTGAACCCAGGGAACCGATCCCAGATTAAAGAAAAAAAATCCCCTTTTTAAAATTAATAAAAATTGTTTCCCCCCTTTAGATTGTTTTACCCCTTTTTCCCCCTTTTGTTAGAAAAAAATCGTCAAAATTACCGACTTTTCCCCCAATCTGAGATATCTGGTTGAACCTCAATTGCTCAATAGTCAAGCACACCATTTTTGTAGATGTGGGGTCTAATTGGTTTGAACCTTAAGAGTGTCATTAAATTTATCAAAGTCTTGCAACAGTTTTTGAGCGGACTTAACATGGCGGTGAAGCTCCATTTTTCGAGTGGTGTAAAATGGTGTTGACATTTTTGTAGGTACCAAATTTTCTTTGGCTTCAACGTTCTCCTATTACGTGTTGAATGAAATTAAATGGCGCTGACAGCAGTTTAAATGCACACATTCTCCCAGGAAGGTAGCAGCTGCCAACATTCGTTTTTATTGACCCTGAGCACAAAGAATTTAGCTTATAGTGTCAAAAAGAGTGTCGGTTTTTTTAAGTAGCGCATTTAGGAAGTTATACTCACCTAAACAAATCTCTATAACAACAAGCCTATTGTAACAGTCCTTCGAAGTCTTTATTGAATGTGCGACGAAATAAGTTAATGACGTCCCGTTCATGTCGCTGTCTGGACGAATATTTAAGACGAATGAAAGGGGCAGCCAATTTTATTGCGAAGATGAGTTGTTAAGCTTCCTCAGAGGAAATTAATATATAGTTGGCCTTATCCCTGATCCACTGCGACATACGCGGCTGAAATTTATAATGTTTAGGTAAAGTCCATATACCTACTTATAAATGCGAATAGCAAGATGCCTCACTTCGATTTTGACCGCATCGAGGATAAACATTTTCTTGTGTTAATCTGCAGGCATTGACGATACCTAAAAGAATTGAGCACACCTTATGACTGAAGCATTGTGACTTGACATCGTTTCCATCTTCTTTTGCGACAGAGTCCCCAACAGCGAAAACGATTTCACATCCATCACTCAACAGAAGTTCTCCAGATACCTCTTTCAGTCAGGTTAGAACAGTACGACCTATCGATTTGAACGTCATAGAGGTACAGAAAGCGTTCCTCATTTTTGAACCAAAAGACTCGTGGCCGAAACTTTTTTAAAAATAATCAGAATGTCCCCATTTTTCAGTTAAAGAAAAATTTTAGCATTTATCGAACTAACAAGAATGCAAGCAAATTTGTTTGTAATAACAAAAAAAAAATGTTTTTTTTCATCGAGCGCCCTTTTTATTAAGGTTCCGTCCCCAAAGGGATAAACCCACAGACCAATTTTGTTCGTAGGAATATCTCAGAAACCAATTGACGTAGTAGGCTTAAATTGGCACATAGCATCCGCTGTAACCTCTATTTAAACGGCAAATACCAATGGTAGTGATACGTTGACTGGTTTTAGAGTAATTAATTAGTAATTCGGTGAAAAAAATGTGTTCATACACACAAAAAGCTGCAGAAAAATGGATATATATATATATATATACCTTTTTTGTAGATCATGTTCGTTGCTTATGTCGAAGCCTGTTTTCTAAAAAAATTAATATTTTAAAAGATATTTACAAAAAAACTGTGAATCACTACAAAAAGTACGCTCCTCCTAACCATTTTTCATTCGTTATTTGTGTGTTCTCTTAATCGATTCCAATTATTGGAATTTTCATTCACACACCGACTCCACACTCCATCCAGATATCAGGGTCCAGGACCCCAATTCTCAAAAAATCTCGCATACGTTATACGTTCATCTGTCAAAATCTCCGATGCGATGCGACAAACTAAAATTTTGCAATCCTCGAAATCCGCATACGAGGATTTCTCTTCGAATGTTACTCGGCTGTGTTTACCACACGGATTTGCATCTCGTATAACGAATTTTGCGTTTGATATGTGAAAAAAAAATTCATTTTTTTTTATTTGTGTGTGAGAAAATAGGAGTCAAATTAAAATAAATCAAACAATTTAAATGAAAACAGTTGTTGAATGATATCCCTTCGCATTGACATAAAAATATGTATGTTCGCAAATAATACCTACCATTCGTTCAAAGCAATCTTGAGGCTCACCGCCATTTTAATGGTACCTATTATTTTTAAAATTTTATTGAAGTTTTTTTTTTATTTATTTTTATTTTACTGTACAATCGCCATACTGATTGAATATGAATAAACTTTTTTTGTTGTCGCTGACAATTCTAAAAACAGTGTTCAAACGCCAGAATGACTTGGCAACGCTGCACACCAGTTATAGTCCGTCCAAAATTAGTTGAAACTTCCCTCGATGCGCGGTAGCAATTTATTTAAGAAGGGTTATAGGTATTTTCTTTTACACTCATTTTTGATCAAATGAAATTGTTAATGCTTTTCTCCATTTTATCATTTTTTTACCATTTAAAGAAAATTATAAGCACCCGTCAAATCTAAATATTGTTAGAAGTTTATTAAAAAATAGTTTTACAAAAGATTTCTTCCAACCCTCTTTAGTGGCTTTTAATGCTGTATGATACCTACCTACTACTCAATTAACACAAATCTCAAATGTTCATAAAAAAAACATATGAGGAGAGAAAATTTTCCCAAATTACCCTTCACTCCGGGGCGAAAAAATGTTCATTATTTGCACACGCCAGCGATGATGCTGTGTTGAAATCATAAACGAAGTATGAAATATACCGTCAGCTTAGAGAACAAAGGAATCTGCTCACAAGCTGTTTTCCGTGTTACTTATGTGGGAAAGTATGTGCGCCATGTTGGAAAAGTAATCAATTTAAAGTCTCACAACCATATGACCCTCTCCGATCTGAAATTCGTGACACCACAATATCTTTACCCACATTATCATTAGTTCTTGAACATCCTCCGAAAGTTTAGCCATCCACACCCATCGGCAGGTAATGCCTCTTAAAATTAAAACTCAAACATCACTCGATCACTTCAACCGCACCGGGGGTTAACAGTTTCGTGCAAAGAAAATCAATTTTGAAATACCGCCTAATAATAGCCCGCCACCATGAATCATATTGACAGAAACCAAACCTCATTACGGAGCTCACGCGCTATCCCACAACACACAGCTCTCATGCTGTGTAAAAGGCGACGTAGTGTGTGTGACAAAACCACTATAACCAATGACACACGCGTCAAGCCAAAGGAAAATACGTGCTAGATACTTTGACAAATGTCTTTTCATTGCGCGTTGTCTTCTCGCATGACTGTCAGATATTAGGCCACCCGTTACATGACAAACACTTTTCATTACTACCTCATATATGGATGTCCTCCCGCCAATTGATTGCGCTCTGACACTCTTCGGGTGGTTTTTCGCTGTATACACTTATACAGCAAACTTCGATGCCACTCCATACTGTCCTCCAACTCCAATACGGTATTTTCTCATCGACGCAACCGTTTCAACTTCAAGCGAAAGTGTTTATGGTTATGGCCCCCAATGAACCTAATAACCCACTGAGGATTGAGGGAGCGAGTTCCTTCATAACCGTTAGGCTAATACTCGTATGCTGCGTACGTGATTCGCCTTAGACATCGTCGGGCCAAAGCGGAGGAGGAGGAGGACAACGACATACGCGTGCACTAGGACTCATTCGATTTTACGACTCATTATGTCAGAGATGTCTTCGGTGGCTACATAGATATACCTATATGTGGGTTGGGTTGGGTCTGGTATAGCATGTGGGGTTTGTCGATTGTGGCCCTTCAAGCCCGGAGAAGTACCTTCTGCTGTTTGTCTGCGCCCCGAGGTGGTATAACTACGTCTAAGCACGCACCCACTGACGATTATTTTTCCTGTGTTTGCTAATTTTACACCTCCTTATTCCGGGGTGTGCTCCTCAAAGGATGGTGTTGACTTGCGATTGACATACTGATGGATATGACCAGCAGAATATATTGTCTTCCGCTTTGGATGTTGGAGTGGAGTGCAGGGACTCCTTTCAATTGCAAAAAGCAATTGTTGGATTCTTAGTGGCTGTGTTCACACCCTCGTTGGGGCTCTCTTTAAGGATCAGAAATCGATTTTTGTTGTCTCACTTGGACATTGGAAAAATATAGCTTTGCTTCGTGTTTCATATAGGCATGAAGAACCTTGAGAAGATTTGTGATATGCAATTAGCTTTTTAGTTCGCCTCTCGCCAGGAAATGATATGTATAAAGCAAAACTTTGCGATCACTTAACTATTTCCCGCAATCGTCCCCTTAGTGTCTAAAAATATTGTAAAGGAGTCTTTCACTCAAGTAGATAGATAGATAGGTAGATAGTGTTTTTTTATTCATATTATTTATAAGTACTTAATATACAATTCACTATTTTTACTAATAATAAACAATTATATAGGCATGACATTTATTAATAAACGGCTTCCCCGATTAAGTTCAAACCTCAGATTTGGAGTTTTTGGACTTACAGTTCGAGAGGTGTTTTTTTTTTTGCAAGGTTACCTCAAAATTAATAATACTTCCCATATAAAATTTTCTTACCAGTTTGATTTGATAGAAAACGGCTCTAAAGATTTCACAGTACACAGTCATGGTAACCTCTTTTTGGCTAAAAATTCGAACAACGGTATTTTTGAAATTTCTACATATCTCGAAAACGGTCTATACCTACGATTGTAACAAAAACTAATTTCTAAGGTAATGTTGTAATTTACAACTTAGTAGGAAACTGAGTTTTTCTCTACATTATCGTACAATGGATTTTTGGAAAAATTGATTTTTTTTTTAATTTAGTTTTTTTCAGTTCACCGGAAAACGATAATGATTTTGACCGAAATGCAAACTTAGAGTCAAATGGACGTTTTCAAAACTATTGTTTCCCTAATTTTCGATTTGCTGAACACTATGAAAGTCAGTCAGACTCGCACTAAACGAGAAAATTTCGTGCTATTAACTAACAATAAATTAAGAGTTAATACTAACTTACAGCGCTAGCTACCAGGGCTTTCGGCTAATTTTTGGTTTTAGAGTGCAAGGCGAGAACGATGAAGCAAAACTTAAATTACATGGACTTTTAGTTTAGTTAAAACTAAGTTTGGATTCATATGACTTTTTAGTTTAGTTAAAACAAAAAAATTATGATTCAAGCACCTCAAAGATTTTTTTTCTATACACATGATTAAAAACATTCATTGATTATTCTTGACCTATATGGCAGCGATTCCTTACAATATTCGTATAAGACCATCCATAATCTAGACCATTCAGATAGGTAGTTATATCTTCGTTTTGAAAAGTATTTTTTCCAAAAAAAAAAACGCGTCTTATCTCCTTCAGAACTGGACACACCCCGATGAAATGTTGTAGGTCTTCCCTCTCATGCAGAGTGCAGATACCCGTTCCTTCACTTTGATGAGGCCTGTAGTTCCACCGTATCATTTCTCCTCTAATTTTAAAAATTGTTGCGATTAAGTTTCCTATGTATATTTCTACTATTGAAATAATTTCTTTCGTTGAGATTGAGATTACAATTTGAATAAAAAAGCCTTTCAGAAGATGCTTGCTTCATTTATTTATTTATTTATTTATTTATTTATTTAACAACTATACATAATGTCACACTTAATCAATAATGAAACAGATTTAAAAAGCCTTTTATTATTTTACATTTCTTTCAATATTTTTTTTTTAAATTAAATTTTGATAGATTGAAATCAATTACATGATTGTACTTATTAAAATTCCTCGTCAGGTTATTGATGGGGCCATTACTCCCATAGTTACATGGAGATGTCCTTTGATATAAAAAATTAGGGTTCCTTGTTGTCCTCGGTCTGGTATTGATGTTAATGGAATTAAGAACATATGCGGAGTTGACATTACCAGTCGGAACGCAAAACATGAATATAACATTGGATGTCTCTCTTGGTTTTTCCAAAGTCTGAAGATTCAGCAACTTTAATCGGCTGGAAGACGACTTTTGGAGTTCCAAGGCAAATCACGTAAAGCGAAGAGAAGAAACTGCTTTTGAATACTCTCAATTCTTGAGATTCCAGATTCATAAGACGGACACCAAACAGGACTACAGTATTCCAAAACAGGTCGGACGAGAGAACAGTATAGAATTTTGATTACATAGGGATCCTTAAATTCTTTTGAGAAACATTTTATAAGTCCCAATCGGCTTCTTGCCTTGCTAACAATGGAGTCGAAATGCAGATTAAAAGTGAGCTTCCTGTCAAAAACCACACCATCAAGGTCATTAAAGCAATCAACAATTTAAACAGCTGCCTCATTGATAAAATAAATTGGCGCAGTTGAATTTTGGCGTCTCGTGAAGGTCATGCTTTTACACTTCTTAAGATTAAGTTGCATATAGTCAATGTCATGTTGTAAAAATGTATAACCTTGTTGGCTACCATATGAATAGATCAGCTTGCAGTCATCCGCAAATAGCATTGGAATATGTAATAAGAGGACATAGATCGTTGATAAATAACAGGAACAGGAGTGGGCCAAAGTGGCTGCCTTGAGGGACACCAGAATAGACGACAACATTTTTAGACAAACAGTAATTTAATTTCACATTTTGCGTACGATCACTTATTAGATTTGAACAAATCCATTTCAACAAAATCATTTCATTCTCATCAGTTAAAATGATTACTTCGTACAGTGACTTTTTCCATTCGGCGGTATTATTCGGATGTAAATTTAGAACAATACCTACCACAGTTTGTGCTAACAGTATCCAATCCTTTACGACGAGAGTTGTTTGCCTCACTGCAAATTGCAACATATTGTACAGGAGTCCATTTTTATCCATATTCAACACCATTATGATGTAATCCGCGTTGAGTTTTAGAGTTGAAATGTACATCGTTGGAAGCCCTTTTTCCAAATAATACATCTAAATATTTAGGAGTGTTGATGGGCAAAAGAAGATTTTTCTCAACAAAAAAAAAAAACGAAGCAGATATTCCATCAGCTCATATTTCTGGGTTCCCCATACAAACAAAATGGATCTAGCAGTTACATTGAATACTCTATGCATTGTTTTGAGTGATAAGAGATTGTTCTTACAATTTTTTTTCCAATTTGCACAAACTGCAGATTTGGCTTTATTTAATTTCGTTATCAAATGGTTTTCAAGCTTCATATTGAATGTCAATTCTACTCCAGGATACGAATATGATTTAACCCCT
Organism: Cheilosia vernalis; assembly: GCA_949126925.1. Lineage (NCBI taxonomy): Eukaryota > Metazoa > Arthropoda > Insecta > Diptera > Syrphidae > Cheilosia > Cheilosia vernalis. The sequence goes on from OX421360.1 coordinate 58,609,436, forward strand.
TCTAGTACCCTTCCGTCGTATTTCCAATTTTCTTCTCTTGCCTTTCTTCCGGAGCCATTTTTAAAAACCATGATGCCCAAAACACATGTGCAGAACTCACTGCGCAGCAAGATTAGAATACACTTGTTGATATGATTATACCAACTCGAAAATTCTGCACTCGCTGCAGTACTGCAACATGTCTCTATTTCTAAATTTGCTTCAAAATTCAAACCACAAACCACAACACACAAGAAAATAAATTGCAATTTCAATTATTTGGCATCATCGGCTTTTGATACTGCTGGTTGTGTTTGTTTTTGTTTTGGTTGTAAACACATCAGCTGCTTAGTCGGCGAATGACAGTTGCCATATTAGCCTATGCAATGGATGTCAAACAATTTTCTGCACATCTGTTTTACTTGCAGCACTGCACTCTGCGCTGCGTACAGAATTTCTGCACATGTGTTTTGCTCGTAACTTTTGATTTTTCTGTGTTCACCACAAGGTTCCAAGTCTTACAATATTTGGTTAGTTTATTAATCATAAGCTGTAGGGCATTAGGAGATTCCGCTAGTATAACTATGTAATCAGCATACATAATAACTTTTATCCTTATGTTACTGAATTCCAATCCAAATGGCAGCCAGTCAACCATATAATCTGAGTAAAGAGAAAAAAGGAGTGGGCTTAGATTGCATCCTTGTCTTACCCCTTGCTCAATATCTATCTTTCTATCCATGCTAATGTATGTTGGTTGGTATACATTTTCTAAATCACACGGGCAAATTTAGTTGAGATTCCTAAATTATAGAGCTTGTAGAACAGTGAGTTTCTGTAGATGATATTAAAGGCAGCCTTGAAATCTACAAAAAAATGCGAAAAGTTTTTAATGTTGGCTAATCTTCCATTGGGCCAGTGACTGAAGAACAAAAATATTATTGTCGATGGTCGAATAACCTTTACGGAATCCGCTTTGAAACTCGCTGAGCTTCTTTTCCCCTTGCACCCAGCTGTTGAGCCTTTCATAAAGTATGGATGTGAATATTTTAAGTGTCGCATTGAGAAATGAAATTCCCCGGTAGTTTGCGGGGTCCTCCTAATTTCCTTTCTTATAAATTGGCATAATTAGTGCTTCAAATGTTCCGGGATCGTACCAAATTTAAATATTGCATTCAATGCATCAGTCAGTTTTTGCTTGAAGAGATCTGTGCTATATTTATAGAACTCAGCAGGGATTGCATTTGATCCTGTAGCATTTCTTGCCTTAATATTATTCAACGCAAGATGAACTCCCTCTTGTGTTATCGGTGAATCCAGTTTCTCTATCCACATCAGAGGCTTGGCGAAACTCCAAGACACTTTGTGTGAAGAGCTTAATAACGAGGAAAAGTGTGATAGTAAACGTTCTATTGGAATTAAGGCAGTTTTCCGCTCATTGAAGTCAGAATTAATTTTTCTTGTCAGTTTCCAGAAATCTGCTGAATCTCGGCTTTTACTCAAAGCTATAGCCAATTTCTCGTCATATAATCTTTTTTTTTTTTCTTTGCATTTGTTTTTGGTTTGTTTATTTACTTCGAGGTATTCTATTTTAATGCTGGGCGTATCAAATTTTCTTGTAAGATTTAACATTTCTAATGATCTTCTTCTTAATTTTTCACAGGAGAAATCATACAACAACTATCACCTAACGTAAGGGTTCGAACGAAATTGTAGCTGCAATTGAAAGAAGACCCCTCAGCTGAAAAGGGTTTAAACGAGTCTCCGACAAAACAGTTAAATGGTTCATCTTATCTAAAACCCTTAAAACAGGAAATTACACATTAGATTTCGTGAAATAGAAATATTCTCAACCACAATGACCACTTCTCGATTGACTCTACTGTTTGTCACTTGAATTAGCTATGGCCAGCCTTCCTCTTAATTGCTCACCACAAGGCAGACAGAAAGTTTCCATTCGACCGAATGCACCCAATCAACACAATGACAGTGTACAAACTTTGTTTCCGACCGCATTGCTTGTCATTTAACCGATCCTTGAATGAATGGTGCACATAAAATGCAGGTTGGCTATTGTTGCCATTACTCTTCTTCTATATTAATTCGAACAGAAGCTCCGCATTGTAGCTCCGGCCCCAGACTTCCATCATCATAGTTGTGATCACCAAAATGGGATAATTTAAAGTTTTCAACTTTGACAGCCAACCGGAAGTAGAAGTTCAAGTGATAGCATACACTCGTGCGTCTCGCCTCCACCTCATCAGAATTTTATCTTCTCCTTAAAAGTCAGGCCATGCGGAGCAGCGGGGCGGCACCAGGAGCAGCTACACCAGAAACCGACTGCAACAATTTTGTATGCATAAGGGAAAGTCCTTCAAAGCAGATGCCACCAGCTTCCTGCTTTTGTCTGAAGTTGAGTTGTCTTTCCTCTTCGGTTGTCCTCATCATCATCGTCATCGTCGTCCTAGTCGGCGTCGTCGTCGTCGTCATTGTTGTCTTTTTGTGCATTGACACTCTTTGCATGGCCCAGGTTGGGAGGGTGTGAGCGAAACGAAGCAGCCTGCATGCAACTGGTGGTGGACTGTACTTGATGGTGATGTAGGAGCAGAATTCATTTCTGGCCCAAACAATCTGGACAGCGCACCAAAGCATGGGGCCAGGAACTGAATCATTGTCTACTTTGGACACGACGTTGGGAAGTTCGGCCCTTTTTTTGCTTTTCTGTTTCTTTTTTACCCCCTTGTAGATAGATAGTCCTGATATCTGGTGGGTATTGTTATAATGATGATGGCCCCATTGCATTGATAGAGATATCGTTCGTCTTCCATTTTCTCCTCCAACAATGGACAAGTTAAACTGTTTGGAAGGGAAGTTTTAATTTTGATTTTTTCTATTCGTTTTTGTGCTTCTTTGTTGAAAGTTTGTCATTTATTATTTAATGGAAGAGATTGTTCTCAAGTGAGATAGACACTTTCGGGCTGCAGATACATTTCCTGCTAAAGGCACACCACAGGCTCTTGGACAATCAAAACACTGGTCAACAGAGGAGGCATTGTCTGGCTAATTTTTGAGGGTGATGCAAGGGGTGTTTCGCTTGAAATGGATATGTCCTTTTACTATGATAGGGATTTGTATTTTTTTTTTTATGTCATTGAGCTGCTGTGGTTATTGGGTTGGACTTCTGAGCGAGGGGCCGCACGTTTAACAACTTAAGTTTAAGTCTCCATTGAGCTAATTCTAGAACCATTCAGAATAATTGGAATACACTAGAAAATTAACGATAGGTGGCAGAGCAGATATATATAGAGGCAGGCTTGAGAACAGGGACAGACAGTTGATTTTTAACAGTGATTGGTTTAAGTTCGAAATGGTTATCGGTTAAAGTGTAAAGTAATACGGTGAATTTGAATGGTTTAAGAATTTTCTTAACTGATATTGTTTTGGTAGGTACTTAATAAGTGAATTATTAGAATAATCGATAAAAGTGTAATAAAAGTGATTTTATTAGAAAAGTTGAGCAGAACAGTCTTTTCGAATCCCAGCTTGAATGCAATAGTATCTTAATGTTTGCATTTACATTTTAAAATGAGTCATTTGATGTATGTTTTCGGTTGCGTTAGAGAGTAACATTGTCATAGGCTAAATTAAGGAACGTCCGTCGTGTAGACTATTACGTGGAGAAAGAAGTTAAATTACTTAGAGTCTTATCTAGGGCCAATTAAGGAAGAAATGCTAAATTTTCAAGATGGATTGGTTGGGTTAGTTTTAAGACAGTCAGGTCAGTTTTAGTGTTGGACTACTAAGCGAGTGATCCCAGGCTCGAATCCCGCAAAAACCCAAATCCCAACTCAGTTTTTTTTCTCGCGAACATCTGACAAACATCCGAGAGTATAACTGTCTTGGAAGAGCTTCTCAATTAACCATTTGAAATCGGCATCAAATTGTAGATCCCTTCCATCGTTCCAAAAATTAAATTTCACACAAAACGAATGGCTGTGAAAGGCTAGGCCTAGGGTCCCTACGGACCTGTTGCGCCAAAAATTATTATATTATTACGTGACAATGTCCGTATTAATATTTTTCTTATTAGTCGACATAAAACCCACTTTATCGTTATAACCTGGTATTAAATTTAAAACCACCAAAAGTACATATTATCCCTTAGTATATGGACTGTCAATCCTCTCCCATCTGTCATTTCTATTGAAAAATTTTAATTTCCAATTTTTTTTTTTTTGAAAATGTTTAAAGAAATGTTCCCAGGATATTAATGTTTTGGAAGATCTCGAAATGTTCAAATTTATGTTGGGATTCTAAGTAAAACAAAATAAAACCCCAGCATATCCTCTTTAAGAATTTAAGTAGGAAGATTGCCTACTCGCTACAGATTCAATAAAAAAAACTGTTTTATTTAATCGATCAGTTCCAGTTGTATTAATTTGACTTGAAATATTTTTACTTTTTAGTAACAGTTACAAATTTATTTGGCAGAGCTCGACTTCTTATAACGGGCAATTTATATACTCAGTTTTAACAAATTTTTATTAATTATTTTTATGACACATAGACAAAGACCGTTTAAAAAAATCCTAAAATAAGTCAAGACCTTGGGCTCTTCTATTGCTTATCAGACTTTAAGTTATTTAATTTGTCACGATGTTAGTTGTTTGGAAAATTTCCTGGTTCAACTCGAACATGTCGGTGATTAGGATCTATTTGAGAAATTTTAATCATTTCAACTGTATTTTGGGTTTATCTATTTTTTTTTTTTTCGAAAGCAATATTTTTTTTTAGATAACGAAGTTAATTGTTTTCCTTATAGCTTCAATCCACTAATAGATCTTAGGTGGTAATAACTAAAGAGAAACATTGATTGGAATGACTGTGGTCGTAAAGATATCAAGTTTTCAAATACAAGTTTATCGAAAATTGGTATTGGCAGGGGGAGTAGGGATACCTACATTTATTCGATTTTCATTCAATAATGAAATAATAGATTCATTTTAAAGGCTAGATACTCGTACATGTGTTTCTCCTTTTTTCAACTGATTTTTTTAAAATACCTATGTTAAGCCCTGTTCTGGACTTCTTTTTTAAAAAAGAAGAAAGTGTCCCTGAGGCGGGGCAGATTGATATGAAAAATGGGGCATTTTGATTCGAAAAATACTTACCCTCATCATACAAATAACAAATTATTTAGTCTTAAAACAAATTGTTTTTTTAATTTATCGCATTTATTTGTTATAGCAACGTTTATAACCATAAGAAGTTTTTAAAATTTAAAAAGCTACAAATGTGGGAAAATATAAATGATAAACCCGCTCAATCACCGTATCCAGCCAGAAAAACAAAAAAAAACTGAGTTAGTAGTTCGCTCTTGGAGTATAGGAAAAATCAGAGAACGCTTAGTCCTTATTCCATTTGCTGGTCGCCCTTGATAGGAGAATCGTGCATTGTCTCCTTGTTAATAGTTAAAAGAAGTATAATTTTTGAAAAGCGAGTTCACAAGAATATATCTCTACTGGTAGTTCAAATAAGCATTTAGATACAGCGCCCTCATGTATGAATGATATTAATCTATAAACGTGGCATCGTCGAAGGTATTTAATGCTTTTTGAGTGCTATGGAAACCGTGCACGATCATTATGCCGTAAACTGTCAAAACTAAGATACGCACTAGGATTAGAAGCATTTTATGTCACTCTTGACTCTTTTTAACGAATCGACAGAAATCACACAAAATCGCCCCGACGAATATGGAGCCGATTCAAAACATACTAGCCACATAAAAATAAAAAAAAAAAGAGTAAATCCTTCGTTACCGACTTCATACCTGTCGAAAGCTACCCTTACCTTAACAAAGCACTCAAGGTCAGTGGCCTTCGAAGAGCAGCCTTCATTTGTATTTCAACACATTCCTTTAACTGATTGCAAGCACTTTCCTTCGATTATCATGCATCGCATATTATATTCATATATGAGTTCGCAATACGGAAGGCGTTATTTTTAGAACACTCTGTCAGCAGCGCAAATCCGCATGCCTGCGATAAGGTGCTGTCGCGCCAACGCCACCGAAGAGCTAAAAAACTTAAACGCTTAGCGTCGCACATACTTTGTTTTTTATTACTTCGTAAAAATGAAGAAAAACTGATAAACAATATATGTAATTAATAATAATAATTTTCACGTAATAAATTAATCACACACTATACACGCCCGCATTCGCACTGTTAGCCTAATCACGTCTTAATTTCAAGTTGTTTTCCGTTTCTCGCCGAGAAACGTCAGTCAACGAACCCCTTCACTAAACAAGATCACGATCTCCGTTCTGCAAACAAAAACAAAAGATTAATTGTTATTAAACTTTGCCAGACGATTTTGCAAGCCAAGTGGCACTTACGTCTCAAAAATGTCACTACACGGCGACACCGATTGTTGTGATCGCGTTTCATGCCACTGCCGCACGGCTTGGACCTTTGAACGGTGATGAGGAGATTACTGGTCTTGACGGTGTCCTCATTGTTGAAGAAGATCACCTTCCTGCTGTCGGTGGTGGGAATGCTGCCACAGAGCATAACCAACGCGAAAAGTACGATATAAAACTTCGGACACATTTGCCTTTGAAATGACTTAAACGGCTATGCGATGAACTGACCTCTACGCTCTCGAACTGATCTCCGTCGAGTGAGGTTTTATTTGAGTTGTCAACGTATGTAGCTCAGTATTGCCCAGTCGTCGGAATTCGATTGATTTTGGAATTTTATCACCCGCATTTCCCGGAGATAAGATAAGCAGGTTAGTCGCAGAAACATCGCTGGCGCACGTATGTATGGGTGGAACTTTTGTAGCACGCGATTGCCAAGGCGCGGCATGCCTGTAAAAATAGTTATCGTGATAAGCGCTGAAGAATGTGCGGCACATGGCTGCAAAAAAAAAATCACCGACGACGACGCGACGAATACTTCGAGGAAGACCTATCTCAAGAGGGATGACGTAGTTTTGCCGGTAGGGGGACCTATGAGTAAAAGTTTAAGGAGTAAGTACTTGCGTAGTAAGCTCAGTGTGTTTGATGAATTTTAAAATTTCCAATGGACTTTGAGTTTCGATAAGTCCCATGACCGACGCAATGCAGACGGAGGATGACATAATTTGTGCATGAAAAGATAAGCTATAATTGTCAAAGTTATGACGATGTGCGGGAACTGACGAATCAGTGGGTTCTGGATACTTGTCAAATTCCAACTATACGAGTGACAGTTGTAGCTCTTAAAATTAAGATTGTGGTTTTAATACTGATTTTTTTTTTAGGAAAGAGGTGGTCGTAGCAGTGTCTGTCAAATGCGGGTAGGTGCCTAAGCTCATCGTTTTATAATAAACATACGAGTCTTTTCCCTCGAAGCAAAGTTAGGTACTTCGGATTAAAGAATCATTTTGGGACCTATGAGAATGTGAAAAACTTAAAAAAATTAAGCAACGCTAAGAATGTTAATAAAAATAAAAATTTCAAAATTGTTAAGCTTGAATCTACAAGATGCAATGAGGTCCGCTAAATAAGACATCAGGAAATACCTACGGCCAAAATTTGGGTAAATTTTCTTATGAAATTAGGCCTAATTTTTAAAATGGAAATTAGTCCCCAATTCAATGCGTTTTATATATTTTTAATTAATTATTTATAAAGCTAAATTTTCTCTATTTTACTCGCCGATGGTTTTAAACGCGATGCTTGTATTTGAAATAATTTTCACGGTTTGTCAGCTATTCTGTTCCTCGCTCACAAATATGTAAAATGTAAACCTTGTGCTAAAAACCATACGACCCAAAAAGTGAAATAACACCCGAAATTTTGACAGTTTTTGTTGTGCCACATGGCAGATTTTTCACAGATATTGCAAAACCGGTAACGCGGTTGCATACCGTAGTCACGGTTGCCACTTGAAAATAACATTGGGGTTCGAAACTGGAAATATAAGTTACCAACGGTAGCTAAAAATTAATACAATAATTTAAGCCCGAAATATTAGTAAAACTTTTCTAAAAATTGTGGGTATTCACGATTCGGTGTAACGGGAGTAGTAAAAATGCGAAATTTTATTCTTTTTTATTAGATCGTGAAATGACAGAAGACAGATCCAGTTGGACGATTGAGATATGTTCTGAAATTTTTTTTTTTGAAACTGAAAAATTTATTGGAACATCTTCCAAAATTATGGAGTTACTCTCTGGAAGATTGTAAAAAAAGGAATTTTTAAACTTGACGAAGATATCCAATTCCGTGAGCTCCACACAGGAATTTACAATTTGGCAATCAGTCAACTTGACAAGGCTGCAAATTTTTGGGCCCTTATTTAATTTTTAATTTGCCTTCCTATTTCCTCGAGCTTCATTTCGATGCAATGGACTTGAGCAAATCCCTGTACATCCATGAAAATATTTTATATTGTTTTAGAAATTATTTACCGTGTATAAAGTGTAAGCAATCTTTCTTTGAAATCGTCTTTTAAGAAAATATATTAGTTCTTAAAATATAAGTTTTTCAAAACCATGACTATATAATGGGAAAGCATTACAAAATATGAGTTTTAAAAACCCTTCTCTTCCGATTCAAACATCTGAAGGTAGGTATGAATCTCGAAAAAAATTCACTTTAGCTGCTCGGCATCAGATTAAAATTGTAGATGCCTTCAATTCGTTCAAAATCACAGAAATCCAAATAGTTGTAAGAAACCAGGCCTATGCCGCAAATTGGAACTGTTGCGGCAACTATTTTTGTATTTATTAAAAAAAGCCAAGAAAAGAAATACATAATTTGGAAACACTCGCGAAACAAAATAGCAAAGAATTTTTAAACTTTTGAGTTTTGCCCTAAGTCAAAGGTTACATAACAAAAAAAAAAAAATATTCCGTCTGTCTGCTCTCAAAGGCTTACAGCAGTTACACAAATTTTAATAACAGCAAAACCGCCATCGGACTAAACACAATCGGTCTTCAATTTCAGATGGATTTCACTTTCACTTCATAAGTCCGTCACAAACCGAAAAATTTATTTTTGTTCTATAAACAAAAACCAACATTAGTCCTTTCAAATGATATCCCCAAGTAATACTTACCCTTACGAAAACCCTCCGACATTGTTGGTTATGGTCCAGCTTCATATTTCGGTCACATTGCCTTGATCTTTGAACCGATGTTGAAAGGTTTTCCAAGAAATTGTTCCTGCTTTTGTTTTTAAAGAATATCACATTTCTGCCCTCCGTGCGGGAGATGCTGACACTAAGAACGCCGACCACCAAGGCAAAGTAATACCACTTCGGACTCATTGAACCGATCTCAGTCAACTGCGGTGTTTGCTTTGGTTTTGTTTAAATCGCCAATGTCAATAATCGCAGAGGAAGTTGTACCAGTAAGATTGTAACAAAAACATTGATAAGCGTGTTGAAAAGTGGGGCTTGGTAAACATTCCTATATTTTTTTTTTAACTTCTACCGCATGACGCCAAATACGAACGTATATCTAAACGTATATGAATAATCGGAAGAATGAGTAAAGGTCGGAGGGGAATGTCCCATTCCCATCCCATTTGTCAAAGGCACTCAATCATGAATGGGGTTTAAAGTTGTTCATATCCGTTTTATTCGACCCCGTTTGCGAAACCATCGTGACGATGGAGGATCTATGCTATTTGTGGGTATATCTATTTTACCAAAAATTAATTCATTTAGATACAACATAGGATATGACTAGGTGAACGCGAATAGTGCTTAGCAACCATCACTACCTATATCCGATCACATTTTTGCTAAAAGATAAGAAAACGTAGGTAGTTTCTACGTTCAGTGAGAGTGCAGTAGTGAAGTCATGTAACACTGCCAGATTATGTACATAGTTTGGGTTATCTCTAAGTAGGGTGGAAACTGGGGCCGAACTACCGTATTCCGTGAGCGAACCATACGTCACTGAATTTTGTGGATCTAACAAGCAAAACAGTAACAAATTCAGTCACGTATTACTCGATAACGTGTGCGGTAATTCAACCCCTGAGTTATGTATCCGGTTGTGAAATACTAACCAATTTGTCGCATATTTATACAAATACGTATTTAGGATATTAATCAGAAAAGAGATACGAAACTTGTATTTTTTCACTACTTTTAGATAGGTTCGTTAGGTCAGCTTTTTAAGTTGATCTTTTGACGATCGCACAACCCTACTGAACATAACCTAAACTTGATGCCTTCTGATGAAATTATTTCTTAGTTTCCTTATTTGCAAAAATGTGTTTTACATAGTTTTTTACAAATCGTAAAGTAAGCAGTGAAATAGCATAAGTTCTAAATGCTAATTATTTTCCTTAAAGAATTTTAATTTATTTCAATTTTATTTAAATAATAATTCTTTGTATTATATTATAATGTAAGTTTAGAAATAAAGTCTTTGAACATTGTGAGCTAAAAAAAAATCTCCTCGGTAATCTCTATAGCTGCTTCAGTAGGTACTATTAAAAAAATTATATTTCGTAATTTAATTAGGTACTGATTTAAATCGGGATATTTTGTTATATATTAAGCTTACGCCTAAATGTAGCTATATAAAGTTTGAGAATAGAATAGTATACGGACAGTGGAGTGAAAGCAAATTGAACTGTTATCATGCATAAAATTCATGCTAAAATATAGGGAAAGGATAGGTAAAGAATAAACCATTAGCCAAGCTAGGGTTGTTTGCGGCACTTTTTAATTTAAAAAACAACCTTAAGTCGTTGCCCGATTTATATCAGCATAATTTAAAGGTAACGATTCCGTTTGCAGGAAATGCACTTTCAAAAATTTAATGAATCAGATTGCGCTTTATTCAACAAAACTGCGGCAATTTTATAGACTTCCAGGAGTATGATTAAATGCACCCAAAAGGGAACTATTGCGAGGCCGAGTAAAAGTTAAAAAAAAACATTTCCAGGTCAAAAAAAGTTCCCGTCCATAATATCTTCCAAAGGAACTCTGATTTTGTAGTTGATCTCCGCATTTTTGATGTAGTTCTTCATCAAAATTCCATCTTGTCTTCTTATCATCGTCCGAAAACGTTTAAGATACTTCTAATAATAACATAGCATTACAATGCACGTTAAGGTATTCAATAGTAATAAATAAAATTAAATATCAAGCGTAGTTCTAGAATCTAGACCAATACCAATATTTTTAGATGAACGTTGAAATGCACGAACGATTTTTGCAATAAAATGCAGATGAATTCAACAATTATACTAAAAAGTCTTAAATTTAATCATTTTTCGTCAATATTTTATTTTAAAAATACATCTTATTTAACTTCTAAGCATTTTACAGCAGAACGACATAAATTTATGTCATAACTCGATAACTGACATTTTTTAAATTGTGCTATAGCAAATTTTAAGTTGTGAACGAAATAAACAGTATATTTAATTTTTAAATAAAAAATTATGAGCGCCGACTTCAACTCATAAATCCACAGGACTGTTTTCGATGAAAATACTACAAAATAAATTGTATTCTTTGGAAAGATCAGACATAAGTTTTCAATTATGCTTTTAAACACTTTCCACGTCTTATGGACTGAATAATTATAAGTATGTATTTATTTTTTTAGGCGCAGTGGCTTAGTGGTTAGTATGTTGGACTACTCAGCGAGGGGTTCAGGATCGAATCCCGCAAAAAAAAACAAATTCCAACTCAGGGTTTTTTCACTGGATTGGTTATTAGTCCCAGAACAAAGTCTTTAGGTACTGGCTCTAGAAAGCAGTCAAAAAGAAAATAACTTCCAAAAATTACCTACTTAAACTGGGCGCTGCTTTTTCCACCGAGGCGCACAGTGTTGGTTTAGATTAGTTTAGATCAGATTATGAAGCGGAAGAACCTTCGAGAGCTCTGGCACTGCGGCTTCTTAAAGTAGCCTATTGTGCCGTCCCAGGTAGGTTCCTAGCGCCATTTTTTCACTCCAGAGGCAGTCATGAAGGCTGAAGGAACAATTTCATCGCATAGGATGTTTTTCCTAAGACGACATAGAGCCGGACAATCCATGAGTATGTGAAGAGAGGCTTCATCACGCTCAAGACAGAGTCTGCAGATGTGATCCGGTTAGACGCCAATGTGGTGGAAATGTTTTTTTTTTCACGTGACCATGGCCACTGATAGTTCCTGTAAGGATCCTCAGACTATTTTTGTCCAGATCAGGAAAACCGATTTTCTGGGGGAGAATTTAGGAAACAAAATTCTGGTGCGATTCTTCGTCTACCCAGCTGTATTTTCCCAAATCTCGTTCGACTCAATGCGTGATAGTTTCTTAATGTAGTTCCTGAATTTATTTTTACTGACTCCGCAGAAGAGTTCAGATCCGATTTCAGACAGTGAGCCGGCTTATTCATTACCCTCAAATCTCTGTGGGCTAGAATCCAGTGGAGGATGACTAGGTTTTCTTCGATGTGTGCCGCCGCGACATTTCTCGCAATATTTTTCTTGTTAAGTGGTGACCAGGTATTTAGTAAATTGAAGTAATTGTGTTCGAGCTTACTGGTCTATGGTTTCCGAATCAAAATAGAAATCGACTATTTTATTCATTTCCCGACGATTCGTTGATGTTTTTTCAACTTCTTCTGGGGATTTTTTCTCTTCTATTGGGTTTTACATTGGTCGAGTGGTTTGTACCATTTTTTAAATAAATGAGCACACATAAGTTACCTGTAGCATAGACACTATACAAGTAAATAAATAAATAAAATTACTAGACAAGGATCTTATGAACTAGTATCACAGGGATTTTATTGCCACACTGTAGTTTTCTTTCGAGTTCATTGCTTTTGAATTTTTTTCTTGAATTAAATCCAAGAAATTTCAAAATAAATTCATTTGTTGTATGATATCTTATTTGTTTTATAGTCAATTATTTTTTTTTATCTCGAAGGAAATGTTCCAGGTTTGGTGAGTGACCAACAAATTTCGAAATGTTTTACATTTGATATAACAAAAATGTACACATTATCTAGACATTTTACAATTCGCTTATGTCATAGCAGATACCAGATACTATAACGCTACAAACTTATTGCATCAGAATAGCACAGTAGTTCGGCAGCATTTTGTAGAGTCAAATAATTTTTATTTAGGAACACAGTTTAATCTGGCTTTAAAGTATATGACTCATATTTTACCACCAATACGCTGTGGGACGGCTTATCTTTGGCCTTGAACTTGCCCTGCCCCTTACAAAGCAATCACACTAGGTACTTGATAATCATTATTCCTATACATATTCTCTGTAGGAAACAGTTTCCTACACGAGTAGGCTCTAATTCATCTAATATGTACTTTTGACTGCCGATTCGACGAAACTGTCGAAAATTCGCGAATAAGTATTGAAATTTGTACATAAAATACCGATCGTTGCACTGCCTCTTATCAGGCTGCTGTCGCAGTTGTCCCCAACCTCGCTCTCTCTATCTCTAGCATAAAAATTACTCAGAGTGGCAGCTGTAATCTGAATTCTGAAATCGTGCGTACGAGTATCCAGTATCCACTATCCATAGTCCGAAAATGCGTACCATACTTTTAGGCTGTCGCACTATACCTCTCTCTGTGGAGTTATTACCGTTCAGTCTTCACAACTACACCGAACGACCTGATAAGCGAGTGCCACACCGATTCGAAGGCATATCAATATTACTCCAACTGAGCTATTTTTACTTACCCTCCCCCCTCGGCAACTTGTCCCACCCAGCACAATGTGACAGTGCACTATCAATTCCAATCTTTGAACAACTATACAATCAAAAACACGAGAGATACACTGTTACACCATAAAATTTTATTTGCACAGTAAAACATTTTAAAGTCGAACATTCTTAAGCACTACTTGTATATGTTTAGTAGTAATTATTCCTATAGTTATGTCTAAAACAGCCCACTGCAAACCGCAATCCGCATCTTTCGCCTTACAAGAGAGAGAGAGATTCATGCAACTTTAAGTTGATGTCACTGCGCCGGCATCTATGAGCACTTTGCACCTGAAACGAAGACAGAAATCACATTTAGATACATCGAAATCACATAAATTTTACCCCCACAACCCAATTTAATCCAATTTAATGCAAGGAAAAGTTAAGTACCCGGATTAAAGGACACCACCCGCCTACACCGCCCTCGGTGATCACGTTTCTGACACTTGGGACAGGGTTTCTCTCTGGGGCTGCCTGTTAAGATCTGACCGGTCTTGACCGCATTGTCTCGCGGAGCATAGAATATCACACGCCGGCACTCGCACGGATCGATGAACAGACCAAACGTACTTAGAATGCAAACGATTACCAAACACTTGAGATGCAACGAAGCCATTTACTTGTGACCCAACTAGAAGGATTGCGCGTATGTATACGAATTTGAAGCCCGATAGCCTTAAAACTCTCTCGCTGATAGCAGTGAAACAACTGAAGACACTGAGGCACTTTCGAGGTAAAAATGTCGAACAACTCGTCGTACACCGTTCTCTTTAAAGCAATCGTGATAAATGACAGCTTTTTGATTGCGCCTATCATAGATATACACCCTGGTTATCTTGGGCGTTCTCTTCGCTGGCGCTGGTAAGAAAATATCGATGACGACCATGAGGTGCGAAATATAACATGTCCCCCTGGCTATACACCAGGGATCAGTGTCAACATGTGTTTTGATCGATTATGCTAACGACGAGCGATCGTCGCGGACTTTGGATAGCCCGACGATGTCAACGATATCATTAGAAAACGTGAGGCAGATAGCATACCAGTTATTTATTACTCCGTCTAGTGGGTGCTTGGATTAGGGAAGGGGGTGCTTATTAGTCATGCGCTCAAATATGGATGGTTTGAATGCATGATGACGCAGAAACGCTTGTCAAACATTTGTCTTGTCGTAGTTGTCAAAGCAAATAGTGTGTTGGGAATTGTCTATATGATATCTAAAATCTGGTGGGTTTGTCTATCTTTTTTCGGGAATCTATACTCATCTGAGTCAACAAAACATGAGCCAGGTCCGGGAAGCACCCCGTTGACACTTGCATCATACAGAGTTCTGTGAAACATTGGCTGTATGATGTTCGATCATGTTTTGCACTTAATCGGTTTTTGCGAAAATACCTTATCTGCATCGGGCGATCGCGATGGGTTCAATTTAATTTCAATTGATTAGTGCAGAGACTGATTTCCTAAATGAGGTCCTCAAAATCTACGTAAAGAATATAAAGTCGACTTCGACACTTATTGCGGTAGCTTTTTTGATAATATTTACTTCGGAAAAAGTCAAACATTTTATCACTTTTCGCATTTTAAAATCTACCGATGAACTGTTCACGTTCTGCACTTAATTAGTCTAATAGCTGCACACAGGCATTTAAAGTGGATATAACCACGGAGTGGTGACAAACACTATTTGTGCTCTAAGCTAATAACTTTATTTTCTTTGGACAAGGATTTCAAAATTCTAAGTAGGAGCGACTTGGTTCTTTTTTCGAGAACTGTGTGCTTTGATCAGAGAAAATAAAAAGAAAGCTTTAAACTCAACAGTTTCCTTAAAATCTTTTTTAAACATTTTTTTTTTGGATATGTTGTAGAATTATAGTAACATTTATACGAAAAAGTTCAGATATTAAATTTGAAGTAGATCGAGTTAGTACATCACATGCACCAAAATCAAAACCTGTTATTAATTTATTTCATTATTGCAACGCCTCAATCAATAAATTCAATTCAATTTATTTATTAAATAAAGTACAAATAAGAAAATATTCTTTTATAGGTATTATAATTAAATAACACGGAAAATAGGGTTAAACTATTAAGTACAAGGAACCAGTTTCATTCAGTGGTGAATTGCGGTAGTAGGCGGTTGTGTTTTTGTTGTCACTTTACGAAATATTTTCTGAAAACAATTTTTGGCACATAAACATATTGCGGTAGGTACAATACAAATGTTATTTCTTCAGAAACAAAAAAAAACATTGCAACTAATTTTATTGACTACTAATAAAGTAAGTTATCTCTTAGAAAGGGATGGGATGTATATAATTTTAGTGGTGCGTTTTGCATTGCGAAATTTACAAAATGCCCTAGTGGACTAAGTCTAGAACGCCTCAACCAATATTTTGATACGCATGCATATTAGAGCTTCTTTCCGTATACTTATTTTTAATGGAAATGAAGTGGAATTACAAAAGGACTAAACTGCGGGCATAATTGTCTGAAAAACACAACCATAAAACGAAATGTCAGACGAAGATTCTAAATGGTGTACTGAGAGCACTGAAAATAATTACAAAACAGCTTCTTTACATGATTGGATTCAGTTTATATTGTGGCAGGGCTGGTTACATGAGTTTTGACGAAAAGACGGACAATTCTACTTAATAATTTCTTTTTCATACGTTTTCTTATGGGCGTTTTGTCAATAAAATGGGGCTTTTTACCCAACAACATATTTACAAAACGCCATCGCCACCTAAACTAGGTATTTTTTTAAAAACAATAAAAAAAATAGTAGGTAATTAAACAATTTTATAAAAATTTCAAATGCCAAAGTCAAGAAAAAAGAGCAGTATTTTATTTGCAGTAAACGATTGGTGATTATCTTTTATTTTTTGTCTGTTATTGAAGATCCCTAGAAAGTGGGGCGTATTGTATAGTTTTACCCTAAACGTTCGACACAAGCAAACACAAATTTATTCGTCCCCAAACCGGTCGGTTGTCCGAGTTTTTAGATTTTCAGGATGAATGAAAGTGTCATACAATTTTATACCGAATTTTTGCCACCAGAAAAACAAAGGCTTAATTTATATCTTCTGGAAATCGAGCCCGAAACTTCTCACTGTAACAGTCAAACACTGAGCCATTGTTCTGGCGTATGATTATAAGTTAGCCTACCTTGATTTTGAAAGAATTCTATGCACTATAAAAAACATGCTTTTATAGTTGTTTTACGAAAGTGTCATCTACCATTTTTCGTCACGTCGTTCGAGGTGATTTTACTCACAAGGCACACCAAACCAATAGATATTTCAGATCAAAAATGTATGTT